>CM021102.1:643791477-644476477 GCA_007115665.2 Sequoiadendron giganteum
TAAGGGTTTAGGGTTTAAGGGTTGAGGGTTTAAGTTTGAGGGTTGAGAGTAGAGGGTAGAGGATTGATGGTAGAGGGTAGAGTTTTTACGGGTTAGGGTTTAAGGTTTAGGGTTGAGGGATTAAAAGGTTATAGAGTAAAGGATATAGGGTTTGAGAGATTAGGGTTTAAGGGTTGAGGGATTAAGAGGGTATAGGGTATAGATATGAAAGATAAATATATAGAGAGGGAGCGAATAAGAGAGGGAAAGATAGAAAGATTGATAGAGATATATCGGGAGAGGGAGAGATAGAGAGATATAGATGGTGAGATAGAGTGATAGAGAGATAGAGATACAAGGAGATATAGAGAGAGGAGGAGAGGGGGAGAGAGACAAAGAGATAGAAAAACACATAGAATTAGAAATAAAAACATAGAGATGGAGAGAGGGAGAGAATAGGGAGAGATAGAGATATATGGGAAGAGAAAGGGAGAGGTAGAGATAAAGAGATAGATAGGGGGATAGGGAGGGAGCAAGGGAGGGAGAGATGGGGAGAGATAGAGAGGGGGGAGATAGAGAGGGGGAGATAGAGAGAGGGGGAGGGAGAGAAAGGGAGAGAGATAGGTTGAGGAGGGAGAGATAAAGAAGAGGGAGAGAGATAGGTTGAGGAGGAGGAGAGAGAAGAGGAGAGAGGGAGAGAGATAGGTAGAAGAGGGAGAAAAAAGAGGGGGGAGAGGGAGAGAAGATGGGGGAGAGGGGGAGAGATAGATCAAAGAGATAGAGAGGGATAGATAAAGAGATATAGATGGTGAGATAAAGTGATACATATATATAGGGAGATATAGAGAGAGGAGGAGAGGGAGAGAGACAAAGAGATAGACACAAAAAATTATAGATAGATACATAAAGATGAAGAGAGGGAGAGAGAGATATGTGGAAAGAGAAAGGGAGAGAGAGGTAAAGATAGAGAGATAGATAGGGGATAGGGAGGGATATATAATAATAGTATAATTTATATACTATTATATATAATAGTAAATATAATTATATTAAATATACTTCTTTTTTTTGTGGGTAAGTGTCACTTAATGGGGTGACTCCCTTTATTTATTTCTGAACAATTGTGTACAAAGCCTTTATCAGTCGGCAACCATGCAGAGTCAGCTAGCTAAACCAAAGTGGGAGGCCAAGTCAATAGGAGGGAGAGAGAACCATAGAATACCACTTCTTATCCTTTGGCAGGGAGATACGAAGATTATGACAGTCTTCATTTGATCCAAGACAACAGGTAAGGAAGAAAGCAGTGGAGACGGATGCCACCAATTGAAATAGAGGCACAATAGTGAGATATAGAGCAGGGCTGCAATTGGAGGTAGTAGTAGTACATTCTTTGCCCCCATTGATGCCTTAGAGACCTTATTTTTATTTGGGAGGGACTGTATTGCTTTTAAGAAGAGCAAGTACAACTAAGCCACTGACCCAATTTTCTTTTCCTAGAAGAAGGAACCAACTTTGAATCGTAGGGAAAAATTAGGGGGTAGGGTAGGCTATAGTAACTTCCTTCCTTAGAAGCTCGTGCAAACCTTTTGGCAGCAAACCAGAGTCGAAGACCACTGCAGCTTGAGACACCTCCAAAGAAACACCCATATTGGCTAAGAAGTCCACCGCCAGGTTAGCCTCCCTATAAACATGGCCGATAGAGTATCCATCAAATTTATGAAGTAAACAACAAATTTTTTCCGCCCATCGCTTTATTTTCTAATTTTGAACTGAGTTTTTTCTGATGGCATTTATACAAATCATTAAGTTCCCTTCAATGTTGACTTTTGTGAAGCCTTTATCGATACACATAGACAAGCCATGGGTGAGAGCTTCCAATTCTGCCTCATTGTTTGCATCCAGCCCAATATTTTTTGCCAGTGCCATAACACATTCCCCTAAGGTATTTCTGATTAAGCAACCTATACCAGATTGCCCCGGGTTACCTTTCAAAGCACCATCAAAATTGAGCTTGTGGCGATCAGGCGAGGGGGGAGCCCACCTAGCATCTACCCGGGTATTTGAAGCAGAAGGAGGATCCAAACTCGAGGGTTTAAGAGTTGGCCATATTTTTTGAAGATCCTCATCCCACCGAGTAAAATGGGTACCTTTGATGTGGAATTGCCTCGAGTTAACAACCTCACAAATATTATGTTCGATTTTCTTGATCACTTCCTCAACTGATAGGTAGGTACTAGAAAAGATTCTTCAATTCCTTTCTTTCCAAAGATGCCACACAACCATAGATGGGGCTGCCAACCAAATGTTCATCCACACATTCTTCTTTAGAATGCAGGGCCAACTACGAATGAAATCAATAAGATCATTCTGTCTGGGAGAGGACCAGCCGAGAGACTGACAAAGCCAGTCCCCACATCTGGAGGCATATTGGAAATTTAAAAGAAGATGATTTGAAGATTCCCCGTCATTGCAATAGAGTGGGTAGATACTTGGACCCTGGAAACCAATCGACCACAGCCTGTCACTAGTAAGGATCCTTTTATGTAAAGTTGTCCATAGGAACACCCCAGCTTTGGGAAAAATCTTGGAACTCCAACAAACCTTTTTCGGCCAGTCACCTGTAGCAGTATCATTGCATTGAATTTCATAACCGAGCTTGACTGAGTATTCTCTAGATTTGGATCTGGACCAAATGATTTCATCTGTTTCCTCTAAGAGGAAGACCTTTCGCGGCTCAAGAATTTCAGATAGGAGCATGGCATCATCCATTGGACTGTCAAGAGAGTTCCAGTTAATCCAGTCGCACCTTCCGTAAAAGCCACTTGGAGTGAAGCTAACATATTTTACAACCATCTTTTCTTGGGAACCAATCACTCTGTCTAACCACTCTTTGTTACCAAAGACAGAGGATAATTCCTAATGACCATTCTAGGAATCGAACCAAAAGTCTTCTTTGCATCCATTTCCTATCTTCCAAGTCAGATGATCAGTAATGATATCTCTGCAACTCCACAAAAACTTCCAAACAATTGAGCGCCCATTTGAGTTTGCCATTGTAAGAATCCTAGTCGAGTCGTCATTATCCAAATATTTTTTTCGCATAATCTTGCACCATTGTCTATTTGGGAAGCGGTAGATATGCCAACTAAGCTTTTCTCCCAAGGCACAGTTCTGCGGTTCCATTCTTCAGAGACTGGCACCTCCGTTGTCTTTACTTTGACAAGTCGTCTGCCAACTAATTAGTGGAATTCTCTTCTCATCTTTCGAGCCTTCCCAAAGAAAATGTTTCATGAAGCTTTCAGTATCATTGATAACCTTGTGTGTCATCCCAAAACAAGACATCATATAGATCAGGGTAGCAGCTAGAACCGATTTAATCATAAGAATCCAACTAGCAAACGAAAGCCATTTGGACTTCCAAGACTCTACTTTGGACTGGCAATGAGAAACAACATTTTTCCAATGCTCAGTTCTACACATGCCTTTAAAGAGGGGTGCACCAAGGTGTTTGGAAGGGAGAGAGGCGATCTTGAAGGCAAGGACTTTCGAAATCCTATTGCAGAGGCCAACTTTTGTATGAAAGAAATAGATTTCAGATTTCTCCATATTTAGAACCTGTCCAAAAAACTCAATATATTTATCCAATGCCCCTTTGATAATCTCTGCTTCTCTAATTGAGGCCTCATTGAGAAACATTGTGTCATCAGCCAGTTGAGAGTGTATGATAGGGTCCAAGTCATCGGCTACCTTAATACCCTTCCAGAGACCAGCAGATCTTAACCTACAGAAGTGTCGACCCATTGCTTCATCCATGATAACGAATAGAAATGGCACGATAAGATCCCCTTGACGTAGACCATTGGTATCCTTGAAGTAGCCGCACATTGAGCCATTTACCAGTATGGAGTAGCAGGCAATGGAAATACAAAAGCTTATCATTTCAACCCACTCTGAGGAGAAGCCAAACTTTTTCATGACGTTCAATAGGAAATCCCAACGCACACGATCATAAGCTTTGCTGACATCGAGTTTAATAATCATGCTCTTAGATCGATCCAACATGATGGTATGGATGGATTTTTCCACCGTAATGATGCTATCAAAGATTTCCCTATCGGGAGTAAATCCGTTTTGTTCTTCTAAGACGATCTTCTCCAAGATAAGCTTCAATCTATTAGCAAGAGCCTTTGTGATGATTTTGTATATTGAGTTACAAAGGGAAATCGACCTATACTCCGCAAAAGAGGAGCACTCATTCTTTTTTGGGATTAGAGCAACAACAGTGTTGTTGAAGACCTTGACAAACTTCTTCTTCTTACAAAATTCTTCCACCACCCTCCAGATATCCATGCCCAAAAAGTTCCAGCATTTTTGAAAAAATTTAGCAGTCCACCCATCGGGACCCGGGGTCTTATCCGGATGGAGACCAAATACAGCTCAATGAGCTTCTTCCAACGAGAAAGGGGCGCAAAGCATTTTGTTATCATCTTAATCCTGTAGACACCTAAAAATGACTTAGGCCTGCAACCAATATTTTACCACCTTTCATCATAACATGATTATAACATTTTAATTATGTTTCTAACCCACATTCAACTATTAATTAAATAATTTATAATTATTTAATTAATTCATAATATCTCTCATTCTTCATGATTATTAAATAAATAAATCATATTTATTTATTTAATATGTCACTAATTATCAAAGTCTTCTTGCAATTAAATAAAATCTTATTTATTTAATTAAATCTTTATCATTAATTTCCTCCTTATTATTAAATAAATATATTATAAATATATTGATTTAATATGTCACTAATTCCTAAATCCTCTTAATTAAATAGATTTGATAATTTATTTAATTAATTAACTACTTCTTCTAAATTAAATAATTATTTTTAATTATTTAATTATGGCATGTGACACTTTTATATTTTTAAATTAAAAAAATCATTTTAAAATATCTCACATGGTTAACTGATTCTTCATTTAGTAATTAATTTCAAAAATCAATTACTTATTATCTCACAAAATCTTTATTTTGAATCAATTTAATTCAAAAGGGAGATATTCTTCTACAAATCAAGTAATTTCTAAAATCATTGATTTTCTAAAATCTCATCCTCTAGTCTTCTGATTTTTACTAATTTCATCTTAACTATCACATTCAGTATTGATTTAATTTATTTAATTAAATCTTATGCACACATAGGGGTATTTTGCCCTAACCCTATTTGAGAGTTGCCTTATTGAATCTTGACCTTTGATTCTAGGGCATTCCTCAAATCTCTTATCTTGTCCAGCCGTTCAAGATTGCATTTTCTATAAAATGACAATCTTGATCTCATTTTCGCATCGATTATTTGCTTAATCTATTTTTATTATAGGCATTCTCATATCTTAGGCTTTTATTATTACTATTTGCATGCTAGGATTAAATTGCTAGTTGCACATTAGTTTATATTTTCAAATCCTTCAAAAGCTTTGTTAAGGCTAGACACATAATTTTCTCACAAATCTGAGGGCATTATCATCACAGCAAGCTTGAGGAGGTGCAATAGAAGTAAGCCATGGAGTGTTAAATGGGCGAGACATTTCTAGTGTTTTTCCATTTTCAATTTTTCTCCTTTGCATTTTATTGTATGATGTTATTTAACTTGCAGGTACAAATAATCAAGTGAACCTATCTTGTATTAAATTTAATCGTCATTACATTGGTGAACCCGACATTCTAACACACATTTGCAGGTTTCGTACGACCGTGGATTTTTTTTTTGCAGGAACAGGTATGGAGCATCGCATTTGCCTTCTCGGGCGACACAATCGCTCTGCTGCACCACATTCACCTTCGCGTGCGATGCAATTGCTCTGCTGCACCACATTCAACATTCTGAGAGCCGCAATTGACATTACACAACGCATTTGACAGGTAGAACTTGAACTGTAGCTTCCGAGTCGCAACTGATGAGCCGCATCTTATGCGATGCATCTGACGAGTCGCATTTGCCATAACACATCGCAAATGACTAGTAAATTTTAAAAAAATAAAAATTGTAATCTGGATCCGACGCATCCGCGACCAATTTTCTATTTTTTGGGATTAAAATAAACCAACCCTAGGATAGACACTTAATTATGAATTTATCAATCCTAGGATAGTCACCACACTTTACTTTTGTTTGGATTAAAATAAACCCAATGTTTTTGTGAAGCAATATTTTCACTTAGAATAAAAAACTTTCATTTGGATTTAAAACTAAACATTTGTTTACTGTGTTTGTTGGGTTATAGGTATATGCTCTCCCCTTTACTGGGTGATCAAAAAACCAGACTTACCCATTTTATTTTTTATGCACTCTACGTTTTATTAAAACCTTTAGAAGGTTTTTCGTAGTGGGAAAAATTACTCACCCTACGGGAACGACCTAATTGGGAACAACCAAAGCCAGGTTTTCCAACCCACTATAATCAAAAGTGAATTTTGGGGAAACCCATATTCAACGACAATGTGCAAGATAACCATCCCCAAAATCTTTGTTTTGAAGGTTGGGAGGTATCCTGAGGGAGTTTATCATTTGCCACGTCGAACAGAAACCTTGACTAAGAACCATAGTGTAGAAGCTAGCTGTGTTAGTAGCTAGACATTGTTTCAATCATAGTGCAAGGGGAGGGAAGAATCTCCCCCCAAGACACTCACCATATAATCACCATAGATTGTTTGCTTAGGGGATTCGATATCCACTTCCATCACCTTGAGTACGCACCTGGAAAAGACAAAAACATGGGTGCCCTCTAGGGGGTGAGAAGGCTGTGTGAGTCGACATGATTTTAAGCTGTGGGTTGTGATTGTTACAATGACCTTTTGACTATTAAGAGTGAGTCTGCTTGAACATACACTTAATGTTTTAAATTTTGTGTTTGCCAACTATTTTAAACAAACTTCAACAATTTAAAAATCACAAATCTGAACCAAAAAAATGGTCAAAACTGCAAAATGGTGTTTGGTTTTTTCCAAAAAATTGTATATTGCAACATAATTTCTCTGATGCACCACAATTGCCAACTATCAAGCCGCATTCACTCTGATGAATCGTATTTGAGCCATTCGAAGTCTCATTCGCTCTGATGAGCCGCATGTGAACTATTCAGAGACACATTTGCCATCATTAAACCGTATTTGGTAACTTGAGCCGCATTTGTTAAACATCAACCCGCATTCGCCATACTATTTCACAATCGACACTTCATGAACCACATTCGATATTGTGAGCCGCATTTGCTCTGTTGTACCGCATTTGCACCCCTCAGCAACGTCTCCTTCACCAGAGGAATTTGAACTTCCTCCCCCAGTCTTCTTCCCACTCGCTCCCACTTGATCCATCAACGCATTTGCTAAAAAACTGCAAATAATTCTTCACTGTCAAAAACAGAAAGTTCACAACTTGTCTTCAATTCAATCAAGTCTTTCTTCACTATTACAATCCAAACTTGACTCTGAATTGCTCAAATTTTCCTCAAACATTTCATTTTAGGTACCATTTTAGGCTCACAATAGGTTTCATTTGGCCTTTCATTAGATTGCATTGTTAGCTTCACCATCTCCTTAGACAATCACTTTTGCAGATTTTAGGAGTTGACTCTTACCATTCATTGTCCAAACTTTGCATTCAATAGTAGGTTATAATTGGACCCAATTACCTTTTTCACTTTGTCAATCCTTTTGTGAATTATTTCCCACTCAGTAGTCTAGTGTGGAAACTTCACTTTGTCCTATTTATAGTCCTTCTACGATCCATTGGTCTTCCAAAATTGAATCATTGCAAAAACTTTGTTTACCCAAGTTTGTCCTCTTTAGATCTCTCACTAGTAAGTACATCTTAGGATCATTTCTTGCATATCATTTGGCATCTTCTTAGTGTCACACCACTTGCATTCACAAGCCTTTAGTCTTACTTGCATTTCATAGCATCCTTTAAAAATCCAAAAAGAAACCAAAAACATAGTCTCATACTTAGATCATTCTCTCCATCATCCCAAGTTGAGAAAAACCTTGTATGGTTGAAACTAGATTACAAAAAAAGAAAAGACTCATGGATTCTTTTAGACAAGACACCAACTTTCTTGAGTTCACAAATGGCATGGAGTCATTTCCTAATACCATGAACAATCCTTGTTTTGACATGGGAAATTCCACAATCAATCCTTTTAGTGAGATGAACATCCCATCATCTCCATCACATCTTTTTGAACCATTTCTCTGACGGGATCAAAATGGGGACGTCTT
This sequence comes from Sequoiadendron giganteum, assembly GCA_007115665.2. Classification (NCBI taxonomy): domain Eukaryota; kingdom Viridiplantae; phylum Streptophyta; class Pinopsida; order Cupressales; family Cupressaceae; genus Sequoiadendron; species Sequoiadendron giganteum. The sequence continues at coordinate 643,799,743 of CM021102.1, forward strand.
TGAAGAAGACATACAAGCTGCTGCCCGAAATCCAGAAGTGGCCTCTTTTGTGGAAGAATTGGTCCTAAATGACTCATCTAGATTCCTAACTATGCTCCTTGACCAAAGGGCTAAGTTACCAAAGGGATTTGATCTTGACACTCTTAGAGAAACTTCTCTCACTCCAACATCACACAATTCTTCCATGGGAGCCTCTTCACAACATGTCATCAACACAATCAATGCTACCTCCCTTGGTCATACTACCACCACAACCAACACAACATCTATTGGAGGATCATCTTCCCAAACCAACACCACAACAAACATCCACCATCCCTTCACAAACAATGGGGGCAACCACATAAAACCTCTTTGGAACTACATCTAGTTCCATGAGTACATCAACAAACCTATTATTAGGTTCTTCAAATGCCATGGCAACCAACTCATCCAACCCATTTGGGAGAAATAAATGAAGAGTTACCATACAAGGCACCCAACCCACTTCATCACAGGTTAATACCAACATTCCTGTGACCCAAAACACCAACATTGCTCAAGGTCACAATCTTTTATTTGGGCAAGGCAATCAAGGCGCTCAATCTTTCACTCCATTTGGGCATGAACAAGCTCAAAATCAACAAGGCGCTCAATATTTCACTCCATTTGGGCATCAACAAGCTCAAAATCAACAAGGCGCTCAATCCTACACTCCATTTGGGCATCAACAAGCTCAAAATCAACAAGGTGCTCAATCCTTCACTCCATTTGGACATCAACAAAATAAAAAACAACAAGGCCCTCAAATTCAGTCCAACATGGCAGGATATCACATCCCCACTTATGCTTCTCAAGTCCATATGCAGCAACACATCCCTAATTGAAACACTCTTTTCCAACAACCGCCTAATCAAAATACTCATTTTGTTCACTGGAAACCCATTCTAAATCAATACATCTCATCACAACAGCTGGGGACTCAAGTTGCCCCTATCAACAACATGGGTGATGCTACCAACCATCCCATGGTGGAAGCACTCACACTCCAACTAGCTTCTCTTCAAACACAAGTGGAGACCTTGCAACAATCCAACAAAAAGTCATACATGTCACATGACTTGTGTCCATATCCATTTGACACAACCTTGTATATGCCACCCTTTCCTCATGGATATGTGGTACCTCATTTTCCCAAGTACAAAGGCAAAACAAACCCCATTGAACACATAAGAGAATTCACCACTAGCTGCATGGACATTGCATATGAGCAAACTTATCTCATGAGACTCTTTTCTAGAAGTCTTGCAGGTCATGCACGAGAATGGTTCTCACTTTTGCCTAAGGGAATAAAAACATGGGACGAATTGGAAAACAAGTTTGTCGAAAACTATGCTTACAACATTGACACAAACATCGACATCGCCTCCTTATGCAAACTTACCCAAGAGGATACAGGATAGACTTTCATTCCATTTTTTCAAAGATGGAGAACCTTAGCAAACAGATGTCCAGTCGAAATACCTGAAAAGGAGAAAGTTGCCATGTTTTTTCAAACTCTCCTAGGACTGCTAAGGTACAACTTACAAGTCCATTGTTGCACCATCTTTTTTGACCTTGTGGAAAAGGGTGTTCAACTTGAGAAAGCCTTGATCGCCAAGGGTGAGTTAAAGTATGGTGGAAAAACTATAAACACCACCACAAATAATAACCCAAGTAGCTCAAATGACAAAAACAAATACTGGGTTAAGAATAAGCATATCACAAGCGACGGTGTAGTTGATGCAAAAACCGTAAATGCAACAGGTCATGTACTCACAATCAAAGGAGTACAAAATCAAAACACACATGTAACTACACCAGCACCAACTGCTAATGCTATCCAAAGAAATCATGCACAAATGAATCAAAGCCAGTTATGTCAACCCCGACAATTCCAAAAATGCATGTACACCCCTTTGGGTGAACCAATTGAAATTGTCTTAAAGAAACTTCTTCAAAACGGCATCATACAATTGGAAGAGCCAAAACCATATGAACCGGGTCAGTTCAAGCCATCATGGTTTTGTGATTACCACCATGCCAAAGGGCACAAAACTTCCTCTTGTCATCAATTGCGAAATCTGGTGCAAGACCTCATAGAGAACAACACCATCGAATTGGGTGGTCAATCATTTACATCTAATGCGGATCATACCATACAAAAAAACCCACTGCAAGATCATGGTAAAGCTTCCTTGTCTGGCACAAAGAATACCAACAATCAAGCCAACCACATTCGTCCGGCCTATAATACTACTCATCCTACATATAATTATCCCGATGGTACTATTATCAACAATCTTCGCGCTGCTGATGAAGATAAATAAATTAATACCATTAACATTAAAAAGGCCCCAGAATGCAATGTGACTACACATAAAGGCAAGGTCACTATCCCAGGTCCTTTTTCCCATCAAGCAAAAGTCACCATACTTGGTCCGCTCGCCAGACAGTTCAACCCAAAAATGGAGTTCAACATTGTTGAGTGGTTAAATAAAACACCTACTCAAATATCCATTCTCAAACTGCTCCATATTTCACGTATGCATAAGGCCATCCTAGATAAAGTACTGCATGAGTCGACATCAACCAGCGTACCCAAAGTCTTGCCAATCTTGGCTAGAAACTCATCCACCCAATATTCTAGAGGGAGGTTTAACAAACGGATCCAAATAGGTTTTTCATATGGTGCCAGATAGGCTGGGTCAAAATTAGGGCACCACTTCTGAATGTAAATAGGCCAACCCTTCATCTTCCAAAGGCCGCCTTGGAGAACCTGCTCCCGATCTTTGACAAAGGTTAAAATTGCGATGAAAAAACCCTTCAGCATGAATTTGACAATGGCCATTCTTTTCCAATTACCTTCCAGCCAAGCCCTTATTGACAATCGATCTTGTTTCAATCCAATAACCCTGTAGATGATAGCCAATTCATCCAACATTACCATGTCCTCCTGAGCCTTGCCAGAGAGATCGATGGTCATAAGGTTTGCATGATCAGTTTCTGAGCAGGCAACATCAATCGTGGGGTCCTTATTCCTTCCGGGATCGCCAACTTCAGCTTCTGAAAAAATTTGCTCCTCCGCCATTGAGTTTTTTTTTCAAATATATATTAAATATACTTTAATTTGTATTGTATATGATATATTATATATTAATTATATTTTGTAGTAATTATTAATTATTAATTACAATCATTATATATATTTAATAGTTGTATTAAACAATATAATATATAATAATAAGTATAATTTTTTTTTTAATAATTTATTTTGTATTATATAAAATATGTAGTATATATTAATTATGCTAATTTATATGTACTTAACAATGTAGGGTAGAGGATGTCATAATTTTAAAATCGAAATGCGCTCATTATTAGAATCTTGATCGTAATTTTCATTTTAATTAAGAAATATAATATATAATAATAGTAAGTATAAAATTATTAAAAACTAATTATTTATTATGCTTTAATATACACTTAATTAAAAATATAATTATTAATTATGCTAATATATACTTAACTACGTAGGTACGCTCTTGAGACGATCAAACTGATTGTAAGGTAAAGGATGTTGTAATGTTAAAACCTAAATGTGTTCATAATAGGTAGAGGAAGAGAGATAGAGTGTAATATCCCCCCGTTTTGCTTTCTAGATTGGATAGTGGTTCCTTGTTTTGCGTTGATTTATGTTTTTAGATATTCAGATATTTTATCTTGTGTGTGTAATTGATCTCTATTTATTGAGCAACAACCTATTTGATGTGATTTGATTTATCTGATGAATTGTTTTACATGCTTTAATGGTGTAATGATATTAGTGATATAACATGTTAGTGCATATGAGAATATTTGATGTATTGTGGAAATGTTAGTTTTGATGAGTGTATTGGTGAAGGGGACGGATTCACATCACTTGCTTGAGAGCACCCTGCGATTCCATGATTTCCTCTTCATGGTATGTATTTTATGTTGTTTATATTATATGATGTTGGTTACTGGTTTACAGGATTGTAGGTACATGACATCGACTCCACTTGGTTCCATAGGTTTGAGCATGTCGATCCAACGGTTAAGTTGAACGGGAGATAGTAGCTAGGTAACTCGTGTCAAGTCTACACCCTAGCCATAGTGTGTCGAGTCGTTGTTTGACTTGTTTTAATGTTATTTAAAATTTGAAAAGATTCTTGTTTTGGAAATAAATGTTTAGAATAATTGCATTAAATCATGTTGATGGTTATTTAATTTAAATTATGCAATCTGGATAAAAGTTTATATTTAAATTAATTAATTAAATTTAATTTATTTAATTAATTAAATTTAATCCATGGGGATGAATTTAATTATTAAATAATTTAATTAATTAATTAAATGTGATGCAAGAAAATTAAAAGAAAGAAAAGAATTAAAACTCATTATGGAATTTTATTTCAATTAAGTTGGAATTAAATTAGAATTTTAAATGGAATTTTAAATGCAAAGTTAGTTTTCGAAATGTGAGAGTTAATTAATATTTAGATATTTTAGAATTTTTAGATTGCATGCAAAATCAGATTTGGTGGATGAAGATATTTTCAATTATGCAATATGTGAAAGTTTAATTAATTAGAAGAGAATTGTTGAAATTCATTCATGGAGAGAATTTTGGAGAGGAAAAGACTTCTTTTGGTGTGAGAAGATATTTTGGGAAAAAATTACACAGAGAAGGGATTTGGAGAAATTCTTGGCTGTAGATTTACATTGGATTATTCTGGAAATCTTTGTTGTGTTTGCGGATTGCTTTCTTGGTTGGAATCATTGGATTGTTGGATATAAGTTGTAGAAGCTTTGGAAGAAGCTCTGCAACAAATTTTACATTACCTGTAGCTTCTTGTATCAAGTTTTCTTCTGTGGTTATTTTATTGATCCTTATTTACATTTAAAAGTGTAGAGATTAAATAATTGGTTGTTGAATCTGTTTTAGAAAAGGAATTTGTGATTAGAAGAAAGAAAATAAATAAATAAATTTAAAGCTTTTGCAGTTGAAACCTCTATAGAATTTAATTTATTCAAGGAAATGGATTGTTTTGTTATTTGAATCAAACCTTGAGGTTGAACAATACATTTAGATTGTTTTAGAAAATTTAAATCACTGTAGAAAACAAATTTGTTTTGAAAAACTTCTGTAGAAATTACGGTGGAGAAAACTAGAGGATTTAAAAACTACAGTTATAATTTAGATCCCTTTTAGTTTCTTATTATTTAATTGTTTTGAATTCGATAAAATGGTTTAAAAGAATTAGTTTTAAATTCTAGAATTTTGGTTGTTTTCTGAAAAAATTTACAATTTCACCTGTAAGTGAATATTTTCACAAAATTTCCCTAATTTACCTATTGTTGAAATTCATTTTTATACACACACACACACACGCACGCATGCACACACACACACACACACACACACACACACACATATTTTATTTTGATAAAATATTGTTTTAAATTGACTTTTGCCGTCGTACAATTGACAAATTTATGGAAATGCTGAATGTATTTTAATTTTAAATCTTGGGAGGAAGCAAATTTATTTTATTTGTTGTTCTTTTCTGCTACGTGAGTTTATGTGGGGGTGCTATGCACACCCCACCGCTCCCAACACAATGGGAGGTGCAATTGTCTCAAGGACAACGCCCTCCACTAAGTGGAGGGAGCGTTGCCTTGAGGCAGCGCAACCCCCAATGGAGGTCGCGGGCAGTGTAAGGTGGGGCGGGGGTTTGGCTGTGGCCGACCCCTCCCTAAGCATACTATTTTTAATTTTAATTTTATTATTTTATTTTCACTTTATTTTTTTTCCTGCGCCCAAATCAATGGCGTCCGTCAAACACAGGGAATAAGAAAAGGGATTTATTATGTTTAGAGAAATATATTTGATACATTTATATTGTATATGTAATATATATTTATATAAATATATAGTTGATTAAAAGATTTAAAATATATTTATAAATTGATAAATATATATTTAGTATATGTGGAGATTTAGAAAGGAGTTAATATTTTAATTGGATAATTGGAAGATATAAGAAGGAATATTTGATTGAAAAAGTGAACATATTTGTTTATGGGAATAATTATTTTGTTAATATAATTGAAAAAAATAGTGAGAGGTATATATATTACATGAGTATTTTTAATAAAGAGTTATAAAATTTGGTTAATAAAGTTTTATTTTATTTTGAATAAAATAATTTGATATTTTGAAAAGACATAAGATATATTTAAATGTATACATGTGATTACATATATATATTTAATGAATATAGGGTATGAGCATATATACACATTTAAATATATATTTAATATTTTAATTTATTTTAAATATTGTTTTCAAATTAGTATTATTGGAGGTTTAAATTGGAACTGATTAGTATGCATAATTCAGTTTGATAGGGAAAAGGTATTTTAAATAAAATGATTAAATTATATGAGTTAATTGGAAAACGAAAGAAATCCAATTAGTAGAGAACTTATGTTGGTTTTAGAAGTAAACATTGACTTTGATTTATATTGTTTTAATTAGTATTTCTTATATTTGTAGATTAAATGCACTTGTTTAGTTATCTCAATTATCTTGAAAGGGCAATAGTTTTATATTATTGTGAATGGGGATTTTAAAAGATAAGATTAGAATGCATGGTAAATTAGATAAGAAAAAAAAGATAGTTTATTATAAATTGAAGAAATTGCATGTTTTGAAAGGAAAATTGAATGTGGTATAGGTTTTGGTTAAAAAATTGGAAAGATTTACTTGCATAGATTTATGTTGTTTTAAAAGTTAATTAAGGAGTTGTTTATATTGATGAGGACATAAATTATTTTAATTTATTTATTGTCTATTAGAGCAATTTAATTATTGTGACTGGAATATGGAATAGATATGGATTTAGTATATCCAAAAATAGTAATATCCTAGTGAAGGTCTTTTAGATTTATTTTCCTCGTATTTCGCAAAGGGATGTGAGTTTAATTGTTCAAGATTCCCAAAAATGAAAGAGGAAATATGGTTTATGATTATTTCAGATGATCTAGTTTTCCTGTCTTTGACTTTTTCAACATTACCTAATGAATGAGTATGGATTTAAGTAATCCAAATATTAGATTTGATTAATGACTTGAATGCTTTTGTAGCTATGTCGTCAAGTTGTATTTTTGGATTTGGGATTATGTGTTAGTCCTTGGTTGTAAGTCTTCCAAAAGATCTTAGAGGATGAGGGTTGTCAATTCTTTATGTCAATAGTTGTTTTTCCCTTGGGTAGTGCATGGTGTCTTTTCAGTTTTTACCCGGTTTCCACGAACGGGGATGTTTGTGCCTCCTGTGAAAGGAGTGACTAAGTGACTTGTTTTCTCCAAGATGGTTGGAGTGAATTCTATTATTTGTTTCCTCCTTGTTTTGGAGTGGTTTTGATGCCTAGTTTGTATGCACTTGTGATTCCCTTGGTGAATTGTTTGGGTGTGTGTTGTCGAATAGAAGAGTGGCTTATGTTAGGTGTTGAAGCCCAAAGAGGTAAACCGGGTAACCTTCAGAAGTGAGTTAATCAAGTGATAATTAAATTAATGTACTTAGATGATTAGGATGCCTTTCATGCTAATCAAGATAATTTTTCCTCACTCATAGACACAAGGGCTCGTTTAGACTTGGGATGAGTGGGAAGGCCTGAAATTCCATAGTCATCTATCTTGTCAGTACGAGAGGTATTTGATGCTGCATGAGTGAGCATGAGGGTCAGGATTCGATTTAGGTCACCAGGATTACCGGAGCCTATGAAGAATGCCCAGAGGAGATCTCATGACTACTATGCGATGACACTCTGTCTAGGACAACAGTTGGTTTTTTTTTGTGTATGGTTCTTTGAACATACTTGATCTATTTTTATGTCTAGAAGCAATGTGACCTATGTCAGTGATGTGAAAGTTGTACTTGTGTTTGGTTGAATCAGTATGAGTCTGCCTTTGGTGAGTGGTTGTAGATATTTATCCATGTTACATTGTTACTATCTCCTAGAATGGGGGGTGGGCCTTTGGGTACCACTTGGTTGGGTGGAACATGCACCATACACCGTTGGGTCCCCATCTATCTTCAGTGCTTGGTGGTGAGACATTCAGATGGACAACTTGCGGTTCTTGATGTAAATTCATGCTTTGTAATATTTCTATTTGTATAAGTTATTTTATCCCTCTTATGTTTATGAGGTGGAATTTTGTAATTATAACATTTATGTACTATTGCCTCATTCCAAGAATGAGTGTTGTAACTATTTGATTAAGTACATGATTATGAAATTGTATTTTTGATGTTTATCTTATTATGTTATGTGGTATCCTTATGATGTATGATGTTTACTTCATAAAGTATATAATACTATGGTTATATGTAATATGTATGTGTGGATTTAAGTAATCCTAACCTTGTAGCCTTAAAGGTTTTTGTTAATTAGTAAGTGAATGTGTATGTTAATTGCTCTTTAAAAGAAAAATTGGTTCTCTTAAGACGTTAATTGCAACTTCCTTTAAGGTTACTTGGCAAGGCATTACATAGAGAAGAGGAGAGAGGGAGAGAGAGAGGTTGAAGAGGAAGTGAGAGAAGAGGGGGAGAGAGGGAGAGAAAGAAGAGGGGGGAGAGAGGAAGAGTGATACATAGAGAGGGAGAGATAGATCAATATATATAGAGGGATAGAGACATATAAAGGGGGTGATAAAGAGAGATAGAGGGGGCTAGTGAAAGAGATAGAGAGATAGTGATAGAGGTAGAGAAAAATATGGATAGAAAGAGATAGATAGAGGAGTAAGAGGGAGATAAAGAGATAAATAGAGATAGAGATATAGAGTAGGAGAGGTGATGGGAGAGATGGAGTGAATGAGAGAGATAAGGGAGAGAGAGATAGCTCAATAGATAGAGAGGGGAAGAGGAAGTGACATAGATAGTGAGAGATATAGAGAGATATACTATTATATATAATAATTAATATAATTATTTTATATATGATATAATCTATATTATATAAAATATATATAGTATATTTGTAACGCCCCGCCACGCAACCCTAGGAGAAGTTGCACTTAACTTTTTAAACAGAATAATTTTTTTTTTTATAAGTATAATTAATAAGCAAGTTCGCTAACTATTGACAACAACCTCTAAGGTTACGAGACAAAGGTTATATAGAACCTCAACAAAAAACATGATTTAAACCATGACAATAAATTAACCAATAATTAAAGCACATAGATCCAATAAGATGAGTTACATCAAGCATAAAGCTAACTTTCCATTGCATTAATCCATTCATGACAACAAGATTACAACACTCATTCCCTGAATGAGATAGGTCCAATAACAAAAAGAGATTGCAATAACAACTTCCACCTCGATAACAACTGAGGGGTAAAATAATACAAGATCAACTGAAATGAAATACAACAAGAACTAATACTGAAACCCACGAGCTCTCCAATAGGAAGTCTCGTCCGTACGAACATGAAGAAAGGACCCAACGGATAGAGGTGCACGCCACCCAACCAAGTGGAACCCAAAGGCCCACCCCTCATGCTAGGAGATAGTAACTAGGAATCCTAGTCAAGACCATCTACCTCTAGACATAGGCTAACATAACTAAACCAAACTAAAACAACCGATCACATGAACCTCACAAGTACATCCCAAGGTACAACTCGGGTACAATATAAGTACAACTCAAATACAACTCAGATACCATGCAAGTACAACTCTACATGGTCATATTGCTTCTAGAAATAAAGTAGAACAAGTATGATAAGGGAACCATACACAAAATAATCGAACAACAACCATGGTCATATCAGGTATGTTTCAAAAACCATACCCACAATAAACAAGTATCAACTATGGTCACACAAAGTGCCATCAAACATCACATCATGAGTTACCCACACTGATCATCAAGATGGTGGCCCTAACCAATCATTGGACCTCATACCTACTAAGAAAAAATCAAAAAATAATTGTTGTCCTAGACAGAGTGCCATCACATAGCTCGTCATGAGTTACCCACTGTGGATCGTCAGGAAGGTGACCCAAACTGACCCTTGGCCCTCACCACTTACTAATGCGGAATCAAATACCTTTCGTACAGACAAGATAGATGACCTTGCCATCCCATGGCCTTCTCACTCATCCCAAGTATAACCAAGCCCTTGCACCTATGAGTGAGGCCCACTTAACTTGATTAGTGAAAAGTTAGTCCTAATCTTCTAAGTATTGTTTTAGTTATCACTTAATTAAACCACTTCTGAAGGTTACCCAATCTTACCTCTTCCAGGCTTTGGACCCTACAAAAGCCACTCTTCTACTTGACAACACACACACACCAACGAAACATCAATGGAACCAAGGTGCAACAAACAAGACATCACGACCTCTCCTTTCTCAGGAGGCGACAAAGATAAAACCACTCCAAACACTGGAGGTAACTACAATAACAAAATCGCTCCTGACAAGGAGGCACACATTACAAAATCCACTCCTTTCTCAGGAGGCGAGATGAACTGAAACACACTCCAACATTGGAGGCAACATACCACATAACAAGGTCACTCCATACAAGGAGATGCGGATCCCATAATCCTCTCCTAAACCAAGGAGGTACAAACGTCCCCGTTCATGGAAATCGAGTACTAACATAGACACAAACCTCATGCACTATCCAAGAGAATTCATAACAGGTTGACATCACAAACGACAACCACAGAAGTGAAAATCACATTTGGAAGACTTACGAATAACACACTCCTTTAGCCCATTTCCCAACAAAAGCAAGAAGAGAATAATCACTGAGGGCACATGAAATAGACTACCTTTGGATATTCTAAATCCATTCCTCATTAACGTTCAGTAATCTATCGCATCGATAAAACTGAATTAACATTCATCTTTTCAGATAAGGGAGAAACTAGCACTAATATTTAATTCCCTAATTTCTCTTAATAAAATAAGCATTTCCAACTATTCAGAAAATAACATTTTAAATAAATAAATGCTCTCTCTCTCTCTCTCTTCGACAAAATCATTAACTTATTTAACATCGATCTAATATTCCATCTGATATATTAATTCTAAAATAAACCAATAGTTTGATTGAAAGAACAACGTTTTTTTTTTTTCATTTTCACAATCACATTTAAATCATGCGATTAATTTAAATCAATCTCTAATTCCCTCAATTAAATTTAAGTCAAATCAATAGTTGACCTTTGCTCTCAATTTAAATTTCACAATTAAACTTAAATTATGCATTCTCTAAATCAAATATTTAACTCCTTCAATTAAACTTAATCATGCTAATAGAAAATCAATAATTTCCTAAACATGTTAATTTAATTTTAAATCAACCACTTTAATATACAACATTATATAAAATTAATATATATAAATATAATATTTTAATATTATAGATTATAATATAAAATATTATATAAATAATATTTTAACATTATAATAATAATATATAAAATATTAATATTTTTATATATGCAAATTCATTTTATTTTCTTTTATTTTACTAACTTTCCTTAGGCCGCACGCCATACCCAAGTCAAGGGGTGGCTACCTCGGGCAGTGCGCGGTTTAGGGTTAGCTGGGCGGATTGATTTGGCCGCAGTTTTACACCGCCCGCGGTTCCGTTTTGCAGGGGGTGGCGGAGCAGAGGGTAACGGAGGGCGGCGGCTGTGGTAACACAACCGACACCAACCAAGGGCGGTGGTTGTGTTAACATAGTCGCCCCACATAGTGGGCGACGGTTGTGGTAACACAGTCGCCCCCGCTTGGTGGCAGCAGCGACCGCAACGGATAGAGGAGGTGGGGGGTCGCGTTGGGCGCGACTCCCTCCACTCGCCTCCATGGGAGGTGCGGTGGGGGTTGAGCCCCCAACCCCCCCACCAAAAAACATTTTCTTATTATTTTTTTTTAAATAGTTTTTTTCCTTTGCAAATTTTCCTGCGGATTTAGAAATCCGCGCCCCTCCATGGGGTTATTTTTAACAAAAGAAATTTGACAGTAACCAAGAACATAAAAAGATGCATATATATATAATATATATTTACAAGGAGGAATTTTCAAAACAAATAGGGAAAACCATTGTAAAATAATCATTTACAGCCACAAATATCATTTTATTTTCTTGAAGAAACATGTTCCAAAGAAGGGGTTTTGCAAATCAACTCAGCGCCTACATGGTTTACTATTTTTGCAAATCAAACAATAGATGCAGAAGCTTTTAGCATGGTTTTCAACAACAACAAAACTTAAATACTCAAAGCAACTAAATTTTAAGGACAAGAACCCGATTTCCTTAAGTTTGAGAGGAGATCCAAACGATGATCAGCTCCCAACTTCAGCTCCACCGAATTTCACAACTCCAAGCCAAAACCCACAAAATCCAAACCAATCTTTCTCTCCTCTGTTTTTAATTTCCAAAAAACTCCATGATCAAAAATTGAGATCCAAAAATCCAACCATAAGGATTCAACCCTAAAAATTCAACAACCACCCTAATAACTTCTTGAAAATAGAAAAAATGCAAAATATCTCATTTTTCAACTCTTTTAATTCAAACTTTTCTAAAATTGAAATTTATATCTTTTTTCTATTTTTTCTTTTCAATTCCAAATTTCTCAAATTGACTTTCATGAAATTTCTTTATTTTCAAATTCAACATAAATAAATTCACTTATTTCAACATCAAAAATTTAATTAATTAATAAATGGATTTAATCAACGATTAAATTATTTATTAATTAAATTAAATTAATCATAAAATAAATTACATTTCAACATAATCCCATAATACATTAATCCACAACTTAAATACATTAAGTCATTTAAATCACCCAATTTAACTTGCAATTAAATAACGAAGAGAGGGCACAAAATCCAAAGCAACACAACCTAACAAACAACTGACAACATACAAGGCCTAGGGTGACAACTTGGCACGGAAACCTAGCTACTATCTCACAATCGAATACTATTGGGTATTGAACACGCTCTCACCTGTAAAACCAGGTGGAGTCGATGTCCTGTACCTGTCAACCTACAAATCAAGTAACAACATGTAGTATAAACAACATAAAATACACACTGTGAAGAGGAAATCATGGGATCGTAGGGCACTCGCAAGCGAGAGGTACGATATCGTCCCCTTCACCAATACACTGCAAATAACTGACAAATCTAACATACTAGTATAATCCAAAGCATAATCATCTTTAATTCAAATAACCACTATGCTAAACCAAAGCATGGAATAAAGATAACATTTGAATAACCAGAAGCACATCACAACAACATACCCACACGACACACACTCCAACCAGAAGGCAAAACAGAGGGGTGTTACAATATTAATTACATTTTGTGTTATATTTAGAACATTAATTTTTTTGTATTATATTAAATATTATAATTGTTAATTATTAATTATAATAATTAGTTTTGTTAAAGAATATAATATATAAAATAAGTAGTATAATTATTTTTATATAAAATATACATTATATATTATATGTAGGGTAAAGGATGTCATAATGTTCAAACCTAAATGTGCTCATTATTAGGATCTTGGTCATAATTTTCATTTTAGTAAACATACTCTAAAACCCTCATTGAAACCTTATTTTTTGGTTACAGCTCGTCAAATTGGAGAAGTGAAAGAAATTTACCAGCGAGGAAGAGTTTGGAGGAGTGAAAACCAATATTGACAGGGAAAGCAACCAAAAACAACCGAAAAAATGGTGATAAATGATGAATGATTGAGATATCGACGGGAAAGTAGCAAAAAAAAGGCGAAAAATGATGAACGGTTGGGATATCAATGGGGAAAGCAACAAAAAAATGTGAAAATGATGAACTGAGATTCGTTTGATGCTCATCCAAGGGAGACACCACCATTGATTGCAAATTTTAGCTTGGTCTCTTTCAAATTGGATACACCTTCGATATAAATTAAATAATAATGTTTGTGAATAAAATATTCACAAAAATTAAATTAGTATGTGTATTTTAAATTTATTATTTTAAAAGTAAGTTGTATTAAGTTTTTATATAAGATATAAGAATCATTTGGATGAACAATATATTTAAGATACTTATAATTATTTTAATTTATGTTTTATTTTCCTATTTTTTGTTTTAAAAATTGTGTTATAATAATGGTATTAGATTAATATTAGTACTTGTATCTAAAGGAGGTTCAAGGATTACTCAATAGAAAACTATATGTATGTTAATATGTTAGAGAGTATGTGTATATGGATGCGCCAAATTCTAGTTTATGTTGGTGGATTAAATAATTAATAAACTTAAAACAAATCTAAATTTTATTTGTTAAATAATGGAATGAAATAAGCTTAAACAGATCTATATTTTTTCTTTAAAGAATTAAGTATTATTTGATTATGAAATATTTGCATATAGATTTAAAACAATCCAATTGAAAAAACACTACAAATGGAAATTTCGATCAAGTTGTCAAATCAGTACTTATCTTGCTTTTATGTGATAATGAGATTTTGGAGGCTTTTACCTCATATTTTGGAGGCTTTTACCATTAAACCACAACTGGTTTATCATTAAATGGCACTAAAACTTATTTTCGAATGACTCAATAGTGGTTTGTAGATGTGAAACTTGTTTTAGACTCAAATCTCATGCTATATGTAGCATCTCAACTAATTAAAACAAACAATTTTAATTAATCAAAAAATATTTTTTTATAAAATATAAATAAAATTCTTAATAATAAAATAACTTCAATTGTTCTTAAGATTTAAGACATTTATTAATTTAAAAATTTCTATATTCAATTTTTAATAGATAATAACTTCTATATATTTTAATCCTTAAACTCTTATTCACACACACATATTTATGACATCTGACACATTCATCACCAACAATTCACTCATCGTCAACTATTCACCATAGTCCAAAATTAACTATATTATTAAATATTTTTAATATATATATATATATATGGCATCCGACAAATTCATCACCAGCAATTCACTTGAAGAAAAAATCACTGAATTACTGACAATGAATTTTCCTAAAACCCATATATAATCTTTTCTTTGATAAAAATTAGAAATACAATATACTTTTACATCTTTGCTAGGCTGATTATATTGACCTCATTTTGTCCATCATGATGTCATATGGTGAAGTGTAAAATCGTTCTCCCTTGATCAAATAGATCGAAGATGATCTTTTTAATTCTAAATTGCCTTCCAATTAGTTGTAATTTCAAATTGTTTATAACAAAACTAAAAGGATTCTACAAAACTGTATTTTTCAGATTTTCAAAGCAACCACTACGTTTATTATTAGTTTAGAAAAGCTTACGTAAGATCAACCAGTGCCATTGTAAATTTTATCTCTGTTTGACCAACATTCAAACCTGCGATTCTGCATACAAATTTATTGAGTAATAAATTCATTTTTAACCTGGCATGTCTTTTACTATAAGAGGTACTTTTTCAGACTTTGAAAGCTTACCTTATAAATGACTGACATACACCTCATATCCGAACAGAAGAAGAGAACATATGATTCCAGTCAGAGAAAAGGAATTTAAGACTTCCTGTGTTGTCTTTAATTTCTTGACTCTGCCAAGAGATCCAGTCTTCCGTACCATTCAGTCTGTTTAGAAATGTAGTGCACAATTTGAGAGTTTTAAATGCTAATCCAAACATATGTTGCTTAAAGGCTGCATTTGCAATATAGACATGAGGATGATTTGGTTTAAAGAGCTTCATGGCCTAGCCAATGGTTCAAGCATATCTTGTCACATAGATATAGATTCTTTGAGGCATTCAAATCTATCGAGGGAGCATATATTTGTATGTTTATGTCATTATTTTTGCAATGTTTTAATTTATAAGATTATAAGCATTTGCAATTTCAAGAGTGAGTTTTTGGATACAATTGTGTATATTTTTTGATGACGTTTTGGATCACATTCAGTGACTCATCATTAGAAAGAGGAAATTATGAAATTGGACTGTAGATAAAACCTTAAAAGGAGAAGAGGAGAGAGAGGGAGAGTATAACAAATAAAAAAATTAGTTAAAAAGGTGTGCTTGACAATAAGTGAAATTAGAAGCCCCATTAAGGGATTAAAGTAGGAAATTAATGAAACAAAATCATGAGGTAAGGAGGAAAAAAGTTGTTAAGAAAAGAATTAAAAATTACTAATTACATATTAGACCACATAATTGGATATAGTTGCACATAGGTAGCAATTGCTAGTTGTTGGCTCTATTAAAGTGCATTGCATCACTATTTATGTGTATTTCCTAGTTATATTGAAAAATTGTAAATTAGATGTTGTATGATATAGAAATATTGGAACAAAAAGGACATAGAAGAACATATTCTAGTTTATCCTAAATGTTTTTCAAAATACACTGTGGGTATTATTCACAAATCATATACAAACCAAGAATTAAATTTGTATTTGTATAATAATCAAAGATTTGAGGGATTAGCCTTATAATAAATCATGACATAGATATGGGAGCTTTGGAATAGACCATGGATATCCATCAAAAGGCTTTAGAATAGATTTTTCGTTTACTAATTAAAGTTGTAATGTAATTTTTTAATTAAAAACATTTTATTTTAACTTTTACAGTTGAAAAAAAATATTATTACAATAATTTTTATATTATAAATTTTAATTAATAAATAAATATGATCAAAGATGTATCTTAATGTTTCAACATTTGAAATTTGATGGTCTATGGGTTGACATGGAAAACCTATTTATTTGAGCTTGCACATGGAAGTCATATGTTAAATTTTAGGGGCCATGTTTTTTCTTTGATGTAAGAAATAACAAGTAAAAAATAGTATTGTGATAAACATAATATATATATTTTCTCTATCTAGCATTTAAAATGACATTTTGTCTCTCCACCTTTTACCATTCATTTATTTACTTCAACTATTTTTGAATGGCACTTCCGAGTGCTCAACGTATACAAACATCCAGGCCAACTATGAAGACACAAGTTGATAATTTAAGTACCTTTTTTGAAGAGACAAGGTTAGAAAAAATTGCAAACTTCATCATCAAAATGCATTGCAAAAAGGTTGATCTCAAACAGAGTTTACAAACTATTTAGGGCTTTTCTATGAGCGGCTCTTCTCTTATCCTTGGGTCCCATAGACTTCTTTAACCTCGTGAACGTTATTAAAATATTTCATTTCATTTCAAAAGTAGGTGCCTACATTTTTTTTTAGTTGATGTTTGACCTCCTAAAGGAGTTATCTAGATTAAATAATAATTTATTTATTTTTAAATATCAATTAATTAAATTAAATCAATATGCATATTTTAAATTTTTTTTTTTTAAAAGCAAGTTGTATTAAATTTTTATATAAGATAGAGAGTCATTTAAGATATATTTTGGATAAATATACTTACAATTATGTTATTTTAGGTTTTCTTTACTCTACTTTTAATCTTGTTTTATAATAGATAACATTAGATTAATATAATATTATATTAAAATAAATGATTTTAATTAATCAAAACATATTTTCTAAACTTTTTATAAAATATAAATACAATTTTTAACAATAAAATAATTTCAATTGTTTCTAAAATTTAAGATATATTTACTATTTAAAAATATATATATTACTGATTATTTAATATATTTTAATTCTTAAATCCTTATTCACATACATTCATATATATACATACATATATACATTTTCATGTATATATATTCACATTCACACTCATATATATATATATTGACCTCATTTTGTCCATCATAATATGATAACGTTTTAAATCGATCTCTCTTCGTCAAATAGATCGAGGATGATGTTTTGAATCCTAATTGCCTAACAATTAGTTGTAATTTCAAATTGTTTATAACAAAACTGTATTTTTCAGATTTTCAAAGCAACAACCACGTTTATCATTAGATTAGAAAAGCTTACGTAAGATCAACCATTGCCATTGTTAATTTTATCCCTGTTTGACCAAGATTCAAATCTACTAATCTCCATACAAATTTATGGAGCAATAAATTCATTTAAAAGCTGGCGTGTCTTTAATATAAGCAGTACTTTTTCAGACTTTGAAATCTTATCTTATAAATAACTGACATACACATCATAGCAGCATTAATTAACAAAGCTGTTGACGCCATTGACACCTTATTTCATGAACACGCTGTATGATCCATATTGGGAGGAATCAAATTTGGAAGGGTCATCCCTTTAGCTTGAGTATTGGGTGTCCCATGACTGCTGTTTCGCATGGATTATGGTCCAATATTTCTGACTATGGCGCTCCTACACAGCTCGTCAAGCTATTGGAACTAAATACCAGGTTGGGTTGATCAATATTGCTTTGTAATGGGTATTATTTGATGCTAAATTTGGTTTTATTGACATATTTCACAAACATATTTTTTTATGGTGACGGTGTGATAAGAGCTTAAGCAGTAATTACTTGTGATTTCGATTATAGTTGATGCAAAATTTTAAATTGATGTCCATGTCTTTGATAGAACTTTTCAAAATTCGAGTGAACTCATGATAGTTACTTATATGTTCCAGTGAAACATGAGTACATGCAGATATGTTGATGTTGTGCACCATTCCCAAGGGTTCCTTGTTTCCAATGTGTGCCATGAATTTAGCGTTTAGTAGAGAGCTGATAGGAGCAGCCATATACCTTATTAACATGCAATCTTTAAATTTGTCCTTGACTAGTAATGCCCAAACCCCAAAGAATGCAGAGTCAGCTCCGGATACGAAAAGACTTGTTGTTGAGCCATAACCCCCGGGCACCAACCATTCTAAGGGTAGTTGAGATATTAGTCATTCGACTGCGAACTATAATGGTGGTCTGGAAGGCACATGATTTATCTTCTTTAAATTTGTTTCAAAGAGGTAATAGTATTCTTATTTTTTAGTATCAGGTGAATTTGTGAATGATATAAAATCTTTTAAAAATAATCTTGTTTTCTTTTTTTTCATCAATTTATGAAATAACATTATGACTATCACTCTTGTTAATGTGATATGTGATCATCTATAATTGAGGGTGAAGACGAGTTTGTCATACTTATGACACAACATCACAAGTAACACATTTGTTAACTTGCAAAAAAAGTACAACAACCTCTTTTGGCAAGAGGAAGCCATTCCCATTTTCCAATCAATTCTTATTTCAAAGTTTGCTTCACTCGAATGTTATCTCGAGCTATCTAAGAAGATTAAAGACAAGCTTGGGAAAGTACATCCTTACTTTATGAAGCTCGCAGATTGCATGGTCACTTGGATTGAAGCATGGGATGACTTCAATACATAGAAAAATTTGCATACATATTTGTTTGATGGGTGTCCTAGCTTGTAAACTAGAACCAACGACATGGATTCCTTTAAACATAAGTGAAGAATAAGTGGGCAACAAAAGGTGACAAAAGTAAAGAGTTAATTGGGAATCTTGAAAGATCAAGCAATATAGTCTATTGGCTAAACTTGCACTAAGTCAAAGCCACTTAGGCATCAACGAGCATGTAAATACTTACCAATAATGTTTGAACATTGTAAAAATATTGACCATTTTGAACTAGTGATGTGAGAGAATGTCATTTAACTTACTAGCATTATTTTCTTCAAGATTTGATATTGTTTAAAAACTTAATAATGAAAATAGTATAATTTTTCCATGAATATGGGTATAAATTTCTTATGAGAGAATCACATTTAAGTTAATAACTTAATTTTTTATGATTTGATACATAGACTAAAAATTTAATAATAGAAATAGGTATATAAGTTTTTCATGAGGGAATGTCATTTAAGTTAATAGCATAATTTTGTTTATGATTTGATACTTGACTGAAAAATTCAATAATAAAAATAGGAATAAATTTCTCATTAGAAAACACCAATTAAATTATATTCATGATTTGATATCTAGTCTAGAAACTCAATAATAGAAATGGATTAAAATTTTTAAAAGATGATATTCCTCATAAAATATCGCCATTTTTTTGAAAGAGATTATTTATTTAAATGACATAACTGATGAAAGATTTTTTTTTGAAATAAAATGAAATAAATATTCAAATTTAGAGGATATAATTGATGATAGCTTTTTTTTTGAAATAAAATGAAATAAATATTCAAATTTGGAGGACATAACTGATGATAGCTTCTTCTTTTTTAAATAAAATGAAATAAATATTCAAATTTGCAGGACATAATGCAAAAGAATGTTTAATGATAAAATATAAACAACTATCAATATGTTAGAGTTTGTTTAAATGCAAAATTTCCCTGTTTTTTTTAGTCTATTCATGTCTAATTTTATTCTCCATTTTTATTATAGGGTCAACATACATTATTTTATAAAAAAAATAATTTTTATTCTATTACAAGTATGAATATTGAACTTTACTTATTCCAAATTAAATATTATATATCTCATGTAAAATAGGTGTGTACATTTCACTTGTCTTTTATTTAATATTACAATCTATAACATATCATATAATAGAAATATTTAATGAGTAAGATTATTTTAGAATAGAGCATACATTTTTTTACATAAATTCTATGTGATAATAAGAATAGATTGATTTACTACTAAAACCATATATTCTATTAACTTTTGTTCTTTGTTTTAGTGGGAAAATTGTTTTCCTTATCATTGTCTTTGTGATTTGTGTACAAATGAAACCATTATTAACTAAAAATATACATGTTGCACTTATTGAACATTGTCTTCATGTAGCATGTATAAACTAAACTATCATTTATTGAAAATATAAGTTACTCTTACTGAGCAATGTCCTCATGTACTGTGTATAAATGGAACCATTGATTGGTAATATAAATGAAACCATCAACAAAAAAGATTTGATTATGTCTCCATGCCTTCAGTTAATATCATTTACAAATTTTGGTATCAGAAACCATAAAATTAACAATTACAATATTTATCCTATTGTTTAATGTATTGCAATAAAATTTTCTGTACTCCCAAGCAAATTCAATGGACACAAATTTGTAGAGACACTTTAGAAAAGGTCTATCATGTGTTTAAAATACTATTCCTATTGTGACACTAGAGATTCTAAGTAAAATACGAATATTTTATATAATGTATTTTCATGATCACTAACTATAGTAGAATAGTTTATATCACTTTTGGATTCACCTTCTTTCATAGATGACTTGGTTATTCATCCCCCTTTCTATTTAGAGAATATGAATAGTATATGGAACTAGCTACAAAATCTTCACACATCTCACTAAAATTTGATGTTTGGTATAAATGTATCCGCATGCCAACAAAAGAACAACCCCTTATTAGTGGAAATAAATGATAAAAGGTTGTGGACCATGAAAAACCAAACCAATTCAATATAAAAAAATCTAGCAAATAGATGTTTAGCTTTAAAATGATAGATATTGAACATATAAAGTGTCATGTTACTTTCTTGAATGAAATTGCAAATTGTAGTATGAAAAATCCTATGATGGACATACAATTTCTAGATGTACACTATTAGAGAAAAAAATAGGTTCTAAAATTATGTATCTCTATGAGAATGACCTCTTAATTTAGATGCATCACTTTCAATTCATACCAATTGATCTAATTGGAAATATGGACAATAAGAGTCTTATTGATAAATTATTGGAATTGCTTTATCTATCTCTGAACTCTCTACATTATGATGAGATGGAATTGAGTCCTAGGAAGAATCATGACATCACAAGACATGCCAACCTTCATTAGTCATGTTACCTCACATGGAGATATGTGTCAAAAGGAATGAATTCAACTTCAACATGTATGCAAGTGTTACTTGTGTAACCCATTTTTCTATAAGAATTGGACCCCCCCTTTCAAACTTTATGCAAAAACATTTTTTTAAATTTGATATTTGTCCCACAAGGTCTCATGTCTATATCTAAATCAAGCCCCTCATGTCTATCTCATATTATGGAATGACAAATATTTCAATGAGCTATCCTTCATATAAAATTCACGGTGATGCACACAAGATTGAATGTCTCTAAGCATTATGTATGAATAAGAAGACTACGTATGCTTAACACAAAATGCATATGATACTATGCTTTATATTGTTACATCCCATATTTCATAACCTTCTAGACTATTCTAATTCATTATGCATTTCAATTTTGGACTTGAAAACAAGAATTATGATCAACTTAAGTATGTTGGTTAATCATTATATCAGACATATATATATATATATAATAAAATTATACATTTAATGATTATGTCAAATGGAAATACATATCATGCTTTATATTTTTAATGGATTATATGGGCGTAATTGTGCATATTTACGCCGAGAGGTGTATTCAGTTGTAGAGGAAAGAATGTTTCTATGTAAACAAAAACCCTTTTTCAAAATGTTTGACATCCTCATCGGTTGTCACAATGGCAGTTACTATTAAAATGTCAGTGAAAACCCTGAAACGTTTGATAGTTTGTACTGGTAGCAGAATGTGTAGCAATTGAAATGTTTGATCGTAACGCCTTATTTTGATTGTCTTTATTTTCTGTCGAGGGACTCAAATTCTCCTAATTTTAGCAACGTCTTAACATGTGAGGTGCGTGGCAATGGTCTGAGCGACATTTTTCTTGGAATGGAATCAGGCTGAGTAACGTTTTTTTCTTGAAGCGGTTACTGGATTCTTCTTATCCTCGTCAGAACATGAGCGATTATTAATCTGGATCATTTTTTTTTATCATTATCGATAGTAAATCTTTGTATGTAAAAAGTCGTCCTCCTTAAAAAAGAAAATTTATTGTTTTCATTAAAAAATGGAAGGTGTATGTCGTGCGACATTTCCTCTTGGAATGGATTGGATCTGTCTGCCTCAAAAATGGGCAAAACTTCAACTTTTTATTAATTTGAATTTTAGATTTATTTATTTTTTTCTTATGTGCATATATTCCATGGAAATTTTTTATATTTCAAGGTTTTGTTACTATATATTTGATTAGGAAATGGATGCTCCATTGGAAGAGATGAACGGGTAAGGATAAAAAAATAAATTAGGTTTTCAATTTCAGAATTTTTTACATGAATCCTGTAAAAATTTAATTTTTGAATATGAGGGGATTGTTGCTACGAAATTGAGTTGGTACTATATCATATCATCTATTAGAAGTCAAATTTTGTGCTTTTAGATGCAAATTAAGTCTCGTTTTTCAAGGTTTTCTCATTCAACAACATTTGCAATCTTTGTATCAGCGGATGATCCAGGATATTCTTCTTTATAGGATAAATAAATAAATAATAACTTTAACCCATCAATTTAACACTTCTTTATACAACACAAAGAAAATACCAATAAAATTAAATAATTCATGTTAATTAAAAATATTTTAAAAATAACATAAATAACATTTATATTAATGTAACAACACATATATTATAATTAGGTTTTTGAAAATGTGTGTGTGTAGGAGGAACAATGCGAATGTGAGCACTCTGCAATGGGCAGTTGGGTCATCGAGTGCGATTGCGAACACTCTGCAACGGGCAAATGGGTTAACGGATGTTGTGGTTGCAATGGGGTCGTTTGTGGCTGCGGTGGCAAAGGGTGTTGTGGATGGGGTTCGCATGTTGGTGGCGGGTAGAGTGGAGGATTCCCCCTCTGTTCCTAGTGGCATTGCTGGCCCTGGCTCCATGGGTTATGTCTTTGCTCTTCGTCGACCTCCACTTTCTGCTTCGATTTTGCGCCTAGTTGTTTCGGCTTCTCCAGCACTGCCTGCTTCAAATGGTGTGGTGGGGAGTGGTGCCCCTAGCCTCTCTCCCATTGGGGGCTCCTATCCTCCCCCGACCTCGGCTGTGGTTGGTCTAGTTGGCGGGCTTGCAGGCCCTACTCCTGTCTTTCGTCCTCTTGCTACTGGGTGCTCTGCAAGGAAGGCAAAATCATTTTATGATGCTGCTCGGGTGGGGTCTCGATCTCTTCCCTGTGCCTGGGACTCCCCCGTGGTGATTTGTGGTCCTGAGATCATGGAAAATGAGGAGTATTATTTGAAAACGGGTGTGGTCTGTAGGTTCAATGGTTTGTGGCCATCCCTCTCGGACCTCCATGACTGGGTGGCGACTTCCTGGAAGCCCTTGGTTGTTGGAGAAATCGAGCTCTACCCTAGTGCTAGGGGCTTTTTCATTGCTACCTTTGGCTCCACACTTGAGCGAAATAGTGTTCTAGACAAAGAGTGGATGTGGGGTGTTTATTCGTTGACTATCAGGCCCTGGTCTCGTTCTTTCAACCCCCTTACGGAGCCGTTGAACTTCAGACCTATTTGGGTCCGGCTGCCAAACCTTCCTCTTCAGTTTTGGGAGGAATCATGCTTTGAGGCCATTGGCAATACCATTGGTCATTTCTTAATGGTGGATTCTACAACTAGGGAGTTTGGGCACACCACGGTCGCTTGGATGTTAGTCGATCTGGACATTTCCAAACCTCTCTTTGGGGATGTGGTTTTGCTGGTGGAGGACAAACCTTGGAAGCAACTTCTTGACTATGAGGGTCTCCCCTTTTGGTGTCGGAGGTGTTTTTCGGTGGGTCATCTGGCCTTTGTTTGTCCTCATGTTCGTCACAAGGGTGTTGCGACTTGGTGGAAGGATGCTCTTTTGGATCACCTCACGATGGGTTCTCCTTCGGATGCTTCGTCTGTGGGGGCTGATGAACATGTCTTTGTTCCTCTCCCAGACTTCCCTACCGTGGAACCACTTTTGGTGCATTTTGCTGACTCTGGGCTGACTGTGCCTGAATGTTCTTCTGGTTCTGCTGATGCTGGGCTGACTGGTTCTTCTGGTTTTATTGACGTTGCACTGTCTGTTTCTGTCCGCCCTCATTTGAATGCCTCTATTGGTCCTTTGAATGAATCAATATCTGCTGCTCTGCAACCACCTCCTTCACTGCTTGTTGGTTCCTCTCTTGTGGTGTCTGGGGTGGAGCCGCTCCTCTCCCCTTCCCCGTTGGTTCTTGATTCTGAGCCTCCCTGGTCGGTTGTCCTTCGGAAGAAGAAGGGACTCCCCCTTTTTGTTGCTGCTTCTCGGCCCAGGATTCGTGGAGTCAGCCTTGACCCCTCTGTTTCTAGGGTTGCTTAATTCCCTTGTTTCTCTACAGTTGTCGGTGAGTTGTTTCCGGTTGCTCCTATAGTTCAAGTTTTGTTTGAACTATGTTTTCCTTTGGCCTTTTCGGCCCTTTGTGAAGGGTACGACACCCTGTAAATGTTGCTTACCTTTTCAAAAACATTTATATTTACATCAAAGGAATTCCCTCTATAAACCAAGGCAACCTAATATGGTGGTAAATCAATAGCATAGCTTGTTGGAGAAAGAGTGCAAGACGATGAAAACGATCTTAGTCATTTGTCATCATCAATCTCCTTTATCTATTCATGATTTTCTTGTCGAACGTCTTCCATTTTCATGGTAATTGTTCATGACATTAACATCATTGATGTATAAGCCCCAGTAGACACATTGTGAATAGAGAGTCTCATTGCATTACACATGTCACCTCTAAAAACGTAACTCCTCGTAGGCTCCACCTTTCACCATTTCAACGTGGACAAGAAAATAATTGATGGTAGAGTTAGAGTTGGTTTCTTTACTCAAGCACTTTCCATGAACCTCTAAGAGTTTTTTCCACGTAAAGATAAATAATTAAATATATTTATTTACATTTATATTTTACTTACTATTGGGGCGAGGGTCCTAGCTCAATTGGCTAAAGCATCATGTTGCAGGCAAGAGGTCACGAGATCTAGTCTCCCCCGTCCTCGTGGTATCAGAGTGCATGTCATGCCAACGTCACTGGTCAAGTGAAAAAATAATACTAGATGCACTGCAATTTATAGGGGGCTACCCAATTCCTACAATCTAAAAATAAATAAAAATTTATTTACTATTTTTTATTTTATTTTTCTTATAAAATAACTTTTACATATAATAATACATTAAAACAAATTCACTTCATCTCTCCTACTCTATGTCTCTATCTCTATTTTTCTCCCTCTCCATCCTTTTCTATCTATATCTTTCTCTACCTCTATCTCCCTATCTCTCTATATCACCCTTTATTTGTATCTCTCCCTCTCTCTCCCCCCCTCTCTCTATTAATCTATATCTCCCTCTCTCCTCCATATTTTCTCTCTCCCTCATATTTTCTCTCTCCCTCCTCTACCTAGATATATCTCCCTTTTTTTCCCTCCCTCTCTATCTCTCCCCATCTCTCCCTCCCTCCCTCCATATCCCCTATCTATCTCTCTATATCTACCTCTCTTTCCATTTCTCTTCCCATACATCTATATCTCTCTCTTTCTCTTCCCATACATCTTTATCTCTCCTTCCTTCTCTCCATGTCTCTATCTCCCCTATTTCTCTTTATCTCTCCATCTTTATTTGTTTATATCTACTTCTCTATGTTCATCTATCTCTCTATCTTTGTGTCCCCCTCTCTTTACATCTCCTTATCTCTCTCTATCTCACCATCTATATCTCACTCTATCTCTCCCCCTCTCTTTACATATCCTTATCTCTCTGTATCTCACCATCTATATCTCACTCTATCTTTCCCCCTCTCTTTACATATCCTTATCTCTCTCTATCTCACCATCTATATCTCACTCTATCTCTCCCCCTCCTTCTTCCTCTATTTCTCTCTATCTCCCTTTCTCTTTATCTTTATCTCTCCCTCTCCTTCCTCTATTTCTCTCTATCTCCCTATCTCTCTATCGTTATCTCTCCATATACCTCTCTTTATCTTTCTCCTTCTATCTTCATCTCCCCCCTCTATCTCTCTCTCTCCATCTCACTCTTCCTAGAAATCTACATCTATATCATGTTGCCTCTCTATCTCTATCTTTGATCCATATTTCTTCTTCCATCTCTCCATCTTATTTTATTGTCTATTTGTCTCTCTCCACCCCTACATCTCTCTATAAATATATCACTTCCTATCTCTATTTTTATTTTTCTCTCTACCTCTCATTATCTGTCTCCCTCTTTCTCTCTATGTATTTATCTCTCTCTCTCTCTCTCTCCAATATCTCTCCACATTTCTATCCCTATCTCTCCCTCTCTCTCTCTCTCTCTCCATATTGCAAACATAACATGAGCCTATTTATAATGGAGCCTGATTATCTTCCTAATTCAAAGGTTTTATTTCAATCATGTCTAGATCCCTATTGATTTGAAGCTATCACTTATCCATTGAGATAGTTAAACAACATTATTTTATAAATGGCCTACCAATTGACCTCATGTATTGCACAAATATATGAAAAAATAGACCAAATTTTTTCCTCATTGACCTTCCACACCTCTTTGGTGTACCCATTGCATAGGTCAAGGTGTGATTACTAGTTTTTAGAATTCCCTATAACTAACTAATGTAGATGTTGTCATTTTTGGTCTTTGTTTCCTACTATGTTAGTTAGAATTTGTGGGTGTGTCTTTCTATCACTTTATATTTTTTAAAATATTATACTATTTTTATATTATTATTAAGAATATTCTTGATAAAATATAATTTTCTAGAATTAACTACTTTACGGAATGGTGTGGATGTGGTCTAAGAACTGTGGAATAAATCCATTAATTTGATCTAAGATGTTATAGAATTTGTGTGTGATTAATCTACATCCCATTAATGCAAAATAAAAATGATTCAATTTAATTAATTATTTAGGATGAATTAAATATCAATTTTAGGGTTTAGGGTTTCAGGTTTAGGTTTTGTGGTTTAGGGTTTAGGGTTTAGGATTTTAGGTTTAGGGATTAGGATTTAGGTCCTAGGGAACTAAGGTTTTTAGATTTTAGGTCTAACTTTTTTGGAACCTAGCATTTAGGGTTTTGATTTCTAAGTCTAGGTTTTGTGCATGGTTTAGGGTTAAATTAGTTAAATTAGGTATAGATTTTATGGTTTTCAATTTATAATTTAAGGCTTTTGGTTGTGTTGATGGTTTTATTTGAAAATAAAATTTAAAAACTATAAATTAAACAAGCTAATTACAAACAAAATAAAAAAAACACTAAACTACAATTACAAACTAAAAATACAAGATACAAAGCCAAAAAAACACAAAATTTAACCAACTTGGAGGTCGTTGAGGTCATTTGTGTCAATGAGAGGAGGTGGCAACTCAAAATGGGGTGTTATAGGTCCTAAAAAATGTGTACTTGTTGGTCTCTGGTGCTCTTGAGCTCACAACAAAATTCGCAGGGAGATGAAAATGATAGTTGTTTATTTAAAAAAATAGATACCTTTAAGAAACATGTATGTGTTATAAAATGTGTACGCGTTATATAAGGTGTATGCATTTTTTAGTGTGTACCTAAATCATAATGCATACACGGTTTGGATTTAGGCTCAGGTACCCACACTACTAAGCACATACATATTTTTTTAATAACTCGTACATATTTCTTGCAGGATTTTTTTTGGCCAAAACTTCCCCTCTTCGTGGACCCAACTTCTTTCTTTTACCCTATTAATATACACATATATATGTGATTGGAAATCAAATGGTTTTTAATGTATATATATATGTTAATACATATATATAATACAATGAACATTATATCAAGTATATATATTAATGTATATATCGTAATATATATAGAAGATATAAATATGTTATTCAAGCACTATATATGTGAATTAAATGAGCAATGTAATGCTTTTATAAAGAAAGCAACATAAATGTTGCATAAACCATATATATGTGCATATACCAACATAAGTGATAGAATAGTTATTGTTACACTATAAAGCGCATGATATATAGCGCAAGGTATGTAATGTGAATGCTATTTAATAATTTAAGTGAAGTGCTTAAATGTTAAATTATACAAAAGTAAGGAGAGGAATTTTATTGTAAAGTTGTTGATTATATTAAAACCAATGCATAGATAACAAAGGCCATGAGACTTGGTCAACCAAGAGTTGGCAATAGAGTTTCAGTTTAATTTTCCTGGCAACCACCAAAGTAGGTGTCATGGGTAGAGTATGTCAACCACGATGAGAGCAATTAACCTATAGGAAACCATTGTTGTGTTTCATTAAGTAAAAGAGTTGTTGTTGGCAGTTTAGGAAGGTGACTCAACCTTGGTAAAGAGGTTAAATTTGTTGGGATTATATATGTGTTTGCATTTTAATTGTTTAAATAGCCACATTTCACTTAAACTAGCTTTGTCAACACATTTAGAAGAGAAGTAAGTTTTTGCTACTTAGTGTTGGAAAATGGAAGAGAAAAGGTGGTGGATAGTAGAGTTTTTATAGCAATAAGTTTCTCAAATTTGAGTATAAGTGGAGGAAACCTCTTAGCCTTTTGGGAATTCATTCTTTTAGAGTTTTTTGTTGTACTTTTCTTTGTGCAATTCATTGCTAAGTGAAATAGTGAGAAAATAAAGATTTCCTTGAGATTTTCTAATTTGTTGAGAGTTTTGAGAAATTGGAAAGAGGCCAGGATTGGAGATAGGTTGATTATAGAGGGAGCAACAAGCATGACTGTGGGAATTAAGCTTAGAAGGTAGCTTTTTTGTTGGGAGCTATAATTCCAAGCATGTTGATTTTACATCTCTACTCGTTTAATATTGATATTATATTATGTGTGAATACAAGTGTTTGAGGGAAAGATGATCATATGTATTTTGATCTTGCTTGCATTAAATTTGATGGATTCTTATTTTGGTTAACTTGTGTGGTCTTGATGAATTATTTTTGGTGAAACCTTATTGGTTGATACCTATATATTTATCCATTATGTTGGAATTCATTTAGTTGTGTTTGCTAAATGGGATAACCATAGAGTATTAGTTTAACACTTAGGTTGTTCTAGACCAAATGTATGCTTACATAAATCATGAAGTATGAGAAATGATATTACATTGATTTTATATATTGAATTGTTAGGTTATGATGCTATGCGAACCATAATGGTAGTTGATTGGTTACTTATATCTCCTTGAATGCAAGAGAAAAATCTATTCCTAGGGTTAGGAAATACATTTGAATATGGTTATATTGATATTCAACAATAAGCTCTAAGTGAAACATATAAGCGATATATACATATTTTATAATTATGTTATTATCGCATACAAGACTAAGAGTCTATACCTATTCATGGTATTCTAGAAGAGGGCTTTACATCTTGATAACCCAAAGTCGTAATGTGAGGAGAATTTAAGGTGAAGTTACAAAAACTCCTTTTAAGTTGATTATGTCCTCCGGAACAGATATAAATTTAGTGTATGTTGTACACATGTGAATATTTGAGTCTTATTGAAAGAGGGGTTTTATGTTGTTTATGAACATGGAAACATAGAAACCTTATAGGATAACTTGGAAATTTCCATGAGAAATGAAGAATAATCAAAAGGGAATGTTGATGAGAGAAATCATATTTGTTTGATATGCATGTTTGTAGCATTTGATGGTAATGGTCAAATAGTGAAAACTAGAATATATTATTATCATATCTAGGATATCATAATGAAAATGTATAATTGTATAAAGTGTAATGTTGGGAAGTGGTATGGCATAGAAGTGCCATGTTGGAAATTTCAAATTGTGATATATGTAAACCTATATAGGGAATAATATTTATTCTTGGGATTAGGATAAATCGAGGTTGAGATTAATCTGGATGGTCAGTTAGATCACTTGAAAATACATTATCCTTTGGGATGGAATCATGTTATGGAATAAACTCATTAAGAGTGAGTATGGTCATAGTATTTTCCAAATCAAGCAATAGGGTGGGTGAACATACGACATCCACTTCATAAAGGTGAGACGCCACTCTTTAAAAGTGCTTTTGATTGTAATGCTCAAATACTTGGCCAAGTAGTGTAAGTTGCCACTGATTACATTGTTGGTTCACTGTGGGTCAAGGTTGCATAACTAGGCTAGGAGTGTCATGCATGTAGGTGAGTATCCACTATATGGTAGCTCTAGTTATGTAGGACAAAAATCCAAGCTCAGGCAGGCTATTATTATTTATGAGGGATACTAGACCAAACTCTTCATTGAAGGGTAGGACCATCTTACAAGTTAGGTAGATGTGTGTGGGACCACAATAAGTCCATGGTTGGAGGAAAAGCACTTGGGTGATACTCTCCCTTATGTAGTAGAAAACCAAAATTTGAGGATGTATGCCAGCAAGGACATCCAGACCATTTGTACTTTATTCCATTGAGCTATTGAAAGCTATGTATGTAATCATGATCTTATATATTTATGAAAAATGTATATGAGAATGTAATGATTACTTGGGATTATGTAATGTTACATTATTGGAATGCAATGGAAAATTAAATTTGGATTAATTCAAATATGCATCTTTGTTATTGAAATGTAATGGGAATTTGAAATTGGATTATTTCGAATGTGCATCTTTATTATTGAAATGGAAATTATGGAAAAAAATTATTGTCATGTGTTTGTGAACTTAAACTATTCACATATGGGTTAAACTTAGATGAAAATAATAGGTAAAACATCGGACGTATTACTTTTCTCTCTCAGTATTGCTCCCTCTATCCATATCTCTCTATCTATTTATCTTTATCTATATCTCATTATCTCTACCTCTCTCTCTTATTCATTCCCTCTATCTATCCCTTTTTAACCATGCATTTCTCTACCTCTATCTCCCTATCTTTCTATCTCTCTCCCCATCCCTCTCTATCTCTCTATATATATCTACATCATTATCTCCCCCCTCTTCTTCTATGTCTACCTCTCTCGTTTTCTCTACCTCTATCTCTTTGTTTACACCCTCTCTATCTATCCCACTCTCCCTCCCTCCTCTATCTCCCCCATCTCTATCTCTCTATCTCTACCTCTTTCTCTTCCCCTCTCTATCTCCATTTCTCTCTCTGTAACTTTATCTCACCATTTATCTCTCTCTCTCCATCTTCCTCTATATCTCTCTATCTCTCCCTCTCCCTCTCTATTCCCAACTCCCTATCTCTCTATATCTTTATCTCTCATGTTATATTTCTCTATCTCTATATCTATTCTCTCCCTCTCTCTTTATCTTCCTCTTTGAATTTCTATAGAGAGAGGGTGAGTGGAGATAGAGAGATGTAGAGAGGGAAGGCTAGATAGGTAAAGAGGAGAGAGATGAGAGATATAGAGAGATATCTAATGGTAGAGAGTAAGGAAAGAGGGAGGGATGAAGTGAGAGATAGGTAGAGAGAGACAAAGAGGGGATATAGAGAGAAGTAGAGAGGGAGGGAGGAAGGGAGAGGTTGAGATAGAGAGGTAGGGTGGGAGGGATATAGAGAGAGGTAGGTAGATAGAGAGGAAGATGGAGATGGGAGATAAAGAGAACTAGAGATAGAGAGGTAAGGTGGGAGGGACAAAGGAAGAGGTAGGTAGAGTGAGGGAGGGTGAAGGGACATAGAAAGAAGTATAGAGGGAATGGGAGAGAGAGGTAAGGCAGGAGGGATAGAATGAGAGGTAGGTAGAGATAGGGTGAGTGATAGTGAGAGAGTGTAACATCAAGATCTAGGTATTTTTCTAAATTTTATTAATCAAACATGTTTGGTTAAAAGACCTAATTATTAATGCACGTCATCAACCATCAAGGAGACTAGCCCAAAAATCTATATATCATGTGACAGTTGATAATTTTCCTAGTGATTGTATTTTTTTTTCATACAAATATTGTTTCATCTCTCTATTTTTATGGACTTGGTGCACTTAATACAACATTAAATGCAAATAACTACTTTAAGAATGGATTGGTAATATGTTTTTGTGTGTATTCTCTTAATATTTGAATATACTTGAGTTTTTCTATGATTTCCTACTGCTATACATATATATTTGTGTTTTTGTGACAAAAGTAGCCATAAGATCCAAGAATTGAGAATTCTAGATCTCTTTAGAGCCAGCCATGAAGGAAAGGTGACCAGCTCTAGAGTGAGTTGTAGAGATTTATAGTGGGTCACAAATCTCTAGAGTAGCATTCCAAGTCTCAAATACTCATTCCTCTTCTAGGTAAGGAATAACTTTATCAATTCTATTACAAATTTAGTCTTGGTATGTGCCACTCAAAGAGCGGGACAACCTCGAATGACTCTAGTTGTCCATTTGGTCCTCATATAAGTTCCAAATAACTTCAATCCTTGTTTTCCACACTTTGTTTAGTTCAAAGTTGAGTCATCCAAAAAATAAAAATTCTTATTTAAGGGAACTTCCCCTAAAATAGGTCACACCTATATAACCTTATGTATTTTAATAAAGGATATCTCCTGGTTAGATAGACGACATCCCTTATTGAATAAAAATAATACTAGTATTAAGAATAAAATTAGGGAAAATCTCAATCTAATTTAGTTCTCAGTTTAGTTTAGTTTAGTTTCTAGTTCAATTTGGTTCAACAGTAGAATAAGGCTCAAATGTATAATAAGAGCCATTAGGTAGAAAATACAACTCTTTATTCTCATGATTTCATTTTTGTTGATAAATATTTCATTCCTTTTGTAGCACAACAATATGTGGTCCCATTTGATGAAAAAAAGAAATAAATTCTCATAAATTTGTGTTAAATTCAATAGATTCTTCTAGAAGGAGGTTCAAGCTCACTCCACTATAAGGGGGAAATATTTTGGTACTCTTTTTTATTGATTATTTTCTTTGTTATGTGATGTTTTACTATGTTGTAGCTATAATAGTTTTTGTTCGCCATCTATCTTTGTTAAGTTGGAAGTATTGTTCATAAAATCCTAAAAGTATTAAATCCAAATAGAAACATCTACCTTTCAATCATTTACTTTTTAATCTTTAATTCTATTCAATTGCTTCAACATGTATGTTTTCTTGTTTCTAGAATAGACAAGCATTTACTTTTAATTTTGATCCAACATTTGTTCTTATATATGTGTTGCATTAACAATATCATAGATTGTTGTTTTCAGAATGAGTCTTTATATTCACAATCAAAATAGTGGGAAGTAGTATTTTAGTTAGATCAATTTTACATTATCATTATTAAAATTTTAGAATAGAATATGTTGGTGTTTTTTCCAATACACCCTAAGAGAGCTCTAGAAGGTAGCCAACCTTCATTATCAAGAATCTTACAGATGAATGGCCAACTCAATGAGTAAAGGGTTTTAAACCTTCGACCCCTGCACTTTAGGCTCTACGGGACCAGGGAGGGTATTTCCCAATGGGGTTCACAAGGGATTCTACTAAAAGAGTGAACATCTTATGCAAATATGTTCCCTTTTATACAAATAGACATTATTTAGAAAAAAATTGGTCAGCTTTCACACATATAACTTTCTATTTGTTAGGAACAAGGTGTTGTTTTAGACTTATATCTCAGGATAAACAAGATTTGATTCAGTGTTTTCATTATTATGAGTCCCTGACAATGCATTCTGGGTGCTTCATTAAACTACAAAGATGTACATAAGATAAATCAGTGCCTCATCTATTGGGAATGGAATTGAATAGATGACAGACCTAATGCATAAATCATGAAATCGATGGCTTATTCTCACAATGCCTTACACTAAAAATTCACAGTTACCAAAACACAAATTCTTATCAGAATGCTAGGTAATTGCTTACAAACTTATGAATCCCTTTGAGTATTTTAATTAACCCCTTAGGCTAAAACAAGAACAAAATCATACATTCAATTAAACATTGAAAGACAAATGATAAAACACTTGGTTTCCCATTTATAGTATTGTAACAATTATTTGTAGGAGAGTAGATATCTTGGTTTTATAGATTTCTCACAATATCAAAGACTCATGCAAAATTATCTAATATTATCATATACAAGACTCGAACTCAAGACAATACCATAGTTTATCCTACATACATTTTGTACTGCATTCATATTCAGCATTTACCTAAGCTATTCTTGAGACTCAAAAATAAATCCCTCCTCGTAATGAACCTTGAAATCCCTTTTATAGGTTAAGGGAGCAACAAGCAAAGGGTTCATTACAGTTACATTTTTTATAATTCTAAGGTCATTTCACCTTGCGAGGTTTCGTTCTCAGACAGTTATATTTTCACTTGCATATAATGGGAAAGAAAATATCAAAAAGAGGTGCCAAGCCATCAACCGAAGATGCCACACAAGCCTTCCAAAAGGCATCTCCATCGTAATCCGCATTTTTCCAAAAATAGGAAAAGTCACCATCAAGCTTAGCAAAAAAAGACCCCTCAGATCACCCACGTCAGGAAACACATCACCACAACTAGGACCCAATCACTACCAATCAAAATACATGGGCATCACACAGCCTTGTCACTGGATGAATGAACACCCTCACCCAACTTCGTTACAGAGAGTGGAGTTGCAACCACCAGCTCCTCATCCGAGTCAGTATAGGGCACAAGTGCAATAGGGAAATGGCCACTACCAAGGCCAACCCCTTCAGTCTCCTCCGAAGAACTATCACTAATCACCACCAGAGAGTTGGGTTTGTCAGAACAAACCCTAGGGCTTGCTTTTGTCCCCATTAATTCTTTCACAAATGCATTGGGCCCCTTATTTTCAAACTTGGCTAATTCTTCAGAACAAGCTCTTGGTTGAAGATTATAAGCATCTCCGACAATAATTCTCTTGGTCCACTTGCGAATGCTCCTCTTAGCCCTCAGAATGGTTGGTGCCTTTTTTACTGCAGTTGTCTTTTTAGGTTCATAAACTAGTGGCTCCTGCGAGCTCATACACCGTGACCTATGCATTGGCGTGGAAGAGGAGGTTGAATGAATCATTTTGTTTGCAACACGAACCTGATGTGTGTGAGAAAAACTAGCCACTGTCACCAGGAGACTCCCAGATGCAGGCATCGTGAGCTACACCAACACCAGATACAAAAGAGGTTACCAAAACACAACAAGAACAACACATTCGTGCAAGCACCTACACACCACCCTAGTGAGAATTCACCAGCAAGTGAAACTTACTGCCTAATACTCATGATAATTCACCAAAGGCACTGGATCAAAATAGAATGGTGAACAATCTAAAGGACAATCTTCATTAAATAGAGGAATTCCCAACATGCTACAATTAATGGCCATCTTGGTTTGCTCGCGTGACTGAAAAAATGAATCACTTGCATGACGCATTTCAGCCGTCAATCATCATGGATTAAAATGCAATCAACAAGGATCATTAAGGATCGCCACTTACTTTATTGGCCATACTTAGAAATAGTGAAGAAGTTATTTAAAACTGCCAAGTACTTGACCATATCCCAAAACCATTAATCTTGACATGCGCATCATCGATCCTTACGATTGCAGGAAAATCCTAGCCACAAACCGAAATAGACCGCCCATCGCCAATTCATCCTTCCCATATAAGTCTTATCAAGCAATGGCTAAGAATCCAATGATGAAACATTAATCATAATTGTGAAAGGATCTTGACCATTGGTACTTAACCGCATCACACATCACGCGTTGACAACTACCTGAGCCATCCCAACCTGCGACAGAATGAGACCGTGCAATGAAGAAACTTAATTCATCGGTGGTTTGCGAGTTTCATCCTAACCCGTGAAGTATGACACACAATAATAGAGAAGCCAACAATGCAAACCATGACTATCCATCGGGTGCACATTCTTAATCCATCACCCATCATTTGTTATCCCCAGGTAAACCAACCTCAACTAGCAAAATGTTGCACCTTAGCAATGGAACATGACCAAGGCATCGACAGTCACGGGTTTCGCTTCATCTTGCACAAGAAAACCAGTGATAGTTAAGAGGGTAGCGATGGGTCAAAATTTTGACTGCATCGCTCATCGGTCGTTACTTTCCTACGAATACAAATGAACACACGAAGGAATACATGTGGCTGATACAAAAAGAGGAAGGGCATCACTCATCGCAGGTTGCATGAGGAAATCTGAAAATCAATGAGTGATGGGCGATGCAAATACTTAAAGCCTGACTTAAGAAAAACTTACAACACGTGTACCAAAGGTTATTTTAAAGGACCACCTAGTCACAACGGGTGGGACAATGAAAGGGCCGGTAAAACTACGGGGCTCAAAGCCATGAGGGATTAAGGAAATGACTGAGAATCGACACAATCGGTTAACTCAAGAATAGAAACCCGGAGGCCAAATGAGGGTATGAACATGAAAAATTTGCAAGATTAGAACCCTAAGGCAATGACTATCAGAGTTTAACCTCAATAATTCAGTGGAACCAAGAAAATTTTAGGGGTTCCACCAGTGGCTCCGACTAGGGATGTATGCCTCATGCGGGCATAGAAAGATCTTAGAATCTCATGTAGAAGCAAACCACTTGAAAATTATAGATTAATTCCTGAGTATGCTTTCAACTATTTTGCTCGGGTATGGTTTGATGACCCCAGGCCACCAAATGAAAAAGGACATTCAATTATTACCTCTATCAAAAACCTTGTCCTGTTGTTCTTGCGATGGGCAAATCTGTGGGTCAAGCATTCTAAGGTAATTCAAACTACTCCAAATTGCATCCCCACTCCTATATTGTATATTGTTTTTACTTTTGTCAGCCTGAAGGACCCAAATATCACCTGATTGAGATGGCAAGACAAAACATTCATAATCTGCATGGTTGTGAGCTCGGACATCATACTGGAATCCTTCATATGTGTCTTGTTGTATACTGGACTCAACTCTAGTGATATAAAAAAGAAATGATTCATTTTTAATGACATCCCCACTATAATCAAAGTGAGTATTGTCATTATTTAGCGGGAAAAAATCTATAATAAGGCCCATAAGCTAAGGAGAATCTACAAAAAATTCCAACACACAGTCATACTAGCCAACAATATATACCAGATTGGGTGTATGCAGACCAAACCTTACTTTATCACAACAGGCATCTATGGAGTCACCTCAAATATTCTTGCTAGCAGTGGTATTTTTGGTAACATTACATGAAATAACATTCCCAACCTCCGTCCATTTATTGCCAATATCAATAGTAGTACCTTGATCATTACATCCGTCTGACGCTTGGAGGGCCAACTGATCCATGTCAGCAGTTGTGATGATAGAATGAGAATCATTTATACACTTTGGTTTTCACTCTTAGTCATTTGATTCATATCATCTTTAATATTTCTATAGGGCATACTTGTCATAAGATCATCAGAGCTTACAAAAAATAGTGGGTTATTCCTACACCAATTAGGATTATCTCTTATCATATCATCTATTGGTGAAGGTTCATCACATAGTAGGTTATACCATATTCTCATTGCACTTAAATTCACCCCTATCTTTTGGGTATGTGGGTCACAACCTTCCATGCCTTGAAATTCTTCATCAGAGTCATCTTCATCCCTTATACTCAAAATTATGGATCCACATTCTGAAAACTCATCACATGAGGAGAATTTTTCACCCTCGACAACTTGAATCACATCATAACCACCAACATATACCTTGTTCGAGGCCATAGATTCCATCTCCACTTCATAGGGTGACCTGTATCCAACAAAACAATGCTCTGAATCCAGGTCGTCACTAGATGAACCATTGGTTTGTATGTCAAGATCTTCAATCAAACCATAACATGACACCTCCCCTTGCTTCTTCTCACCTCTCACAATATCCCAAGGGTGGAAATCATGCACCACTTAATCATTCTAGCATTGTGTCTCAGCAGCCACATCATTCACCAAACAAACAACATCATTAGCCCATTGTTCATGCTCAAACACATCATCTTTTCCTAATAGCAAAGACTCATGATCCTCTTGGTAATGGGCTTCGTCAATGTCACTATGATGTGACATTTGTCTAGTATGTTCACTTTGAATTCCGTCAATAATCCTTATCCAATCAGTGACTTGGCTCAGGGCATGAGGCTTCACTTCTTTTGGCAGAGCACTCAATCCAGATTGATATAATTCACAAAACAAATCAATGCACATCAGGGTGTTAGGCCTAAAAATTTCAGGTATGCCAAGCAAAGCATTAGTGAACCTAGAGAAAATATGGTCAAGGGATTCCCCTTCATGCCTTTGCATGTCACACAAACTCCGAATTGCAAATGCTTGATCACCTCTGTTATACAAAGGCACACAATCCCTTTCAGCCACAGTAAACTCTTCTTGTGGTGTTATTCATTGGGCTCAAAACAACATGGATCTCATTCCCTTGCCCTAACTCATTGTTAATTGAATCGTTTACCATAGAAACATTATGGGGAGTGCTTAAACTCTCATTATAAATATTAAAACCTCCCCTCATCATTGAGTATTTCAAATTGTTCTCGATGTCTATGGCAATGTGATATGCTTATTGTAAAGTTGTAGGTTCATTATCTCTCAACAAGTAACTCATCTTTTTATCAAATAATCCCAAGTACACGACCAAGGACTCAACATAATTTGGTCTTATATGTGTTGGGATCTCCCTTATCACTTTTGAAAACCAAAGATTAAATGAAGGGACCAACTCATTCTCATCCTTTTCCATACCCATAAATTTCTACCTAACCAAGACTGGATTAATCCTTTCTCCAAATTGTTCCATGAATACCAGTTTGAATTCTCTCCATGAGTGAATTGAGGACATAGGGAAATAAGATAGCCAATATATAGCATCTCCTTTCAAATATTGAACAAACAATTTCATAACTACA
Source organism: Sequoiadendron giganteum (assembly GCA_007115665.2). Taxonomy (NCBI): domain Eukaryota; kingdom Viridiplantae; phylum Streptophyta; class Pinopsida; order Cupressales; family Cupressaceae; genus Sequoiadendron; species Sequoiadendron giganteum. The sequence goes on from CM021102.1 coordinate 643,839,524, forward strand.
TCTTCAAAGGTTACCTCATAGTCTCCCATCACATCAGTAAAGTCTTGTAGATGTTGATTTGCTGACTCATTCTTCTCACATTTAAATACTGGTATCTTATCCTTGATCTTGTATGGTACAAAATTTGGGTATCCAAAAATTCTACTGAAATCCAAGGCATTGTACCTTTCACTATTGAAACCCCCCTAATGTGATAGGGGAGGCCCATCGTTTATATTTCTGTCAGAAAATATGGCCTGACTAGACATCTTGTTGTACCTAGCATGATTTGCTATGTATGCTACTAGGGATACTCAATTTCCTCTTACCTAAAACAAAACCTCAAGCTTCTTTGATAATAAATTCCAAGTAATATTTGCTTAAGATCAGGATTTACATGTTCCCTCTATGAGTACATATATTTCCACACTATTCACTTGGAAACATGCAAGGCTCAACTACGTTTTCCCTTAATTGGTGCTTTTTCACTTAATTGGGAGTCATTTACACTTTGAAATAAAAGAATTCTCATAATTTTTTTATATAATAATGCAAAAATACCTGGCCTTCCTGCAACATCCACCTAGCTTTTCCTTTGAACACTCGGATCTGGAACTTCAGCATATCCTTTGTCAGGTTCTTTAGTCAGAGTAACCACCTCCAATTGAGAGGAAATAAATGAAATGATGTTTCTTATCAAATCAACAAGTTCTGGGTCTAACTCCTCAACGAAGTCACTCTTAGATCCTTTTGAGTTATGTTGCAGCCCACTTTTTAACCAAGATGAATTCTTTAAAATATGAACAAATTGTCCATATTATTTACACCATTTGACTCTATGAATCAAAGATATGTGTCTGGAGAGTGAAATTCTTTCCCAGTAGAGTCGCCAATCATGTTGGTGTTTTTTCCAATACACCCTAAGAGAGCTCTAGAAGGTAGCCAACCTTCATTATCAAGAATCTTACAGATGAATGGCCAACTCGACGGGTAAAGGGTTTTAAACCTTCGACCCTTGCACTTTAGGCTCTACGGGACCAGGGAGGGTATTTCCCAATGGGGTTCACAAGGGATTCTACTAAAAGAGTGAACATCTTATGTAGATATGTTCCCTTTTATGCAAATAGACATTATTTAGCAAAATTTTGGTTGGCTTTCACACAGATAACTTTCTATTTGTTAGGAACAAAGTGTTGTTTTAGAATTATATCTCAAGATAAAAAAAAATTGATTCAGTGTTTTCATTATTATGAGTCCCTGACAAGGCATTTTGGGTGCTTTATTAAACTATAGAGATGTACGGGTGCTGGCAATAAGTTGAGTCCACTTTTTTGGCCAAAAAGTGGATGTGTTTTCCCTGATTTTTCAGAGTTTGACACATTTTACCTTAAAATTTGAAGCACTTAGAGATGAAATGTTCGAAAAAGTCATTAATCATAAAATGTAGTACTCAGAGTCTAGTTTCCAAATATGTAATTTATTTCAATACCCAGATTATACAAATTGAGTTTCAATAGGCGTTTGTAAAAACCACTATTTAAAAACTTTTTTTTACCATACCATGCATGTGTACGACATCCATATTTTGACCTAAATTATCATATTTTTCTAAATCCTTTTGGGAAAAGATTTGTGACTCACTGAAGCTTGTTTTCGATATTTTTTTGTAATTTTTTATTGATTTAAAAAAAAATAAAAATTATTAGGCATATTTGTCATTTTGAAAAATCGTCATGTACGACACGTATAAGATGACCTAAAGTTATCATTTATTTATTTATTTATTTAAATTGAAAAGAATTGTCTGAATTTTTCTCTCATGGAATTCGTTCGTCAAAATGTTATGTTGATCAAAAGTTATTAAAATAGTAAAAAATCTTGATATTGAAATTTTATGGACCAATTTCATCAGAAATTAATTGAAAAATAGAAAAAAAAATCCAATTCTAAAAAAATTTACTTATTTGGAATCTGCATTGTCTCATCTATAATGGGTTTTAATTTTGTCAAAAAATTATGCAAAAAAAGTCGTCAGCCATATGTCCAAACTCGATATTTTTCTCTGACATTGTTAGAACCTTCAACTTGCAGGTCAAACTAGGTTGAAGGCCTAGGTTCGGATTCCCAATGCTTTTCCCGAACCAAAATTCGAGGCAAAAACCCAACCACAAACCAAAACCAATTTTAATTTTTTAAAAATAGGATTCCGATTATAAAACAGGATGTCAATTTTTTTTAAAACGGGATCTCATTTCTAATATTTAATGTGGTGACTGTTGACTGGGAAACAAGATCCCATTCCTTTTCCAATGGTCCCCTCAATAAATATTAGGAACAAGATCCCGATTATAGAACGGGATCCCATTTTAAAAAAAAAATGGGATCCCGTTCTATAATTGAGATCCCGTTTGTTTTTAACTATGTTATTTAAATTTACTATTAAATTTTACTGTGAAGTCTGCAACTTCACATGTACAACCGAGAGCAGTAAAATTGGACTATTTTTCATCAAGCATTGTTTTTACAAGTGGTGACTTGCATTTTTGATTAATTTTTTCAAAGGAGGTATCATGTAAATCATCTTTGAAGTGAAATTGTGTTAGTTTTGTACTTGTATGGAGGAACAAAAGGTCTTCAAATTGCAATATGAATTGATTTTTTCAAAGGAGGCATGAAGAAATCAATTTTAAAGTGGAATTGTGCTAGTTTTCTACTTTTTTTGAGGAACAAAAGAGGAAGAATTCAGTCTTTATAGGTCTTGAACTTCCAATTTGGATTGAATTTTTTGAAGAATTTCACTAGTGACATTCATTTGTGCTTGAGAATTCTATAATCATGGGAGATAAAACTCATAATAAGAGGAGGAAGACATTGAATCCTGAAGAAATTGAAGCTAACAAAGAGAAGGAGAGACACAGGCAAAGAGAAAGAAGAATGAGAATTAAATCAATGAATGAGGGGGGAGCATCCAATTCCACAACTATTTAAGATGAAAACATTGAGGAGACCATGGTTGTAAATGAAACTAATTTGTAATAATTCAATTTGGAGAAGAATATGATTATACAAGCAAGTCCTACTATGTCTTCAAATCCCTCTTTCAATGCTATGGAGAATGTTTCAATATGCACAAATCCAAGTACGTCTTCAAATCCACATGTTAGTGAAATGGTAAATTCATTGTAGAAGTTTTACAAGATGTTGGACTTAATGATGTTGACATTGATAATATTCAGAGAGATGGAACTTTTATAGAATTTGTTAAAAATGAAAATGAGAATGATCATTTTGTTGAAAATGCAATTGAGAATGATCCTTTTGTTGAAAATGAAAATAAAAACTGTTTTGTTGATGTAAATGAAAATGAAAACCATTTTGTTGATGAAAATGAAGATGAAAGTGTAAATCGTTTTGAAGTTGAAAATGAAAATAAAAATGAAGATGAAGATGAAGATGAAAAACTAGAATGTGATGTTGAATTTAATGAAAATACTTTTTTTTCAAAAATTGAAAGTGGTGTTTTCGATAATCTTCCTGGACAAATTTCTTGGAGGCAAATAAGAACACATGAGAATAAAATATACAACGAATTCTTTTATCGTAAAAAAATTGCAATTCAATGTCAAGTAATGATGCAATTGATGAGAATGCAAAAAATGAGGAAAATAATGAAAAGGTTAGGCTTTTTTGTTAAACCAAAAAGAAAATATCAATCATTAAAACATGCTATGCGTACTGTTGCTAGTGCCATTCAATCGATTGGGAAAAATAGTCGATCTAAAGATTAAAATGCAGCAAGAAGAGCTATAACAACTGTTATAGTTAATAAAGCAACTTTGAATAAAATAATAGTAAGAAATATTTGTGAAGTTTTAAAAATACATCCTAAAACATTACTAAGAGCGGAAAAAAGAAGAGAAAGTATAGAAAATGATCCTATCAACCAATGTTGGAGTTTCAGTGGTTGACTCTCAAGGTCTAATATGAAATTAAATGTTGAAATTAAATCTTTGATTGAAAAATATTGGCATGATAATACTAGGGTTTCATCTAATGCTAGATATGTTTTAAAATTAAGGGTGGGGTCCAAAGTTTGCGATCCTCACCCAAAACACCTATTAGATACAACACAAACTGAATTTTATAGAAATTTTTGTGGTGATTTACTGTTACCCGATAATATTAAAATAAGTCAAAGGTCTTTTGAAAAATGTAAACCGTGGTATGTAAAAATTAATAAGCAACAAATATCTTGTTGTTGTAAAATGCATGTTCAATTTTGTTATTTTTATGATGTTTTTCGATATATACATTGTACATTGCATACTAACATGATTATACAAGAATTTGGTATTAATATACCACTTGAAGCAATAAGGGAGTTTATTTCAAGTTTTTTTTGTGAAAGATCTAATGGTAAATTATTTTATTTAAGTTCTTGTATTTCTAGACAATGCATTAACTATGGAAATATTTCATTCTTAGGAATTTGTATGCATGAAAGTGTTGATAATGATTTTGGACAAAAATTAGTAGAATTTAAAAGATTTAAGAATGTTCACTATTCTTTAAAAGATGGAAAAATAGGAAAGCGTTGTGATTTATTTATAGAAAAAGTTAGTGTGCATGCATTCATGAGTGAATTTAAGAATAAGATAGTACCAAAATATATCATGCACTCTCAACATGCTCGATGGCTTGATGGCCAATTTCACGCATGCAAAAACACATTTGCAATTGGTACTATACTTTTAGTGGTTGATTTTGCAGAAAATTATACTCTAGCTCTGCAAGAGGAAATTCAATCATAGTATTATAATTCAGTGCAAGTAGCTATGTTTTTCCATATTGTTTATAGACATGTAGATGATAGAACTGAGGATGATAGAATTTTTTTGAGGGAGTATCATTTTTATTTGAGTGACAACCAATTACACTTGTTAGAGTTTGTTCAATACTGTTTCATTGAGGCCTCATGAAACAAAGGCCTCGTTAGAGTTTGTAAATAGAGCATTTTTTTACAAATGGCCTCATGGAGGCTTGAAAGCAAATAGGCGCTCCTGCACCAAAATCCTAGGAGCAAAAGAATTCAAGCCCCTTTGAATTTTCGTCTTCCTTTTCTTCCAATTACTTTGCACTTTTTCCTTTGTCTTTGTAATCATGTTTGGTCCTTTCTTCCTTTTATTCTTCTTATTTCTTTTTCTATCAATCATCCTTGCAACTTGGAGTTCCCAAAACTCTATCAATTCATCATACACTTCACTTTGTCCTTCATGAACTGCACATACATAATCCAATGATAAATCAGAAACAAAATATCGAGACCTTGAGGTCTCCTCCTTGTCTTCTTGTGCTTCAAAATCCTCTTCACCCATGACCAACTTATTAATATAATTCCCCTTAAAAATCAATTCACTTGCAACCTCAATGTCCGTATCTTCTTCTACTTTGATGAGTTCCTCTTCCTCTTTCTTTACTTGTCCATTACCAATCTTACTATCCCATTCTTCTTCAATGGATGCAAACTTTTTCCACAAATCATCTTCTTCATCTTTGATTGAATTTGTTGCTTTCTTCTATTGTCTTTTCTTCTGCATAATCTTCTTTAGAGGCCATATTAACCTCTTTGGAATTGGTATATTCCAACTCCTTTGTGCTTCCTTAAAAATTTGGTGTTCTTTGTCTAATCGTTCCAACCTTTGGCTTATCTCTTCCATGGATTTCTCAACCTCTATTTGTTTTGTCTTCTTTCTTTCCTTTTTTCTCATTTCAATTTCCTCTCTTTTCTTCTTCCTTCATGAATCCTCGGCCTGCCAACATCTCTTCAAAAATTCCATCTTCACAAGCAAGTCTCTCCTTGCTTCCACTTCACCTTGCCTCACCTAGGCAATCAGGTTCCTTCCTCAACCTGCAAACAACCACAAACAACTTTCCCAGAGCATCTTCAGGATTTGATACCAAAATTATGCAGAGAAAAGGATTTACAACTCAAAATTCCATTTACTTGACAACTTTCATAAAATTATTCATCTCAAACAATGATTAAGTGCATTCTAGATCACATTGAAAACATTCTCATGACAACCCACAATTAAATGCACTGAACTACCATTTATAACTTCCACAACACAAATCATTGTTGGAATAATGGATGTTGAATCATCCAATGAAGCTACGCACACTTCAAAGGACCTGCCAAGAAGAAATTCAACCACACAGAAAGTGTTGCAACTAAGGGCATGCAAATAGATATTATTTGATTGATATATAGAATATATGGAATGATTTACAAAGAGTACATATGCCTGATTATATAGGCAAGAGAAAAACCTAAAATGCATAAGATGTTGCCAAGTGTTCAAATCACACATGTGACAACATGAAACCCTAACAAACTACCTAAGGAATGATAAAAAGATGGAGATAAGTTCTAGAAAAGACAACTCATCTTCTAGAAGGGAATCTTATCTCAACAACATTATTAAATGATAAAAAGTAACCTAGGGCTAATATGATTAATTAATACCTAAGTTAACTTATGCTAGTGTAATAATTAATTAATTAATTACACTAATAATCATAACGCCAATAAATTTGGTGAGATTGAAGATAATATAATTAAAGACTTCCCTTCCAATTTTTATGAAGATCCAACAATGGAAAATAAAGTTATTACATTTTTCCCAAAATTGCAAACCCTAGACAGTGTTCAAACCTGCCCTCACCAAAATGGTCATAACTTATTCAAAACTTAATGAATTTTGATGAGAATTGAAGAAACTGAAATTATATTCACATAGAAACAAAATCCAATTGGTTTTAGATCCAAAATATAGACTTTACAATCCGTACCATCATATTTTTTAGAATGTAAATTCTACGAAATATTGTTAGAATAGGTAGTCTCATCAAAATAGTCATATCTTCCACAAAACTCAATAAAATTTAATGAGACAAAAATAATTGGAAACTCAAAATAGAGATATTTCCATCCATATATGATACTCCATTATTTGAGTCCATACCAGGCCATACAAAGCACAACTTCAACCTGAAAACAATGTAAAAAATAGAAAATGCTCACCAAACTTGAGGTTGTCATTCATCAAACTTCAAAAATAATGTCTCCAACCCCCCAATTCGAGTTTTGGAGGTTGTAATTATACATTTACAACCAAAACCAACTATTTTCAACCACCTTTTAACTAGTTTGTTGACAAAACACCTTAATGACACTTTTGACAAGTTGCTTGACAACTTTCTTGAGCAACTTTTACAATTTTTACAATATGGAACAACTTTAAACATTATTTGACAAATGACTTAAAATATGACTTCCTAAGACTCAAAAATCTATAAAATGGTTTGATAAACCTTATTATAATACCTAATACATAAAATAGAGCAACTATTTACAAATGGCCTCATGGAGGCTTGAAAGAAAATAGGTGCTCCTACACCATGGAGGTGGCTAAGGTGGTCAATTGATAATATAATCAATGTTAAAATCATCCATGATATGAGATATAAGTGTGCACCTACATTAAATTATACAAAATTAACATACAAACTTAAAAAATTACAAGAAATAGTTAAATTTGAAACACACATGCAAATTTGTTTAAATAGGATGTGCATACATATATTAAGATCATATAAAATTGAAACACACATATACATTGATGGAACTTGAGTGTGTGCATACAAAATTAAAAATTTAACATGTACATACATTTTAAATATGATCTTCTTCAGAAATATTTTCCCAATTATCTATTGTATTAATATTATATATATATATATATATATATATATATATATATATATATATATATATATAAAATATACTTATACTATTTTTATTTTATGTCTATGAATTTATTTATTTTCTGTCATCCGTACATCGAATTCGGCACGGGGGAAATGAGTTTTATTTTTTATAAAATATGCTTGTGGGGTGTGCTAATAGCACACCCCACCGCACCCCTCATAGTGGGGAGTGCGCTGCCAAAAGACAACGCCCTCCACACATAGGTGGAGGGAGCGATGTCTTTGGGCAGCACAACCACCACATACCTGGCCACACCTTAGTGTGGGTGGGTGGCTGCACAACGCAACCCTCCCCACACATTCCAGAAGTTTTTTGTATATTTTTTTAATTAAATTTTGATCCATACTTGGATCCATCCACCAAAAAAATCAAGCTCAAAATTATGTTATTAAATTTAGATGTATTTAAATTCGTTTTTATAAAATTCATTTTAGTAACACAGTATTAATTCATTTTTATTAAATTCGAATTTGATTTGATTTTTAATGTGGAATATATTGTTATATATCTAAATATATATATTGTGTATATATATATATATATATTTATATGAATGTTAAATCTTATATTGTTTTAAGCTTTAAATGATGAGACAAATAATGTTATGAAAATATATTAATTATATGTATATTGATTTTCTAAATGTAATTTAAAAGAAAAGATTGCATGCGTGATTATTAAAATACAGGAAATACGTAAGCATTAGTTATAAATATTTGCATGGAACTCAAGATTAGATAACTAGACTGGTTACTTTTGATAAATAAATGCATGTTCAAGTTGAAGTTAATTTCAATATGAAGAATTCTTGTATTAAAGATATTATTTTCATTTAAATAGGCATTGGATTAGATGCATGTAAATGCATGTATTAAGTGAAAATAAAATAATGTGTATTTGAAAAGGGAAAATTATAATTTATTTAAATGATGTCATCTATTTGGGGAAATAGATATTTTATTAATTTAAAATTTAGGGAATTGGAATAATTAATGAAATAAAGTTCTTATAGTTGTTTAAGTTAGATTGAGATAGTTGAAGAACCTATTAGTTAATTAGTTGAATTTTCTCCTTAGTCTTTATAAGGTTCTTATTAAATTAGAGAAAATTGAGTAACTTGACTTATTATTCCTTCTTATCACTAAATGTGAATGGATTTAGAAAATCTAAATCTTAGAATTAATTATCATGTTGATTGTTGATGTGTTTCTTCTAGTTTCCTTTAGAGGAAAAGAATATTTAATTAAGCGTGGTTGTGGGAATAGGTATTTAAAAATATATACAATATGTTAGTGGAAACAAGTATTTTATTATTTTAAATGGAGGAAATAGGGGAAATGGTTAGTGTGATGTTTATCTTTGTTTGAAAGTACCTTTTTAATTAAGTAGTTAAATTGGGATGATTGAGCGGTGAGAATTGTTATGTCATTTCGTTGACTGCATACAAGGTTGTAATTAACCTAGAATATTGTAAACATTAAACTATTATGTCTTTACGATGTGTTTGAGATATCTTCTATGGTATTTAAGGGTAATTGAAAAGTGGTATTAGATAAGTTATTGTAAGTCTTCCTATTGGAGTATGTTAACTTTGAGAGTTGTTATTTCATGGTCTTGTCTTTTGTAGTTCTCTATGGTAGTAAGGTTTGATGATTTTCTACGAACGGAGAATGGTATGTCCTTCTTTGAATGAATTGTTAGATATTTTGTACCTCCTTAGTTTGGAGTGGTGATGAATCACATGATAACCGTAGGAGGGTGAAGCTCAATGGGGGCCAAGATCTGGAAAGATCTGACGGGTAACTCATGTACCTCGAGTGATATTTCTCCTAGGTTAGTTGTATGTATAGGTTACTGGAGTGTCATACTGTTAAAATCTGATTTCAATGTCATTGGTATGTGGCGACTGATCATTGTATATTGTACACTCTTCATGTATCCTACTTTTTTGCAGAATTATCGAAAAAGGGAAAAATCACTGAAAAGGGGAAAACCCCAACTTTGTATAACCCTAATCTGGAAGCTTCTAAAAAGCTGGTTATAAGGGGTTTGTAATAGATTTACAGTAGAACTAGAAAATGCGATTATTCGCGATATTGTAATAGGGTTTTACACTAGTTAATGAAATCATTGGATGGTTGGGGTTTGGTGGATGTAGCCCACATTGGGTGAACCACGTTAAATTCTCTGTGTTATTTTTTTGAGTGTTTTTATTTCCAGGTTTATTTGATAAAATCTGCATTTAGCTTTTAGATATCTGCCTTCAAAACCTAACAAGTGGTATTAGAGCGGGTTATTTTTTTTATTATCATCTGTAGGAAAGTCTCATGGTTGAGTGGTAGTCTCACGGTTAAGTGGGAGCAATGGAAGATGAGGGTAAGCTGAAGGTTGATAAGTTCAATGGGTAGAACTATCAGCTATGGAAGATGCAGATGGAGGACTATCTCTATCAGAAGGATTTATGGCCGCCATTTGAAGGGAAAACCAAAAAACCTACAACAATTTTGGATGAGGACTGGGATATTTTGGATAGAAAGGCACTTGGCAGTATTCGCTTATGCCTGGCACAATCGGTGGCATTCAATATTACAACAACAAAGACAAATCTAGAGTTGATGGAAACCCTAGCAAAGTTATATGAAAAACCTTCCGCTTCGAATAAGGTATTTCTTATGAAGCGTTTATTTAATATGAAAATGGTAGAAGATGGATCAGTTAGTGATCATTTGAATGAGTTTAATACGGTTACTAGTCAATTAACTTATGTAAAAGTTAACTTTGATGAAGAAGTTAGGGCTCTTTTGATTCTGTGTTCTTTGCCTGAAAGTTGGAATAGCTTGGTAATGGTTGTTAGAAATTCGGTTTCTGGTTCAAATACATTGAAATTTGATGATGTTGTTGGTGTTATTTTGAGCGAGGAAATTCATAGGAAAAGCTCAGGTGGAACATCCACATCAGGCAGTGTTTTGAATGCAAAAAGCAGGGGCAGAACAAATGAGAGATGAAACAATTTTGGGAGTCGTGGGAAGTCACGAGGAAAATCAAGGGACAGAAGGTCCCAATCTAGAGATAAGAGGGATAGTTGGTACTGTGGTAAGCCAGGTCATGTAAAGAAAGATTGTTGGTCTCAGAAAAATAAAGAAGGAGACAAATAGGAAGGAAATAAAGAGGCAAATGTGGTAAGTAATAAATCTGATGAGGATGCTTTGATTCTTTCTCTTGACAATGCTGATGATTCTTGGGTGTTAGATTCAGGGGCTTCATTTCATGCTACGCCCCATAGAAATTATTTTCTTGATTATGTCCAAGGGGATTTTGGGTTGGTTTATTTGGAGATAATGAACCTTGTCAGATTGTTGGAAAGGGAAGAATCAAAATTAAGTTGCAGAATGGGAATCATTGGCTACTACATGAGGTAAGACACGTTCCAAAGCTAAATATAAATTTAATTTCAGCAGGGCAACTAGATGATGAAGGTTGTGTTGTTACATTTAGTGATAAAAATTGGAAGGTTACAAAAGGTTCCTTAGTAGTAGCAAAAGGTGTGAAAGTAGGCACGTTATATCTTTGTACAGGTCATACTATTCCTTCTACTTTAGCTATTGCCAATAAAAATCAATGTTCAGGAGTAGTTGTTGCAATTCAGCAGGAAGAAAATCAGATAGTTGCTGCAAATTTTGAATCAACACTATGGCATAACAAACTTGGGCATATGAGTGCAAAAGGTATGAAAGTACTTCATCCAAAGAATGTTTTACCAGGTCTAAAATGTGTTAATATGGATTTCTGTGAAAGTTGTGTTTATGGAGAACAAAAGAGAGTTAGTTTTCTCAAGGATGGGAAACAAAAGAAAGATGAGAAATTGGAGCTTGTGCATATGGATGTATGGGGACCAGCTCAGGTATCTTCTCTCGCTGGCTCTCATTATTATGTCACCTTCATTGATGATGCAACTAGGGAGGTATGGATATATTTCATTAGGTAGAAATCTGATGTATTTGAAACTTTTAAAAAATGGAGAAGCTTGGTTGAGAATGAGACAGGTAAAAGGTTAAAATGTCTCAGATATGATAATGGTGGTGAGTATTGCAGTAAAGAGTTTGAAGATTATCTTTATTTTGATGGTATTCGGAGGTAGAAAACGGTTCCAAGGACTCCAAAAGAAAATGGAGTGGTTGAGCGTATGAATAGAACAATAATGGAGTGTGCACGAACTATGAGATTGCATGTTGGGTTGCCTTTAAACATGTGGGAAGAGGCTGTAAACACTATTGTTTATTTAATTAATAAAGGTCCATCTAATCCTTTGGGTTGTGGTATTCCAGAGGAAGCATGGACAGGTAAGAAGGTGAGTTATTCTTTTCTGAAAACCTTCGGTTGTGAAGCATTTGCACATGTAGATTCTGAAAATAGAACCAATCTTGATGCAAAATCAAGGAAATGCATATTTGTTGGATATGGCATTGATGAATTTGGTTATAGGCTTTGGGATTTTGAAAATAAGAAAATTGTGAGAAGCAGGGATGTCATATTCAAAGAGAAAGTGTTGTACAAAGATTAGTTGCAACAGCATGAGAAGAAAGAAAATGATTATGCAGTGTTGGATGATACTCCAAAAAATGAAGTTTCAGTGGATCCTCATGCTCCGTAACAACAATAACAAGAAATACCACAAACTCTAGTGAATGTTAGACGATCTTCAAGGTTAAGTAGACCTCCAGATAGATTTTCTCCCTCTTTGTACTCTATTTTATTAACTAATGATGGTGAACCCGAATGTTATCATGAAGCTATGCAGGTGGATACCAAGGTTCAATGGGAGCATGGAATGGAAGAAGAAATGGACTCCTTGCTGAAAAATCAGACTTGGGAATTATGCAAGTTGCCTGTAGGTAAAAAGGCTTTAGCAAACAAATGGGTTTATAGGATGAAAGAGGAGGATGGAGGTAAGAAAATATTTAAATCCAGATTAGTTGTAAAGGGATTTGCATAGAAATAGGGTATTGATTTTGATGAAATATTTTCTCCATTTGTTAAAATGACCTTTATTCGTACTGTGTTAAGTATTGTGGTTGTTGAAGATTTTTATTTAGAACAGCTTGATGTTAAAACTGTCTTTCTCCATGGTGATTTGGAAGAGGAAATTTATATGGAACAACCACAAGGATTTGAGGTCAAAGGTAAGGAGAAAATAGTGTGCAGATTGAAGAAAAGCTTATATGGCTTGAAGTAAGCACCTCGACAATGGTATCTTAAATTTGATAGTTTTATGGTTGAGCAAGGCTACAACAGGTGTAATTCATACCATTGTGTTTATTTTAAGATGCTAGGTGAATATGCTACATTATTTTATGTTTATATGTTGATGATATGCTTGTAGCAGGGTCTAACATGGATCACATAAAGGAGTTAAAACAACAGTTAGCAAGTTCATTTTCTATGAAGGATTTGGGGGCAACAAAATAAATCCTTGGTATGAAGATTACAAGAGATAGGAAAAATAGAATTTTTTTTTTATCTTAGGCTAATTATGTTAAAAAGGTGTTGTAGAGATTTCATATGGAGAATGCAGAAGCTGTCAGCATACCTTTGCCCAGTCATGTCAAATTGACTAAGGATATGTGTCCAAAGACACAAGAGGAGGAAGAAAAAATGTCCAAGGTACCATATGCTTCAGCTATAGGTAGTTTAATGTATGCCATGGTATGCATGAGACCAGATATTGCACATGTTGTAGGAGTTGTTAGTAGGTATATGAGTAATCCAGGAATTGAGCATTAGAATGCAGTGAAATGGATTCTCAGGTATTTGAGAGGTACATCAGATAAACATTTATGTTTTGAGGGCTCTAATACAGATTTAAAGGCTATATTGACTCAGATTTGGCAGGGGATATCGATACCAGGCGGAGTACCACAGGTTATGTATTTACTGTTGGTGGGACAACAGTAAGTTGGATATCTTAGTTGCAAAAGGTGGTTGCTTTATCCACCACAAAGGTAGCAAAGGAGATGATATGGATGCAATTTTTCATGGAAGAGTTGGGAAAACAATAGGCTGAAAATTACTGGTTCACAGACAGCCAGAGTGCTATACATCTTGCGAAGAATTCTGCCTTGCACTCTAAAACCAAACACATACAGTTGAGGTATCATTTCATTCGGTCAGTGTTGGAGGATGGACAGGTAAAGCTAGAAAAGATACATACAGATGTAAATCCAGCAGATATGTTTACTAAGGTAGTGATAAGGGAGAAGCTGAGCTCCTCTTCAGCTTCAATTGGCCTTCAAGGTTGAATTAAAGTATAACAAAGTAGCAGGGTCCAAGGTGCTTATTTCTAGTGGGAGTTGTAAGTGCAGCGGTGTCGTCCAGGTTCAGTCTCCAAGTGGGAGATTGTTGGTATGTGGCGACTGATCATTGTATACTATACACTCTTCATGTATCCTACTTTTTCGCGGAATTACCAAAAAAGGGAAAATTCACCAAAAAAGGGAAAATTCACCGAAAAGGAGAAAACCCCAACTTTGTATAACCCTAATCCGGAAGCTTCTAAAAAGCTGGTTATAAGGGGTTTGTAATAGAGTTACAGTAGAACTAGAAAATGCGATTATTCACGATATTGTAATAGGTTTTTACACTGGTTAATGAAATCATTGGATGGTTGCAGTTTGGTGGATGTAGCCCACATTGGGTGAACCATGTTAAATTCTCTGTGTTATTTTTATGTGTGTTTTTATTTCCTAGTTTTTTTGATCAAATTTGCATTTAGCTTTTAGATATCTACCTTCAAAACCTAACGAATGTAATCTTGAGATAGTGTTGTACTTGTGGTAGTTTTGTTTAGAGTTGAGTCAGCCTGTGACTAGAGGTTGTAGGGATTGTCCTTGTATCTGTGTTACTGTCTCCTAGCATGGGGGGTGGGCCTTCAGGTACCACTTGGTTGGGAGGAATGTGCGACCTACGCCATTGGGTCCCCCTTTGATTTGCAGATTGCGTTGCATGGTTTTTCAATGGAGAGTTCGTAGTGGTTTCATTCTTTAGATTAGGCTTTCTCTTTACTTCAGTATATCTCTTATTATTATTATTCCCCTCATTTGTTTTCGAGGATGAATCTTGTAAATGTAATAGTTAGTTTGATCTACCTCATTTTGGGAATGAGTATTGTAATCCACTTTTAAGATAATGTAATCTGGAACTTATTATATGTTATCCTAGTGTTAAAATATTTAATGCTTGTGTGTATGTGCATTAAATGTATGGTTAATATTTTAATAAATGCTTTGTGTTCTAGTAGTGTGTATGTTTGGTTATCAATGTAATCTTGTCACGTTACCTTAGAGGTTGTTGCGAAGTAATGTGCATCTCCTTTGATATTAATGCACTTTTAAGAAGAAAAAAATTGTACGCTTCCGCATTGAGTTGCAACTTCCTTTAGGGTCTCGTGGCGGGGCCTTACACATTGCTTAAGGGAATCAAATTTGGTGGAGTTTCCTAAGGCAACCAAATTTGATTTTAAGATCCTAAGACAAAATCAATGCTTTAGTGAAGAACATTTTCTTGTGGAACAGTTGATTGAGATAGCTCTTGTTTCAACTGACCAACCTAGATCATGAAATATCATTCATATTATAATCTTGCACAATCTTATTATTGTTAAATTTAGTTGCCTTGGGCAACTTCACCAAATTTTAAGAACTTCTTTGATCCTATTAAGAAATGTCATATTAGGACCTCTTAAGACATCGATTGATAGGATGGATTAAGGGGATCTATGTCTAGTGAGGTCCTAGGAAAAAATGACATTCTCAAGTGAATAAAATTTTGTGGCATTGCCCAAGGCAACCAAATTTCGTTAAGGGCCTAGGAAAAATTGATGTATTTAGCCCGTTTAGCGTTTAGAGTTTAGGGTTTATAGTAATAAGATGGCTTAAGGGGATCTTTGTAGTAAGGTTCTATGACAAAATGGCATGGCTTAAGGGAATCAAATTTGGTGGAGTTGCCTAAGGCAACCAAATTTGGTTTTAAGGTCCTAAGACAAAATGAATGCTTTAGTGTTGAGGGTTTAGATTTTAGAGTTCAGGGCTTAGGGTTTAGTGAACTTAGGGTGCCCCTTGGAATAATGGACTTGCAAGTTAGTGCCTAGTTTATGAATATTTTTTATTTTATGAATAGATTGACTATTTTCGTAATATTAAACTCACTTAAATGAATTTTATGATACAAAATGTATAATATAAAATTAGTTAATGTTGAATCAAGTATTTTAGTTTAGATTGTTTGTAGTTGAAAGAACCTAAAAAAACTTAGAAAATAAAAATATTTAGATTATTTAGTGTCTAGGTAACTAGTGCAAAAATTTAAATCCTAGACCAATCCTCTAAGTATATGGTAAATCCCAAACCATGGATTTAATCATCAAAATTTTAAATTTTAAATTCAAAATTTTCCATCCCCTACTCATTTAATAATACATTATGAGCCAACTAAACATGATTAGTATTCAAAGGCATTCAATTGTCTTTATTTTATCATTTAATTACACTTGATCATTATTCACAAATCATTTAAATTTTTGAAAGCACTATGCTAGGAACACTTCAATAGGAGGACCTAAATTTAATCTAATTATGCATCACCATTTCCAAGTTTGAATACTATTGTCCTCAATCATTCCCATAATCATGAACTTGATCTTATCATAAGGGCTAACCTATGAGAACATGACAAGTGAGATCCAACACTCACCCCTAGGTATTTGTAAATGCCACTACTTAATAACTTAAATATTAATTTCTAATAGTTAATTTCTATGTGTCAAGTAACCCTCTCATTTAATTTCACAAAAAATCAATATTATGCATATGCCCTAAACTCTATTCTTTAAATTAATTTATATATTTCTTACCATTATTTATCTAAAAATGTATTTAAAAACTATATTTTACTTCAAAATAGATAATAACTTAAATCTTAATTTCTAATAGTTAATTGTTCAAAATCCTCATTTTTTCTCTAATAGAATAGACATCTATATTTTTTAAAGAGAGTTGATTTATTTACCATCCCTAATAATTTACATTTCATCAAAATACCCCATTTCTTCTTAAGTAGTTCAACTTCAATTCAAGAACCCACCTTCAATGAAGCTTGATATTTGTAATTTAATCCATCACTTAAGGTTTTGAATTGTAGACCCTAGATGAAGCCCTAGATGAAGCTAGATTTAGATGAATTTAATTTAATCCTCACTTAAGGTTTCATAGACCCTAGATGAAGCTAGTTTTGAATTTAGAGTGTGTTTTTATTTTTATTTCATCTTTTTAATAGGACTGATTATTTGACCTATAATTAATTATCAAAATTCATATAAAAGATAGTTCTAAATGAAAATTCATATAGCAATACTGTACTCATTTCACAAAAAATGGAAAGTTTTTCTAATCTAATTATAATTTAACATTGAAACTAAAATTTAACATATCATTTTATCCATACAATGCAAATCAAATTTAAAACATTTAAGCAATGCAAAAGAATTTTCTTGAGCTCGAATATTAGGGTTTTCAAAATCAAAATGATTTGTTTGATTTCAATTTAGGGTTTTAGCAATTTTTTTTGTTTCAATTCAATTCAGGGTTTCAATTTCTAAGCAATTAGGGTTTTTAATGCAACTTTTTCGTTTAATTTCAAACTAGGGTTTTCAAATTCAATTTTTTTGGTTTGATTTGAATTCAAGATTTCAAAAAGATTTATTAGGGTTTCTAAATGCAAATTTTTAATTCATTTCAATTTCTAGGGTTTTGAAATGCAATTTTTTTTTGTTTCGTTTCAATTAGGGTTTTCAAATACTTTTTTTTTGTTTCATCAAACAATTCAAGTTTCAAAAGTTGAATTTTGATGAACTAAAATACAATTCAAGTTTTTATTTTTTCATTTCTATTCAAAATCTTCACAATTTGACGTATTTTTTACTCTATTTGTACAATTCCTCATTTCTACAATAATAGGAAATAAAATGCTTAAAATGTAAAAATAAATTGAAATAAACATGCTAAAAATAATTAATTTATTAACAATTTCAATTTCGAATGAAAAATGCCAAAAATGAGGGAGAGTACGGTACCTGGGAGGTCTTCTAGGGTCGTTGTCACTCAGAAATTGGGATCTCATGTACGTTGGTAAAAATGAAGATTAGTTCATTTTTAAAAAATAAATACTATTACAAACGGGATCCCGATTTGTAAAAAATGGGATCTCAATTTTTACAAATCGAGATCTCATTCCCTCTCCGTCGGTTCGAGACCCTCTAGCAAAAAAGATCCCATTTTAAAAAAAGCGAGATCCCATTTGTGATTTAGGCTCAGGATCCCGTTCTTAAAAATTGAGATCCCATTTTTGCTTAGCCGGTTTCATTTATTCAGCTAAGGCAAAAACTTCCATGTTTCGTGGACCCAAATTTGTGCATTCACCCATACACATAAGATAAATCAATGCCTCATCTATTGGGAATGGATTTGAATACATGATAGTTGGTAATGCATAAATCATGAAATGAATGGCTTATTCTCACAATGCTAGTTACCAAAACATAACTTCTTATCAGAATCTTGGGCAATTGCTTACAAACTTATGAATCCCTTTGAGTATTTTAATTAAACCCTTAAGCTAAAAGAAGAACATAATCGTACATTCAATTAAATATTGAAAGACAAATGAAAAAATACTTGGTTTCCCATTTATATTATTGTAACAATTACTTGTAGGAGAGTAGATATCCTGGTTTTACAGATTTATCACAATATCAAAGACTCATGCAAAATTATCTAAGATTATCATATATAAGACTCAAACCCAAGACAATACCCTAGTTTGTCCTACATACATTTTGTATTGCATTCATATTCAACATTTACCTAAGCCATTCTTGAGACTCAAAAATAAATCCCTCCTCGAAATGAACCTTGAAATCCCTTTTATAGGTTAAGGGAGCAACAAGCACAGGGTTCATTATAGTTATATTTCCAATCATTCTGAGGTCATTTCGCCTCATGGGGTTTCATTCCCAGACAGTTATATTTTCACTTGCATATCACAGGAAAGCAAAAAGAAAAAAGAGGCGCCAAGCCATCAACCGAAGATGCCACACAAGCCTTCCAAAAGGCATCTCCATCGTAATCCGCATTTTTCCTAAAACAAGAAAAGTCACCATCAACCTTATCAACAAAAGACCCCTCAAATCACCCACATTAGGAAACACATCACCACAGTCAGGACCCAATCACTACCAATCAAAGCGCATGTGCATCGCCCAGCCTTGTCATCGGTTGAATGAATACCCTCACCCGACTTCTTTTAGAGAGTGGAGTTGGAACCACCACCTCCTCGTTTGAGTCAGTATAGGGCACAAGAGAAATAGGGCAATGGCCACTACCAAGGTCAACCCCTTCAGTCTCCTCAGAAGAACTGTCACTAATCACCACCAGAGAGTTGGGTTTGTTAGAACAAACCCGAGGGCTTGCCTCTGTCCCCATTAATTCTTTCACAAATACCTCAGGCCCCTTCTTTCCAAACATGGCTAATTCTTTAGAACAAGCTCTTGGTCGAAGATTATAAGCATCTCTGATAATAGTTCTCTTGGTTTGCTTGTGAACGCTCCTCTTAGCCCTCATAATGGTTGGTGCCTTTTCGACTGCAGTTGTCTTTTTAGGTTCATAAACCAATGGCTCTTGTGAGCTCAAACGTCTTGACCTACGCACTGGCATGGAAGAAGAGGTTGACTGACTCATTTCATTTGCAACATGAACCCGATGTGTGCGAGAAAACCAGCCACCATCACCAGGAGACTCCCAGATATAGGCAATGCCAGCTACACCAGCACCAAATACACAAGAGGTAACCAAAACCTAGCAAGAACATCATATTTGTGCAAGCACCTGCACACCACCCTGGTGAGAATTCACTAGGAAGTGAAACTTACTACCTAATACTCGTTATAATTAGCCAAAGGCACTGACTCAAAGCAAAATGGTGAACAATTTGAAGGACAATCTTCATTAAATAGAGGAATTCCCAACGTGCTGCAATTAATGGCCATCTCGGTTCGCTCACATGACTGAAAAAATCAATCACTTGCATGTCACATCTCAGCCGTTGATCGTCGTGGATTAAAACTCAATCAACAAGGATCATTAAGGATCACCACTTGCTTTATTGGCTGTACTTAGAAACAATGAAGAAGTGATTTGAAACCGCCACGTACTCGGCCATATCCCAAAACCATTAATCTTGACACATGCGCCGTCGATCCTTACGACCATAGGAAAATTCTAGCCACAAACCAAAATAGACTGCCCATCGCCAGTTCATCCTTCCCATATGAGTCTCATCAAGTGATGGCTAAGAAGCCAATGATGAAACATTAACCATAGATCGCATTCGTGAAAGGATCCTGACCATTGGTACTTAACCGCATCACACATCACACGTTGACAACTTCCTGAGCCATCCCAACCCGTGACAAAACGAGATTGCACGATGAAGAAACTTAATTTGTCGGTGGTTGCGGGTTTCATCCTAACCTGCAAAGGATGACACACGATAATAGAGAAGCCAACGATGCAAACCACGACTATCCATCAAGTGCCACATTCTTAATCCATTGCCCATCACATGTTATCCCCAGGTAAACCAACCTCAACTAGCAAAACATTGCACCTTAGCACTGGAACACAACCAAGGCATCGACGGTCATGGGTTCCACTTCATCCTGCACAAGACAACCAACGATAGTAAAGAGGGTAGCGATGGGTCAAAATTTTAACCGCATCTCTCATTGGGTATTACTTTCCTACAGATACAAATGAACACATGAAGGAATACATGCGACTGATATGAAAAGAGGAAGGCCATCGCCCATCATAGGTTGCATGAGGAAATCTAAAAATAAACGAATGATGGGCGATGCAAATACTTAAAGGCCGACTTAAGGAAAACTTACAACATGTGCACCAAAGGTTGTTTTAAAGGACCACCTAATCACAGTAGGCGGGACAACAAAAGGGTCGGTAAAACCACGGGGGTGAAAGTCATGAGGGATTAAGGAAATGACTAAGAACTGACATAACCGGTCAACTCAGAAATAGAAACCCAGAGGCCAAATGAGGGCGTGAACATGAAAAAATTGCAAGATCAGAACCCTAAGGAAATGACCATCAGAGTTTAACCTCAATAATTTAGTGGAACCAAGAAATTTTTAGGGGTTCCAGCAGGATCACCACCTTAAAAGCCCAAAATCTTACCATAGATAGCTTCAAACACCACCTTGAATTGACTAAATTAAATGATAGGAAACAAGATGACAATAATGAACATGCCAATACTGTCATCAACCATTTAGGAGAGTATGAAGGTGCAATATCTTCATGCAATTGCTAGCCTTATACAACATGACATGTAGATGTCTCAGCCTTATGGTTGAGTAGATGATCAAATAAAAAGGACATCAAATTATAGTGCTCTTACCTCTCACCTATACTAGAACTCTTATCATTTTTCTCTCAATAAGATTGTGATCCATAGGGTGCAAAGGGTTCCACTTCCCATGAGTGCACTCATTGGAATTATAGATGTATTGGGAGCATAGAGGGTGATCAAGAAATATATGGCATTGAGGTAGATAGTATGGTGATCAATGATGAGTTATTAAACATTTTTTCTAGTGCTCAATTATAGATATTTTAGTAAAAATTTATAACATATTTTACATTTTATACTTAAAATTTTCACATGTAGATTAATTTTTAATTATAGAATAAAATTAATATTTTATGCATTTATTATATATTTTAGGGTCTAACTTCATAGTGTGGTATATTTTCCCATAATTCTCTACATGTTTCCCATTTCCACTTCATCTGCCTTCATTTCTTCCCAGTTCGTAAGCAGTAAAAGTACCACTCTCTCTTTACTTACTCACCATTCAAGTTTCCTCTAATAGAGTACCTCAACGTTAATGCTTGCTACTTACTATTAAGTGTCATGTTTGAGATGTCACTCAAACTATAGTCCAACTCGGGTTGAATTCAAATATATGAATAAATTGACAATTATATATATATATATATATAATATAGATTTGTATAGATATGTGTTGCATCTTGATAAGATTGGTTGTCATTGATGTCAAATGTGTGTTGAAGATTGTATATGCTCCAGAGATTGTTGGTATGCAGAGATATCAGTTTATGCAAGTCACCATTGAAGTGTGTGGATCTATCTTGATGTCCATGTATGATGTGAAGGTGGATACACATGTTCTAATGTGTTTAGAATATGTCTACATTGATATCTTCCCAATTTGGTGTACGACACTTAGTGAAGAGTTGCAAAAGGATTTCAAGTGACATAGTGATATTTAGTTTTTTGGTTTAGAAGATAGGTTGATAGAGATGTGAAGATGTTATATCCAATATTTCAAGTCATTACACCTTCTACAGTGAAAGTGATAAGTGACATAGTTTCGGTCTGTGCTCTGGAAAAGTAATGTGATGATGAAGATTTACTGGAATGCTCCTCATTCCTTCAAATATGATGTATTGGTCTTGCAGTTTTATGGACATGATCAATGATGTCTAATGAATGTTATATTGTAGTATCAATTAGTTTGGTGCTCTACAAGTTCAATTTTCAAATAACAGAGTGTTACAATTGGTTTCAAATTTCTAATTCTTCTACATAACATATGTTTGTGTATTTGCACCAGTAGGAGATTATATAGATCGGTTGTATGAGTTTGTGTGGACATTCTACATGTTTTACAGTATCTCTAGTTTGAAGCATATGTAGATCTTTCTTGTTTCTAGTACCGCATAGTTGTTTCAAGTCAATTTGTGAAGTGTTGTTGTTGAGGCCGACTTGGGTATGTTGGTGATGTGTGCCACAAGTTTATGATTGAGTGGAGTCTAATATTTATTTTTAGATGTTGTATGAGTCATGTTGAATCACCTAGAAGAATTGTAAATAATGTTATCATTTTTGTATATTGCTTATGAAGATGTAGGCCAACATGCTACATGTTTTATTATTCCTTGTTTGTGGCCGACTAAATTTGTATTAGGCAAGTGTGCAAATGATATGTATTGAAAATCAAAGATGTGAAGTGGTGAATAGAAGTGTGTGAAGATTTATGAGCGCATGATAAGAGTGTGACAAGATTTTCTACAAACCTAATGAACATAATTGATGACTATCAATGGTTGAAGCCATAAACCAGTCATATTTTAGTTGTTCTTTTCATACTAGGGAGTAGTAGCTTCCTGGGGTTCTAGCCCCTAAAATAAAGTTATGGAGTAGTTGCTTCCTTGTGTTGTAGCCCAAAACCAAAGTTGTAAGCTATTTTTAGTTGTGAGTCTAGATGAGGACAGTAGCTCCTAGCAACATTTCTCACTGTGGTTTTTCTCCTGTGGGGTTTTCCACATAAATCTGGTGTCATCATGTTCTTGTGTGTGTGCTTAAATCTTCTTTCTAGTTTTATTTAAGTGGATGAATGCTTAATTAATATAAATTAACTTCAACAACAGTTAATTGGAATTGAATTTTAATGTATATTGATTCACCCCCCCCCCCCTCTCAATATTCTGATGTGTTCAACAATATGCATCTTTGGCATACACACACACACACATATAATGTATCTATACTTAAACATATATATTTATATATAAGCATAAACATGTATATGTATATGTATGGATATGTAATAATTACATGTGTGTGTATGAACTTATATCCATATATATGCGTACACATATGTTGATTATTTAAACATTTACAATCTCATATTCGTAAATTTTTAAACACTCTCTTTTATTGCAAGAGTATCATTAATCGAGTAGTGAATAATTTAGAATGCTATAATTTATCACAGAAAGATATCATAGT
This sequence comes from Sequoiadendron giganteum, assembly GCA_007115665.2. NCBI lineage: Eukaryota > Viridiplantae > Streptophyta > Pinopsida > Cupressales > Cupressaceae > Sequoiadendron > Sequoiadendron giganteum. The sequence continues at coordinate 643,863,273 of CM021102.1, forward strand.
AAGATAATAATTGCCACTTGAAGACAATCTAATCAACATATATAGGGAACCCATTCATGTAATTATGAAATGCAAATACATGAAATCAATAGAAACTCATTTCTCAAAGAGTTTAATACGTGAAACAACTTTACATTCATAAAAAACATGAAACCATAATGCAAGAATATGAAACAACTAAAAGTGCATGACTGTTTGAGTGTTCTCGGATCCTTTGTGACCATGGGTTTTCCATCAGATCTACTCCCCTCTCTAGTGATACTCTCGGGTATGTACAAGATCATGATGGGCCAAAAAGTGGCGATATGTAAGTGATATGATGGCCCATGCGGTTGATGATTTTTTTTAACCCAAAATTGATGAAACTAAAAGGGTTTTTAAAAGAGATTCATAGCTTTCCACAACTATAAATTATGATTTACTTTTAATTTAATAAATAATTATTATTCATTTTCTATTTGAATTACGACTAAAGTCCTAATTGACAGGCTGATTGAAAAATATCTACAACTTTTAAACAGTATCACATTTTTTGAATCCAAAATATGCATCACATTTTATGCTTTTCATACTATAGGATTAGAAAAAAGAATTGGATTTCATAAAGTTTTGACCAGGTTAAGGTGGTCAGACATATGAATATTTATATTTTTAAAAGTTATAATAAAAAATTCATAATTAATTATTTACTTGGAAAAAAATTACAATATGCATCACATCAGGACATGAGTCCTTTACTTATATCTAAAATCCTATAAAAAAATATTATCATTTTATTGTGGTTAGGGTGGTTAGACAAACACCTACTTCTTATTTTTTCCCTGAAATTTAAGTAATACTACATTAAATTTTAAGTTTTCACCAAATATTTTTTTTTTGTTTTAAATAAACCTAGTAGTTTAGAAACTACATTAAATTTACTACAGACTTTATTCTTACATATTTTTGAAATAATATAGATAACTTATTCAAATTTTTACATCAAGTTGCGTAACTCTGATTTTCTAAATTTTTATCACCACTTAAGGGCTTGTTTTTTCCATGATGATCCTGCACATACCCTCTCCTTATCATTGAAGGAAAAAACACTAGCCTGCATCCACCTCATTAACCTGAGAGAGAGAGTAGTTAGTTTGATATAAAACTAGCATACATATATATTAAATATTAATATATATAAAATACATCGAGAGTTACCATTATCGAGGCACCTAATTGTAAACCTTACCCTAATTTAAATATCTAACCTAACCTTAACTCTAACCCTAACCCTAACCCTAACCCTAACCCTAACCGTAACCGTAATTGAACCCTAAGTCTAACTCTAACCCCAAGCTTTATATTATAGAACCATAACCCTAATCGTAACCTTAACCCCAAGCTTTATACTATATTATTAGACATAGAATTAGGATTACATTTAAGATAGAATTAGGATTACAGTTAAGATAGAATTAGGATTATGGTTATAGATAGAAATAGGATTAGGTTTGGCATTAGTTTTAGAATTAGGGTTAAGGTTAGGGTTGATTTTTAGCATCATGATTGCGTTTACACTTAGAGGTAGGATTAGAATAAGGGTTATGTCTTGGTTTAGACATAATTGGATAGGGCTAGGGTGAAGATTATGACTAGAGTTATAAATAAAATTAGGATTAGAGTTAGGGTTATAGATAAAATTGGGATTTGGATTGGGGTCATCATTATAGTTAAGGTTAGGATAAGATATAGGGTGACATTAGGGTAGAGATAGAATCAAAGATTATGGTTAAAAAGATGAAATTCTAATTAGAGTTGGGATTAGTGTTAGGATTACGATTAGGGTTAGGTTTAGGGTTAGAGATTGAATTAGGGTTATTTGTATGGTTAGGGTTAGGTTTATTCTTAGGGTTATGATCAAGGTTAGGGTTAGGGTCACGGTTAGGGTTATTGTTAGAGATATAATTAGGATTATATTAGAGTTGGAGTTTGTGTTAGGGTTACGGTTACGATTAAGGTTAAGGTTATAACTTTAATTCTAACACTAAACCTAACCCTAATTAAATCCTAGCCCTAGTTGAACTTTAATCCTAATTAAGTCTTAATAATAACCATAACCCAATTTTAAATAATAGTAATCTTATATAAATTATATAATAAAATTATGTGTAAATGTAATTTTTAATTATATTAATTTTTTAAAGATAAATATGCTAGTTTTAAATATATTAATTTAAAAACTTATTTTTATGTATAATAATTAATTTATTAAAAAAATTATATTTAATTTTATAATTTTAAATTGATTTTAAGTTAAGGGGACCTTTTTTTGACAAACTCTAACCCTAATTGAACCCAATCCCTAATTGACTCTTAACCATAACCCTAATATTGACCCAAACTTTATTGTAGAACCTTAATTGAACCCTAAACCTATCTCTAATTAAATTATAACCCTAAACCTTATCATAATTCTAACCCTAACTCTAACTATGACCCTAATTCTAGTTCTAACCTAAACTATAATTCTAAATCTATTCATAATTCTAATTCTAACATTAGCCCTAATTCTATCTATAATAATTAAATTGAACCGTATTTCTAACCCTAATTAACCCCTCACCCTAACCTAACCTTAACCCTATCCCTAACGCCAATTATACTTAATCCTAATTGAATCACAATCCTAACACTAATACATTAATTTAGAAACTTATTTTTATGTGTAATAGTAAATATAAGATTTTTTTATTTAGCTTTCTAATTTTTTAATATTAAATACATTGATTTAGAATTTTTAAAAAGAAAAATTAGTTTCCATTCCTTCATAATTTAATTTTATTCTAGTATTAAAAAAACATTTTACAATGATATGAAAAAATATTTTTATTTTTATAAAGATTTTCAATATTTTTTAATTTGCAGTACAATAATTTAGAATTATATGTAGTAGTAAATTTAGGAAGGTTCTTTCATACTTAATTTTTTAAATTTTAGAGACTTTTTTAACGTGTAGTAATCTTAACATATTTTTTATATCTCATCTTTAAAAATAATATTTTTTGATTGGAAAATATTACTTAAATAAATTCAATGAACATGTGCATTCATTTCAAATAAACAAGTTGTCACACTATATGATATGAGAGGCTAAAATTTTAAGTGAAACAAAAAATCCTAAACAAATCATTCTTTTTTGAAAAATTTAAAATCAAAATTAAATAGAAAAAAATCAAAATTATAATTATTACTTTCTATTCTCTTATTATTAAAATTTTATTTTCAAGAAAACTCTTCTCTTTCCTTATACTCATCATTTACATTTTCTCATTAAAAGTTTCTTTTCCAAAACACAAATTATCTCAAACATATTAAAAAGCAATGTAAATAATTTCTAAAAATAAAATTCCTCTGTTTCTTTCTATATTCTCTTGTCTTTTTATTGCTTAAAAAGAAATGAATCTCAAACATTTTAAAAAGCAATGCAAATAATTTCTAAAAATAAAATGCCTCTTTTTCTTTCTATATTCTCTATCTTTTTATCATTTTAAAATAAATAATAAAGACTAACATGACTATCTAAATAAATAATCAATAGACTTTAAATTATTTAAAAATTGAATAATGAATAGTGGATAGACATGATGATAATACAAAGAATATTATAATCAAGTGTGTTATTATTTTATCATTCCTAAACCAAACCATGAATGCAAGAGGCATGCCTTTTACTTTAGAAAATAATTGCAGGATAAAACATGCAACCCAAACAAAAAAATATCATTAATGAAAAAAAATGATTATGAGAGAAGAACACTATCAGTTTGATTAAAATAAACTTAAGAATAACTCAAAACATAGATTACAACTATTGCAAGATATCCATGAAAATTGATGACAAAGCCACCTTATTGTGGGTATTTCCTGGCCAAATAGAGCAAGTGAGTCAGAAAAATCATGTTTGAGAAATGATTCCTAATATCCATGGGAAGTGCACATGAATAGAGTATTTGTATATTTTTTAGGCCGTGTCCTTGTATTTTGGTTAAGCTTACATAATCATAAACTTGGAACACCTTGACAAATCAATTTCTAACATCTATCATCAAATTGTGAGTCAAATATGGTATTTAATTATTTCAATTTCTGCTTTTAGTTTTTATTGAATATTTTCAACCCTCACTCAACCTAGATCAAATATATGTATTATCACATATTCCTATCATCAAATTTTAAACTAAATAGAACACTTAATTTATTTTAAATTTCACATTTTATTTCTATTTAATATTTCCAATTCAAATTCATTACTCTAAATAAAATTTATTTTACCAGATATAATTTAATTATTTTTTTCTCAAAATTAAATCTATTGATGTACTTTTTTTCGAAGAAATGTACTTTGCGGCAAACCCCCGTGCACACCCCCTAGTGAATCGACGAATGGGCGCAGAATAAACCATCAGCACCACTTCGAGTGCCTCACCTGACGGGGACATCAAGTGGGGCCCAACACGACAGAGGTGGCCAACTTGAAGGAATGGACCTCGAGACCACTCACAGCTAATTAGATTTAAATTAAAATCCAAAAATAAAAGTTGTTATTTTATTTTATTTTGATGGAAGTTTCAGACCTGCGAAACAACCCAACGGAGGCATGAAGCCTGCAAGCTGTGAACCAGCGAAGGCCACCACATAAACGATTTAAGAACTGATAACATAAAAAGCAAGCCCATTAACATAAAGAGCAGGGCCAAAACTAAGGCTTTCTTAAATTATTATTATTTTTTTAATTAATACTCTATTCAATTTGTAATCCTTTCTTAGACAAAACCTCTTTTAAAAATTAATACGGATACTCGCGCCCCTCTTTACGGACCCGTAAAACTAAAATAATATTTAAAAACATGAAATCCTCAGGTAAGATAAAGGGTTGTTTTAAAAGTACACGGTGAACGAGCCTTTTCCAACACGACGGGAAAATAGGCACTGGATTTGGAGGTTCATATTCTATGTGGCGTTTGTTTGGGCCCTTTGATTTTGTATGCAGAATGAAGTTTAAACTCGATGCATAGAAATGCGTTAATGCCGTGTAAATAAAAATGGAGAAAAAGGAGTGGTTTTCATCGTCTTCCATCCTTTTCCGAAAACTGTGCGCGGTTGATTTACTATATCAGGTCGGCTTGTTCATAGGAAACGCCTTCGGTGTTAATAAATAACAAGGGCAGCAGTAATATATGAAAGATGACACCACTTGCAGTTAACAAGTAGTTAATGTTTGGTGTGACAGAAGATGACTGGTTCGATTCCTTTCTTCTTAATCGGATGAAAGTAACTAAGGAATTTATAAATGGAGTGGTTAGATCTTTAGCCTATGAATTTGGCAGGTTTCCGTTAAAAGTTACACTTACGACTGGTTTTTCTGTCGTGTCTACTTGTTCTATCTTGCGAAAAGATATGCACTCACCAGGAGTAGTTTACCCACTCTCTGCTCATACAACGAAAACATTTAATATTCCACCCTGTGCCACCAATACATTTGGGAAAGTAACAAGATAAAATTGGTGGATGCGCGTGGGGAAAATTCTCAGACAATGTTTTCTCCATTAAAACACAATTTTAGCCATGTTTATGGTGTTCAGGAGCATGACAGAAGTACCCAACTGCTCCGTTACCCGTGCTTTTGGCGGTGGCAATGGCAGTAGCGGTCACACATGAATATTTTTACAGAGCTACATAAATAATGAGGCCTTCATCATTCATTTCGTATTTCTTATATTAACTGTATAGAAAAGCTTTCGCATTTTGTAGCTAGTGATTTTGGTCTGAGAAATGTCATGGGCATGTCAATGTATGAATTCAAGAAGGTGCAGCAGGTTGCAGCAAATAACAGAATTGCATCTCTTGTGATAGCGGCCACTGCTCTGTCTCTTATCATTTTCAGCACTTATCTGCCCTCCTCCTCTGATCATGATGATGATGGACATAATTCTGGAGTCAATTTTGACTTGAGCTTGGCCCCCGCCACCCACCAGCTTGATAATTTGAGTCCAAATTGCTCTGAATTAACAGGGGAGAGCAGCAATAGTAACAGGAATATTTCAGTGGAGCTTCATGATGGAATTGATGGGTCCAAAAATGGAATCAATCCCCAAGAGTTTGAGAAAGTAACAACCTTTGTTAATACCACCCAAAATTTGTCCCAGGTCGATGCACCAGTGTTAGAGGTAAAAGAAGAAGCAGCTGCTCTGGAAAGTAAACTTCCAAAGGAGGAAACAGTGGATGGACTGGCAGATACAGAATTAGAAGCTGCTCAAATAACAGAATTTTCTGAATGTGACTTATATTCGGGAAAATGGGTGTATGATGATTCCTACCCTCTCTACCCTGCTGGAGAATGCCCATATATGAGCGGGTCTTTTAATTGTCAAGCCAATGGGCGTCAAGACTCAGATTATACAAAATGGAGATGGCAGCCTTCACACTGTGACCTTCCAAGGTTTGATATTTGATATGAATTGTCATAATTTCAGCACTGTGCAATTGGTTTAATCTTGTTAAAATGTGGGATAAATTAGGTTGAATGCCACGGACTTGCTGGAGAGAGTGAGGGGAAAGAGAGTGATGTTCATTGGGGACTCCATCAATCGTAACCAGTGGGAATCCATGCTCTGCATTCTCAGCACTGTTGTGCCTCAAGACAGAAAATCTTTCGGTCGTCCCAAACATGGCGGCGCCACTTCTTTCGTAGCTCAGGCAAGTCCTCTTGTCTTTTTTTAAATTAAATTTGTGTATGGGTTACATAAACAAGCTTTTTTAGTTGCTCCCTCCCAGTGCCTTAATTGAGCAGTCATGACGGTTAATCTATGCAGGATTATAACTGTTCGTTTGAATTTTTCTGGGCACCCTTTTTGATCGAGCAAGACAGCATCAACAGTGGCAATAGCAGCAAGGAGATACTGAGACTGGATGCCATTGAAAAGAATGGAGCTTATTGGAGAGATGTGGATATCCTGGTCTTCAATACAGCTCACTGGTGGACACATGGAAATAAAGTACAATCGTAAGTTTTATGTTTCAACTAATTCACATATTAAAAAGTTGAACTGTACACTAATCAAATTATAGGAAAGTTAAAAATATGGTATAATTTATGGGATTGAATTGCATTTATTAAACTTTATTTAGGAAGATTCACTTACATGATATGTTACAGGAAAGATTTCTATATGGAGGGTGACTATCTCCACCCCCAATTGGATCCATTAGTTGCCTTCCAAAGAGGGTTGGCTACATGGGCCAATTGGATAGATCAAAACATTGACCCAGCTAAAACCAAAGTGTTCTTCAGAGGATTTTCTCCCATGCATTTCAGGTAAACCAACATAAGCTTTCTCTCCCTACATTGGACAAGATTTGTTGAGTAGACATCACAATTAATTGTGTGAAGAAGTTTTTGAGTGTTGGCATTGTTTGAGTTGCAGTTCGAGACAATGGAATAAGCCAAAGGGTCACAAGTGTAATTTTGAAAGGGACCCAATTCTTGAGGAGTCGTACTTAAATCCATATCCTGAAAGAATGAAAATGGTGGAGGAGGTACTGGGAAAGATGAAATTTCCTGTATCTCTCTTGAACATAACAAGGCTATCAGATTTTCGTAAAGATGCACATCCATCTGTGTACACAATGAGAGAAGGAAAGAAGTTGACAGCAGAGCAGCGGAACATTCCAGACAGGTTTGGTGACTGCAGCCATTGGTGTTTGCCAGGATTGCCTGACATTTGGAACGAGTTGCTTTATGGTAACTTGCTCGGGCTCCCCCAGATCACCCCTTCTCATTGATTTTCAGTCTCTTGTTATTTATTGTAACATTGGGTTCCTTTGATTGCATACATACTCCATTGTTGATGTTCATTCAGAGCTGATGTGGCTTTCTTTTGGTTTGAAATATTTTTTTATGTTTCATTCTCACAAGTCCAAAGTGTTTTACCCAATAGCATTGAAATTCTTTTTCATTTATCGTGCATATTGTTTATCTTCCACTGTAATGCAATAAGATGTGCACGTTTTAGCCAAGGGCTTGTAATTTATAAATCGATAAAATTTCTATATTGAAAAATACAAGCAGGATTGTTTTGGTTAAACAGTCGTCATCTTTAACCATTAGAACAAATAGTCAGCTATCGATAAGGCAGCCCACCAACCTTCTACTAACTTTTCTTTTATATATTGAAGCCATGAAAGAAAAAAATTATAAATAGAAAAGTGATCAATAGGTTGTTAAATAAACAGTAATAGTATACCCGTAATACAATACAATCTAATAGTGTTTTTCACAAATATATATATATATATTAGTAGTGGAAAATAATTCAACTTTACAAATATTTAAAAGTAATAAAATGAGTAAAATTAATTAAAAAATAAATGACATAATAAATATATGAGTTAAGTTTAATGACATGATCAATGTAAGTTAATAAGATTAAAATTTAAAATATGTGTTGAAATAAAATTGAGATGGTTAGGGTTGTATGTCTCAAGTCAATGACAGATAAGATTTATCTAATGTAATCTTTCAACGAAGGACTGTATCTTAGAATCTAATATTAGATTATTGCTTAGAAAATTAAGACTGGTGAAACCTAAGAAATAGAGTGTCTAAGATATGATTGCGTAAGTGATCTTATCCCAAGCCAATTTGATCTTTGGTACATGCAACATCTAATTATTTGATGATAGTTGAAACAAGGAAAATGGTGTTTGTGCTAAACAGAATTCAATGGCTTGCTATGTAGCAGTGAATTTTAAGTTTTCATTGCACATTAGTCAAGCCTCCAAGGTTAAATACATAGTAAAAATAAAAGAGATGAGTCGATGCCAACGTATGTCATTGAGTCAACTATTGATTATTGGTTATTGATGCAATCCAATGAGTGATTGCATTGGAAATATTTTTGAAGTGTATTTTGACAATAAATATTGCTTATCGATTGTTGAGAGATTTACAATTGTTGATGTTGACCAAGAATGATTGATGACTAATGTGCATGCAAGAGGAGGATTTCTTTTAATATTTTTGTGATCTCTAATTCATGGTTATTTAATGATGTGATGATTTTAGAGTGTCCTAGGATGATGCCATTAAACAAATAAGCCTATACACATAATTTTAAATTTCTAGTTCCCACACTTACAATTAATGGCTAGATCCTATGAATATCAACCTTGGAATGCATGAATTCAAATTTTGAAAAGTGGTTATATAATTGTAGCATGGTGCATAAATTGTTAAGAATTCAATGAGACAAGTTCTCAACAAAATAGTTTGGTATATTAGAGTTGATGATTAGATCTTGGGTTAGTGAATATATGTCAAAATAGTCTAATTATGTGCTAAGATCATGCATCAACGACATCAACCCAAAGTAGCATAAAATATAATAAAAAATTAGTAAAGTAGGGTATGCACTTTTTACCTTTACATTTGGACCCCACTTTGGTGTTTATTAAAAACTAAGTGTTCATACATGTCAAAATAGAAATACAGAAAATTTAAATATGTTGTGAAATTCAAAGGATATCATTTTTCTAGATGTAGAAAATCTAAGTATCTAAAGAGAATGTGTGCATCACCTATAGGAATATGCATAAAAATAAATAGAGTTAGTAGATAATATATCCCATCTTGATTTGTGTGTACCATGAAGGAATGCACACAAAGCAAGGAGAGAGAGAATTTGTGACTAGAAATTGAGTATGATCATGTAAATATGTAGTGGGGTGATCCCACAAAGCTGGTGTACAATTTCTGAGAGGAACTGATTCTTGCTAAAATCACATATTTTTAGAAAATTTAATGATTTAAGCCTTTAATAGTTCCATTTTAATGATTCCAATTGAAGAGGGTTTGATCAAACCACCTTAGATCAACCCCCCTTGGATAGAACCTCTCTAGTTTTAAACCATACCTATAAATGAGTCTCCTTTACACCTATCAAAACGCTAATAAAAAAACACTTTTGATTTACCTTTTGGGGGATCAAATGAATTCATTTCAAATTTATTTCATATGATTATGGTAGTCCTCGAAATGAGCTATCCCACAAATATAATTTTAATATGTTTTGGTTTTATTATGTATGTATTTTTTTAGTTTTATAAAACATAGGTTTTTCACCGAAAATCAAGCTCTCTGTTTTGCACATATGGAAAAATAGAAAATTATCAAAATATTTTTTTGAAAAATATGTTTGTCCTAGGTATTGATGTCCTTGATCCATTAAAGAAAAAAAAATTGAATTGCGATACATATAGAAAAAGTTATGTTGTATACAGTTCGCCTATGTCTAAATTGCAATTGGTTTGACTTCGAAACTCTATTAAGGAGAAAATATTCAATTAAAAACTATGAGACCAAATGAAAGTGTTAGATATGATAGTTACAAATCTAAATTCGAAAAAATTAGAATTTTATCCTTCATACAAAAAAATTATGTTGTATATGGTGAGCGTCACTTTTTAAAAATGTTGTTTTTTGAAAAACCAGTTTTTGTGGGAGATGGAAAATTAAGTGCAATATTATTCCAATTTTTTTGAAAAAAATAGTTTTAGAATCTACAGACAAAATGTGATGAGACTCTAGTTTGCATCATCTTCAAATTCTTCACAGTTTAGCCGCTATAGGTGCCCGAATGTGAAGATTTAGTTAAAAATAATAATTTTAGTGTCCAATTTGGCCAAAAATTGTAAACCACTATTGTGGGATCACCTAGTGAAAATGTGCATAAACTTAAAATAGAGTTAGTAGAAAATATGTCCCATCTTGATTTGTGTCTAACATGAAGATAATACATAGAAAGGAATGAGAGAAAGAAATTGTGACTATAATTGAGTATAATTATGTAAACTTAAAAATTTGAGTATAACAATTAACATGATATAGAAATATCAAGATGATTATGAGATATGTGTATCTTTGTTGTCAAATAAAAGAAAAAAAAACATTAAGGGATTAGTTTCCTTTTCTTAAGAGCATATATAAACTAATATAAATACTACTTTTCAACCTACTCTAACACAAATAGACACGCATAAGAGCTTGGATTGACAATGGATAAGAGAACTATAGAAACTAAAAATTGAACGAAAAAAATTGATATAAAAATGTGAAGAAAACAAAAAATATAACCAAGTGCATTTGCAAACAACAATGGAAAAACTAGAAAAGAGTTATAGGTGACTCCAAAACAAGGCTATAGAATTTTTTTGGAGATCACATGAGCCAAGGTTCAAGTGCAAGAATATTTGATCAAGGTTAAAAACCATATGTGGAGTGTAGTAATATTGACCTTGTTTTATATTCTACTAAAAAAATTAGAATAGGCAAGTATAGTGATATAAAGACCTATTCAAGTGGTTAACATTTCCTATAATTTAAAAAAAAAAGAAACATAAGGAAAATATTGTTGTTCTAAACTAGCATAAAAAGAGGAAAAAGTAGCATGAAAGGAAGAGAAATAGAAAATGTAACAACTCTATCGTTACTCTTATAGTTTTCACCTAGGTTTTAACTCATGAAGTAAATAATTCAATGCTTTCAAAATAGGAAAATATTTTTTTTCCAATAACATATTTTGCATGTTACATAAATAATTTCGAATAATATGGCATAATCAAAATAACATAACTAATCTTCTTGTAAATGAAACTCATTTTTCCAAATATAGTTTACAAATAGAATTCAAGAACATATAAACAATTTCATAATTTACGCAGAGAACAAGGTCAGGGTATCTTTAGTTGGATTGCTCTTCTATTTCACAAGTCTCGACATGCCATATGCAAGAGGGAGAGCATCACCTAAGCATTTTACCTCCAACCATAGACCATCAGTCCCCCACATGCCTTCCAACTGTAAGTGGCCCTACCCTTCGACAAAGAGTTTGGTATGGGAACCCCTGGTATCGCCATATGAGTATCTAGTGTTGTGTCCTACATAACCTATATGGTCATACAACTATGGATACCTTCCAACTATGCATGACACTATTGACAAGCTATGTAAACCTGGAGTAGAGTGAACTGAGAAGTGAAAGAAGAGACTTTTGCACTTACTTTGGACAAAGTTTTGATCTTTATAATCATCCACTTTCTAAGCAGTGTCGTAAGTTCACCCACCTCTAACTCAACTTGGAAATATTACTAACCTAGATGGTTAACTCTACTTTTGGAAGTGTTAATTAACTCAATTAGATTCTCTTTTAATAGTGATGACTTTACTAGTGTTGACTAAGTTGGTTACATTTTCTTTGAATTTGAACACCCATGTTACATTGATGTAATGTGTCTTGGGCCTTGACAACTACCACTTGTTCAAGTCCTTTATTGTAAGTCAGTAAATGTCTTACTAGTTATATTTTTTTGACTTGAATACCCAAGTTACGTTCTTGCAACATTTTGGGTCTAGGTAGCCATCTCTTATTCAAGTCCTTAGTTTTAACCATGAGAGTAACTAATCCCCTATTTCATACAAAATTAGTTAATACTGATGACACAATGTCATCAACTAGACACACCTAGTCTCAATCTAAAAGTACTGACAATATGTCGATATGTATAATAATCTATTATTAAACTTACTTCTTCGTATTAAAGCTTCAGATGTCCAACGTTTATTCTTATGTTTTTGTTCCTAAAGAACTCCATACTAAGTATAGTTAATCTTTGAAGTGAACATAAATAGGCAATCGTCTTCTTCCTAAATAATGGCTCAGACTCTTTGTTGTTATACCAAGTATGGTTTCATACTTCTAGAACACCATAACTGATCTGGTTAATCATGATATTAAATATCATTTAGTTTGACTCAATATAAAGCCTTATATTCGTAGTAATATCCATTAATAATTCAACATATTAATCTATTTACTTTTGGTGACTCAACTGAGAACTATCTAAGTAATCTCCAAATTCTTCGTAGGTTTCGCCCAAGTTTTTCTTTGTATATAATTATATAAAATATCTATGTTCGTAGGCATATACTTATTCATATATTTAAATCCTTTCACATGATAAATATATACTCACATATAAATGAATGATAAGTTTATTTCCATTTTTTGGAGAATATTTTCCTTTTGTGGAAAAGCTAGGCTCCTACACCTTGAAATCTCCCAGCATCATGGCCTTTGATTTTTAACGAGAACATAATGTCCTCTACTCAAATTACTTGATGCTAATTCAATAGATCATAGTAATAATGAATCTTGGTCTAGTAAGTAATAAATTTCAAACGATAATAAAGACTTATCTTTCTATTATGTTTAGACCTTATCACTGAGAATGCAATATAAACTTGTTTTGATAAAAATATATTAAGACGCTATCTTATTGGAATAAATATATCATATTCACAAATTTATCTATTCTTCACTAATTTAGTTTAATAAGTTGGTCATTTGGTACAACACAACTTAGAATCTTAACTTTCCTCTTTAAGCTCTCTTGAATAATTTAGCTCCATATCACGTAAAACTAGCACAATTTTAACAATATTTTTAAAGGTGAGATAATTCGGTCTAATCCACTGATTAATTCTGATTCTAATTATCTATACTTTCTCATAATAATCTATATTTTACATGTTTGAACATGCACTTGTAGATGTTTTCAAATAGTCATAAAATTGCTTATAATGTTGGCATATTCATATTAAAAAATTCAAAGAACTTCTTTCATATTCGAGAAGAAAGAAAGAAGAAAATTAAAACATGCTTGGAATAAGATTAACCGAGCTTTAAAATTGTTGTTTGTTGCTTCAAATTCTATAACTTAAGCTCAAAACTTTTATGCTTTGTAATCTCCATGCTCAACACTAGCTTTTACACTATTTTCTTGAATCTAATACCACTATATGATTCCTAAGGCCACTCTAATGACCTTGAATTAAGCCCATCTCACTTAATCAAATGAGAAAACCATAACAAACTTGAAACAATGAAAAACCACTAAAATTCATTATTGAAACTATTTAAAACAACCATACAAACATCGCTGCAAAATCATTTAAAACAGCTGAAGTCTATATAGTGAATTAGAGGCATAAGATCTCATAAAAAATACAAAGTGCCCGGATTAAAATTCTAAGCTTGACCCATTTCAGATTTCGGTGTTTTAAGTTGGAATACACCTTCAATTTTTTGAGTTAAAAACCGAAAATGAGGTGTTGTTTTGAAAAACGTCATTATGACAAATTGGGCAAGCAAATGCATGCAAAATAAAAAACGCCCAGAATTCAAATCGGAAAAAGACCTAGTTGAGATATGGGCAATTCAAAATAGAATGCACTATTATTTTAGAAATCTATGACAAAAAACAAAGTGTTGTTCAAAAACGTCATTCTATAATCTATGCAAAAAAAAAATAAAAAAAAAATGAAAATGTCCGGATCTAAAATTGGACAACAACCCATTTGAGATATGGGTGTTTATATGTGGAATCAATTTTTATTTTGCATTTATAGAAGGTGGTTGAAGAGAAACAATCAAAAATATGTTTTCACATATTAACAAAACATGAAAAATGAAAGAAAATGATAGTGCCCAGAAATCTATTTTTGCCAACAACCCATTTCAAATTGGTTTCCTTATGAATTCCATAGTTGGATTGGAGTTTATAAATCAGAAGTTGGATTGATTTAGAAAATTCATAGATTTTCCTCAAAGAGGAAAACAATATCTAGACAGAAAATAAATTTCAAAATTAAAATACCATGGTAACACCCAAGTAGTCAAAACTCCCAAATCATTTAAACATACTCATACATACATTTCTAAAACAAGAATTCAAGGAAAACATAGAAGAATACCTCATTTCTGCCCCAAATGAAAATGAAAGATAGCTTTGTGTATCAAGCATGGCAAGATCCCAAATTTGAGCAGCAAGGCAATGGAATTGTGTTGGACCTTCGAGGCCATTGCCCACAAAATTTTTCTCATTTTTGTTGCCAAATTTGTAGGGTTTTCTCCTCTTTCTCCCCAAACAACCAATTGCTTCACATCCAAGATAACTCTCCCAAAAAAATTCGAAATAAAGTATAAATATCAAGGGCAAAGTTGCCCAATTTCCCTTTTTCTTTTTATGTATATAAATAAAGATTTCTCCCAAATAATATACTCTCCAAAACAATCCCTAAGAAATGAGGTGAAAACATCAAGCTATTAAGGCTCTCCCAATTAATTAATTTAAAAACACTTTATATACAACACCCTCAATTTTCACATAAAAAATAAAATAAAATAATAATTTAAATCCAATCATTAAAATACACAAGCTCCCCAAATATGATTTAAATAAAATTATGAGGACTCACAAAATAGATTAATAAAATCGTTTAAAATTTTCAAACGAAATGTATCATTCTCTTGAATGATCAATAAAAATCATTAAAAATAATATATTTAAAATATCATGAATAAAACCATTCCAAATCTCTCATCAATAGTACACTATAAAATACCATATATGAAATCATGAAGAGATGTCAATGAAAACCACATCGTAACGTCGACAACCAAAATATATAGCCACATAATAAGAATAACAAAAACCAAAAAAAATACCTAAATGAGACATACTGATAAACCACATACAACTAAAAGGTGCGCTGATCATATGGTTGAAAAGTGCTCCAGACATTACCGTTAGGTAACCAGATGGTAAGACAACATGAAAGCACTGCACTAAAGAGGTATAGAGGGCTAGAGTAGGGAACTTTTGGCCTGTATGACTACCTCCAGTTACCACCATTGGGGAATAAGAGTATGTTCAGGCCTGTGAATCCAGGCAGAGTTGGTAATCAGTACCTGCATCACTCGAATTAAATGTCAAAGTACATGTACATATAACATATATCATATAGCTGAAACACATCAATCATCAGGAAGAGGGTCATGATATCGTAAGCCTCCCAAATACAAGTGTTACGACAACATCCATTTCCTATCTCTAACCATACAAAAGAAATGATAATATTATATAAACATATAAGTATGCAATCCAACATAATAAATAATCATGATAACCTATCGCATAATCATCAATGTATAATTTCATCATGATAACATTTATAATGCTAAATAAAAATTAAAATACCATCTTACCCAGGCTGGAGTTAGAGATGTGTTACAAGAGCGGTCATATGGAGTGACTCTCTACGAGCTCGGGGCTGACAAGTGGCTGCCAGGGGAACTAGTAGCAAAGTTAGAGTAAACAAGTGATAATTAAATAAAAATAATGAGGTAACACACTAATAAGATAATGAGTCCTCGTGTATGGCCTTGAGCGCTTGTAAAGGCTAAGGATGCACTCCAGAAGACCCATCCGTCTGCAGGGCATTGAGTTATCCATCTGTGAGACATGGATTCGGGCATGATTGAGTCTCGTCCTTATGAGAGGTGTACTTGATTCCATGTGGTGCCATCCCTTTGAGAACACATGATGACACTCCATCTGATTTTCAGTCTAGTACCTAACTCCTTAATAGTCGTGAGTAGTACCCGACACATTATTGGATAAGCATCTCTATGTTGTGATGATCTGTTGTATGCATTGTATTTTGTGTTTGCTCTATGACTGATGCGAGTTTTGTGCTTACTTTACCCTTTCCTTGATTTCTTTTGCTTGAGCCTTGTGTCTGTCTCTGAACATAGAGGGGTGGAATTTTTTGAAACATGTGGTTGGAAGCCATTGACACTGCTATTGGGGACCAACGTATAGGTTTTGGAGCACCAGTTGGAGTTGATCTCTCTCATGTATTTGTTTTATCACATTGTACTCATGTACATTCCTTTGTGTATATTGTACTCTCTTGAGATAATATGAAATCATATAACTTAATGAGAAGAAATGTGATGTTTATTTTGGTTTATGGGTTCTGGTGTTGGTATCAAACTCGCTTGTTCTATGATAATTCTTATGGCCTTTCTTTCAATTAATCCTCATGTTTAGATCAAATCCATGACTGTGTGTTTCCTCATTACGGCAGGTTGCAATGGTTTCAGAGCACCGAAGCCTTCTGTTGTTGTCTTATGTGTTGCAACAAAGGTTCTAGAGCACCAACGCCTTATGTTTGTTGACCTATGTGTAGCAACAAGGTTCCAGAGCAATCAGCTCTAGAACAACAAGTTCTAGAGTAGTAGGTTCCTATGTGTTGCTGCAAGGTTCTAGAGCAACAGGGTTCCAGAGCAGCAAGCTCCGACACAACTTCTAGAGCTATCTTGCTTGCTCTCGTTCGGATTTTCTCTGGAGGGTGGATTAGTCCTCTCCTCTGGGTGGTACTTTCGGCCATACTTGGCCATGTTTTCATGTCAGTGTATCGGATTGACAACTAATTTATGTGTATGTTAATACTCTTGTTAAGAAAATAAAATATCTTGTCCCTTTTTGCTCTTAACCTCCGGAGGTTCGTAGTGGGATGTTACATCTGGTATCAGAGCCCATGTTCACACACTGGGAGCTCTAACGTACTTGAGCCTTCTAGTTTATGCTATGTTTGGCATGTGTGGTGTGAGCTTGTTATATTACTTTATCATCTTGTGGTTATGCTTCCATGTTGTAGTATGGTGAATGGGCCGTCCTTGTGATGATCTATTCTAATGCGTCCCTTGTTTTCTATAGGATGCCTCCTAGGGGTAGAGCCAGAGGCAGAGTTAGAGGTAGAGTCACTATTCTTCATCGTAGCACCTAGAATAATGCCAATCAAGGTAATCAAGGTGAGAATCAAGAGGAACAACGTGCTAAGAATCAAGCTAAAGGGCTCAAGGGTGCTTAGGTTGTTGCTCTTCTACAATAGATTATAGATCGATTAGGACCTTGTCAGGAGGAATATCATGAGGAAGAGTCACACCCTTCTCGTTAGATTGGTCAGAATGTTAGAGTTGAATGTGAGCATTCTCATAGTCCAGGTCATTCGAGAGTTGATGTTGAGAGGGATAGGGTGGATGGAGATAGTATTGTTGTAAGACACATGAGGGATTTCCTTAGATCCCATCCCCCTACTTTTAATGGGTCTGGTATTGGTACCGAGGTAGAGACTTAGTTGATCAATCTTGATCGATGCTTTGCTATGCATCCCTATAGTAGTAATACTAGAGCTCGATGTTCCATCATGCATCTCAAGGGATTTGCGTCTACATGGTGGAGAGTTGAGGAGTAGAAGCTTCACCTAGACATTGCTTCCGTTTCTTGGGGACTATTCTTAGAGAGGTTTTGTGCATGATTTATTTCAGACTACTACCGATAGAGACGTGCTGATGAGTTCCATGACCTTCATCAGTTGACTATGACGGTAGATTAGTATGAGCACCACTTCTTTGAGCTTAAGCATTATTCCAACATTTTTGATGATGAGTCGATGTTAGTGCAACATTTCATAAGGGGCTTGAATGCCCATATTAGTGGTGGTGTTCGCATGTTTGAGCCGAAGACCTTAGAGACCATCGTGGAGAAGGCGAGGTTGATAGAGGAGAATCTAGCTAGAGGCTTTGGTGGTTAGGCAGGGGTCCAGGTTGGTAGTGCCCCTCCTTTAGGATCAATTGCTCGAGGCACATAGTCTTAGGGAGCTGGACTGTCTAGATCTCAGTTTGCACCTTCTAGACATGGTCAGCGACAGAGGCATAGGTCTACTCAGCCTCAATAGAGTGGGTAGAGCCCTGACACTCCATTTTCTAGAGATCGTCTGCGCCATCATTCTCAGAGTAGGCTATAGAACGGTCTAGTACAGAGTTCTTAGAGTGCACAATAGAGCTCTGGGGTGGTGGACCCCAGCAGACGTGTGCACCATTTTTGGGTCGAGGTGCTGGCAGGGGTGGTTGTTTTGGTTGTGGGCAACATGGTCATATAGCCATTTAGTGTGCTCAAAGATCAATGGGTGGAGGTAGTCAGAGACAGGCTACTTCAAAGTCTATAGTAGGTGATGCTGGCATATCTCATAGAGTTTTTGCGGCGGTGGATAACCGTCAGGCTGAACACCAGGGCACCATGGTCGAGTATTCAGGTGCGTTATGTGGGATTACCACATCTATTTTGTTTGATTTAGGAGCTTCAGATTATTTTATTTCTCCTTCTCTCGTAGAGTGTTGTGGACTCGTGGTGGCAAGGCAAGATGTTGGTTGGCAAGTTGAGTTAGCTACTAGGGCCAAGGTGGTTGTAGATTTCCTTTTTCGTGGGTGTGTGTTGGATTTGGGAACCTTCACTACCATAGTGGATCTCCATGTGTTGCCTTTGGGGTCCTATGGGATTTTCTTAGGCATGGAATGGCTAGAGGCACACCAAGCTAGTATAGATTGTCAACGTAAGTCGGTCCAGTGTGTAGACGATGTTGGAGAGTGTGTTGAGCTATTTGAGGTCCAGAGACACATTTCTCTTCGTGTGATTTCAGCAATGCAGCTGAAGCGTGCCATGTGGAAAGGTTGTCAGATGTTCGCTATTTCAGTTAGTGATCTTGCTAAGGGTGGGATTTAGGAGGTATCTCTTGATGACCATCCTCTTCTTTAGGAGTTTGTGGATGTCTTTTCGAGTGCTATTCCAGGTATTCTGCCTAAGTGTGACATAGGTTTTTGTATTGATCTCATCCCTGGAGCAGAGCCTATCTCTCAGGCACCATATCGTATGACTACTCAGGAGTTGAGTGAATTGTTGTTGCAACTAGAGGAGTTACTAGAGAAGGGTTCCATTCGTCCTAGTGTATCCCCTTGGGGAGAACCTATTATCTTCGTGAAGAAGAAGGATGGATCTCTTCGCTTGTGCATTGATTATCACCAGTTGAACAAAGTGACAGTGAAGAATTGTTACCTGTTGCCTCAGATAGATGATTTGTTTGATTAGATGAGGGGATCCAAGGTGTTCTATAAGATAGATATGAAGTCAAGATACCATCAACTTCGTATTCATGAGGCAAACATTCATCGGACAAAATTTTGTACACGCTATGGGCATTATGAATTCACGGTTGTCCCTTTCAGGTTGACTAATGTTCCATCAGTTTTCATGAGTTTGATGAATGGGGTGTTTCGCACCTATCTCGACCGATTTGTTCTCATGTTCCTTGATGATATTTTGATTTATTTGAGGAATATGGAGGAGAATGAAGTCCATTTGCGACAAGTGTTGTAGTGCTTGCGAGATAATCAATTGTTCGACAATTTGGCCAAGTGTGAGTTCTTCCAGACTGAGGTGAGATACTTGGGCCATATCATCTCAGGAGAGGGTATCTCAGTGGATCCTTCTAAGATTCAGGCCATTATGGATTGGTTAGTACCAATGAATGTGGCTGAGGTTCCTATTTTTATTGGATTGGCGGGTTACTATCGTCAATTTGTGAAAGATTTCTCTCAGGTAGCCCAATCCATCACTTCTCTTCAGAGAAAAGGGAAGGAGTTTGTGTGTTTAGATCAGTGTGGGTCAGATTTTTAGGTTCTTAAGGAGTAATTGATGAGTGCACCTATCCTGATAGTGCCAGATCCTACAAGAGATTTTGTAGTGCGCACTGATGCCTTGTTGGAGGGTGTGGGGGCAATTCTTACACAGGAGGGTCGAGTGATTGCATATAAGTCTCGTAAGCTCAAGGACCATGATTTGAACTACCCCACCCATGATTTTTAGTTGGCAGCTGTCGTCTATGCACTCATGTGTTTGAGAAATTTCCTCTTGGGACATCGATTTGAGTTGCATAGTGATCATCATAGTTTGCAGTATATCTTCACTTAGCCTAATCTGAATGCTCAGCAACGTCATTGGATGGAGTTCCTCTGTAAGTATGACTTTGAGGTTCGTTATATCTAGGGCAAGGAAAATGTGGTTGTGGATGCCTTGAGCAGGAGGAGACATGAGATCTTAGTTTTGTCCCTTGGAGTGGATTTGCGGAGCCGTATTTTGGAGACACTCCCTTGTGATACTTGGTATCAGGAGGTGAAAGCAGAAATTGAGTTTGGGAGAGTCTTGGAGGGGAGGTTTGCAGGTTTCTCTCTTGAGCCTGATGGACTTTTGTGACATCTTGGTTGCATTTATGTTCTAGATTCTGGTGATCTTTGTTCCCTGGTTTTGTCAGAGGCCCATCGTGCACCCTATTCAACTCATTCGGGTGTCAGAAAGATGCATGTTGATCTTCGATAGTTGTATCATTGGGCAAGTTTGTGATGAGATATTGCCAATTTTGTGGCTCGATGTCTTGAGTGCTAGCGGGTGAAGGCAGAACATCAACACTCGCAGGACTGTTGCAGCCTCATTCCATCCCCGGATGGAAGTGGGATACAATATCTCTAGATTTTATAGTGGGGTTACCTGTGTCTTTGTGTCATCATAATGCTATTATGGTTACAGTGGACAAATTGTCCAAGGTGGCACACTTCTCACCCATGAAATCTTTGTACACTGCAACATCTATTGCTTGATTGTTTATGGAGGATATTGTGTGTCTCCATAGTATTCCTCATAGGATCATTTCCGATCGTGATCTAGTGTTCACTTCAGCCTTGTGGACTTCTCTTCAGCTTGCTTTGGGAGCTCAGGTTAATTTGAGTTCCGCATACCATCCCAAGATAGACAGACAAACAGAGCGGGTTAATCAAGTTTTAGAGGATATGCTTCAGATGTATGTTATGGATCAATAGTCTCATTGGGAGAACTACTTGTACTTGGTTGAATTTTTTTATAATAATGGGTACCACAGTTCTCTCGGTATGTCTCCCTTCCAAGCCTTGTATGGTAGGCCTTGTCAGAGTCCATTGAGTTGGGATCGCTTAGAGGACCAAGTTATTTTGGGTTCGAAGATGCTTCAGGATATGGAGTAGCAGGTAGTGTGGATCAGAGAGCAGTTGGCTACAACTCAGGATCGACAGAGGAAGTATGCCGATGTCCATAGGTTGGAACACCACTTCTCGGTGGGAGATCATGTGTTTCTGAGAGTTCATCCATGGAAGAGCCCCATCCATTATGGGAAAGGCTCGAAGTTGGCACCTTGTTTTGTTGGACCTTTTGAGATCCTTGAGAGGATTGGTCCAGTCGCCTATCGTCTTGCATTGCCATTGACTCTATCATGTATTCACGATGTTTTCCATGTTTCTGTTCTTAGACAAAATATTCCTGATGTGACCCATGTTCTCGATTGGACTACCTTGTAGGTCGAGATGGACAAATAACTTTCCTTGGAGCCCATACACATCCTTCAATGTCAAAGGTTGACACTTAGGGGTCAAGACATAGAGCAGGTAAGGGTCCAGTGGGATCCTAATGGCGAGTCTTCAACATCTTGGGAAGATGCGGTGAGGATAAGAGATCGTTATCCATATCTTTTTGCAGGCTTCTAGGAGTAAGCCTGGTTCTAGGGGGTAGGATGTAACAACCCCCATGTTGGTGTTTTGTTGTTGTTCTTCCTTGATGGATTCACTGTATATTTTGTATTTGCACTATTCGTCCCTTAATTATTTTGTATTGACACTCGAGGGGTGTAATTTTGTGACTGTTATGCTGGATTACATGCTTATATGTTTATATGATGTTATGTGGTTGACATGATTATTATTTATGTTGGATTTCATGTTTACATGGTTAGTTATTATGTTGGATTACATGCTTATATTTTTATAGATATCGTTGTCTTTTCTTATGTATAATTATGGACAAGAAAATTATGATGTCATAACACTCGTAACTAAGAGGCTTATGATATCATGACCCTTTTTCCTTATGATTGATGTTGCTTTAGATACATGATATATGATTTATGCATATGTACTTTAACGTTTGAATTGGAGTGATGCGGGTACTGAGTATCAACTCTGCCTAGATTCATAGGCTTGAGCGTACTCTCATTCCCCAATTGTGGTTATTGGAGGTAGTCACAGGCCAAATGTCCCCTACCCTAGCCCATTGTACCTTGTTAGGGCAGTGTTTCCATGTTGTTGTCTTCCATCTGGTTACCTAACAGTAACATCCGGAGCACCCCTTCTACCAAAAGTAATTTTTCCTATATGTCTCATTGAGGTATTTGGTCTTGGTTTTTATTTAAAATTTTGTGATTATATATATATTTAATTTGGATTGATAGTGTTGTGATGTGGTTCCATTGGCATCTTCACATGTTTTTTTAATATGGTATTTTATGGTGGTTAATTGATGGGGATTTGAATTGTTATTTTCTTGAGGTTTTAAATATTTTATTTAAATGATTTATTAATCTTTTTGGGGGAGCCTTGTGCAATTTTAATTTTGCATATTTAGCGACCTTAATTAATTGTTTCTTTTGGGGGAACTTTAATAGCTAGTTTTATCTGATGCCTTATTTTCCATTTTTCTATGGTTTTGGGAAAATATAAAAAGAAAATGAAGTTTTGTTTTGGGGAGGATGATGATTTTGGAGAAAAGAAAATTTGTTGTTTTGCATGGAGAAGGAAACCCCATGATTTGGGCGACTGAGTTGGGGGAGATTGTGAAAGATTTTTTAAGGAGAAATTTGTGGGTAGTAGATTGTTGAAATCAACACACCATTTCTTATTTGTTGTCTAGTTTTGGAGTTTGGTCATGTCTTCTTCATTTAACTCTCTTCCATTTATGTTTTGGAGCAAATTGAGGTATTTTTCTATTACTCTTCAATCTTATGTGGCTGGTAATTTGGGCATTCACTCATGTTTCTTGTATGGCTAGTATTTTTCTGATCTGGGTTATTTTATTTTATGAAAATTGGAGGAACTTCTCTATTTCATTTTTGTATTGCTTGGGGTTTGAATTATAGTTGTTTTAAATTCTATTTTCTGCTCATTATCCTATTGATAAGAATGAATTTTAGGGGTGGATTTCATGTAGAAATGTCAAGATCTGAACTGGGTCTTAGGCAGATTTTAAATTTGGGCACTTTTAGTTTTTGATGATTTTCTTGCCAATTTGTTAAAATGTGTTTTTTACTTGATTCTCATTACTCTCTTGATAAAAACGAATTTTAGGGGTGTATTTCATGTAGAAATACCAAGATCTGAACTAGGTCTTAGACAGATTTGAAATTTGGTTAATTTTATTTTTTGATGATTTTCTTGCCAATTTGTTAAAACGTGTTTTTTATTTGTTGTTCATTACCCTCTTGATAAAAACGAATTTTAGGAGTGGATTTCATGTAGAAATGCCAAGATCTCACTAGGTCTTTAACAGATTTGAAATCTAGGCACTTTGATTTTTTGATGATATTTTTTCTTGCCTAGTTTGGCAAATGACGTTTTTCAGAACAACACTTCATTTTTTGTCTTAAACTCAAAATTGAAGGTACATTCCAACTTGAAACACCAAAATCTGAACTGGGTCAAACTTAGAATTTTAATTCAGGCACTTTGAATTTTTATGCCCCTATTCCATGATAAATTTCAGTTGTTAAATGAGTCTTCTTACAACAATATTGTCTTGGTTGTTTTAAATGGTTTCTTTGATAGAAAATTGTGGCTTTCCATTTTATTTCATGTTATTTGGATTCCTTGTTTGGTTAAATGAGATGAGCCTGGGTCTAGGTAATAGAGTGGTCAAATGGAGTGGCTATCTATGGGTCGGGGGCCCGCAAGTGGCTGCCAAAGGAACTAGTAGCAGAGTTAGAGCAAATAAGTGATAACTAAATAAAAATAATGGGGTAACACACTAATAATATAATGAGTCCTCATGCATGGCCTTGAGCACTTGTAAAGGCTACAGATGCACTCAAGAAGACCCATCCATCTACGAGGCGTTGAATTATCCGTCTACGAGGCGTGGATTCGAGCATGATTGAGTATTCTCATCCCTATGAGAGGTGTACTTGATTCCATGTGGTGCCATCCCTTCAAGCATGCATGATGACACTCCATCTGATTTTCAGTCTAGTACCTAACTCCTCACTAGTTGTGAGTAGTACCTGACACATGATTGGATAAGCATCTCTATGCTGTGATGATCGGTTGTATGCATTGTATTTTGTGTTTGCTCTATGATTGATGTGAGTTTTGTGCTTACTTTACCCTTTTCCTTGATTTCGTTTGCTTGGGCCTTGTGATTGTCTTTGAGCACGAAGGGGTGGACTCTTTTGAGCCACATGGTTGGGAGGCGTTGCCACCGCCATTGGGGACCAATGTACAGGTTTTGGAGCACCAGTTGGAATTGATCTCTCTCATGTATTTGTTTTGATCATATTGTACTCATGTACATTCCTTTGTGTATATTGTACTATCTTGAGATAATATGAAATCATATAACTTAATGAGAAGAAATGTGATGTTTATTTTGGTTTATGGGTTCCAATGTTGGTATCAGACTCACTTGTTCTATGATAATCCTTATGGCCTTTCTTTCAATTAATCTTCATGTTTAGATCAGATCCATGGCTGTGTGTTTCCTCATTATGATAGGTTGCAAAGATTTTGGAGCACCGACGCCTTCTGTTTGCTAACTTGTGTGTAGCAACAAGGTTCCAGAGAAGTGAGCTCCAGAATAGTAGGTTCTAGAGCAGCGAGTTCTTGTGTGTTGTTACAAGGTTCCAGAGCAGCAAGCTCCAACGCAACTTCTGGAGCTATCTTGATTTCTCTCGTTCGGATTTTCTCTAGAGGGTGGATTAGTCCTCTCCTCTGGGTGGCACCTTCGGCCATAATTGACCATGTTTTCTTGTCAGTATATCAGATTGGCAACAAATTTGTGTGTATGTTATTCCTCTTGTTAAAAAAAATATATATCTTGTTCCTTTTGGCTCTTAACCTCCGGGAGTTCATAGCGAGATGTTACATATCTAGTACATCATATTTCTTTCAATTTTTTAAAATAAGTTTTAGTATTTTTCCTTGACATGGTAATCAACCTTATATTTTATGCTGATAACCTACTTTTAGTGAAAATAAAAAATAAAAAATAGATAATAATTAAAATATTAAAATAAATATATTTTTGAAAACTACATTTAAGGATCTACAAAAAGGTATTTTTATATTTAAAAAAATGTTATTTACATTAGTAGGAGTTATTGAAACTTCAAGTTTTTCAATTTTATTTTATTTTTGGTAAATTGGACTCAAAGTGGTGCTCCATATATTTTTAGCCAACAATTTCAGTTGAAAAAGTTGTGGAAGTGTCTAAGTTATTTAGAATGAATCTTACTAGATCATATGTTTGACCAAAATTGATTTTTAGTTAGAAATAATTAAATTAAGTTGTGTTGATAAATTAGCTGAAAGTGTGACACAACTTTGTGCTTTTACCCCAGCTATTCTTCCTTGTTACTTCATCCTAAAGGTTTAAAAATACTTCATATATTTAACTAAATAAATTATTAACAAAATTTTTAAATTGATCACAAATATGATGTTGATAACTATGTTCTAAACAAAAATCCACTTCCAACAATTTATTTAATTATAATTTATAAATTGGCTACTTTAAGAAAGAAACCATCGCTTATAAATTGTAATTTTCTTGCTTTGTTTGATAAAATAATTTCAAATTAAATTAAGTACATAATATAACTACATATATAATGGTAATGAGATGTATTGGAAATAAATTTTAAAGAGTTGCTAACATTAGGCATTGCAACCTACAATGTGATATTCAAAAAAATAAATAGAAGTTGCTTATTAACAATTTGTAATATATCAAATATTTCTTTTGTAATAAAATGATTTAATGTGGAATTATTATATTTCATTTATATTTTGAAAAGGGCATGAACATCTTTAATTATATAAATAAAAGATCATCAAGTAAAATAGTGGTGAATTTTACTTGGCGGTAAATTGCTGGCGGTGAATTTTCCTTCGGTGAATTGCTGGTAATGAATTTTCAAGTAATTTTTTTGATAAATAAGCACTACCAAAAAGATAGCTCCCTAAGCTAATTCAGTAGCATGCATAGTCAAGGAGGAGCCAGGTAAATCTCCATAATAAATTGGATAGAAGAAGAAAGTTTCCATGTTCCCTCAATCCAGACCTTCCCTATAGAGTGTCAATGCTTCAATGGTGATATTTTTATTTTTTACAATGTTGGCATTAAATATACCTACAATGCAACCGCCCTTCAACATTATCTTAATATTTGAAATGGTCTTTATAGCCTTTGGTTTCAGTTCGATGCTCAAAATATCTACCATTAACTATTCCACTAGCTCCTTTCACCCCAATTCTTGTATTATAATTTCATCACCCCCATTTTTAGTCCTTGCCTTTTAAGCAGAGACTAATGTTTTCGGTGAGTTGATTTTTAGTATTAAGGCTTCTCAAAACTGGTGCTAGACAATTATATATTTGTTTATCCTATGGTTTGTGGTATTTATTTTATTAAAGTTCAATTTTTGGGTGGTTTTCCCAAATTTTTGATTGGCTTGGTTGTTTTTTGCTTGTGGTTTTTTTTTTTTTCATTTAAATTTGTGATTGCATCGAGTCAGAAATGAGGGAAGAAAAAGTTTGGATCAATTTCTTATATTTTTTTTGTGTGAACATGTCTTTGTTGCAAGGCTTCTGTGAGTAGTTTACATTGTTGAATGCAAGTCATGTGGATTGTTTCTCCTATCACATTTTGCATACATGGGCTACCCACAACCTCTTGCATCAACCAAACATCCAAAATCAATTCATAAGCAGGGAATTTCTTTGACATGATTAGCCTCTGCTAATTAAGATAATGAATGCTAAAGCTTGGTTGTGAAGATATTTTCCAGCAGGAGATATGCAAGCTAATTGATCATAGTTATGTGGGGCATACACCATATTGTAGGAGGAATCACCTCAACCATGCAACATTGAAAGGTTAATGCTCTTACTTTTGCCTCCATAAATGCCCCTTCTTACTTATAGACCCCACTCTTCTGAAGACACTTCCCAATGCTTTTCTTGTGATAACTCGAGTGATGTTAGTCTATCCCTTAGGGTGTTGTAACCCTGATTGTTCAATGTGTTTTGAAATTGAACTAGCTTTCTATTTTGTGCTTAGGCTAAACTATTTCTTTGAAAAGTCTGAGTGTTGCAATTTGTTTCCTAGAAGCTTTCTTTGAAGCCACTGCAACAATTTTCTTTGGCAATTCTTGTGTTTAAAAGAACCTATGGATACAGTTGTATATGCAAGTTTTTGACTTGGTCGTGTTTAACCATGGAACCATTTGAATTCTTTTTAATTTCAGTATTTAATCATAGTAATTCAAAATGTTTCCGAGTTATTACCCTTGAGTGTTGTTCAATTCTCAATGGGAATGATCAATGCACTTTGAAGGAAATGGGATATTGTTTCCACTTCCTAACATTCAGACTGGTGAATTTATTTTAGACTATAACCCATAAAAACATCTTATACTTTTGTGCATAATTCTTTAGATTTAGAGGGATCCATCTCAACTTTATGGTGTGTAGATGCCTTATTTACCAGCCTCTGGACAATACAAGGTTCTTTTGGTTTCACTTTTTTCATACTTATGTTCCCGTGTTATTAATAAAAGAGATTAATGTTGATTGGAGCTTCTGAAAAATAATGTGTTCAGTTTTCCTAAAATCTCTAATCAATTGAAACTCATGGACTATGAAAATTTAATTTTTATTAGAGATATATGGTCTTCTCTATTATACAATTGTCATTCGAGGGTTTTGTAAATAATTCCAATATCTATCTAAAAATTGCATAAGATGATTCAAAAACTAAAGGGGCTTATGAACGTATTTAAAGATGATAGTATCTAAAATTAGGATAATAATTTGAAATTTCATAGTTATGATTACTTATCTTATTAATTATTTATTGCAATATTCAAGATGTTTGAGAGGATGGTGCAATACTATTTACTAACTTTGTAAAGCTAGTAATTCCACTATCTTTTCATAGTGTTGTGGCCATGTACTTGAGAAAGTAAGCATATTAGTTTGAAACTACCAGTTAAAATTCACACTTTATGATATGCCTATTAATCTTATAGCTTGATGAATATAACACAATGATTGTCTCTTGGCATTACTGGTTCCCTTCAGAATTAGACCAGCAATGCAATAATTTTTTATTCTCCAGTTTAGCTGATTTTGCTTGAAACATACAGGGCAATTTTTACCAACATATGCTTATAAAAAATATTGAATGATGAAGTGGCTTGGAAAGCTTTTCAATGTTCAACTCACAAGTCATCAGAAGGACAACAGGGTTTGGAAGTGATGATCTTATTTGGCATGTGCCTCGGAGTCCCATGGTAATATACTTGACAATATTCATTATAATTTAAAATTTAAATAGCTTTTTCTCATAAATCTATAGCTTTGATACTTCAGTAGAATGCAAAGTTTATAACAAAAATTGGGTACACATGTTAAATATTTTGTAAGAAAAATTATTTTTCTAAATGGACTTGAAGTGACCTACAATGCATGTATTTGGAGTATCAATGGTTATGTTTTTTTATGCTATGTGGTTATAGTGATAATTGGTTCCTAGCTTTTTTTGGGTGGTAGCAAATTATTTACATTTTTTATATTCTTTATATTCTTTCATTTCACATTCCCAACTAGGTTTTATGGTTATACTATTCTTTAAGACTTGTTTCATTTAATTATTTCAAGATTCTTACCATTCTCTTGCTTACTGTATTTGGATCATTTTCCAGAATGGTCCATCATCAAAGGAAGAAACTGAGGAGTTGGATCATGCAATTGCACTCTCTTTCAGAAGAATTGACAAGACCAGATGGTGCATTTGATGATTTTAGAAATGTTAAAGATTTTATTTTATTACAATTCTTTTACTTTGAAGAGAGAATTGTAGTCTATTTGGGCATGTAAATTGATCTTTGGCTTCTTGCTTCATTTTCATTTTCTTTGAATTTTGATATTCATGGCTGTGAAATTTTGACATATTGTGTAGAGGTGAAGTATTGAATTGTTGTGTGTGTCGTACAACATTTTTCATCTATTCATGGGGTTGCCATTCATGCTCACTTATCTTGGATTGGGTGGGCTGGTGGAGAATATGGTGTAGGGAGTTAATTTTGCATCTACAGGAACAAGGGTTTTGTATTCTAGTGGCACTGATCTAGCTAGTAACATTTCTTTCTTAGTTTTTGACCTTGTGGTGTATACATATTATTTTACTCTTAACAAAGTGCATTTTAAGGCTATGTACCATAAGTGGTTGTGTGTAATAGATTAGGCTTGATTCAGACATAATGTTTTACTAACAACTTATTTACTATTGTTCAAATATACTTTGAATTTTTTGATTTCTTTTTGAAATTTTTTGGTATAGAAGGAATACATATCTCATTCTAGATTGATAGTTTAATTGTTTTCCCTATTAACTGCATGTTTTGTTATCACTTAGTTGGGTTGGTAGGCTCTTCTGAAAGTCACTTATCTTTGGGAAATGAAAAGATGATGAACTCAATAAGAAGAGAAAAAGTGTTAAAAGGAAGAGGTTGCAGGTCCCTCTATCGTAATGGTGTTGTCAATTGAGGTCTCGGGTAAAGGAGTTTAAGCATGGAATATGACAGATGGAAAACTTGTCAATTTATGGGAAGCTTGAATAGATGGAAGGGTCACCCTGCTCACAACTTGACTGCTGGTTATTTGTTTGCTGGTCAACATTTATAACTAAACCTATTTTATTCTCCTATGTTATCTTTTCTTCTTGTTGTCTGGTTGGATCCTAAATATTTTACTCAAAAAATTTGTGACTTATGTTCCTCTATCAAACATCTATGCAAAATTCCAAACACAAGTTTTGAACAGGACCCTAATAGCAAGGCACAAATGACAGAAAAATGCTTTAAGACATTTTGATGTCTAGCAACCTCATGGCTACAATATGGATCTTATGAAATATGAATATGGTTGATGGATAGAAACTATACCATTCAAGGTAATAACTTTTAATTATTTGTTTTCATTCTCCTCTTGAGCATTTTGGTTGTATTTTGGAAAAGTTCATGTTTTTGGTTTGCATCTAGGGTTTTGTTTTCATTGTGTCATTAAATCTTGTTTTCCATTTGAAGAAAAATACACAATACTTTTTTTGTAGCTTTGGTTCATATTTATGTACAAGATTCAATAAGTTAATTTTAGAAGATAGTATATCTTTTATTATGTTGTTGAGATATCAATGTGACAACTATCTAAATGCAAAAAAAAATTACTTGTAAATGGCACTACATGTTTAGTTAGACTTGAGAATAATTTATTTTGTAAGAACCACTTCAAAGGCTCCCTGAAGTTCTCTTTGGAAAATTCCATCATTCATGAAATTCTCCTGGATATATTGCAAGTGCTTATCATGCAATTCAATAAGTTTTCCCACCATACACACTTGTGCACTTTCACCATCTGCATACCCAAGTATGTTCCTTCCCCCACAAAAAGCTGCTTGAAACTGTAAGCCAAAGACTTTAAACCATTGGCTATATAAGAAAATAATCTATAGACTCTTGAGAGATCTTCAACCCTATGATCTCTAAGCATGCCATGCCATCCTGAATGTCTGCTTTAAAAGGGTAATTTTTGCCAAGCGTTAATAACCCTTCACTTACTATTTCTAAAAGTTTATTTTCACTATTAAAATGAAAATAATGAGCAATTCTCTCCCTATCAAATTTCAAAGATGTCTTAGCCTAATAATGAGGTCAGTGTTTGGATTTTACTATTGGCAGGGAAAAATTGGAGCTAGCTCACATCACTAGCCCAATTCCACTGTTCAACTCATAGCGAGGCAATGTTCACACGATAGTCGTTGTATTCATACTTACCTTCCGTTATTCCACTTTTTATTTGATCAGATTAGCTTAGGTTAGATTGTATGGTTATTTTCTTGTAATTTTTCTTCACTTTCTTCTTGAAACTCAATTACATATATTTTGCAATGCACATCCACACAGATAGAGTTTTATAATACTAGTACTTGCACTCAAAGGAGGTGCAATGGTTATGCCGATAGAAAACTATGTGTAAGATGATATGATAGAGAGTACAACAATGAATTGGAAATCTCTTCTTAATCATCAAGGCTAAAGATTCCGAGACTGCATTGCAAAGGATGAAGACTGAAGTAAGCTGTGAATTACACTTTTCTCAGTGGACATTGAGTCTAATTTAGCTATGTCAAGAGGTGAAATAGAACCAAAGTATATTTGTCTAATTATTTCTTGCCCAAATATATGATCAC
Source organism: Sequoiadendron giganteum (assembly GCA_007115665.2). Taxonomy (NCBI): domain Eukaryota; kingdom Viridiplantae; phylum Streptophyta; class Pinopsida; order Cupressales; family Cupressaceae; genus Sequoiadendron; species Sequoiadendron giganteum. The sequence goes on from CM021102.1 coordinate 643,895,427, forward strand.
ATCTACTATAATATTTGACTAACTATTTTCCATGTTCACATATAATGACTGAATAATTTTTAATGGTTAATTTATTCTATAGTTGTTAGCATTTTATTATATATAGCAAAGAATTTATTTCATGCAACTGTGGTGAAGAGTTTGTACATATTTCCATGTAAATTTTCCAAAGGAATGAGAAGCTGATTTGAAGATGCAATTTTTGGAAAATCTGACTTTTAATTTTATATTGGCATTTAGACACTCTCTGCACCTGATATAAGATATACTTAAATTAATAAATAGATAGTTTTGTTTGTGTTTATCACTTATCTTTGTACTATTGCTATCTCTTTTAAGTTTTGAAGAAGGGTAGAATAGTGCTCTAGAAAATTTCTCACTTATCTTTGTAATGTTGATATCTCTTTTAAGTTTTGAAGGATGGTAGAACACTACTCTAGACAATTTCTCATCATTACAAATTTTAGGAAGTTCCCTTTATTGTTGAGATTTCTAGCATAATTCCCTTATGATAAAAGTTTGGTCTTTCAAACATTTAATTACGAACACTTCAATAAATTCTATTTCAATACACCCAAAATTGCTTAAGGCAGGGACTCCAGCTGGCGCACAACTCTTGTTTTTATTTGGAAATAATCTCTTGATTGAGTCCTTGCATCTTTTGCGGTGTAGGTGCACACTAGATCAATAATGCTTCCACTTGTAATTACCTCAATCCCTCCCTCAATCCTAACTGAGATCATCCACACACTGCCATTTTAGTTTTTGTACCTTAAACTCATCTTCTTGTGCATCTTGCCTGAAGCAAAGAGTTGGCTATGATCTCATTTAAATTGAAATTTGAATTTTAGTCACATTTGTTTCTCTTGAGCTTTATGATTTTATCTAGCCTTGACCAACTATCAACACAATGTGTAAAGACAATTTTATCCTTTTTTGTGACTCCACAATTCATGAGGAAAGCGACCACCATATATACATGTGAAACTAAGTAATCTTCAAATTCTTGAAGTAATTCATTGATATTGACTAATATTGACAATAATTTCCAATTCGTTGTGTGGTTCCTTTTAATTTCCTTGATATATATCATCAAATACCCTTTGATATTCAATAAATTAATACCTTTCTTCCTACTTAGGTGAAGGCCCTCGAATAGAGCATCAAACTCAAATTCATTATTAGATCTTATAGGAAAATTCTTAGAAATTGCTCATAGTGGGTTACATTTTTTATTTCTGATGATACAATCAACACCCAACCTTTTGGTATTTTGTTTTGGAGCACCATCAAAGTTAATTTTGATTCTACCATTTGGAGGGGTACTCTATCGTGCCTTCTTCCTTTTCTTCTTTAAAATTGTTGAGAATTAAAATTCTTGAGGAAATTTTAGGCCTCCCCATTTCTTCATTAATACATCATCCCAATTGGTGAACATTTTCTTATTTTGATTTTTCACTTTGGAAGTCATCCATTCATAGATATTACAGTCAATTAATACAAGCAACTCATCAAATGGTATGGAGGTATCTTAGAAAATTATGTGGTTCCTCTCTTTCCAAATTTGCCAAATTAGGATAACCAGGTAGACAATCCAAATCCCACTCCAAAATCCACTACAGTTTTGCAATGGGAAGTGATGAAACATTTCCAAAACACAATTTTACCTCAAACCAAGCCATCCTAACATATCTTGTAGCCAATCCCAATATGATGATACATATGAACAATTTAACAATAGATGGTCAGTTGTTTTCTCATTAACTTTACACATCACACATCAACTAGGGTCCTCAATACCAATTGAGTGTAAGCGATCCCCTATGAGAATACACTTGTGTAGGGAAGCCCATGTGAAGACCCCAACTTTTTCAGGAGAAAACACTTATTCCAACGTAACTTGTTGGGCCAAAAACCTTAGTTGATTTGCATCTAAATTTGATAACCTAGCCTCAGCTAATAATTTCTCGATTTTAAACCACACCATATGAATCTATCTTTCTCCTTGTTTAGCGTTGTGTCATGGGATGATTGTATCTTTTAGATATTTCTTTGCCTCATTGCTTATTTTAGAGGATATCGAGATCAATCGTGCATTGACATTTGGATTCAACACCACATAATTGGTGACTTCACTTCCTCAGATATTCTTGAGTATATCAATACAACTTCTAAGCTTTGTGATGTCAAAAAGGGAACTATGTTTGTTCCATGAATAGATAAAAGTCCATCATTGATCTTCCATAACAAATGTTTTGTTATTATAACCATACATTCCCACATAAGTTTCCAAACATGTGAATTATTTGGTACATTAGCTATTGTAAGAATTTTGTTTGGTTTGTTATTGTCTAAGTGCATTTTTATTTTTATTTTTCATAATCCTACACCATGATCTATTTGGTGAAGTGTACATTTTCTAAATTAACTTTGCTCCCAATGCCAAATTTTGAAGCTTTAGAATTTTTATGCCCACAACTCCATTTTATTTCAATCAATTTTGTCTTTAGCCCAATGAATTAGAGGAATTTATTTAGCCTCGTTGGATCCTTCCCACATTTTTTTTTTCAAAATTATGTTTATTTTTTGGTTAACTACATATATGACATTGTGTATATGGAAAGTGTTGCTACAACCTTTATCATTGTTATCCTATCATCCAAAGTAAGCCATTTTAATATCCATGAGATTGGTTTGTTGCTACAAATTTCCATTATATTTGTCCAAAGATTAGATCTTACTACCCCTTTAAAAATGGGAGCTCTAAGATATTTATGCAAAATGGAGTCACTATTAAAATCCAAGAGTTTAATTTCTTGGTGTTAAAGAAGTAATTTTTTTATTTATCCTCATTGATTATTTTTCATAAGGGTTGCACATATTTTTCCATACTTTCCTTAATTATGTAAGCCTCCAGGATTGAGGCCTCTCCATATAAGACAATGCCATCCACAAATTGTAAATGTGTAATAGGTTCCACATTCCTAGCTACCTATAACTCATTGCACTTTCCTTCTCTTCTATTCCTCTCAATTGTTCTTCCTAGAGCCTCTGTCATTATCACACATATAAAAAGGTGATAGGGGGTCCCCCTTGCCTCAACTCGATTGTTCTCTCAAAGAAACCACATGATGTTTTATTTACCAAGATTGAGAAACAAGATAAATACAATGGTATACCATCTCAATCCAGCATTCATCATATCCAAACCTTTTCATTGTATTTTTTAGTAATCTCCACTTTATTTAGCATATGCTTTGCTTATGTCAAGCTTGATCATCATACTTCTTTATTGAGAACTACTTATTGAGTGAATAATTTTATTAGACACTATAATGCTATTTGCTATGTCTCTTCCTCATGTCAAGCCACCTTGATTGATCAAGATTACTTTGTCTACTATTTTCTTTAGTCTTGTCATCATTGCCTTAGTTGTAATCTTATATATCATGTTGTAACATAACAAGATAAATCTATAATCTATAAATTTTCTACATTTAAGCTTCTTCAGTATCAAAGGAATCATTATGTTATTCATATCTTTGACAATTTTCCTTCATTTTTGAAAGTCTTCCACTAACTACAATATTTATTTTCTCATGATGTGCCAAATTTTTTGGTAGAATAGGTCCAAGAAACTATTAGGGCTCAATGATTTGTTCAAATGCAACTAGAAAGACATCTATTAAATCTCTTCTTCCATATATGGGGCTATTAGCATCTTATTTTTTCATTCAAGATGATATATGGGACATTTTCCAAGACATATTTCATTTTGATGTTATTTGAAGTTCCAACTAGTGCCAATAGGTTTTGAAAGAATGCAAATGCTTCTTGTTACACCCTCGTTATTGATTCTATAATTTGTCCTTTTGAATCCTTGATTGCTTCAATCTTGTTTTGATATCTTCAACTTTGTAATATTATGAAAAAAACATCATATTTGAGTCTCCCTCTTGCAACCACACTTCTCTTGATTTCTACCTTAAAAAATCTTAATAAAAAAATATCTCGTTAGAAGCATTAAGCCCTTGACATTCCATGTTATGATCTTCATTGTTCTTTAAGGGAGGTGCTTCCTCCCTTATATTTAAACATGAATTCCTTGATGCTTGTGAGTACTTTTTCCAGTGCGATCTCATCTCTTTTTTGTTTATTTGATTTTCTTCCCCTCTTCTTTTTCATTCCTATGTTGTAGTTCAAAATTGTAAAAGATGGTTCTGAAATGCTTCTTGGGTCTTTCCCAATTCATCATATTTTTCTTCCTCCTCATTCAACCATTCTTCCTCATTTATCTTGGTCTCTTTACCTGCATTCTCCTTTTTACACAACACAGTTCTTGTCCTTTTCACTTGTGGCTTCTTGTATGATTTTTGGATCATTTAGTTCTCTTCGATTTGAGATAATCTTACCTCCATCTTGATACACTCTTTGCTATGGGAGCCAAGATATACACTTTCTTCCATTTGTCTAGATCTAGGTTAGAGATTGTGTCCTTTTTTTCTATTTCTATATTTGCTCTTCTTGAATTTTAGGGATCCAAATATCATGCGTCTTAACTAGTCTAGTATAATTTTTCGTCATGTGGTTTCTTCTTCTACAATTGAGACAAAGTACTTTGGTTCTTTGATTTCCATAGATTGGATCTATTGATAATGTGTTGTTCTTAGAGAATTTCCTTCGATATTTAATTAATTGCATGGATTAAAATTTTTGCATAAAGGTATGAATCTTTTTCTAGTATTTATGTGTCTATATCAATTAGGGTTCGTATAGATCTCCCTATTTTCTCCAAACATTCTTCTGACCAAAACTCCAAGAGAAAATTGTATAATTTGATCCACTTCGGACATTCATAGGGTTTGTAAGAGTGTCCATTTTTGCATATACATCATATTTTTTCCCATTTTTCATAATCCTCCATACATAACCTCTTCCCTCTCCTCTTTTGACAAAAAAATGGTTACAAAGAATCCTTTCGAGAGGTATTTAGCATGTTGTGAGTTCCAATTCTTTGCAATCCATGTCGTTATTTGGTCTCTCCTCATTTTAGGTTTGATGAATCAAAAAATGATTATGGATTTGATCAACATATATATGTCTTCCACCAATTCTTTTGCAATATCTATTGTTTATGCACCAAGGTATGAAGTCTCAAAACATTCACTCCACCTATTTCCTTCCTCTCATTCTTTTGGTTTTACCCTTTTTTGTCATGTTTGTGATGTGTTCCAAATTCACATTTTTCACACATTTTAGCAAATCTATATGAATATCAATATTCATATTTTATCTCAATCCTAAATATATTGTGTCATTATAATAAATATTAATAATATAATTAATATGACATTGTAACATGTATCTAATATGGCGTTTTCCTGGTGTTGGGCTTCTGCTAGGGCAACAATGCCCTAACTTTGCTATTGGTTCTCCTACGCAGGTGTTGGCCCGTCCCTCTCTCAGCTTGCTGCTTGGGTCTGCTCCGTGTGGCTACTAGGGTGTTTGCGGGTGGTGGCTATGGTGTGGAGTGCGCGAGAGCTATTGTGTGTGTGAGTGGTGGCTGTGGTGTGGAGTTCGTGGGTGCTATAGTGTGTGTGGGTGGGGCTTGTGGTGTGGGGTGTTCCAATGGCATTTGGTGTGGGGTCTAGTGTGTGGGCTTTGTGGGGTGCTATGGCAGGTTGTTGTCAGTGGTGTGGGGTGTTGTGTTTGGGGTGTGTGAGGTGTGGAGGCTGGTGTGGTAGCTTTTGGGTGTGGCGGTATGGTTGGGGTCTCCAAGAGCTTGATGATTTCAGGCATGAAGTTGTCTCTGAGTCTCTCTGCAAGCATGCATGCTCTATTGTTGGATTCCTCATTTGTGGGTGAGAGCTCTAAACTTAAAAAGGTGAACAAGTGTCTATCGCGAGGTCATGATCTTCCAGTTCTGGTTATCTCCCTAGAATCTATGCAAGAGGAATTTTCTTATTGGAGCCAACATGTGTTGATTTGTAAATTTCTAGGTATTCATGTCCCCCTCTCAGCTTTGGAGTCCTAGATTCATAGATCCTGGTAAGTTGAAGGCGACTTTGATATTCTAGTGGCTGAGAATGGTTTTTTTATGGTTGATTTTTCTTGCATTTCGGATCGCAATCACATTTTCGAGGGAGGGCCATACTTTTGCAATCATGTGGGGTTGTTTATGAAACCCTGACATGGACGTTTCAATGCGGCAGAGGATTTGCTTTCCCGAGTTCCTGTGTGGGTCTGCTTGCCATGGCTATTGTTGGAGTTCTAGAGAGAAGATATTTTGCATCAGATTGTTGCATTATTGGAGAAGTCGACTGCCATTGCTTAGAATACTTTGGATAATGTTGGAAACCCTAGATCAGACATGCAAACCTAAACACCTTCCACAGAAGAGAAAACATCAAAAAAGCAGAGCTTTGCATGTCAATGTGCAAATTGATAATATTTAGAATTAAGAAATTACAATAAAAGAATTGCTTTATAAAAGCAATGTATGAAACCCTAATGTTGACCTAAAAATAGCTCAACTAAATAAATCTTACTTATTAATTAAGTTAACTAATTATTACCTAAGCAAAACCTAAGTAAAGTTATGCAAGTGTAATTAAATATTAATTACACTAACACCCCCCATAAGTGCAACTTAGGGAGACTAGATAAGAATGCACCTAAAACTAAGATGAATGCAAGAAAGCATGAATGGGTCTCGGCAACAAGGCCTGATCATGTACCCATGTACAAATGCAATAATGAGGTAGAGAAGGAAAACCTAGTGGGACAACCCCCCTACAATGAGATGACTACTGCAAAGAAGCATTGGAAGAACACTGTGGAGTAACACTGGAACTGCAATCTGACAAGCAAGGAAAGATACTTCTATCTATAGGAAACCATATCGGAATCATAATAATGGAACAACAAACCTAATGCCATGGAACACTTGAAAAAACCAAATTGGAACAACCCTGGAATCCATAAAGCAACAGTAGATGATATGATGATGACAGAATTTGGAAGCCGTGTATCTCGATGCCGATGTCAAAATAAGACTGAAACTCTTCCATGGGAAAAATTACCATAAATACTTAGGAACATTAACCACAAATGTAGTGGCCCTCAAACTGAGATGGATCCGATGTGGATCATTAACCATAGGCTCTCAATCTAAAGTGTGAACTGATATGAATCTGATATGTGTCAAGATAAGACAAAAATGTGGCAAAAAAAAACTAAGAAACCAGATTACAACCCATGTGATTTTCCATCAAAATACAATGAAGATCAAAGTGCATGCACACTCTAATCAGATTATTATGCAAGAAACCCCCCCGATGGAACTTTATATCAGTTCATTTATTACAATACCCAAGATTGCAAAAGGAGAGAATGCCTAAACATGCATAAAAAAAAAATTAAAAAATACCTCAAATCTGTGTAAAGGACTGAACCAGCTTTCTAATACCGCAAGAATGGCGAGAAAAGGATCACCGAGTCAAAAGATATGCCCTCTGAAGTGAAAAACACAAGTTTTGAGTTTAAGGACCTACAACATAAAACTGAGACATAATTAGGGAAAATAACTTACACCATAGGATTGGTGTTGGAATCATCTTTCCAATGGTATCTCGTTTGTGATAAAAGGACATCGTACGCAAAAGTTACGCTCGATTTGGTGAAAGTGCTTCAAAATGGCCAATATGGCCTACCGGCAGCCCAAGGGGCTAAAAAGATTTCAGCCCCTGGTCCTGCATGTGACCAGGGGCTGGGGTGGAGCCCCTGGTTCTCCATATGACTGGTGGGTGTCTACAAGAAGCAGCCGGGTGCTGGGCGCATAGCGCCTGGTCCCCCATAGGACCGCGGGCTCTGTTTGCGGGGGCTGGAAGGAGGCTGACGGAGGTGGAAGAGGGAGTCGCCGGTGGTTGGTGATTTGCAGGTGGCGCGACGGTGGCCGACCGGTGGAGCGGTGGTAGCGCTCAGCTTTTGAACTGGAGGTGGTGGTGTGGATCCCCAAAAATGCAGTTTGTTGATATTTTTTTGCATTTTTTTCAAAAATTGTGCCTCGAAGTGCGTGCTGGGGAGGCTGTACGTCCTCTCTGGCAAATTTTTTTGCCTTCCGGATCAAATTTGCCAAAATCGATGAAACGAAGGGCAATCTTAGGGTTTTGGGGTGCTGTGAATGCGATGGCAGTGTTCGTTTTGCTCCAAGATGCTCCAAAAAATAGGCTTCCCCCAGAGCTTCCAAAAAATCAGCAAACATGAAACCCTCACAGATATGGAAAATCATGATCAAAATCTGCAAAATGAAAGCCAAACCTGACTTTTTCCAATGCTCTGAATCCAATGATGAAGCCCAATCTGATCCAAGACGCTACATAGATGAACTCAAGGCATGATACTCTCGAGGAACCTCGAACGAACTCTACAATTAATATCTCCAGAATTTGAGAAGGGGCTGCATGTCAAGACTTTGATACCATGTTAGAAACCCTAGATCAGACATGCAAACCTAAATACCTTCCACATAAGAGAAAACATGAAAAAAGCAGAGCTTTGCATGTCAATGTGCAAATTGATAATATTCAAAATTAAGAAATTACAATAAGAGAATTGCTTTATAAAAACAATGTATGCAACCCTAATATTGACCTAAAAATAGCTCAACTAAATAAAGCTTACTTATTAATTAAGTAAACTAATTATTACCTAAGAAAAACCTAAGTAAAGTTATGCAAGTGTAATTAAATATTAATTACACTAATAGATATAAGGTATTTTCATTTGCTCGCATTTGTGTTGAAATTGACTTAAATAATCCATTGCCAGATTCTTTGGAAATTTATATTGGCTCTGCCTCGTGGATTCAGCAGTTAGATTATGAGTCTATTCCTTTTCAATGTCGTTTTGGTCATGAGTATGGCCACCTTCAACGCCAGTGCCCAAGGGTTTCTATATCGGCGGGAGTTTCTTCTCCTCCTTTGGGGCCTTCGGCTGAGAAGGGAGATAAGGGCAAGGCGCCTATGACTGAGGGGGGCCCTAATGATGGCTTTATTCTTATCAAGTCGAAAGCTAAGGGGAGGGGTCAAAAGTGACCCTATAAAGATAGACAGAGTGACCAGGGTTTCAACCATTTTGAGGTCTTGGATAGTCAGGCCTTAGAGGAGGGGATCCTGGGTGAGATCTTGTCTAGGGCCACGGGTATGAATATCGGGTTGGAGCAGGCAATTGTTGTTAAGGATAACTCTTCGTCATTGAAACAGGGGGGTGATGGGCTCCCTGATGCTTCTGTTGGTCTACAGGATGATATTGTTTTAGCGGATTTGGCTAAGGAGGCATTGTTTACAGGTAAAGGTAGGGGCTCAACCATTGGTCTTGGGGTGCTGCAACGACCTCTCAAAAAGGGGCATTTTTAAAATCCCTCTAAAGCTGGTCGAAAGAAGGATGCAAACAAGCTCAAATTTACTAGGGATTTGTTGGTGGAATCGGGGTCGGTTAAGACCATTGAGGCCCACTTTGTCCAACCTTCCTCATGATTATTCTGTCATGGAATGCAAGGGGGTTGAATAGCGCCCCCCGTCAAAAGGCTATTCGAGATCTTATTGGGATACATTCTCCAGATATTTTCTATGTTCAGGAGACTAAGCTTCAGGTGGACCTCATGTTCAGCTCTCTCCTCGTATTTGGGGGTCTAGTCAGTGCTAGTGTATTGGGTCTAGGGAAACTTCTGGAGGTTTGGCTCTTTTTTGGGATCCTCATAAGGTTGTTCCTCGTTGGTGGATCTCTAGCCATTCATCTATTTCAGTGGTGGCTTCTATCTTGGAATCTGGGGAGACTATTTTGGTGAGTAATGTTTATGCTCCGATTGATATTCGTGGTAAAATCCAACTTTGGGCTCATATTAGGTATGTTAGGTCTTGTGCTCCTTATTTGCCTTGGATCTTAGCTGGATATTTCAATTATGTGTTTTGTTTAGAGGAAAAAAGAGGGGGGCTTCCGCGACTGGGTCCTACTTTTGATCTGTTTTGTGCTAATGTGGATTCTCTTGCTCTTGTTGATATCAAACCCTCCAATGACATTTTTACTTGGAATAATAGGCGGAGTGGGCCAGCTGCAATTTCTGAGCAACTAGACAGATTTCTGGTCTCTTTTTTTTCGGTTGGGGGTAGGTTGGTCACCTGCTCTGAGATCCTAGATTGGTGCAGCTCAGATCACTGGCCAATTAAGCTTTCAGCTTCTGCCCTCCCTAATTTTAAGAACCCTCCTTTCAAATTTCAGATTATGTGGCTACGTGATCCTTCCTTATATATTCTTGTCGCTCAGTGGTGGAGGGATGGGGATCCTGCATATGGTACTATTATGTATTCTTTCATCAAGAAGCTGCAATATGTCAAGTTTCATCTTAAGCGCTGGAATAGAGTGTGTTTTGGAAATTTATCGGCCAAAAAAAGGGAAGTGCAGGAGAGTCTTGCTATTATCACTCGCTAGATTAGGGATTTGGGATTTTCAGAGGCTCTAGGGCATGCTGAGTCCCAGGCACTAAAAATGGTGGAGGACTGGGAGCTTCGTGAAGAAATATTCTGGAAACAAAAGGCTAGGGTTGGCTGGCTTCAAGCGGGTGATAGGAATACTATTTTCTTTCATTACTCTATGCAGGCTCGTCAGAATAAGTGTCATATCCCTTCTCTTGTCAATCATGAGGGCTCTTCTATATCTTCACAGTAGGCTCTGTCCAAAGAGTCCTGTCAGTTCTACTTTGCTCAGTTTACCGAGGATTCACCTCCTACTGAGGCTGATGAGGATTTGGTCCTTTCCTGTATTCCTTCTTTGATCTCTAATGACTTGAACGCATCTCTGATTCACTCGATTACTTTTTCTGAAGTCGAGGAGGTTGTGTTTGGGATGAATAAGGGGAAAGTTCCTGGCCCTGATGGTTTTCTTGTGAATTCTTCCAAGATTTTTGGTATATTATGAAGATGGATTTGGTGGAGGTAGTTCGTGAGTCTCTTCATAACAAGAAGATGCTTCGTGCCCTGAATGCTACTTTTTTGTTTCTCATCCCTAAGAAGGAAGGGGCTGATAGACTTGATTTTTGTAGACCTATTGCGCTCTACAATGTGGTGTATAAGATTGTTACGAAGGTGATTGCGAAGAGGCTTAAATCTTGTTTGTCTATTATTATTTCTGATGAGCAAGGAGGCTTTGTGGAGGGTCATCAAATTTTGGATGGAGTGGTGGTTTCCTCTAAGGTCATTCATTTCATGGCAATCTCTAAGGATAGGTCTATGTTCATTAAGCTGGCTATGGCCAAAGCTTATGATAGAGTTAAATGGAGATTTCTTCAGAAGATCCTATTGGCCTTTGGGTTTTCTCCGGATTGGGTGAGTTGGACTATGAGTTGTGTGACTTCTTCCGCCTTTTCGATTATTGTGAATGGTGAACCTTCAGAGCTATTTGGTGCTTCAAGGGGCCTTTGTCAGGGGGATCCACTTTCTCCTTATCTTTTTATTATTTTGGCGGAGGGGCTGGGGTGCTTCCTTAAATTCTAGGTTTCTCAAGGTTTGATTCATGGTTGGCAGTGGGGGATGGGTCTTCCAACGCTTTCTCATCTCCAGTTTTTGGATGATACTTACCTTATGGGGTTGGTTCATATTTGTGAAGCTCAATCCTTCAGGAAAGCTTTGGATATCTATCTTGCTGCTTCGGGTCAAAAAGTCAATGAGCAAAAGTCCTCTATTTTCTTCTTTAATACTCCCCAAGCTATCCAGCGGAAGATTGCTAGAATTTTGCGCTTTGAAATTGGGTCTCTACCCTTTGTCTACTTGGGGATTCCTCTTGTTGTTGGCAAGTAGCCCTGGTCCTCCTGGTAGTTGGTTCTTGATAAGCTGAGGAAGAAGGTAACTCATTGGACTCATTGGTGGTTGTCTACAGCTGCTAGAGTTACACTCCTTAAGTCTATTATCCAAGCCCTCCCCATCTACGAGTGTTTTGTTCATTCGGTCCCTATGTATTTCCTGAGGGAATTTGATGCTCTCTCTCATCAATTCCTTTGGAGTGGCAACTTGATGTCTTCTAAGTCGAGTCTTGTAATCTGGAATGTTGTGTGTCGCCTGAAGTAGGAGGGGGGTCTTGGCTTATGCTCTACTATTTTGAACGAGCAAGTTCTTGCTGCTAAGCTTTATTGGCGTTGGTGCACTAATCAACACCAGTTATGGGCTTAGATTCTCAACCATAAGTATCTTAGAGGTGTTGCTTCCTTTGAGGTCCCTCACTATCCTCTAGAGGGGAGTGGTTCTATGATTTGGAATACTCTAAAATTGGGGGCTCAGTTGATTAAGCGTGCTCTTTTCTAGATCTGTCACTCGGAATCATAGGATCTTTTTTTGTTTGATGCGTGGGATGGCCACCCACCCCTTCTCATTGTTTATCCTCATCTTCAACCCCTTTGTGATGTTTTTACTATTGTTGGCTGGGACACTGTTGAGCATTACAAGACCATTGAGCATTGTGGTTCTGTTGTTACCTTTCATTGGAAGCTCCCTGTTGAATGGCCTCCTGGGGGGTCTAGGGGGAGTAGGCGGGAGTTTACTCAGCTTTTGATCTCCTGTGCTTGTAATTCTTTGCAGGGCCCAGATATTTTGGCTTGGGATGGCATGGGTATATCTGGCAAGTACTCTGTGTCTGCTGGATATAAGCAGTTGAGTAGGCAATTGTTTGGAGATATGGAGGTCCCTTGGTGGAAGCAAGTTTGGCACAAGTTGTCTTGGCCTAAGTGCAATTTCTTCATGTGGTTATTGACTCTAAATAGGTGTCTCACTTGGGATAATCTTTGCAAGCATGGTTTCCAAGGCCCCTCAAGATGTGTGTCGTGTCATGATTTTGAAGAAAGTGTCTCTCATCTTTTCTTCCAATGCCCTTACACTAGGGAGATTTGACATTTTTGGTGGAGGGTGTGGAATACGCCCTGCTGGCATGTTTTCTCGTTAGCTGAGTTTGTGGACCACTGGAGCAGGGCCCTTGTTTCTACTTGCTTTCTTCAAGTTTCCTAGGGGATTGGACCATCCTTCATTATATGGAATCTTTGGTTGGAGAGGAATCACCAAAATTTTTAGGACGTGTTGTTGGCGGCCCCTCGCCTGTGGTAGAAAATTCTACATTCCTTGGGAGAAACTGTTGCTGCTAAGTGTGATCTGTCTATTTTGGTGGCCCCTTGTGATGTTGATTGTTTTAAATGTCTTCATCTTCCTCCTCTACAATGATAGCTCATGCACAATAGATGTAGACATCCTACTTCGAAGGTGAATAGGGAGGGAAGATGGTCCCCTCCTCCTTAGGGGATCCTCAAACTTAACACAGATGGCTCTTCTCGTGGAAACCCTGGTCATGCTAGTATTGGTGGTGTTGGTCAGGATAGCTTTGGAGATGTTCGGTTTATTTTCTTGGTGTATAAGGGTGTTTATTCATAATTTAATGGAGGCCTCCTTAGGGGATCCTCAAACTTAACACAGATGGCTCTTCTCGTGGAAACCCTGGTCATGCTAGTATTGGTGGTGTTGGTCGGGATAGCTTTGGAGATGTTCAATTTATTTTCTTGGTGTATAAGGGTGTTTATTCATAATTTAATGGAGGCTCAAGTGATTTTATTGGCGGTGGAGCGTGGAAGCCATTTGCGGTGGCACAAGATCATTTGTGAGTCTAAATCGTAGGTTGTGGTGAACCTATTGAATAGGCAGAATTTAGATGATTTTAGCTGGCATTTGGCATTGATTGTGGAAGAGATTCTCAACCTTTGTACTTCTCTGGAGGTTGCTACTTTCACTCGTATTCCTAGGGAGTGGAATGGTGTTGCAGATGGTTTGGCTAAATGGGCCTCTAATCATATTCATGACTGGATCATGCTGGATCGGGATCAATTACCCCTTGATTTGTCTCAACAGTTGGACCACTTGTGGAGCTTGATAGGGCTATGTAATAGCCTTGATTTGTATTTGTCCTTGGTTTAATAAAGTTTTTACCCCTCTTTTATAATAATATAATTAATATATTAATATTAAGATTTATGTAAAATTATTAATTATAAAATTAATATAAGATAATTTTAATTTTATTTATATTATATATTAATTATAATTATAATTAGTATATTATTAATTATATTACATAATATATTATATTAATGAAATAAATTATTATAAAAAAACTTGAAGCAATAGAGAAGAAAATATTAACATAAAAAAATCATAAAAAATAAAATCCAACAAAAAACTTGAAGTCCCATGCGAATCAGGAAATTAAAAACAAGGAAACTAAACTAGTAAGTGAGGTTTCCAAATGAATTACAACTATGTTTAATTTCAATACATCAAGATACACTTGTGACTAATCTTGTTAGCCATCCATCCAAAATGCTTACCATTTATTGTGGTTAGGTTAGCTACCACCCTAACCTATAGTGGCCAAACTACCTCATAAAAATCAATTAAAAAGTGGAAGCTTTCATTTTAACATGTCTAGTAGGGTGGTTGCAGCTACAATACATGAAAACATTCCTCTATTCTTTATACTTCGATGGATATCCATACCTTGTTTAAAATCTTCCATTTTGGCACAAGCTCAGAGAATGTTGGAAAATGTGAAGTTATCACATTGGAGATCTATTTGTTTATGGGCATCCATCAAACTTCCACACTTGAAATACATGCAAATAAGTTTATGATGAAAATTTATGCATGTAGAAAATTCAAATTACATATGAGTGATGAAGGAGTGAAATTTTTTCCCTTGTGAAAGTACATTCTTGAGAATATATGTTTGCACTTGATATTTAAAACTATGCACACATATTCATTATAGATGTTACTATTTATCAATGCTCTCTATGAGGTTCTATATTTATTTGCCACCTCATTCTACTCATGGCCATATGTTTGTACTACACTTCAACCTCATAAACCTCTTCATCACTCAAGAATGAATAAATCATGGCTTCAAGTACATGTATTTATCTTATTTTGTTGAAAACATTTTAGAACACCATAATTAAAATCTATGAAATTTTACTACATTGAAATAAAATAATAATGACTTGCAACCACCAATTTTATTTTTTAAAACATATTTCACACCTTGTGAATTGGTGAAAGAGTATATCTATCAACAAAACTGAGTATATCTATCAACAAAATTAAAAAAATTAATTCCTATAAGCTAACAAATTTACTAAAACGTATACAAATAATAATTCTCCATTCAAGATTATTCTCCCTTCATACAATTGCTAGATCTTATGTTTAGATATTTCTCAATATGTTAGTTCTAATAAAGCATCTTTTCAATCACTTGAAATTATCCATGTCACATCCACTTGCATTAACACATGAATAATTTTAATTTTAAATAATGAGGCGCCATCATTAATATCTTCTTCATTACTTTCCAATTTATTCTTGTATATCCATTAGCCTATTCAAGCGTACTTTATGTCACTTTAGATACTTCTAAATTATTTTTAAGGTGAATATTAGGAACTTTAGCAAAACATAAAAAACACTTTCATTTGTTTTAGGTCACACCAAGTCCATTCATCCGCAATCTCTAATCTCGTAAAACATTGTGATAAATTTTTCGATTCATTTACTATGGTAAGAGAACTATACCAATTAATATTTGCTAGTCTTTTAACTGATCTCTATCTTGTCAAGGTAATTACAATAATGATGTTCTACTACATCTTTGTGAGACTTTAATATCAATGATAAATATAATGAAATTAAAACATATTAGAAACACTCTTCAACAATAATAAGATAATTCAAAAATCCACAACCTCTAGGCAGTGACTATCCAATCGTAGGAATGCATCGGGGCATGGATGTTGCATCCATGCATCATAGGATGTCCTGAAGTCAAACGTACCACTGTTTTGTCAAAGCACATAAGGAATATGAGTACATGCAGTCCAAACGAAATTTATTAAATTAAAATTTTCGGTGTAAAATTTTAATCTTATGTTGTGGAAAAAGAAGTAAGTATTTCTTTAACCTATTTCCCTGGGAAACTTTATGTTTATTTATTTATTTATACATTATTAAATAAAATAAATAATGGTTATGTTTTTTTTTTTAATTTAAAAAAAAAAAACTTTTAACATTTAAAATAAATAAATAAGCTTTTAAATCAATTTTATATTTATTATGTTTAAATGTATGTAGTAAATTAAATTATTAAAAATTGATATTTTTATAAGTACAAATAATATATGTATAGAATATTTTATTTTTTTAAGAAGTTAGCCTATATTAATAAAACTAGCTTATCTATCTTAATATATTAATCTATATATTATACGCCGAGAGATATCATTTTCGAGGCATATTTTTTCTTTTTTGAATTTTAAAAATACGACTCAAAAATGATATCTCTCGGTGTATAATATACAGATTAATTTATTAAGATAGATAAGCTAGTAGCACCCGCAGTGTCGTATGTAAAATATTACTTTAGCATGTGTTTGAAAAAAGTATTTTTATGCTTTGCAAATATTGAATGAGAAATTTCACATTAAATCAAAAAAATAATCTTCATTCTATATCAATAGAGTTTAATAGAAGAATGATATCTAATAATGTATTCATTACATAAACTTATTGTGCTTCCAAATATTTGAGTCTTTCTTCCTCAACTCTCCTTTTGGTGAGTTACTTCCCTGTTTTCATTTTTTCATAGCGATCGTATGAAAATGGTGGTGAGATTCTGAGTCCATCCAAGGATTTAACACGTGAAACAAAAAAAAATCAACACTATACCCTCAAACTTATGACCTAAACCTTGAGCATTGTCCCTCAAAACTATACTTCAGCCCTCAATCCTAAACCCTCAACCCTCAATCCATACCCTCAATTTTTAACCCTACACCCTCAACCTTGAACATTCTCCCTCAACACTATACTTGAACCCTAAACCATACATAGACAACCCTTCAACCTTAATCCATCAATCCAACCCTATACCATAAACCCTAAATTATACAACTTCAATCCTTAACCCTAATCCCTCAACCCTAAACCCTAAACCCTAAACCCTACAACCTCAAACCTCATCCTTGTACCCTATACCCTATACACTTAACCTTAAACACTCAACCTTGAACACTATCCTTCAATTGCAAACCCTTAACCTTCAACCTTATACCCTCTACCCTATAACCTCAACACTCAACCCTAATAATTGAACCCTTAAACCATAATCTCTACACCCTTAAACCCTTAATCCCTCAACCCTCTACTCTAATCCCTCAACCTTATAACCTCAACCCTAATCCATCAACCCTTAAACCCTAAAACCTTAAGCCCTTAATCCCTCAACATTTAAACCCTCAACCCTCTACCCTAATCTCTCAATCCTCTACCCTAATCCATCAACCCTTAAGCCTTTAATCCCTCAATCCTTAAACCCTTAATCTCTCAACCCTTAAACCCTTAATCCTTCAACCCTTAAGTCTTGAATTTGTCAACTCTTAAACCTTTAACCCTTAAACTCTTAATAACTCAACCCTTAAAACCTTAATCCCTGAACCCTCAACCTTAAACCTTAAACCCCTTAATCCCTCAACACTCAATCATATACATTGGATGCTCAAACCTAATCCCTAAATCCTATACTTTCAACCCTATACCCTTAAACCGTTAATCCCTCAGCCCTCAACCTTATAAATTGGACCCTCAACCTAAATTCTTCAATCTTATACCCTCAACCCTTAAACCCTAATCCCTCAACCCACAACCCACAACCCACAACCCCTTAATCCCTCAACCCTCAACCCTAATCTCTCAGTTCTATACCCTCAACCCTAATCCCTCAACCCTTAAACCCTGAACCCCTTAATCCACCAACCCTCAACCTTATACATTCACTATTGAATTTGACCCCAATTTTTTATGGCTATTTGTTAGAATTTCGACGATCTATTGTTGATCAATTGACGAATTGCGAAAATCAGTGTCGTCACTCACTTTTCATCTATATCCCGACGGACTGTAAAACATCGACCTCATGACGCATGCTTGTCACAACCACAAGATGAACAGTGGACGGACCAGGGGCGACATACCTTCATTGAAGCATCGAAGCAACAACATACATTCATCAGAACCACGATGCCCACTTCATCGATCACGTGACGAATAGTGGCTAGACCACGGGCGGAATACCATCGTTGAAGTGTCGGAGCAGCAACATACATTCGTCAGAACCGAGAGGATAGTGTCGTTGGTCTAGCAATGAACAATACCTGAAGCATGGTGACATACCTTCGCTGAAGCGTCAGAGTAGCGACATACATTCGTTGGAACTGTGACACCCACTTCGTTGATCGTGCGACAAATAGTGGCTGGACCACGGGTGACATACCGTCACTGAAGCGTCAGAGCAGCAACATATATTCATCAGATACGAGATGACAGTGTGAACGATCTAGCAATGAGCGGTACCTGGAGCACGGGCGACATACCTTCGCTAAAGCGTTAGAGCAGCGACATACATTCGTCGAAACCAAGACGACAGTTTCGTCACTCTAGCGATGAACAACACCCGGAGCACGGGTAGCGTACCTTTGCCAAACCATCGGATTAACAACATAAGTTCATCGAACTCGTGATGAAATAGGCAAGTCATTATGATGAAAGTTCGTTGGATACATTGCAGATTCATCAGATGCTTTTTGCGGTTCGTCGCATTTTCGATGGAATAATGCAATTTAAAAAAAAAAAACTATTCATTGAAATGTAGGCATATTGGTGAAAGATCAAGACTATTACAAGGATCAAAATTGTCTAAGAAGATATATCGGGAGGACTAGATTTTTGTCTCAGCGATGACGTTTCATCAGCGAGACACACATCTTGTCTCATCGACGAAGCACGAGGGAAGTATATCAGCAAGACATATACCATCGGAGTAAGTTCTAAATGTCTACCCGACTCACTATGTGACGCCGATAAGATTACATCGACAAGAATCTTGGTGACATAGTTTTGATTGAAAGAATAATAATTGGGGAGACTCACCACGTCAGGGAAACTATAGAATATCCTAGCGATACATGATCTCTTGTCGATGAAGATACAAATGGATCGAAATACTTATCGGGGTGACTTTGGGCAATATATAAAAGTAGTAGGAGGCTCCAAAGTTTATCCATAGGGATAATGACATGACATAAGGACAGGTCAATCAAAGAGAGAAAGTTGATGTGCCAAGACCATGAGCATTTAATGGGGGTAGTAAAAGACAAGATGGATTGTCATCAATGCTTAGATTTAAAGGACAGATTGGAAGACTTCATTATGAAAATTTAGATCACAATATGATTAACCCTATTTGGACAAATGCAATGACATTAGTGTCAAGAGTTAAGAGGCCATTGAACATTGCATTTCAATAAATTATTGTAGGAATTGAGTAAGTGTTTACAAGGTAGAAAAAGGACATTCATATGACTGTTAAAAATATCAAACAACATGTCAGTTGTTGTGTTTAATTAGGCTTACAGAGGCAAGGATTTATCATTTTTTGCATACATCCGTAGTCCAAGCTCTAGGCCTGCATTATTTGGTTACTATGTATGAGAAATGAGCAATGATTAATTGTAGAATATGGAGGCTATGGATGATATTATGATGGCCACATTTGATGTTGATCAACAATTGGAGAAAAATATAAAACCTATGATGAGTCATGAGATCAAGGGGATTGTCATGGACAACAAGCACAACCTACGAATTGGATTCTAATTTTGCTAAAAAATAAAAAAACAAACTAGTGAATATTAAACTACACACTAGAATCTAGATTTGTGGAAAATGAGCAATTTGGTGAGAAAAAGTACCTGTAGTGCATCTTGGATACTTAGCTAGTGTACTAAAAAATAGGATTGCAAACCCAAAATTATTCTCACTCTGGAAATTCAATAGAAAATTATAGAATGTTATCCTAGATACTTAGCTCTTAGACAGACAATAAAACAATATGAGCATGATTATGAATGGTTTTACCTAGTCCCACTCTTGATCTCCATGTTTGAGAGCCTTCTCTTTAAGACCCCATGAATCCACTATGATCCATTGTTTCCAAAAGAGATATTAATGTGTAAACAAGGATCCACATTTAGGTAAACTGGTTGTTGATTTCTTCTAAGAAATTTAGAGACTACAAAAAGAAGATACCTGATGGGGATCATACGGGCTTCCTAGAGAAAGCACTGCAATATGGCCTCAAGCAGCAATGAAAAACTTTGGATTAGCTTCATAGTAAATCCTAATAGCATGACATTGAAAGTTGCTTAGGTAATGGGTCCTCTCCCCTAGATTAAATTAAGGAAAACATTATTGTAAACACAATATGTATAGAAGAATATGAATGTAAAGGAAAATGGATATAGCAAAACATAAATGTAAATAAAAGTAGTGTGAACAAAAAATGAATCGTAATTGGTCTTGAACAAATAAAATCATACCCAATTAGCATTAAGTTATACTGACCTTGTACTCATTGCCATTGTCAATCTTGAAGGTTACTTTGATTACTTCGACAGAAACTCTTTGGCCACGAGGCAAGAGAAGGCGGGAAAACCAAGTGTATATTGACGACTTTCTAACAATCAAAAAGAAACAAGCAACTAGTCAACCCTATTAGAACAAAATAATCTTATGAATTGATTTTATTTGTTTTACTGGCTAATGGATAGTGGACCTAGTTCTCTTGAATTGAGATACTACTAAAATGTGTTGACTGGTGATTTTAGACTACCGATATTCTACTTCAATCTGTATAAGTTACTTTTGTCTTTAATATATTCAAGATAACTCTACAAAAAAATTCCCCGATCTCTTAGAAATTATGCAGATTATTTTTTTAATTCTTCTCCATTTTGATATTTTCTTTCAAAAATTCATAGAAAGATATGTAATGCCATATTTGAAACTTACATATTTTAATTTTACTAGTTCTGTAATTATAGGATATGATTCCAACAATTGTGAAACGCATTGGCAATATGTTATATGAATGAAGTAAACTATTCAATTGGTAGGTGTAATGCCAAATTCCTAAACCCTTGCCAACATCCTTCTTGCTTGTTTTAAAACATGTGCTTTGGAACAAGGCATGAAAATCCATCTAAGTATAATGAAAAGGAGATTTTTGTCAGATATTATATTACAGTAAGTTGAATGAATGTAAGTAGAGATATTTTAGCATACCTGCAAATGGTACAAAATTTCATAGTTAAGTGGAAGCCTCCCATCAACAAAAAGATCCAAATATCCATGCACCTATCTCAATCAAGCCTCTAAACCCTTTAGAGCTGTCAAATTTTCCACTAACCTGTTATGCACAAAAGTCAAATTTTAGAGGCCACTAAAATAAAAATAAAAAAAAAAGCTTTGAAACCAAATCCACACACAACACAATGTTCATAGTGAAAATTAAGAACTTTCTTTCATCTTTTCATATTGGTTTGATGCTTCAAACGATGCATTTCTTATATTGAAAAGTGCATTACTTACCTTATTAAGCTTCTCTTTGTTTTGAGAATAGTTTAATATTCTCTACTTAACAGGGCCAACCATGTGAAGGTGGAAGCTCATTTGGTATCCCACCCCCCCTCTCCCCCCCCATCACATCACTCTCAATTCCCCATACCTGATCATATAACATTAATCATTCATTCATCCATTAATAACATATAACATTCATTCATTTATCCTGCATTAATAACATATAACATTCATTCATTAACATATAACATTCATTCATTAACATATTCACATTCATTCATTCATCCATTAATAACATATAACATTCATTCATTAACATATAACATTTATTCATTAACATACTCACATTCATTCATTAACATATTTCATTTTTTCAGTTTTTACATATTATCAAAAATATGGCTGTCATAATATGATTACAATCACTTTTTTTTGTTTCTTTTTTGCAGCAAAAAAAAGGAAGTGGAGTATCATTTTCAAAATCATTTGTCCCCCCTTGAGTTGTTCTGAGCTCTGCTTGTGATCTTAATGTATGCCTAGTCGTGTACTCACAACGTGGACGCATTTGCAAGTCCCCTGCTGCAATAGCAAAGAAATGTTAAATTGATATGTTTTATTATTATTGTTACACATATTTCATTAATTAAAAGAACATCAGAGTGGTGCTCTTTACCTGATTGGGCCACATCATGTTCCTGATATTGTCTTATAGCCTCATGCTCAACATGCTGAACACCCTCTAAATCCTGATCTGGAGTTAAAACATGAAAAATTATATTAATTAATACACCAATTGAAATTAAATGTGTTTAAAAGAACATTAGACTGTTCCTCTTTACCTGATGGAGCCACATCATGTTCCCGATCTTGTCTAGCCTAATCATGCTCAACATTTTGATCACACTCTACATGCTTTAAAGTTGAAACACGAAAGGTTACATTGATTAATACACCAAATGCAATTAAAGATGTTTAATTGTATTAATCCATACTACGTTTTGTATATCACATGAATACATCCAGTACCAGGATGCACACCATGGCCTTCATCAGCAGGTTGTGCTCCACCCTCACCAGGTTGCATTCCAATGTCATGTGTAGTATTATCATTGCTTATCTATGTAAAACAAATAGACACATTATTATGGCAGAAATTAATATTGAATAGATTGCACAAATATTCAATTTGAAATAAAATTTATTGAGTTTATTTACTTGCATGTTGGATGCAGTGGAAGATTGTATTTGCCCAGTCAAGACTCTTAGTTGTTCAGTCAAGGCTCCATAGCCTTGGTGGAAGGCAATCTTTAGGTCCTCTTCTGTGGGCACTCTGTTGAAATCAAAGCCTTGCATTTTTGCATGAGATCATGAATTTTGCTTCTATGGTGTGATAAAACCAAAATTATTTGCAATTTATTATTTGGATGCAATATTTCATTTATTGATACTTACAAATCATGTGACTATTTTCATATAACATCCAAAGCCAAGTTTGTGATGCCCGTGTTTTTCTAGTCTTGCCTTTGTTGCCTTTGATGTGTCAGGCAGCCTATGAAAAATTTGAAATATGTTAGATTTTGTAAAAAGAAAGAGTAATCAGTATATAATTAAATTTTTTATAGTATTACATACCTTCCTTGGCCCGGTGGTGTCTTCCCTTTCTTCTTTTCAGTCTTCTCCTTTCCATCCGACACCAAGTCCTTCCACTCCCTTTCCGAAATCATGGGGGGATGCTCGTACTTTCTGTTCTTCTCTAAATGTGACCTATATTGGTCCCTCACATACTTTAGATAGGTACCAGCTTTCTTAAGGACCTCGGTTTGGTGTAATGTTTTATCACTGAACAACACAACTAAACGGTTAATGAGCTCATCTTTTAAATCTTGATTTTGGGCATTCCACCGTGTACGCATGGTGGGCCCAAAGAGCTCCAATGTAATATCACTTAGATGTTTATAAAAAACATCATTTCTTGCAAAATGATCATTGGATCATTAGTCTATAAAGAGTGATCAATAGGTAAATTTCAATTGGATTATATATAATAATAATTAAAACATTTTAAAGTACCTAGGACCTTCTCTATCTTTATGGGAAGGAAATCCTTGGTCACCACAAATGTGACAGGCATTGTTCCCATACTAGTAATACGGGAAAATCTAGGAAATGCTACTAAAACATCACCAGTTCTAGTATAGGCACAAATGATGGGGTCGGATGATGTGTTGTATGCACAAGAAGATCAAGATTGACACTTGTATCATCCCCTACTTCCCGAGAAACACTTGCAGTACCTTGATCATGGCCAACAACATGATGAGGACACAAATAATCCTGTAAAATCAACACATATTTTAGTTCATGACATAAAAGAGTGCAAAATTTAAAACCATGAATGAACTTATGTTATAATTAAAGATCTCATGAAAAATTACTTGTAATTTTTGTGCTCTCTCAGATAATATTTTAACCCTTTCTCTTATCTCATCTGTTTGAGGCACTACGAATACCAACTGAAGGATTTCTTGATTGCATTTTTTTGGGCCTTCCTCATCATATTCACAGGGTTTGTGAGAAATACGATGTCATCATCACATAATAGTGAATGCACCTCCATATGTATGTTCTCCTGTACTACTAGTTCCTTTCCCTGATCAACCAACTGCAACAAGAATATTAAAAACATTATCGAAATTAACCCAATAAACTCATGAAAAAAACATAATAATAAAACATTTTTCTCGTATCTAATTTGTACAATTACAATGAGGTAAACCTATCAGATAGAAGCGCCTAAAGATGGATCACGATTTGCGCTCTGGGTCAGAGCCTTCCTTGTATGATCAATGTCTTGTTGTGACAAAAATTAAATATAAAAAACTTTACCAAAATGAAACCAATAGACTTACAAAAAAAAACATAATAATAAAATGGTATATTGTAGTCATTAATTGGAGGTTGGGTAAAATGGTATATAGTACATACCACCCCCATAGTATTTGTGTTTGTATCTAAGCGATTCAAATTGTAATCGATTAGCAACTCTTCCCCTGTAGTTATTGATTTTATCACACATATGAATACACGATTTCCCTCTTGCGCCTCGAATATATAATTGGGTTGCTTATTTTTTGACCCAAGTCATGTACTATTTATAAACCCTGCAATATTCCCTGATGCTTTTGGCCTCCCGTCAATGTAGCTAGCCACTCCTTTATTTTGATCCTTATATTTTAGTTGTATATAATTTGTTGATAGTGCATACCTATGCATACTTCGTGTATATCGAACCAATTGCATCCAATCTTTGTAACTGTAATAGGGTCCAACATACTCCATCAACTTAGTAACTTTATCGTAACAAAACTTTATGCCGTCCATGCAAAATAGGCCCAAACCATGTAATGACGATGGTGCTATGCGATATATCCTCTCATTGACATAAAGATCAGTGTTTATTGGAGGAAGTTCCTTGGGTACCCATTGTTTCTGTAGATGTTTGTACCTCAAGGGCACCTCGATGTCACCTATGCTCTCATCATCATAAGAACATGAACCCCCTTCAACAATAAAAAATTTCATGTGTTTACAAAATTTTCTTCTAATATTTTGACCTCTAGTTGATCTCCCTCTTTTAGACCTACTACATGTCTCGCTTTCCTCTTCTCTTCCTGAATTTCCCTCGCTCGAGGAAGACATATCTGACAAATACCTATTTGGTGGTACCTACACTCATAAGGATGTTGGATGAAGTTCTTTGATGGTGATGTAATCCGAAGGTGACATTATGATTAATCTATCATTTCATCGCTAGAATTTGACAGGTTATAAGGTAATCAAGTCTTGATAGATTGCAAGTTATTGTTACTACCGTCCAAATGTGTCCATCACAAATCAAATCTACTTAACGTTTTAACTCCCAAACTTTGTAACAAGTGTTAAATGTGACTATGGTCCACCAGTTACACAACCAAGGCATCAAATGTATCCTCTCATTGTAATAAAAGGACTTTTTATCTTCATTCAAGTAAATAAACTTGAAGGGAAACACCACCAAGTGGTTTATTGGACACCTACATGACTAAAAATAGCAGCAAATTTACATTTAATTTTCATATGTCTAAGTGGTTAACAGTGAGGGAGTGTGTACTAGGCCTGGTAAAGTCATCATAAGTTTATGATTTGGCAATTAAAAATGTTTAAGTCATCTTAAATCTTCCTATGTCTAATTGCTAGGAGACTTTTGGTATGTTTTAAGGTGGGATGAGTGGTCACATCAATGTTCTAATTCTCTATGACAAGGTTTCAACATCTTTAAATAGTGAAAGTTAGTGCTCATAGTCATTTGAAACAACAACATTTTGATTATGTATGATGGTAGGATTTGATAACATAAAAGAATTGGCTACCCAACAAACTTAAAGTTAAAAGAAATTTTTTCAGTTTAAGGGGTTAGCACTTTCTTTCATCTTTGCATATTGGTTTGATGGTTCAAACGATGCATTTTTTATCCCACTTCTATCATATTGTATTCTCATCTGATTGCAATTGTTGGAGGAGTTGATACCAAAATTTCATATCAGATACCACGTTCTTAAAGCAATTTTCTATGTTTTTACAATTTTTATGAAGTTCTTTTGTGTTGTATGGATCCATACAAGCTTGAAATGCTCTGAGATCATTGGTGTACATAAATATATGTGTTCCATTTCATTTGCATTTGTTTTGAAGTTCTCAATCACTGTTTTGTGGGATTAAACAATCAAATACAAGGACTGCCCTATTGTACCTGTGTAAGGGTTTGAGGGCTAAATATAAATGACATCCACCAATCCACCCACTATCTTGGAACTGTAACTCAGTGGATTGGTGTGCATCATGGTGGATTTGATGGAGTTTCAAATCTTGTTCTTTGAATTCCATTTATGTTTTTCCCTTGTCTTGGCTTGTTACATTGTTTGGGAGGAACCTAAGGCTGGGTTTTACCTTAGCTTTCATAAAAATCCTAGTGTTCCATGTAAAACCTTGGGTGAGATATATTCGTCCATTACCTTTTTGGAGTGGGTATTAAAATGACTTATGTCTCATTGTTTCGTCTAAACCGAGCCCCTTTTTATAAATTGAGTTAAATATTTTGCCTAAATTTATTCCTTCCTAGGTTTAGGTTGGCCCACGCCCTATGTTACTGATATTAGCCCAAACCTAAGGGGAGGGTTAATAATCAAAAGATCTTCTGAAACTTCAACTACAGAATCTACAAACTTGACTGTAAATGTGGCCAAATTGGCCCAAAAGACAGCTGAAAGAGAAGAAGCTGAGAAGAAAAGTTTGATGGAGAAGTATAGCACCATTATTGGAGAGTATAGTAGAATGTAGCAAAGGAATGTTGAGCTGAAAACTGAGGTAGACAGGTTGAATTACATACATGTAGGAGTCTTCTAGTGCTCTTGGTACCCTGGCCATACCTTCTACATCAAGATCAATACCTCCAACTTCTCCAATTGTTTCTACTCCTGGGTCCCCCATCTGGACTCCTGCTCCTAGTCCTTCATTAGAGCCAGTTGAAGAGGAGGTTGAGTACTCTGTAGATCCCACCAAAAAGAAGATGCTTAATAATATTAGAGAGCTACAGGCAGCTCTAAAATCAAGTGAGAAGGGAGTAGTTTCCAATCAAAATGAAGTTGTAGACACATTTTTAGGCATTTGAATTAGGGAGTTGATGGTAGATTACCATCAGTTTATTCTTTATATTATTTATTCTTAGATTCAATAAGAAACATTACTAGGGATCAAGAGTTAGTTTTGCCTTTAGCTAAGAAGTGGATCCCTAGGGCCAATGACCTAGATGTTATGTATAAGACCTCTAGATTCGATGGAGACAACATGCCCCAATCATGAAGGCCTACTCAAGTTTTTGTAAAATCACTGCAAGGTTTTCAAGCCTTACCTGATGATTTGAGTAGGAAGATTAAGGAACTGGTAAAGAATTTTGATGATTGGAGTGGCACGTCTTTACCAGATTTAGAGGGATTGCCCTATTTTGCCTATGTAAGGGTTTGAGGGCTAAATAGAAATGACATCCACCAATCCACCCACTATCTTGGAACTATAACTCGGTGGATTGGTGTGCATCAAGGTATGATAGAGGTTCATTGCATTTAGGGGTCTTTTAAAGAAAGAAACTTGGCATTGAATTGATGCCCTAGGGCTGACAGGGCCAATTTTTTTGTGAATTTGTGGTTGTTAAGTCAGGGTTTATCAATTTGATGGATATCTTGGTAGAGTCATGGTGACACTATTTGATGGTCCAATCTCTACTTCAAAACAAAAATATCTCTAACAACTCTAAGAGCTATAATGGGATGGCATTAAAGGAACCTTCATATGAAGGATCTTCTAATGAAGGACCTTTGAATTAAGGTCTTCATTTGAAGGTCCTTCATGCCAAGGTTCCTTTTATAAAGCATTTTGGACATGAAATATTTAGCATAAAAAATACCTTCATTTGAAAGTCTTGACATGGCATCATTTTTGAATGAAGGTTCTTCATTCAAAGGTCATGACGACATCACCTTCAAATGAAGGTTCTTCATTACCTGGTATTCTGTAATTTTGAATGTGTGATAATAATTTAGGGTTGAAAATAAATCCATTTGATCCTTTTATAAATGAAAGGACATTTGATTCAATCATATGCCTTGTCAAACTTTTATCTTAATAGTAAGGGCATCATGAGTAGTTTGTTGGGCCCATTCAACAATCTCCGATGCAAGGATTGAATTGTCTAGAATGTATCTACTATCAAGAAAGCCATTTTTTTTACCTCTATGACTATATCTCAAGCAATAGGTTTAATTGTGATGGAAATCATGTTGACAAGGATTTTGTAATGTAGGTTTGTTGAGAAGCATAATTGGCCACCATCCTAGGAAAGATTCTTCATTCTCACTTTTAGGTGTTAAAATTTAACAATACGTAGATTGATAAAAGAGCCCAAAGAGTCTTTCTCCATGTTATCCAAGTACACATAGCAACAATCTTCTCTTATACGGTTGGACATGATTTCAAGAACTTAGCTAGGAATTATTCATTTAACCTAAGGTTTTCTCATAATGCCATCATTGGAAAATTATGATCAAATTCTTCTATTATGAAGAATTGGTCTATGTGCCTCTAGTAATCACTATAAAAATGTGAAAGACTAAGCTATTTTAATTTTTCTATCTTATCTTATACCATTTTATGAAAATGGGCGGGGCCAATGTATGAGAAGATCTTTGGAAACTGGGCATGAAAATTGCAGGTTAAAGAGAATGGGGGTGCCAAACTTACAATACTCATTGTCCCTTGGTCATCAATTTTCCCTGAGTACCCTCAACCTTATCCTCGACGCTGGTATTGACCTTGTTTTAGCTCCAAACTCTTCGTCGACGCTGGTATTGACCTTGTTTTAGCTCCAAACTCTTCGTCGGTACTGGTATTGAACTTGTTTTCACTCCTCCAAAATATTCCTTAGTGTTGGTATTGACCTTTCACTTGTCCAATTTGATGAGCTACAACCTGGTTTAGTTAGGTTTTAGAGTATGTTAATTAAATTTAAAATTATGGCACCATTTAGAGTAGTGAATATAAAGCAAGCAAATCCTATTATGGTGCCATTTAGATTAGTGAATATAAAGTAAGCCAAGCCTATTATAATTATAAGGGAAATAATAAAACTCCTAGGATACTTTGTGAAACCATTTTCCTTGGTTAAAGGGAGGCCATAAAATATGCCTTTGGATTTTTTCAATCTTCAAATATGAGGATTTACAAGGTTCTTAGCAACATGAGTAATGGAAATGTGTGCAACAAGAATTTTTGAACACACATGGAATCTCCTTGCCAAAGAAAGGGGCTTTATAATTTAATATGGTAATTTTTCTCAGCTCTAGAAATGATATGTTTCCTTAAAGAGGAAGGAGAAACCTAAAAGGTAAAAGAGATGCTTAGGAATCTCAACACTTCCTTATGATCAACCCCCTTCTATCCATAGGAATTGAACCAATTGGGCTTGGCTAAGAATGATTTCCCATAACATTGAGTTTTATATCACTATATATTTGACCTTATAGCTTTCCAAAAAACATCTAGGCATTAAATATCCTAAATAATGTCACGTTTGTCCTCCAAGAGAGTGAGAAAGGAGTCATTAGAAAAATGACCATTGAATAGTTGGGCTATAGAGTTACAAAAAGTAGCACCTTTAATAAGGTTCCATGAAATACTATTAGCCAAAAGATATCCAAAGGCTTCCATAAAAAACACACATAAAGTAGGAGCTAAGAGGAAAACATGAAAAATTGAATGAAAACACCCAAAATCCTCAAATTTATGTCCATTCATGGTAATACAAGTATAACCATCATAACTTTTTTTTTTGAAAAAAGTAAAAAAAATTGAGGAACAAATCCTAGATGACATAACTAGTCCAATTCAACACCAGAGGTAGCAAGAGATTAATGAAATTACTACAAGTTTTTAGTAGAAGTAAACTACCATTTACAAATTTAGTAAGAAGTAGTGATATCTATGTTTTCAAGCAACCTCTCCCCAAAGAAACTCATTTCATCTATCAATATGTATCTAACATGTGATATTTCTTCTTGGAAAGTTGTAAGTCTTGTCCCTTCTAGTTCATTGAAATCTCTTATTGGAATTCTTAGCTTTGAATGAATGGTTGAAGAACCAATGTTGAATGTTGCAACTCCAGTAGGAGTGAATAGAAGTAGAGGAGATTGTTTGGGAGAAGAATTTTTTTCTAGTGCTAGGTTATGTGTTAGGTTATATAGGGTTAGGTTATATAGTGTTTGAGCCTAGCCTCAAACACTACAATTAGGGTTAGGTTTGGGATTAGGTTTATGGTTATGGTTAGAGTTTAGGGTAATCTCTAATAATTTTAAGTCGTAGTTGATTATTTTCCCACAAAAGGAAATTAGATCCATTTTTTCTCATGTTCATTATAGCCAACAATGGCTTAATCTTAAATTTAGACCTTTTCTTGAAACCTAACATCATATCCCTAATCTAGCCATAACCCTAACCCTAATCATAAGATTGACTCATACCCTGACCTTAACCCTAGCCTAGACAATAAACCTAATCCTAACCCTTACGTGGAAAGTAAACCATAATTTTCTCATTAATGTAACCCTGGCCATAACTTTAACCCTAACACTATTTCTCAAAACCATAATCTTAACGATAACCCAAATCCTTTTTATCACAACCCTAAACATAAACATAACTCTAACCCTAAACCCTAAACCATGATCTTAATTGTAACCCTAAACATAAACACAACCCTAACCCTAAACCCTAAACCATGATCCTAATTCTAATCTAACCCTAACACTAACCTTAACCTACACCCTAACCTTAACCCTAATTGTAACCCTAAACTAAAGACAAATGCTACACCCTAAACTATAATCCAAATCTTAAACCTAGCCCTAACCCTAATAATAACCTAACCCTTTTTCTCGAAACCTTAACCTTGACCCTAACCCTCACCTTTATCTTATCTTTATAACCCTAACCACAACCAAAACTCTAACCCCAACCCTAACCCTAATTACCTAACCCTAAATATTTTTTTTATTAATTAGTTGCATTCACTCTAATAACCCTAAAACTATCCATAAACCTAACCCTAGCCCTAATCCTAACCCCAACTCTAAGCCAAATATAAAAACAACCCTTAATCATAACAATAACCCTACAAATTAATTCTAAATATAACCCTAATACTATAATCCCTAATTGTAATCCTAAACCCTAACCCTAATTTCATATCTAATCCCAACCATAACCAAAACTCTCAATTTATTTTAGTGTCTATTTTGTTATACCCCATGTCCCAAATTGGGTATAACACAATAGACACTAAAACAAATTGATAGATTGTTATGAGGGTAGTGATGAGACTTTTCTAATTAGAGTGTATTCCATGAGATTACAATTATTCGAGGCATTGTGTCAAATAGTTCATGAGCTTTGTCTATCCTCCCACATTTTGCATAGATTTCAAAAGGGCATCTATAACTACAAGATTTGAGAAAATTCATCTTCATATTATGTTTTCCTTATGATTGGTTGACTCTTATACTAAATTTGAGTGTTGTTTGTGTTTTGACAAGAGTAGATTAATATTTTTTAAATTTTTTATATGAAGATTAAAATTACATGCACATAGAATGAACCATAGTTTAGTTACAACACTTGGTCTCTTCAAAATAATTAGAGAAGATTAGGGAGAGGAAGCAATGCACACCAAACTACAAAATAGGGGTAGTTGTGGCTTTGTTATTTTTCTTTATATACTCTACTTGTTTCCTATAGGGATAAATTAATCACTATACAAATGAAAGATGGTTGATTATCTACTGAATATTGTTTTGTGTGTTTTGAAATGGAAGATATCTATGTTAGAAAACAAGGATAGATAATTGAGAGGGGGGGTGAATCAGTTGTTACAAAATTGAAACTTATTTAACCTTATTAACCTTTAATCTCAAATATGATAATTAACAGTGAAAGCATGAATCAACAACAAATCAAAAACACACATAACACCAAGATTTTTGTGTACAAACCTTGTTAGGGGAAAAACCACGATGGAGGTTAATCCACAATTTATACCCTATTAAAAGAATAAAAGAAATGAATAAGGAATGCACATCCATTCAGGAACACTACTGCTCAAAGGGAAGGCTCACTGCCTTACATAAGATAATCAAATTAAATCCATTTGATGAGGTTGAACTGAGAAATTAGCTTCTTCAAAAGCCTGATGATAGTTTCAGTTAGGCACATAAATACTTCTTCATACTTTGCTTAAACTTCTTCACACTCTACTATGCATTCGAATGATCTAATCTTTATTCACACATATCTCGCATACACTTCACATAAATTCTCTCTAAATGAATAAAACAATCGGTCTTATATATCCACTTCATGAATTTACATTAACAACTCTGTCGGCCAAAAATAAATAATAGATGAATACAAATTGTCGGCCCAATTCATGAACAAATCTCAACGCGCACCAGCCTAAATTGGTCACAAAATAATGAAGACCTAAATCAACATCCTCAAACATGAAAAGCATTCAAAAATTAGCCCACAAGGATCTACAACATGCTACCACCATCATGTCAACCAAGAACATGAAAACTCAAACATGCAAAGGAAAAATATTTGATCACGAGCACATTGATCAATCTGGACATACCACAATGATAGAGTATGATATCAAGAAACATCAATGAACATCTCAAGAGCATACACAACAATTCAATTCACTAGAATTACATTCTCTTCTTTCAGAAACACCAACTATAGCATCAAAATAACTGTAGGAACACAAAAACTCATAACTCGCTCCAATCTTGATGCACACCTCTGAAACTTTCAGAGGATATACTAGATAGGCTCAACAACAAACCTTTTAATACATGACTTCAGAATAACAATGTACAAAAATTGCCACCACTCTGATCTCCACAACTTCATAGACTATCTACAAATTATTTATTCTAATTTTCTCAATATCCTCGACATATACAACC
Organism: Sequoiadendron giganteum; assembly: GCA_007115665.2. Classification (NCBI taxonomy): domain Eukaryota; kingdom Viridiplantae; phylum Streptophyta; class Pinopsida; order Cupressales; family Cupressaceae; genus Sequoiadendron; species Sequoiadendron giganteum. The sequence goes on from CM021102.1 coordinate 643,928,593, forward strand.
TTTAAGACATTAATGCTAATAGTGTTGACATCAATGACAACCACATATGATGAGAAACACAACCACAACATACAACAATCTACATCTCTATGAAAATTGGTATATGCTAATAGTCAACTTATTATCTTATTTATAGCATTTCCTTAGCTTTTTATACTAAAAAATTCAAGGTAGAGGGTAACATGATTCTTTGAATTGGATACTACATAAAAATTTATGTGTTATAGTCATTGCTTCCATTGTTTGCATTTTCACATTAGGATGCATATTTTTTTACAGTCAACACTCTTTTAATGTCTTGCCAAAATTAATATTATTAATAATTTTAAACTCTTATAAACATGTATGGAAAATAAGTACATAAATAAGAAATATATTGTAATAGTTTCTTCAACAAAGGATAAAAAAATCATGTGGACCGTACAAGGATTGTGGTGGGACTTAAAATTTACATGGATGGAGGCTAGGGTTTTGGGGTTTAAGGTGGGTGTTTTCTACCTGTGGGGTATTAATGAGGGAGATCAATGATAATCCTTCCTCACGAATCTTGCACAATCAGACTAAAGGCCCCTGAGGGTACTGCGAGGTCTGCAAAGAGGCGACATGTGGCCTAGTTCTTGAAGCGACAGGGCTAGGTGGGACCTATTGTTTAGTTACAACCTCTTGTTTTCTTGGGTTGTGATTGGGCACGGTTCTCCCAGGGCGTCGATGCCATGTTCGATCGAACATGGCATTAACGGTTTGATTTTTGTTGGGTTCCTGTTCATCTGCGTTGGGAGTTCTTTCTCTCTGCAAGTTGTTCTCATTAATGGCATGGGTTTTTTTAGTGGATCCTCACCTGATTTTCTTGTGTGCGAACAATTTTCTCTTGATAAATGCAATGATGGGTTGTACGCCATGCCTTCGCAAGCCAGGAATAATTTGTGGTGGCTACATCAACCACTAAAATGCTTGTGCTGCATTCAAGCAATCAATATTCTCACACCAATTAACTTTATAAATGCTCATTGTGCTATCTAGTATTATCATAGCATTTTGAGTTGTCTTGTTTACAAGTGGTCGAGTCTCTCCTATATTTTGCGAGGTGTTCTTTACAATGGACCATTCAGTTGTGCACAGAAGTACTAGAATCAGGGTGAGAAATTTGCAGCCTGACAGGGTACAACCTATCCTTAGCAAGCCCGAGGTTGTCCATGATGCTTATAAAGGGTCGGGGAGCTCCAAGTCCCCACGGGTGTTGTCTTTTGGTTTTGATGGTGATGGGTCCAAAATTGACTCAGACTATCGACATTACTTGGCGTCCATGACCGAGCTATTGGGGGTCAATGAAGTGCCCCTCATAATTGCTTCAATAAGTGCGATGGTGTTGTGCCATGCTACCAGATCATGTGTTAAAGTGGATAAAAGGAATTTGGTCTCACTTCTTACTAAAGCGAGGACCAGGAGCGGTCGCCTCTATCAGAGCCATGTGTCTTGCAAGTAGTTGTAGTTGTTGGGTGTGTTACTTTTGGGTGGTGCGTTGATGTGGACGTATGTATGCCTGCCATGCTCTTTTGTCTTTAGCTCCAGTTGGTTACTGTTGGAGTTGAGAAGATACAACACCATAGAAGTCCAAAATATCTTTGCAAGCAAATAACCTGTTACAAGGAGAAACAAAGAGAAGCAACAAAAGAAATGCTCAAGAATGTGGAGCAATGTATTCACCTAAAAATGTAAAATGAATTATCATACAAAAGATAGTTTTCAACTACATATAGATAAAAACCCTAAAAAGGAAAACCCTAGGCTTGCACAATAATAATTAATAAAGCAATTAATTATTATGTACCTAATGTTAGCTTAAGTGAAAAAGAGTTAAAAGGAAACTTTACGTAATTAAACAAATATTGTTTAATTAATAATGTAAATGTCCAATTACTCTAACACCCCCCCTTAAGATAGACATAGGGAGAAGCTAAAACCTAGAAGAAGCTACTGAAAGCAAAAGCAAAGGGTCCCGACAACAAGGCCAGATCAGGTACCCAAGTACAATGAAATCTCTATTAAACGGAGAAAAGGAGAAAACCCAGTGGGAAAAACTCCTCTCCAAAAAGAGATAGAACAACATGCTGAAAGAAACATGAAGGAAGGAAGGCCTCATAAAGACCCCCCAAGGACAACTTCCTTCACCCCAAGCATAGAGCGCAACTGAAGATAGCGCGGAGATGCAAAAGGTTTCGTGAAGATGTCTGCAACCTGCTCGGCAGTGGGAACATACTCCAAGATGAGAGAACCATCCTGAATCAACTGTCTGATGAAATGCATATGAAGCTCAATGTGCTTTGTCTGCTGATGCTCCACCGGGTTGCGCGAAATGTGTATAGCACTTTGATTGTCACACCAAAGAATAGTGGGACTATCAAGAGGAAAACCAAACTCAGTCATCAACTGACGAAGCCATAAAATCTCCTGACTAGCGAGCACTGCAGCTCGGTACTCAACCTCTGTAGATGATAATGCATGAGCAGTCTGCTTCTTGTACGACCATGTGATAGGACCAGAGCCAAGACAAAAAACAAAGCCAGAAGTAGACTTCTGATCATTGACATCACCAGCCCAATTTGAGTCAGTGTAGCCAACAACGTGAGGATCCTCTAATGTGTAGTGAATGCCATATGAAGTGGTGCCCTGAATGTACCTCAAAATACACTTGGCAACTTGCCAATGACTCTCATGAGGATCATGTGAGAATCGAGAGACAAAACCAACCGCAAAGGAAAGATCAGGACGAGTGTGAGTCAGGTACAACAAACTGCCAACCAACTACCTGTAAAGTGTAGCATCTACTAAAGGAGTGGGGCAAGTAGTAGTCAAAACAACCCCTGACTGAAAAGGTGTGGGGGCAGGCTTGCAATCAAGCATGCCAAAGCGCTAAATCATATCAAAAGAATACTTTTGCTGGTAAATGGAGATCCCCTCTGAAGATTGAATCACCTGAAGACCAAGGAAATAGTGCAGAAGGCCAAGATCTGTCATCTCAAACTGCTCCATCAAGGCTAGTTGAGAATTCTGAATCATAGAGGATGAGCTACCTATGATGAGAAGATCATCAACATATAGCACAAGAATCAGGATCTCACCATCAAGATGTTGAATATAGACCGTGTGATCAGAATGACAACGAGTGAAACCAGTGGAGAGCAAAAAAGAGTCCATCTTCTCATACCAAGCCCGAGGGGCTTGTTTGAGACCATATAATGAATGCTGAAGTCTGCAAACCAAAGAAGAATCATGAAAAAATCCCTGAGGCTGCTCCATATAGATCTCCTCCTGTAGGTCACCATGTAAGAAGGCACACTTCACATCCATCTGAAAAATGAGCCATCCTCTAGAAGCTGCAAGTGATAATACAAAGTGAATAGAATTCATCTTGGCGATAGGGGCAAATGTCTCGAAGTAATCAATACCCTCAACCTGTGAGAAACACTTCGCAACAAGACGTGCTTTGTACTTATCAATAGAACCATCAACAACATACTTGGTGCGATACAACCATCAGCACCGAACCATCTTTCTGCCCTTAGGAAGAGGACAGAGATCTGATGTATTATTCCTCATCAAAGAAGAATACCCTTCCTCCATGGCATTATCCCACTTAGGGTGACCTGTCACCTCTGAAAATCTCTGAGGATCCTCCGAAAGAGCATGAGTCAAAAGACTAGAACCCGTAGTATGAGAACGAGTGCGACGAGTGTCTAAAGGATCATCGGCCATAGATCCTGCTGCCTCAATAGTAAAGTGAGCCCAATTGGGCCTCTGAGGTGGAGCAAGTGGAGATGGAGATGGGGGATCATCAATATCCTCATCAGAATCCTCAAAATAATCCTAAAGAGTTGTAGAGGGTGGAGTAGGTAGTGAAGTGGACACTGGAGACAAGGTATCAACTGGAGGAAGGCGCTCATCAAACTGAACATCCCGTCGAAACAAGACCTCTCTAGAATCAGGATCAAATAACCTGTATGCCTTAACATCCTCACAGTAGCCGACAAATATGAGGGGTCGACTCTTTTGCTCCATAGCTCTCCTCTGAGCATCAGAAGCACATGCCTCACTACCAAATACTAGAAATGATGAAATATCAGGCTTGTCATGAGACCAAGCCTCCTCAGGAGTCATATGTCGAATCGCCTTGTGAGGCATCTGATTTTGAATATAGTTGGCACAATTGACTGCCTCAGCCCAAAAAGATGAATCCATGGACCTGGACTGAATCATACAATTAGCCATCTCTCGTAAAATTTTGTTCTTTCGCTCAGCGATACCATTCTGTTGAGGGGTGTAGGGAACAGAAAACTGATGTTGTAAACCATGCTCAGTGCAAAAATCTCTGAAAGCCTGATTCACATACTCCCCCCCATTATCTGTACGTATCCGCCAGATAGAGAGACTAGACTGCTTCTCTACAAATGTCTTGAAGACACGAAAGGAATCAAAGACATCAGATTTGTACTTAAGAAAGTACAACCATGTGCGTCTGGAGAATTCATCAATGAATGTGAGTACATACTTGGCCCCTGAAAAAGGAGTGGGAAATGACATGAGGTCACTATGAATCAACTCCAAGGGTGCCAAAGCACGAGTGGTAATTCCCTTCGGAAAGGGATCCCTGTGATGCTTGCCAAGCACACAACCATGACAAACACCGTCAGTACAGGAAATCCATGGAAGACCAAGAACAAGTGATTGTGTACTCATCTGCTGAAGATATCTATAATTGACATGGCCCAAATGCTCATGCCAAAGATGACTCACTGAATCTGCATGTGCTATAAGAGATGAACCTGTACCCTCAGAAGGCGCAAAGCCATCAAATCTATAAAGACGAGATGCAGTATCAACACTACCAGTAGCCACAACCAAATCAGAATCATGGAGATCCCAAATAACCACATCATGTGGTGAGAACTCAACTGTCTTACTAGAGCCAGTGTGGCAAATCTGATAAATAGACAAGAGGTTCATCGAAATGTCAGGAACAACCAAAACATCCTATAGAGTGCCTCCATCCAAAGAGACAGAACCTAAACCCAAGACGGAAAGCTGTGAAGAGTCACCCACTGCAATCTGTGAAGTACCACAAGAGGCAAGAGAAGTGACCAACTACTGAGTGTGAGTCATATGGTGAGAAGCACCAGAGTCTAAAATCCAAGTGGACCCATTGGTCGATGGGCGTGCAGTGAGAGCATGACCCTTCCCTGTGGTGGAAGAAGAAGAAGACAGTGGTGAGGAGATGTGTTGTTGCTGCATGGCCTCCTCTAAAGCCTCTAATCGTTTCCAACACCTGGAAACTGGATGACCTTGCTTGCCACAGAAACTGCAAGTGTCTCTTGATTTCTCCTTAGTCTTGGAGGTAGACTCACCAGACTTCGAAGATTTCCCATGTTTAGGATTAAATGGTGGTTTAGAATCAGACTTAGGAGGCGGTTTGGAGGAATGCTCACTACCTGCAAAATCTTTCTTGGGCCTCGGTTTCTGCTTCTGTTTCCCCTTCGGTGATTGAGCAACCAATGCTTTTCTCTTTGAACCTGAGAGCATATCCATTTAAGAAAGGTGGGACTGTTTCCGAGATAAATGCTCACAAAATAAATCAAAGGTAGGCATGGTAAAATTGGCACCCAAACCATCCATGGTGGAGTAGAAGGAGGAAGCAAATATCTGAAATGGACCACGAAGCTTCGAAAGAATCAAATAAATGCACTCTGTGTCTGTCTTGTTCTTCCCACAACCCTGTAAAATAGAGCGGATAGTTTTGAACTTGTTCAAAAAGTCCTCAATAGTGGGGAAGGAATCAGGTAACAATGAAGTCAGCTCTGCCTCAATCTGTAATGCGCGGAACTCATTAATGGCCCCAAAAAGTGTCTCAAACTTCAGCCACATGGCTCGAGGAGTGAGCAAAGCATCAAGGTGAAACAAAAGACTGTCTGAAACATGCAGGCATATCAAACCCATAGCCTCATCCATCTTGTTCCTGTGCTGCATAATCTCAAAAGCACGCTGCAACTGAGGCTGAACCTCATCTAAACAAGACCATAACCCTCGTGACCTGAGTAGCCTCATCATACGAGACTTCCAAGTGTGATAGTTATGTGATGTGAGTAGCTCAACTGAAGAGTCTGCCATGAAACCCTGCACCTGTACCTGCTTGTGTTTTTTATTATTATGTGATCTTTCAGAATAGACAGAAGATGCAGAAGGGTTTGTATTTTTGAGAGTTTTGGTGTTCTGGTTTTCTGAGATAAATGACAGAAAGCAAGAGAAAAAACACCCCCCACAAAAGATAAACCCAAACCCTAGTACAAACTGAGAAGAAGGAAGCAATGCATAAGCAAAAAATACTTCAAGACAAATTCTCATGTACCTGGTGAAAATTCTGATAAAATAGATCACATCACTGAATAGAGCATGTTGAGAGCTTTCCAACGCCTATTCAAGTTTGAAAAACGGAGTCCGTTTGCATCTTCTATGACCCCGGAAGTGAAGAAAGAAGACCTCACTTTGACTGGTAAAAAATATCTAGACTGGTAAAAAAATTAAAAATATTTCTATACCATCAGATTGGTGCCATTCTCAGCTTTCCAATGCATCTTCCTGTTCGAAAAACGGAGCTAGGATGCCCAAGTTATGCCCATTTGACCAAAAATGACATAATAGGGGGTTGGAGAGAAAAAATTAGCCCTCAAGGGCTTAAAATTCGGTGGCGGCGGTGGACAGGCGGCAAGAGGTAGCGGCGTGCAGGCAACGCGCTAGTGGCGGGCAGGCAGAGCAGACCGGGTGGCGGGTCGGCAAGGGTGGCGGTGGCCGCTTGGCCGCGGTCGGTGGTAGCCACCAATGGTGGTGGCCGAGTGGCGCTCTGGCGGCATGGCGGTTTAACATTGGCCATTACACTATAAACCAAAAAATAACTTTAAAAAAAAATTTTTTCCGATTTTTGTGCGTTTTTTGCTTTTTGCTCCGTACGGCCCTAGGGCAAAAAAATTTTGCCTTCCAAATTGACTGTAACCAAAATCGACGATTTGACAGTCGATTTAGGGGTTTTTGGGTGCTACAAATCCAATGGCACTGTCCATTTGAGCCCAAAGTGAACCAAAAAAATGGAGTATGCTGAATCCACCCAAAAAAAACTTTAGAACCCTAGATTTGCTTCCAATGCAAAATCTCAAAACAAGAACAAGCAGCTGCAAATCTGAAGCTCTGATACCATGTTGGAGTTGAGAAGATACAACACCATAGAAGTCCAAAAGATCTTTGCAAGCAAATAACCTGTTACAAGGAGAAACAAAGAGAAGCAACAAAAGAAATGCTCAAGAATGTGGAGCAATGTATTCACCTGAAAATGTAAAATGAATTATCATACAAAAGATAGTTTTCAACTACATATAGATAAAAACCCTAAAAAGGAAAACCCTATGCTTGCACAATAATAATTAATAAAGCAATTAATTATTATGTACCTAATGTTAGCTTAAGTGAAAAAGAGTTAAAAGGAAACTTTACGTAATTAAACAAATATTGTTTAATTAATAAAGTAAATGTCCAATTACTCTAACAGTTACAATGGTATAACTATTTTGATTCCTAGAACTGATTATGATTTTTTCTAATGATGAGGAATGTGAATGTGAATTTTATTTATGAAATTCAGAAATGAAATTCAATTTTGGAATGAACAATGTAGCCTACAATTGCTTTGGTGCTCTCCTGTCTGATAAAGGAGATTTGACGACTCATTGTTAAGGGTTGTTATTTTTTTTGGGTCTGAAGGCTTAGAATAGGTACAATTAGTGGTAATGCAGGATTTTGAAGGTATTATGTAGGAAATCATGTTGGGAATAGTATGAAATAAATATACTATGCTTTTGTAATTACTGATATCAGAAGGAATCTAAAAAAAATAGGACACTTTTCTCTCTTGTGTATGGGCCATGGATTATGAATGGATTTATCAAGGGTTTGTTCATTCAGTTTCAATGGTGTAGTTGAAAGTGTAATTTGTTCTCTTGCTTTAACTTAATGAGTTAATCAAATGCTTGAACATAAATTGCATGTTTATGGTTATATGCTCAGGATTCACTAAGGAGTATTGTTTTAATATACTGACAAATCTCATGGTAGCAAAGCACTATGGTGATAAGTTCATTTTCATTTGAATTACGTTTATATGACTCCCACCCAATGGATGAGACACTGGATAGTATTGATAAATTCCTTTCAGTTATAGGACTATGAATCTAAGCACGGTGATTCAATACTCGAACATTTTAGCAAATATCAACTGCTATATCTTTTTGGGATATAGATCTAATGATAATTTCCAGTCTCCTTGCTTTGGGATATTTGTTAATATTCTTTGGTTTTTCCACAACTAGGGTAATGACTGTCTGTTAGTGTTAGTGGGGACTGCATCTATAAGAAGAAGTGTTCTTACCAATCATGAAACATTCTTATGAACACCCTTGGGTTTACCCACCTTGGTTTCACAGAGCCAAAAGTGTAGGAGATGTCAGTCTTTGACTGACTCTTGTTAGTTGGCCACTAGCCTTTGCAGTTATTTATAACGGAGGTTGGATACCTCTTAGAGAATTGCAAATCCCATGTGGGAAAAAACACCAACAGATTGTAAGATATACACAAAATGGATCTACATTGAAAATTCGGTAGGAAAATTCAAACAAATACAATTGGTAGATGTAAAACCAGGGTATGTGCAGGATCATGATGGGCCAAAAAGTGGTGATATGTAAGCAATATGATGGCCCATATGGCTAATGACTTTTATTTTACCCAAAATTGATGAAACGAAAAGGGTTTTTAGAGGATATTCTCAGCTTTCCACCAATATAAATTATGCTTTACTGTGAATTTAATAAATAATTATTATTCATTTTCTATTAGAATTACGAATAAAGTCCTGATTGATAGGCTGATTGAAAATAATCTATAACTTTCAAACGGTATCACATTTTTTGAATCTGAAACATGCGTCACATTCTATGCTTTGCATACTATAGGATTAAAAAAATAAATTTGAATTTCATGAATTTTGACCAAGTTAAGGTTGTTAGACAGATGAGCTTTTATATTTTTTAAAATTTGTAATAAAAAATTCATAATTAATTATTTACTTGGAAAAAAACTATAAAAAAAATGCATCACATCAGTACATGATTCCTCTACTTATATCTAAAAGATTATAAAAAATATTATCATTTTATTGTGGTTAGGGTGGTTAGACAGATACCTACTTCTTATTTTTACCCTGAAATTTAAATACTACTGCATTGAAATTTCAAATTTTCACCAAAGAGATTTTTTTTTTTATAAATAAAGGTCTAGTAGTTTAGAAACTACATTCAATTTGCTACAGATTCTATTTTTACATTTTTTTGAAATAATATAGATAAATTATTCAAATTTTTATGTCAAGTTGTCTAACTCTGATTTTCTGTCTTTTTATTGCCACTTAAGGGCCTATTTTTTCCATGATGATCCTACACATACCCACCAAATAAATGTGAAATTGCGGAGTATAATGATTGTAGAATATACATAATGGATTTTTTTTAAAGGTTTTAGAAACTTTCAATCAAATGCAATTGGTAGATGCATAGACAAATTTCACAACCTTCACCAAAATCCTTATCAATTTCCTTAATATGGGAGATTTGGAACAAGGTATAGACATCCATCAGAGCATAACATGAAGATGAATTTTCTCAAATGTTGTGGTTGTAGACTCCATTTTCAAATCTATGTAAAATTTGGGAAGATAGACAAATCTTGTGAACTATTTGACAAAATATCTCAAAGAATTGTAATCTCATGGAATACACTCTAATTAGAAAAGTTGCATCACTACCCTCATAACAATCTCTCAATTTGTTTTAGTTTCTATTGTGCTAATCAATTTGAAACTTAATTGTGATACATTAAGTTCATTGTCAAATTTTCATTTGTGTGTCAAGTTTGTCAAAATGCAAAATGATCAATTATTAATAAAATCATGGATCATGTAATATTGGGATGGGTGACCTCCTAGGAAGGCCTAGTGCTTCATCACTTTGAGAATCATTTAGATGCAATGAGTGCTAAGTGGACCATTCATTATCATGAGAGATGGGTTCTTGTGAAACACTACTCAAGAAACATGGGTCAATGAGTTTGACTTGTAAAACTACATAATTGAATTCTAATAACAATATAAAAATTTGACACAATGTGAAAAATACTTCCTACTTGTCAATAGATCATGTTGTCAAAATCTAGAATTTCAAATTATGAATTCTTTGTAATTACTCAATAGATCATGTTGTCAATTGAACCTGTTGGAATTTTTTTATTGCAACCCACACGTGTTTCCTAGAAGCTCCTATGAACTGGCCGCATTCAATAATAAAAGACTAGGAACAATATGGCCAACTTAACGAGAATAGCAATAAGGCTAATTCTCCTACACTTCGAACTCTGTAGAATCCAAGAGGGTATTCTCTAACATGTGCTCTTAAAATACAACATTTAAACAATTCATTTGCACACAGTTAAGCAACAAATAGATCCCCAATTAATGTTAAAGGATGAAATCATTCAAGAAATTGGTTATTCCTTAAAAAAGACTCATGTCCATTTAATAGAGAATCACACACTTCACATAAAGTAAATTGATAGGAAATGTTTGAGTAAAATATCTTGATGCCATAACACAAAACATACAAGAATAAAACGTAATCAGAATTCCAGTGCCATATCCCAGCGCACAGAGTCAAAAGAGAAAACTGAACTATAGGGTAAATTTCATATTGAACACTTATGATCTATTACGAATTGCATTACAACCCATATATCTATACCTGAGTTTATTACTCCTTTATGAATCCTATTTGTTATATTGCATGAATTTACTGGTTAACTGAAGCATTTAACTGATCCTGTGAACTAGAGCTATAGTTAAACATAATTCATAGTAAAGAACAAATGAAAATCAATGAAAATCATCTTTGATAGATATTTCATTAATAATCCACGTAACATAACACAATAGGAGAGAAAATAAACTCCAAATATTCATGAGTTTGATACAAACATGCTCAAAAACCCCATGATTAACAAAGTTCTCCAATCTGACTCAAAACTTTTTAAAACCTGGACTTACAATTCATACTCTCTGTATTACTAGACTCTTATTTCTCATATTTTGGATATTTCAATCGACCACTCTCTCGGCCCAGAATTCCCTTTTATAAAACAAGGGAGTGAACAAGCTTCAGGTCAGAGAGTACACATGTCTATTTGTAATTGGACTGCTAACTCTTGATTTAGTTAAAATTCTATTATGCAAGTGGAGAGCATAAGAAAAAGATCATCATTAGTTGATAAGGAGGAAAGAAAACATCACTCCAAAAGACGCTCCCCATATATCAAAGGCATGCTTAGCCGTTATAGTATTAACTCCACCTTAGCACCCTGTACTTGGAGTCAAAAGGAGAATGCAATTTTAGAATATAATATCTAAGGCCAGGCCTATATTATACATCACCAAGTTGCAATTCTTGACTATAACACTCATAATTCCAGTTCATTAGTGAACACCTTTTTCCATAATTCAAACTCTTCCTCAGAAGGCCACTAGAAAGCCACAACCTGATCAACCTTGTTTCGATAGGGAGCACACTTTACCATTATCGATGTGGCCTTTTTATCAAAGTTCTCTAAGAAACTTATACCAAAAGATAACTTTTCCAATGTATTCTCTAGCATGCAGATGTCATCATTTTTGCATATCTCATGTGTTTGAGACATCATTATATTGTTCATTTGCTCCTTCCAAACCTGCAGGGGTTTGAATTCATGCTGACTATGTAAAATATGAGGCAATGGGGTCAGGTCCTTTCCATCATACACATCTTTCAACACTTTAATCTTGGATTCCATTGGGGCGGAAAATCCCTGAAACTTTTGCTCAACAATTCCCTTGACTAATTGATATGTTGCAATAACAGTAGGATATTTATCACCATGCTATTTTGTCCCTACTACCATGAATTTAAACTTCTCCATTCTAGGGCTCCATTTGTTTAGCAATGGGATGGCCAATTCTTTATCCCTTGGAAACATTTTTAGTGCTTGCAACATTAGGACATAATTTGCATGAGCACTGTTTATCTTACTCTGGACCCTTCTGTTTAAATGTTTCAAAATAGTGTCCACTATCACTGCATTGCTTCTCTCTGCTGCATCTTGAATTTTCTTTACCATCTCCTTATATTATTCAACCCGATGAATCAGTTTCTCCCTAGAAATTCCCCCTCCAGGGCTAGTAGCTCTCTCAATAGCGATAGGCACTTGTCCCATATTATATTGAACAATAGCCAAAGATTGTGCTTGTGCAGGAGGTTGAGACTTCTCTACTGGTGGGTCGGGAATAGTGTGGCTAGAACTGGCTTGCTTTTGAGATCTCATGGTATCCATTTGTTGCCTCAATAAAGCCAATTCAGTTTCTAACTCTGCTACCTTTTGTTGACTTATTATATTCAATAATAATGTCATTATATTGGCCTCTCAGAGTATCCCGATCCTTGGTCAAATCTTCAATAGTTTCTCTAGTGAATTTGGCAACATTCATGACCATATCAACAGCTTCCAATGTTGGGGTGTCAACAACTCTCCTCACAACCAAGTGACCACTGAAGTCAGAAGGTTCTGCAACAATTGGTTTTTTAGAGCCAGTGGATAGGGACCAGATTGCCAATGCATCTCATTCCTCACTAAAGGACGATCCCTTGAGTGCCAATGTAGCCTCCTCTTCAGTAGCAAGAAGTGGCTTATTATCCCTTCTTATTGTGTCAAACACCACAACATTAGCGATATCCCATTCAAGGAGTAGCAATACTCCACTTTTTTGAACCAATTCCCAACCCTGCTCTAGTGTTATTGATTTGAATTTGTCTTTCATTTGTTCCTCGACCTTAGCTTGAATTACCTTCTCTGGGAACTTTGGATGCAAAATTCTCTCATGTGCCACTTTCTCAGCATATATTACTGTATGTGCTCTCCACACAAAAAATTTAAAAGCACTGGTTTGAATAAAAGAGTCATCCATCATGAACTCTCTGCAAGCTTCTATTCTCAAGTCATCATTTCTTATTATTCTTTTGATTTCATCTTTTCCTAACCTCAAAGAAACTGTACCTGAACCTATTGCAATGTCAACTGGGTCCAATAGAATCCCAGGATGCATTTCATCAAGAGTGACAATAATGTCATCATCCTCATCACCATCACAATCAACAATATTTACTCTTTCAACCCTTTGCCTCTTTGGTGATGGTGGGCAAGCCTGTTCTGAAAAAAATGGAGGAGAATCCAAATCAACAATATTTGGTACTAACTGCCTTGAAGAAGATGGTACAATATTTTTAGCAACATCTTCAACCCTACTTCCCTTTCTTCTAAAAAAAGCCTGTATCTTATTTTGGGGCTGATAAGTAGGCCTCTCCTCTTCCTTTACCTTAGGGTAATCCTCGATGGTTTGTGGTTTTCCCCTTTCTTCCACAACCCTTTCATCTTTCAAAACCCCAACCAAGCTCTCAAAATTATCAATAGCATGCATTGCCCTGCTAAACTCATCTTTAGCATTAAGTATGGGATTGAAACCAGGTATTTTCTCCTGCTTAATTTTTACCATTTTAGAGTAGGCAATGTATAGTGTCTTTCTCTCATCTTGTAATTCCAAATCAAAAATATTCCTGATGGTGTCCTCAGGAAAGTAGAAGTTGTGGACAAAAGCTAATGTCTGATGTTTTTCCTTTATTTGAGAGATAAAACCCTCAAGATCATGATTCCTGGGGCGCACAGTCCTTAGCCTATAAGGCCCAATTAATTTATGCAACTCCTTCCATCCTCCCTTTGCCATAACAAAATTGGAAAATGTTGTATATTCAGGGAAGAAAGAACCTTTCTTCTATTCAACTAGCAAGTGTAGTTCTTGAGCGCCCCCCAACTACCTCATGATTTCCAAAAATCCAATTTGAAGGGGCACCTCCCTTGGCAGAACCTTTGGATTGACATTAGTGCCAAAAACCTTGAAAACTTGTGGTATTATGATAGGGGATAATGTCTCCCCAATTGTGCATTATGTTCAATTCAGGCCTTCTCTCCATCGGCCTCAAGAAGTCATGAATTTTCTTTTGGGATCCTTGGGGGGTCATGAACCAGAGCCTCCCTTAATTTAGATCCAAAGACATTATGAAAAGTTACATAATCAAACTTATGATCATGCATGTCAAGAATCCTAGTCCAATATTGGACAAACATTTCAATGTTTCCTTCCTTCTTCTTTAATTCCATATCTTTTTCGAACACAACCTGACCCCTATACAGAAACATGTGGATTAACAAGGAATACCATCTGAATCCAACCCAATTCTTCCCCTCCTTTAGGGCTACCAGACCTATGTGCATCTTCTCTGCCAAATAAGTGGAAAAATTATATATTACATTAAAACCTGAGTGCTGGTGATTTATTGCCATATACATAATATCGGTAGGAAAGGTTTTCTTTAAGCTGACTCCTAGAGCTTGACATAAAGCACAAACAGTCTTTTTGAAATAACTGGAGAAATAGTCCATAGGAAAAGGTTCAGGCTCATTCCTGCCAATTACTACCTTGTTCTAATTTTTTCCTCTTCCTGAGACTGCCAAATGAGGTATTAAAAAGGATGTTATGAACAAACCCCTGGTATTTTTATATTCTTGTCTAAAAACCTCCAAGTTGACAGGAACCATATCCTGACTCCATTCGTGCAATTTGAAAATCTCTGCAATTTATTCTTTGGTTATCTTAATCATCTGCACACTAGCATGTGTTTTGACAATTCAGGCCATAGGGTCATATCTAGCAGCAATGTCCTTTAAAAGATCTACATCCATATAAACATTAGGAACCACCAATTTACCCAGGTCTAACCTCCAAGGATTACACAAAGGAACCAACAAATTCATGTTCCCAAACCAATTGGAGAACAACTGCCACCCGATGTATGGTAACTCGACATCTTGAATTGCACATTGCTTGTCTGTCAATCCTTCCAAGATTCAAGGTCCATAGAACAAAACCTTTCCCTCCTACTTCTTGCTAGTAGAGGGCTGTAACAAATCAATAATATCTTGGGATAAAGACCTAGCAGTGGTTTCAAAACCAGAACTTTGGCCTTGGGTGCCATTTATACTAGACTAATGATAATTTGAACTAGGGTTTGCTTATTTTAGATAGCAAATAATTATAATTTTCTTCTTTGGCCTTAACAGAAAATTCTTCAATATTCAAAAATCCCTAGCAATTATCTAGACAAGCTCTAAAAGTGAATCTATTCAATCAATTCTTCAAGAATAGAAACATGAAACAATCATGAATTTCCCAACAAGCAACCATCAAATCTTCTGAATTTACAAGAAATGGCATATGTGCTACTTACAGTTTCAATCGTAGAACATCCAGGGTAGCGAAATTGAGAAATCGTAACCACAACTTCCTTCACTCGATACCAAGCAATTCTTCCTCAATGTAGAGATACAACACAAAAATAGTAATTCACAAATTTTAGCATTTAATTATGCAGGCAGAGTCGCACTCAGCCATTACTATTCACTCGCGCGAGACAAAAAGGTTATAGTACAATACCTGTTTAATTTTAAATATGAGTCATTAATCAATCGCAACGTTGGCCAGGAGAATGACTCAAATTTAGTCAAAATTGTTTGAAAATTCCACGTTCTCCCTCCAATCACCAAATGAATAGGATATTCACCTACCGAGTACCACATCAACACGAAAATGCACCCCACCTTTGTTATCAATGCACAACATCGGAGTCCACGAGTCACTGAATCACACACCTCGTAGCATTATTAAAACTTTAGTTTTAATTATGCAAGGTCAGCGAGGAATGACCACGATGCGTCGGTATGGAAACAACTATTAGCATTAGCCTTCATCATCGATCAACGAGCAAAACTGGTCCCCACCATCAAATGTGACAGATGCCAGCATCTCACATGCCTCGCACCATATTTGTGACGTTAGCAGAAACCTTGCAAGGTCTACGAGCAACGGTCAAGATTGAAATCACTTCATCCAACGGACGCACAATCTGCACATGCAAAAAGGTTATTCATAAAGAAAGGGACCAAGTAGGTGGACAGGAAAATGACCCTCAAGGTCAAAAATATTATTTAGAGGTTTAATCTAAAATAATTCAATAGCCCGAAACTATTAAAATATAATGTAGTCATGACGCCAAAAGGCAGAAAGGATGGGTAAATGGGGCGGGTAAAGTCACAACCAAAAAGGGATAAAAGACCACTTAAGTGACTGACCACCATCAATAACAAGTCAATGCCAGAAAAGAAAACCCATTGACTCGTCTAGTCCAGGCCCCCTTTTAATAAATAATGTTAAATATTTCACCTGACTTTATTATTTCTTAAGTCTGGGTTGGTCTGTGCCCCATGCTTTAAGAACAACTTTGAGCCATTGTTTGTTGTTGTCCTAGGTGATGTCCCCTTCTCCCTTTTAATAGTTGTTTTATTTTGTAGGAGGTGTTTTTAATGACCGTCGATCTTCCTACAATTGATCATGACTGCTCCTCACGATCTCGTGATGACATCACCATTGGTTGTTTGGGGATTGCGATAACACAGGCAAGTGCCATGTGTCCCAAGCTGTCGATGCCAAAAAGGGATTAATAAAGCATTTAATATTTGCGTCAGAGTTAAATACATTATAAAGTGGGTTACTAAAACAGCTGCGAGATGCATGTGCTCGAGATCGATGGTGATGTTATAATCTTGATAAAAAGTTGCTCAACGGTTATGTTTGGTGCTGCTGACTAGTGTGAGTGAACACGATCGCCGATGGTAGGAATCAACAGTTGCCCGCCATCACGTGATCCAAAGATGCAGGATGTTTAGTGATCGCAATATCATGAGCGAGCACCACGTGTATTCCTTTGGCGTTGCCTTCTGTGGTGGGCCCTCGATGCTAACATGGAGATTTCATCTGCCCTTTTGAAGATGGTCGTTCTATGATATGACAAAAATAAAAGATCTATGACTGAAGTTTAAATTCGCATCAAATGTGATTGGAGCCGTTGGTGTGGCATGCAAATTAGCTTTAATGGCGGACAAGACATCTACTGGCTCAATTCAATCGACATAAAGTATCTGCTCTTTTTCTATCTTCATCACAAAAGCATTCAAGTATTTTCCAAGCAGTTAAGAGCCAGAGATAAAGTTTTTCGAGCGATCACCATGAAGTTTGGTTCTCTGCAAGGCACGAAATCCCATGAGTTATTTTCTAAACTGTTGGGTTAATTTGACTGTCTTTGCAAAGGGTTCTATTTTTCTGGTCAAGGGGTTTTGTTAATTATTGTCGTAGGGTTACTAGTTCATTTGAATTATTGGAATTGCACAGTTGTGTTGTATTTTTGTGTTCTGGGTACCCCTAGTTTCTTCAAGGATTTGATTTTTTTAAAGAAGCCCTAGTTGTTTAAGATGGCACCACCGAATCAACACTCTGGCCATGTTGATTATTTGAAGAGGAATTTGTATGATGAATTCCTGAATCAACTCCCATTGTCAACAAATGACAGGAAGAGTGGTTTGGTTTTAATGAATGGAAAGACCCTAGGCGAAGGTCTACTATGCATAAATTATAACATTGCGGATGCCAAGATTCCTATGACTGGTCTTAAAATGTTTAGGTTGTGGTATGGACAATGAAACTTACCTCACCCATTCTCTAATGGCTAGAAATACGACATGGGGAAACTAACAATGCCAAATTTGTTCCTTGATGTTGACTTGCTCAGAGCAGTGGCAGCATGGTATGATCCTATGACAAGGGTCATAAGGGATAATGATGGTGGAATTTGGCTAAGCATAAATGTAGATGAGATTCAATTTTTTTTTGATTTGACTGAGTATAGCTCTTTCTTAGTCCAAATATATTTTGAGGAAATGAAGGAGGAGTACAAAAGGTTAAATCCTCTTTTCAAATTGAGGTTTCTTCCTCCTCACCTGGCCAGGGTGGGAAATTCAACAATTCTTATTAGCCCAAATGACCAGAAGCCTTTCAGGCTAAGCTGTTTTCTCGGTCACTTCCTGGAAACAGCTTATTCTTTGTGCCAGATTTTAGGGTTCAACCCTAATACTGTGATGCCATTTGCATACTTGTTTATGGGAGCTCAGATTTAGCATCCCAACTTCTCTGTGGTATATGACTTTGCATCATTCTTGTCAAAGAAGATGCATGAGGGTTTGATGAAGCTGCATGTGGGGGATACTGGCACTCCTTTTTTCTAGTACTCCCTGTTGATGCATATGTTCCTGTACAAGAATATTGTTTTCTTCTCAAAAAAAATTGAGTTGAGGCACGAGGTGAATGGAGAAAGGTTACTAGTACAGGTGTGGAGTGAAGATTTATCTTACAACAGTGGAGGTGCCAGCTTTGTGCAGTTTGATAATTGCTTTGCCTCCAACCTCAAGGCTTGGTTAGTGGTAAATGTACCAAGAGTCCCTAAAGATTTTCATGACTTCTTCCGACCGAAGGTGAGGAAGCCTAATTTAAAAGTGTGTCACAATTGGGGTGGTATCATCTTGTACCCTGTAAGCACTGTCTTGAGGGTGTATGGTTTCCAAGGAACCCCTCATATCCTCCCCTTTAATGTACCATCAAAGATGGGGTTTCCCGAAGTTATGTGACAACTAGGTTGTATTCATGAGGACAACCTAACAAAGAAAGGAAAAGGGACTTTGTTCCTTGAATACACCGTTGTTTCTAATTTTTTTTGTTCCAAGGGAGGATGGGTCCACTTCGGAAGGTTTTTTGATGAATTCAATTTGAGGAATGGTCCTAGGAGACAACATGACCCTAAGGGATTCTTTTCATTGTTCAGACAATGAATTAAAGGTGGAAAATTTGCACATGAATTCAACTTTCCTGAGGACCTAATCAGAAATGAGTTTGATTTGAATAGGCAGAAGTTGAATAAAGAAAAATGGATTGCATATGAAAAGTTGCTGGCTATAATATATAAAATGGATCCAAAATATGATCCATTAATGGAGTTCACTCCATTTCACAAGAGAATAGACTTCTTAATGGCTAATTTCAAATATATCATGGGCACCTTGATGACCAAGAGGGTGAGTTTGGAATTAGATTATGGTATAGAAAGACCGGATGTGAGGCCTGAAGAAACATGGCCAGCTTATCAACCACTAGTTGACATGCCTCTATACAAGAGAAAGAGGAATTTGAGTAGTGGTGAGGATGAAGGGGATAAGAAGGGAAAACAAGTCATGCAAGAATCGTCACAGTTGGGTCCAAGGATTAGAGCACCTGAAGGGATAAGGATTATGGATCTAGATTCACCACCAAGAGGTGATCCTGTAGTGTTACCATTAGAGCCAAGCCCTAAGAGGTAGAGAGTTGAGGAAACGTAGGAAACTCTGATGGATGAGATAATTGTGACTGATCAAGACATGCAGGTTGGGATCCCTTCCCCTCCTAGATCAACACAATTGGTGCTTTTTGACATGGATGTAAAGGGGCAATGTGTACAAGATGCCAGGATGGAGGCCTACAAGGAATTCTTGGATGATGATGCATTTGTAAAGACTCCTGTACTCTTGCAACTAGTTTGGACGATGAAACTAGAAGAGAACCAGAACAAATGCAAGAGTAGGAGAGAATCGAGACCTGATAGGTCTGAGCAGGAGAATGATGATGAGGTCAAGGCCAAATTAATGGAAGAATTCAAAGGCATCACTCCTGAGGAGGGAAGAATACTTGTGACTCAGGATGGTGTCTTACTTTTACTTGAATGGGACATAGTTGATGCGGTTGCATTCAATGCTATCTTACAGTCCAAGCAACCTATACAAAACAGTGAAGAAAAGGTTAAGGCAGCTCTGCAGGACTCTGCCTTCAGTGATGAGTATGAAACTCTGGCCATATGGGCATTGGCACCCTAGGAAAAAAAATCAAATGTAATTGATATTAGCCCACACCTAAGGGGAGGGATAATCATCAAGAGAGATTCTAAAACTTCAATAATAGAAGCTACAAGATTGACAGTAAATGTGGCCAAATTGGCCCAAAAGACAGTTGAGAGAGAAGAGTTTGATGGAGAAATACAATATGATAATTGAAGAATATAGTAGGATGCAGCAAAGGAATGTTGAGCTACAATCTGAAGTAGATAGGTTGAAATATGGGTAGGTGGGAGAATCCTCCAATGTTCCTGGTATCAGAGCATTACCTTCTATTGCAGGATCGGTCCCCCCTACTACTTCAATTGTCTCAACTCTAAGGTCCCCCATCTAGGCACCTGCTCTCAGTCCTACACCAGGGCTAGTTGAAGAAGAAGTTGAATATTCTATGGATCCCACCAAGAAACAAATGTTGAATAGGATCACAAAATTGCAGGCTATCTTAAAGGCAAGTGAGGATGATGTAATTGCCAAACAAAGTGAGGTGATTGACATAGTTTTGAGGCATCTTAATGAAAAGGTTCATGGTAAATTACCATTTGTACATTCTTTGTATTCTTTATTCTTGGATGGAATAAAAAATATTAATAGGGATAGGGAAATAGTTTTGCCTTTGGTTGAGAAATGGATCCCTAGGGCCAATGATCTGGATATTATGTACAAAACTTCTAGGTTTGATGCAGACAACAAGCCCCAGTCATTGAAGCCTACTCAAATCTTTGTAAAATCATTGAACGGATTCCAGGCCCTACTTGATGATTTGAGTAGAAGAATTAGGGAGCTGATAAAGATCTTTGATGACTGGAATGATACATTTTTGCAAGACATTATTGATGCACAAGGAAATGTTAAGACATTGCAATAGTGGCAGGATGGGGTAGAAGAATTTATCAATGCACAAATCGATTTGATTTTTGATGATTCAAACTATGATTTTCTGGTAAATAGTATGGATAAGATAATTAACACCAACACATTATTAGAGTTTTTTTAAAGGAAAGTCAATTAAGTTGCAGTGAAGTGCACACGTTACAATACTAAGGTGAATGAGGTGGTGAATTTTGGCTGGCCAATAGATGAAGAGTATTAGAGATGGGTGGACAAGTACTTAATCGAAGAGGAGTAAAACAATGTCTATTACCACAAGATGGATGAAGGAATGCGAGATGATGATACAAACAATTCTGGAGATAGCCATAGGAAATGATTTAACAATGGATAGGGCATGTGAATAGAATGAGAAGATGTTCGAAATGGAGATAGCCATAAGGAATGCACTTGAGGATGCTGATACACACAAGTGGCCAGCTTATCGAGATTATCTGTCAAACATCTATTTATGGCTTAATAGAGCATAATTTCTAGTTTGTTATTGTTGTTAAGCAAAAGACATTTCTCAAAGGATGCACCTTTTCACAATTTTGATATATTTATATCTATTTCATAATGTAAAATAGATATAGGCGGATAGGAGAAAGATTTGTAGATAGTTTGCAATGAAACTTTCCTTTAAAAGACTCAGATGCATGTATGAATTTTGATGAAGTTAATGAAGATGTCTAAACTTGTGGCTTAATCTTGGTATCAATTGTTTGTGGAATTATACAGTTATCTGGTTGTCTCCATTTTGATGCTTTTCTATTGTTTAAATTGATATATCAAGCATATATATATTCAGTTTACCGATACACATTTGTTGTATTTGTGTGATGTGACTATTTGGTTCTTTCAAGTAAAAATTAAACCCTTCTAGTCAATCGTAGTAACTGAAGAGTATTAATTGGATCAATAAGAAGAATCACATAACTAGGATTGTCATTCTATCTCAAGTAGAGTTTGTCAGTCATTTACTTGCACATTTATACAAGTTATAAACTACATATGTGTGCCAAACACTTTGAATTATTGCCATCGTAGATTACACTTTTATAGATCTTCATTAGACTCCATACACCCAACAAGGCAGTGGTCTCATGCTTTCATCTTTTGGTATATCCATTTTATTTTTTACATCTATTAATTGAACATATTCTAATATAATTCAAATATAATTAAAATTAAAAACATCATAAATTAATTATGTAACCACATAAGTCAAATATAATTCTATCAAGAAATTAATATCAAATAGATAATACAATCACATAGCTCATACATTTCAATGTCATTGATCTTCTTCTTCATCCAACTCTTTGTCACACTCAAGTATATCATCCAAAATCCCATAGTATTGATTTTTTGAGACTTTTGGATGTATGTCGCTTCTAGATGAAACATTAGTCACCTAGAAGACTGCACTTATCCCAGAATCACAATTTTTCTTCATGTCATCCAAATTTTTGATTCAAAATTTATGACCATTGCACCACATAGCCTTGTGGTGTTTCACCTGCAATATGTCAAACATGTAAAAATTATTGCAATATCGTTAGTTGATAAAAATATTTATTCACGGCCTAATGTATGCAAAGAAAAAAATCTCAACATATATATACATCAATATAATTGAAAATAATTAAATAATATGGGTGATTAATATATTTATACATACCTTTTTATCTCTTAAACCATATCCTAAATCAATTTCCCTTTGTGTAACATTGAAATCTCCATCACGATGAACTTCTTTAACCAATGAAGCCACACCTTCCCATGTTAATGTGCGGCCAAATTGTTGACATCGTTCAATCCATACCGTCATTCAATCAAGATTATTTACAATGTACAAATGTAGTGCATCCCACTCTCGACCAACTGTATCAAAAATATTTGAGATTCACAAATGACGTATAATTAGTTAATTACCACAATATACGACATTAATTTATAATTGATGAATATTGAAGATTAATAATTAAATAAATACAATATACATAAAACCCAAATGTAAAATGTATTCTAATTAATCTCCATGACCATCTTATAATTACCTGTCACTTTCCTCAATCTACCTTTCCCCATCAGGTACTCCCCTTCGAATTTGTTAATGGAGTTGGGATCCCAAATGCGATCTACATGATCTTTGCTACAAACTTAGGAAGATATTCAGTAATGTACACCATGGTTTGGTATACCATGTATTCCTCCACCATAGAAGCCTCAGGATGTGCTCTTTTTCTAACAAAAGCCTTCAAAAATTTCAAGTGCCTCTCAACCATCCACATTGACCTTGTGTGTATAGGTCCACACAATTCAATCTCCTCAACTTGGTGTATGAGGTAGTGTTCTTGTGCATTGAAAAATGTTGAAGGTAGACACTTTTTCATTTCACACATTAGACAAGGAATTTTTCTCTTCCAATAATTTGTATCTTCTTTATGGATTGCTTTAGATGACAACCATCTACAAGTGATTCAAGGCACAAATATATTGAACAAAAATATACAACGAATTGAACAAATATTGCTACTTACCTCATGTATTTTCCAAGATCATATATAACTTTCTTGACATTGTTGTCGAAGTTGTCTGGGAGAGATAGAGGTAGAACGTACGACAACAATTATAAAATGATCTTTTCATTATTTTCCCAAAAGTAGTAAACATAATACACTGAAAAGTACATGCAATATACAAATATATATACAATATACTAGAATAATTACCTTAATGAAGGTATGCCAACCATGAGTTTTCATCCCTGACCCAAATTCACCTTTCTTTGTTATGATATTGTTTATGTTCGCAGCAAATCCTGTGGGAAATCGAATTTTCCTATGACTTCTTTTATAGCATTGCTTTGCTACTCCATTAATAACCAAAGAAGGGCACTTATATTAATTTAGTCTCCATCGCTATTTAATTGAATAACATTTTCATTGCATGATTGGCTTCCTATATGTCACTACAAATTTTGACAATTTTTTCTTTGTCATGCCTTCCATCTAATATTTTCTATAATGTTTTTGTCATATTCTTTCTGATATGCATTGTATCAAACAAATGCATAATTTGTAGCTGCTCATAGTAGGGTAACCTACTAAATTGTCTAGGATAACTTTTCAGTCCTTCTGGAAGCCGACCATTAATGCCTTGATGACCTTCATGAAGCATATAAGTTAAACAAATTAACAATGACAATCATTGTCAACTACAGCATGAGTAAACACAACACAATATAAAAATATAAATTCAAAACATATCATATATGATAGATAAACAATTTGATCTGATGTATAACCTTGACAATTAATTCTCTTATTTTCCAACTTCCATAGGCGAGGTGCCATTCTTCGTGGTTTTGATGTAGTCTCTTCTTTCCCATTGTAAAGATGTTTTTTAGTAGTTCGATACTTATGATTTCTGTGGAGGAAGTGCCTATACTCATCAAACACCTACTTTCCTAAACTTGTTGAACGACTAGATTTCATCTTTGTGTTAGAAACCCTAGATCAGACATGCAAACTTAAACACCTTCCACAGAAGAGAAAACATAAAAAAAAAGCAAAGCTTTGCATGTCAATGTGCAAATTATATTATTCAGAATTGAGAAATTACAATAAGAGAATTGCTTTATAAAAGCAATGTATGCAACCCTAATGTTGACCTAAAAACAACTCAACTAAATAAAGCTTACTTATTAATTAAGTAAACTAATTATTACCTAAGTAAAGTTATGCAAGTGCAATTAAATATTAATTACACTAACACTTTGGACCACAAATTGGACATCCAAATTTCCCTTTGTTTGAAGACCTGCAAATCATATATAATTGGATTAAATATGTCAATTTTTATAATTATATATAATAAATAGATTATTTAAAAAACATGCATGATATCTACTTCATAAAATTAAATATCATTAAATTCATGTAGTCGAACATTATAACATACCATAAAAATGTGTTAGCCCTGGGGCATCATGAATTGTCCATACAAGCATTGCATGGAATTCAAATTGTCTTTGTCCTATTGGTCTAGATATGTCATACATAGTCATGCCATTCCATAAATTTAGTAACTTATTGATAAGAGGCTCAATATATACATTCATATCTTTAACTTGGTACTTATCTAGGTGAATAAACATAAACATTACATAATTATTATAGCCATTTTATTGTAATATATATAAATTCATGTACATGACTATTAAATGAAAAAACATATATGTCATTATGCAACAAACAAGACAAATGAGATGCTACTACGTTAAAGAAAATTGATGTAAACAAATACCTGGAACAATCATTGCCAACATTATGTGCTCCCTCTTTATTGACATCCATGGAGGAATGTTATTGTTGATAAAAAAAATAGGCCACACCGAGTAAATAGATCTCAACTCTCCAAATGGATTGACACCGTCTGCTGCCAATGAAAGCATGAGATTATGAGGTTCTTCTTTAAAGTGTGACCATTTTTCCTCCATGTCCCTAAATGTAGAACCATCCACAGGCATTCAAAGAATCTCATCTCCACTTCTATTTCATGCATGGTAATCCATAAATTGCGCTAAGCTTTCACACCTAAATAATTGCTGCATGCGTGGAATAATGGGAATATAATGAAGAACCTTGTGAGGCACCATTTTTGTTAGTTGATCTATTTGATATCTATTGATATTACATTCCGAGCATTCTGTTGAAAATTCATGTTGTTTATGATATATAATATGATCATTGGGACATGCATCTATTGCTTGATACTCCATTCCAATATCTTTCATAATGCCAGATAAATCTCGGTATGAGAGAGGTAAAATATTTGACGATGGTAAAAAAAATTCACCAATCAATCTACAACAAAAAATAATTTCTTAATATAAAGAATATTAATGGTACATACTTCATCCTTTATTTACTAGCGATGAACTAACAACAATTAAAATAGATGAAAAAAAATGACATATATGACATACCTTAACATCCGTGAGATTTCTATGTTGGATAAACCATTCATAACCTTCAAGTTTACCAACAACAATACAACAGAGAGAAGAGTTGTTTGGGAGCCTTCATAAAGGGTCTTGTATGCCTTCTCAAGTACAGGTAAATCATGAACATCATCAAAGTCATCTCAATCAACATGATCAGATGTGCCACTACATGTGTCATCGATCAATGTATTTGTACCATCATCTTCAATTGTGTTTTCTGGCGCATGATCATCTTCTTCCATAGGATTATTAACTTCATCTTCGATATTCACAACTCCATGTTCCCCCGCTTGCAAAACAATATTTTCTGGACCGTGATAATCCATATCATGTGCCCTAGGGCACCCCACCTTTATAATAATGACAAACACAAATAAACCATGATCATGATCAAGTGATTTTTTATATATATCAAATGTTAAAACAATATAAACATTTACAAATTCAATCAATATAAACACATATAATAAACAACTTACCAATGGACGATAACCATGCCCCCTTCAACGTGACCATGCTGCCTACAATGTTTCTCAACTGTTGTAATTAAAATTCTTCTCATCTTTAAGCCCTTGCAATTATTGCAAGGACAATAACATTTCCCATCACCCTTTATTTTCAATCTAGCCCACAATCTATCAAGTGACTCTTCATTTTGTTCTAGACTAATATTATCTGACATGATTTTTCTTTACCAAGCTTGAATATTTAGATCTTCAAAAAATATCAAACTCACACTCCAATAATTTTTAATCATACACAAGTAATAAAATATAATAATTATGATATTTTACAACAAAAAAATTTGGCATGCAACCACCCCTGCAAAAAAAAAGATAGTATGAAGTTAATGACCCCAAAAAACACTTTCAAATGCTAATTCCAGAAATTATTAAATTCTAATTTTACTATGATTTCCAACTATTAGACTCCTAAAATCAGAATATTGAACTTGCACAACAAAATATGGAAATGAAATTCTCAAAATGCAGCTAATAGGCCTCAACAATTAAGATCTACTCGAGACTTTGTGAAGTCACTGCAAGGTTTCCAGGCCTTACCTGATGATTTCAGTAGGAGGATTAAAGAGTTGGTAAAGAGTTTTGATGACTGGAGTGACACATCTTTACCAGATATTGTAGATGCCCAAGGAAATGTTAGATCACTGGAGCAATGACAGGACAGGGTAGATGAAATCATCAATGCGCAATCAAATTGATTTGTGATGACTCATATTATGACATGTTGATGAGTAGTATGGATAAAATCATTAACACTAGCACATTTTTGGAATCTTTTGAAAGGGAGGCAAATCAAGTAGCAGTAAAGTATACACCTTATAGTGCCAAGGTAAATGAGGTGGTAAATTTTAATTGGCCAACAGATGAGGAATATCAAGGATGGGTAGAAAATTACTTAATTGAACAAGAATAGGATAGAGTCTACAACCGACAGTTAACAGCTCAGCGGTTATGGTTATAACAAATTTTGGCTGTCTTGGTGGCAGTTTTGGTGCAAGTTTTCAAAGTTTGGCAAATGCAACAGTTATTCTCCAGTGGACGGGATGAACAAGAAGATTCTCCAGAGACTCAGTTGTTGTAACCAATTTTTGAAATGTCATAAGGCGGTCCAAGTGACCAGTGACAGGTGTATTTCTGGTCTGATGCTTATTGCTCCTTTATTTTCCCTAGAAGAAGGATTTCAGGACCAAAAATACGGGTTAGCAAGTTAGATATCTTTAGGTCAAGTATAAGTGAAGTTGCAGAGTGAATTTGTAAAGAGCCTGATATTATAGTGAAGATACTATTCTTAGGTTTTGTGTCATTTTATTGTAGGTTTTAGTTTCATGGGTACTTAATTTTCAAAACAGTACTAGAATCTGAATGAAAATTACTCATTTCAAGGTCATGTATCTTCATTGTATGAATATATTATTATCTTGAATAAAATGATCAAGGGTTAATTTTTTCATCTCACTGTTATGGTGTGTGTAATTCTCATTTTGGCTTTAATTCAAGGAATTAATTAAAATGCTTGAGTGAGGTTATAGGTGACTATGTTCATATAAGGATTTGATAATTAGTATTAGGTTAAAATATAGATTGATGGTATTGTAAGGCAGTATTATCTGAGATTTTATATGCTATGTGTCTAGAAGATAAACTTGATTACAGCAAAAAACAACCAACACCTTTGATATTATCTAGCTATGGCTCCCAAATCTATTGAAAATTGATCATTAGGGTTAAAATTGAAACCTTGCAAATATAATCTTTGTCCAAATCCATCAAGAATTTTCCATCAGTTATAAACAATTTGCTTATAAAAAATTTGTGAAGTCAGGTCTAAAATCTGGAAATGAAATTCTAAAATTGCACAAAACTAAAAATGAAATCTGATGAGATGTTGCTTTAAATATGATTTTCAAACCTGGAAGTACAAATATGACTTCACAAATGAATTCTGGAAAAAGATAATGACTACCCTCAACCTGGCGATATCTTCTTGAGTTTCTTCTGATTTTCCCCAAAAAAACCGTTGAGCAAAACACTGTTGTAATAAACAGTCGAGCTCATTTTTATTTATGTCCACCACAATTTAACTTTGCAGGTCCATCGAAATTTTGGCGAAAGATCTTCATCAAAACGTAGACGAAAAAAGCGGTTTGTTGAAATTTCGACGAACGTCGGGGATAAAAATTTTAAAAAATGAAAATTCGCACAAGTGTCCGACGATACATCTAATTATATGGCTATCGTCAAAAGGTTTCATCGGATTTTGCAATCAAATGAGTTAGTGATTAGACCCTCAACTCTTAAACCCTCAATCCCTCAACCCTTAAACCATTAATTTCTCAACCTTCTACCCTAATCCCTCAACCCTCAACCCCTTAATCCCTCATTTTGCTTCTTCTCTTTATGCATTATTCATTTGTTCATGCCATTGTCTCATGTCATTTCAGGCATATTCTCTTTGATGTTCTCTTCATTGTTCTTCATTTTAAAAATTTAACCTTGGACAAGGCATCCTAAACAATTATATAATAAATTTAATTAGACAAAATTATACACGAAAAATTAGTATGAATTATCCTAACAATTATGTCACAAAATTAATATAAACTAGCTTATCTATCTTAATATATTATTCGCCGAGAGATATCATTTTTGAGGCGTATTTTTTTTCTTTTTTGAATTTTAAAAATACGCCTTGAAAATGATAATGATATCTCTCGGTGTATAATATATAGATTAATATATTAAGATAGATAAGCTAGTTACACCGAGAGGCGTAACCTATAGTGGGAGCAAATGTGAGCGTGTTAACAAAAACAACTCACCACATATTAAAATGTATTAAATGCCTACATGTATTGATTAATAACAATGAAAAAGTATATGAAACAATAAATAGCCGACAAATATAAATTAAATAAAAATGAATCCGTGCCACCAAAAAATATTTATATAAATAAAGAGAGAAAGGAAGAAATAATTAAGCATTCACAAAAATAAAACTAAAATGAATTGTGGAGCAATTAATAAATTTTACGATGTATGTATGTGCATTTAATTTTTACTTTCTATCATTTTACTTTTTATGAATTGTATATTTTTCAAGAAAATTTAATGTAAAAAAAAAAAAATTTATCTGTAAGTCATAAATAAAATTTTACTTCAATTTTTACTTTCTATCATTTACAAAAAATTTAAATAAATAAAATAATTTTACTTTGTATGACTTGTATATTTTTCAATTTTTTTTAAAGGTAAAAAAGTAAATTTTAATGTATAAATCATAAATAAAGTTTTACTTCTATTTTATTATGAAATTATTAGAAAAGAGTTTGCATACATTTTATTTTTGAATTGTTTTTTAAAGACATATTTTTTTCTTAAGGAGATTAAATTATTAATTATTAATTATAAATAAATAAGATTTATCAATTAATATAGGGTTAATGGCGTGCGGCGGTGATCACTGAAAATTTGCAGAAGTGGGCGAGGCATGCGAGGATGGGTCTGATGGCAACAGGAAGAGGCTCCCTCACTATCTCTCGATCCACGGTGATCACCAGACAATTGATATGTCTCGGGAGGCCAACATGGACATCAAAATGTTGAGCGATCTGGCAATCATCTGCCGCATTTCTGGCCCTAAATACAGTCAAGTGTTTATCTGCAGCTGGTTGGCTCACACTTGGTGCTCAATGGAGATAGTGAAATTCCTCCCCAATGGGTTCTTTGTGGTGATCTTCAAATCATCAGTTGAGAAGGACGCGACCTTGGATGCTGGTCTGTGGAGAATGGATGGCCATCCGATTTACATGCAAAAATGGGTACCGAATTTTGACCCGGTGAAATTGGATCCCTATAACAAACCGGTCTAGGTCCGTTTCTACAACCTTCCATTGGAGTATTGGGTGGAGGAGTGTATTGAGAAGCTGGGAAGATCCCTCGGGACACTGATCAGTGTGGATGAAGAGATTATTTATGGGGACTCCTACTTGTATCTTCGGATTTAGATCGGTGCAATCTGCAAAATCCCAAGCAGTTTGTTACTTTGCGTTGATGGTGTTCATAGGGCGATCCTTGTGGAAATTGAGAAGGATAAATTATTTTGCTTGCAATGTGGAAGTAGATCTCATCCTGAAGCGAACTACAAAATAAAACCAAAAATGCATAATGTGGGGAATCCAAAGAAATTGATGGACATGTCTGCTTCGAAGGTTGCAGGCACGGGTGGGTTAGAATATAATTCATCCCTGGAAAACACACGCCTAGCTAAGAGTGATGCCCTAGTGCCTCCCAAGGTGGTTGGTTAAGACCTTGACCCCTGTGGCGGCTTCGGCGGATGAAAAATTAGCGACTGGACTCATCCTGGGTGACGCTGGTGTTGTGGCCGGTCAATGTGCCCCCACGGGCGAACTCCTCTCTGGGAACTTAATGGTGCCTAGGGTTGAGGCTTCTGAAGTAGATGCCTCAGATGAGGACTGAATGGTTGGTGCCGAGGAAAAGGAAATTTGGCATGCTGAAGCAAGCCCCCCTAGGTAAGTTTAAAAAAGGCAGAGGTAGAAAGTCGTTGAAATTTAAATGGGCGGAGATGGCAGAAGAATTAGGGTTACCATGCATAAAAAAGTTTTTTGATTCCTCGGGAGCCAAGGGCTCCCTTAGGAAGCCATGATACAATCAAGCAAGGTTGTCAAGGGCTAAGCGGCCCTTGACATTCGACACTTAACCAAGTGTCAGTGTGCTTCCCAGTGAGGCTCTATCAGCTTTTGTATCTAGTCTGTCTTTAGCTTCATGGCCATCTAAAAATTCGGTTGCTTCAATAAATTGGTAGTTGGGTAGTGTCCCCAGCCATTGGGAAGTGTATTTTGTGCTCCCTTCTTTGGAGTGTGTGGTCATAGGCCGTTCTTGGTTGGTTAATCTTACACTTTTTAGGTGGCGTTTCGGCGTCACTTTAGGTGAATCTTCCATATTTCTGCGGGGTATCATTTTTTTTGGGTTCGGGCTCTTTTGGCTAGCCTTCTCCATGGACTTGGTGTTGATTGCACACTTGACTAGCGGTATTTAGTATATACAGGGCTCTTTGGGTTTTTTCCGGCTATCTCTGGGAAATGATTGTTTCTCGATGTTGGATCCAAGGGAGTTGCTCGAGGGTGAAGCAACTAGTAGTAGGGGCTCGTTTGAAGGTGCTAAGGTGAAAAGTGCGTGGAGGAATAGAGATTTTGGGGATGAGGTCCCCCATATGTGGCCTCACTGGTTCTCCGCTCCAGTCAAAAGCGTTGGGTGTTGCCCCTCTGCAGTGATTTAACAAGCAAAAAAATAAAATATTTATCAATTAATATGTATTAATTTCATGATATATTTTTCTATTAAATTAGTGCATATTAAAATTTCCCATATTTATAATACTTTTTTAATTTATATTTTATTTTGAATAATTTTTAAAAGACACTTATTGCTTTATTAAGAGGTTTAAATAATATATTAAATATATTTTTATACGTTAAATAATATAATATATATTATAAATAAATAAGATTCCTCATTTAATTTATATTAATTTTGTGACTAATTTTTCATGTATAATTTTGTCTAATTAAATTTATTATATAATTGTTTAGGATGCCTCATCCAAGGTTAATTTTTTTAAATGAAGAACAATGAAGAGAACATCGAAGAAAATATGCTTGAAATGACATGAGATAGTGACGTGAACAAATGAATAATACACAAAGAGAAGAAGAAAAATGAGGGATTAAGGGGTTGAGGGTTGAGGGATTAGGGTAGAAGGTTGAGAAATTAATAGTTTAAGGGTTGAGGGATTGAAGGTTTAACGGTTGAGGGTCTAATGTATAAGGTTGAGGGTTGGTGGATTAGGGGGTTGAGGGTTTAAGGGTTGAGGGATTAGCGTTGAAGGTATTTGGTTGAGGGTATAGAATTGAGAGATTAGGGTCTAGTGTATAGGGTTGAAGGTTGAGGGATAAAGGGGTTGAAGGTTTAAGGTTGTGGGTTGTGGGTTGATGGATTAGGGTTTAAGAGTTGAGGGTATAAGATTGAAGGATTAAGGTTGAGGGTCTAATTTATAAGGTTGAGGGTTGAGGGATTAAGGGTTTAAGAGTATAGGGTTGAAGGTATAGGATTTAGGGCTTAGGTTTGAGCATCCAATGTATAGGATTGAGTGTTGAGGGATTAAGGGGTTTAAAGTTTAAGGTTGAGGGTTGAGGGATTAGGGTAGAGGGTTGAGGGATTGAGGTTTTAAGGGTTGAAGTATTAAGGGTTTAAGGGTTCAAGGTTTAAGAGTTGAGGGATTAAGCACTTAAGGGTTGATAGATTAAGGGTTTAAGGGTTGATAGATTAAGGGTTTAAGGATTGAGGGATTAAAGGCTTAAGGGTTGAGAGGTTAGGGTAGAGGGTTGAGGGTTTAAGTGTTGAGGGATTAAGGGCTTAAGGTTTGAGGGTTTAAGGGTTGATGGATTAGGGTTGAGAGTATAGGGTTGAGGGTATAAGGTTGAGGGATTAGGGTAGAGGGTATAAGGTTGAAGGTTAAGGGTTTACAATTGAAGGATAATATCCAAGGTTGAGTGTTTAAGGTTAAGTTTATAGGGTATAGGGTACAAGGATTGAGGTTGTAGGGTTTAGGGTTTAGGATTGAGGTTTGAGGGATTAAGGTTAAGGGTTGAAGTTGTACAAGTTAGGGTTGGATTGATGGATTAAGGTTGAAGGATTGTCTATGTATGGTTTAGAGTTCAAGTACAGTGTTGAGGGAGAATGTTCAAGGTTGAGGGTGTAGAGTTAAAAATTGAGGGTATGGATTGAGGGTTGAGGGTTTAGGATTAAGGGCTAAAGTATAGTGTTGAGGGACAATTTTCAAGGTTTAGGTCATAAGTTTGAGGGTATAGTGTTGAAATTTGTTGTTGTTTCACGTGTTAAATCCTTGGATGGACTCAGAATCTCACCACAATTTTCATGGGATCGCTATGAAAAAATGAAAACAGGGAAGTAACTCACCAAAAGGAGAGTTGAGGAAGAAATACTCAAATCTTTGGAAGCACAATAATTTTATGTAATGAATACATTATTAAATATCATTATTCTATTAAACTCTATTGATATAGAATGAAGATTATTTTTTTGATTTAATGTGAAATTTCTCATTCAAAATTTGCAAAGAATAAAAATACTTTTTTCAAACACATGTTAAAGTAATATTTTACATACGACAGTGTATTTTATTTATGACTTACAGCTTATTATTTGTTTACATTTAAATTTTCTTGAAAAATATACAATTCATAAAAAGTAAAATGATATTAAATGCACATACATACATCGTAAAATTTATTAATTGCTCCACAGTCATTTTTTTTTGTGAATGCATAATTATTAATTGCTCCACCATTTATTTTAGTTTTATTTTTGTGAATGCTTATTTATTTCTTCCTTTCTCTCTTTATTTATATAAATATTTTTTGGTGGCACAGATTCATTTTTGTTTAATTTATATTTGTCAGCTATTTATTGTTTCATATACTTTTTCACTGTTATTAATGAATACATTTTAATATGTGGTGAGTTGTTTTTGTTAGCACACTCACATTGGGCTTCGTGCTCCACTATAGGTGATGCCTCTCAACGTAATAGTATATTTATAATTCATCAGTATAAATTAATAAATTAAAGTTGTGTTTAATGTTCTTTGATAAAGATAAATTTAGTTAATGAAAATGTTATAATGTGGAAAGAAGTTTTTGGCAGTGCATGAGCTCTGCTAGGGTTTTGTGCTTCCTGAGGTCATTCATGGCCCCTCTTGCGTCATACTGTGCTTCTTGCATAGGAAATTATTTCCTTCATTGAGTATGACCACATTTACTACGGTTTAGGGGTTTATTATGCCTTCAACTGGCTCTAACCCGACAATTCTTGCTGGTGTTAGCAGTTCGTCGATGCAGTTTAATGGCTCCCCCACTGAACAAACGCCCTCGAAAATTTGTTCTGAAAGTCTTTCATGAGGTAAGCATTCTGATGCCCCTACTGATGTAGTTTTACCTTTACCTGATTTTGATTCTGCATGGGCTGGAACAACACACCCTTGTAGGTTATTTTTTTGGGAGGACTCCCCTTGAAAGTGTGCTAAAAGACTAGGTTAACAAGGTCTGGGTCCCTCATGGGGTCTGCCTTGATATGATCCAAAATTTGACCAAGGGTTTTCTCTTGTTTCACTTTGCGGAAGTCAATCATGTCCAAGCTATTCTGAGTCATGGACCCTGGTATGTTCGTTCCTCTTTGTTGGTTTTCCAGTCTTGGACCCCGGATTTTGTTGTCTTAGAGGACACCAAAATGTGTGTTCCAGTCTAGATTGAGTTTCCAGGGTTACCCTTGCCATGTGTGCCCTTCTTACATCATATTGCTTCCTCTCTGGGGAAGGTTGTTTGCATTGAACCTGATAAATTCTTTCAAGCCCGTCCTCAAAAGAGGGTTTGTGTGGAAGTTGATTTATCCAAGGATTTGAAAGAGTCTATTGACATTCAAATTTGGGATATTCGTCACTCCCAGAAAATCACATATTTTAACCTTCCCAACACGTGCTACCGGTGCCAATCGGCTGATCACAAGATCAGGGACTGCCTTTTGTTAGTTCCCTGTACTGTTTCTCAACCACGGGGTGCTGAAAAGCCTCGTCCGATAGAGCCCTCAGCTAAGGTGGACTCAAAGTGGACTACGGTCACCAACTGGAAAAATAAGTCATCTGGTTATGGGTCGGTTCCCAAAGCCCTAGAACTAACCCAACAGGTTTCAAATCCTTTAGAGAAGGGAATTGCTACTCCCTCAGGAGTGGCTTCTGTTGTTTTATAGCCCAGGCCGAAGGCTGCGCCACAACCTGCTACTATTTTATGTGCTCAACCGGCTTTGTCCGCCGCTGTGGAGACCCAATGACGTTCTCGCAGCCGATCTGCTCCATCGGAAGAAGGTGAATATGTGCCAGAAAAGGGGAGATTTTCTCCCTCTATTCAACTGGGTTCAGTTCCACAAGAGTTTTTGAAGAATAGCTTCTCTTCCCTGGGGGAAAAGGATCGGGATTCTGTAAGCATGGAAGATTTTCCATGAATTTTCTCTCATGGAATGTTCGAGGTCTCATAGACCTCTCAAGGAAGTATTTTGTTAGGAATACTTTGAAAAATTATCTAAATTTTGAAGTGCTTTGTCTTCAAGAAGTTAAAATTTTAGGTTTTTTGCTTGCCTTGGCTTGTCGCTCTATTTGGCCAGCTAGTACTATGTACTATACCCTGCATGAGGCTGGTCGTGGTGGAGCTGTTACTCTTTTGGCTCCACGGTTGATTCCTTATGTGGTTGATCATGGGGTGGACCCCTCCCAATGGGTTGTCTGGATTCTTCTCAATATTGAGAACCATTCCTTCAGGATTATTATTATTTACGCCTATAATGATGTTGTGGAGCGTTGTTTGCTTTGGCGCTGGATTGCTGACTCTTTGCCAGTTGCCACCTGGTTGCTCTATGGGGATTTCAACATGGTTGAGATAGCGTATGATAAGAATGGCACTGTTCCTTTTCGTTGGGCTACGGGTGAAAGGGAGGTGTGGTTTTATATGCACAAAAAATTGGGGCTTTTTGATCCCAATATGGGCTACTGCCATTCTCATTCTCTCTGGCACACTTGGTGTAATTACAGGGCTGGTTCTGACAAAGTCTTTAAGCACCTTGATCATGCCATGATCTCGGCAAAATCCCCTTTTTCTTTCAAGAGCTTTGCCTTGCTTGTGAAGCCATTAGTGGATGTGACCCTTTCGGATCACTTCCCTATTCAATTTTGCATTGAGTGGGCATCTTGTCAGCCTCGCACGTGTAAGACTCAATTCTTCTTGAACACATCTCTGCTCCATCACAAGCCCACCCTGGCCCAAATTCTTCGAGTGTGGAATTTAGAGTACTGTTTGTCTGGCAGTACGGGCTGGATTGGTTGGTGGAATGATGCTATTATTGGTGTTGCGTGCTTTTTACACATTTATGGACAATAGCTTGCTATCTTCCACCGACGCTCTTACGAGGCCACCACTGCTGACTTGTGTGCTGCTACAGAGGCCATAGCGGCTTGTCCTTTCTCCCCGTCACATCAAGTCCGGGTGGCGGACTTAAGACACCAAAAGAAAGTGGTTGATAGCTATTCTACCAGGGGTGCTCAAATCAAAGCTCGGCTCCACTGGCTCAAAATTGGTGACTGTGCCTCCAAAAAGTTTTTTTTGGCTCTTCGTGCTAGGCACTCTTCCCCAAGCATTAAAGCTATCAAAGATGGAAATCAAGTGCTCTCTGAGCTACCTGACATTCTCAAGGCTTTTGTGCATCATTATGAGCATGTTTTCATGGCTCAAGACCCCACGCCTACGTGCTAGCAAGCCCTTCAGAGCTACCTCGCTGTTGTGCCACATAGGCTTTCTTTAGCCCAGATTAATTTCTGTGATCAATTATTAACAATTGAGGATCTCAAGGAAGCTGTTTCCTCCATGGCCAATGACAAGGCTCCTAGGATTGATGGTTTCCCTTGTGAATTTTATAAAGCGCTCTAGGACTGTATTGGGAGTGGCCTACATCATGTTTATCTTGAAGCCTTTCACAATAATTCTCTAGGTAATTTAATAAATAAAGGCAATATTAAATTCATACATAAGGTTGGAGATCCGGAGGATATTTGTAGCTGGCGGCCCATTACGCTTCTTAATATTTTTTATAAAATTATTGCCAAAGCCTTGGCTCTGAAAATTTGCCACCTCTTACCTTAGATTGTGTGTCCCGAGTAGACTAGATTCATTAAATCCAAGTTCATTCTTGAAAACATTATTGTTGTCTGGGAAGGCATGGAGTGGGTCCGGCGTTCGAACCAGAAAACTGTGTTCATTAAAATTGATTTTGCCAGAGCATATGACCGTATTGAATGGCCTTTCATTCTTGCGATGTTACAAGCACTGGGGTTTGGGCCCCATTTTTTATGTCTGTTCGCATGCTTTTTTTCGATGCCTCGGCTTGCATCTCCATTAATGGCCGCCAGTCCTCTGCTTTTGGCCTTTTCCATTCTATTCGCCAGGGATGTCCTCTTACTCCTGCTTTGTATGTTTTGGCAGCTGAGAGCTTTGGATATCTCCTGGCCAATGCTATTTCCCAGCAGCATGTTAAAGGAATCACTCTCCTGGACTCTCAAGAGTAGCTTGTCAATGGGCACTTCGCTGATGACTCCTTTCTGACTCTTTTAGAGGACGAAGGCTTGATCATTGCTGCCCTTGAATACCTTGATACTTTTTTGTCTTGTGTCTGGTTCTGCTATTCAATGACACAAAACTTTATGCTACAGATAATCGATGCTCTCCACTCCTGCGTGGCTCCAGCCCTATAACTGGAAATGGATTGGTTAGGGCGAAATCTTTCAATTTTTGGGCATTCCTTTCACCTTCCAAGCTTCCCCTCGGGAGCTCTAGCAGGCTGTGCTCTCCAAAGTTGAACAGAAACTGGCCTATTGGGTTACCAAGCCTCTCTCACTGGCTGGAAAATTCCAGGTGTGCTCTAAAATCCTAGCTGCCACCCACGTCTACTATTCCTCCTGTTGGGCTCCTTCTAAAGCAGCCTACAACAGGCTTGAGAAGTTGCTTTGCGATTTTCTTTGGGCCTCTTCTGAGACCCATAAGGGCTTTCATCGGGTCGTTTGAGAATTTTGCTGTCTTCCCAAGGAGTCAGAAGGGCTCAGCTTGCTTTCCACGCAATGACAAGGGACTGCCCTCTACGCCAAATGGATCATCTGTGTGCTCACTGGGGATGAAGCCTAGAAAATTCTCCTTAGGCATTGTATCCAGTCTGGATTTCCTATTCACAGACCCGCTTGGAAAGGAATCAACTTCCAAACCCTTATGGTTATGAGGGAGCCAGTTCAAATTATGGGCTCCTTTGTGGCTAAAAGCGTTTGACGCTCTTGGGAAAGAGTCAAGCCTTGGCTTAGTTGGGCTGGGGCTAGGTTCCGTGATGGGATTTCCATCAACCAGCATAATCTTTAGTGGTCTCCCCTTCTCGCCCAAAATGGTCAACCCCTGGCCAAGTCGCCTTGGCTCAAAGCTCTCCATTTCCATAAGAAGGGCATTCAGATGTTGCACCAGCTCTTCCACCGGCCTACCATGAGTATTTTGCAGTGGGATGCTTTTAAAGCCCATTACAGCCTTCAAAACCAGGATTGCCCTACTTTTAACGAGCTGGTGAATGCCATTCCAATGGAAATTCTTCACAAAGTTGGTATTCATGGGCACAAACCTTGGTGGAAAGACTGGAAATGGTTTCCAGATACTCCTCTAAGGAGCTACAAGCCACAGCTTGGCTACAGGTGGCTTTCACCCCATTTCTCTATGCTTAGTTCTTTGAACCATAGGTGGCTTCTTAACTCCTCGGCCTTTACTTGGCATAGGAGGTTTGATGCCATTTGGTCTGCAATTGTTAATCTGAAGCTGGCACACTATGTTTGGTGTATTCTTTTCCAAGGCTTGCCTGTGGGTTCTCGACTGGTTCATTTGGGGGTCTCTGACCCTCGCTGCCTATTTTGTGGGCAGCCTGAAAGCTTCAAGCACCTTTTTTGGTTTTGTCCTAGAGCTTAGCAATTCTGGACTTGGATTCATGATTTCTTTCGACCTTTCACGTCTAAACCCTTTTCGTGGCATATGGTTCTGTTGGGGGACCCGCCTGGAACCTCGGCTAAGTTCACCTAGCTTTGGCACACTTTTAGGGTGGAAATCCTCTTCAATATCTGAAAAGACAGAAATGCTTGTATTTTTGCTCATTCACATTTAGATATTAATGTGTCTTTTTATGCTAAAGCAGTCATTTACTCTAATGTTATGTTACAGATTCAAGTGCAAGCCAACAAGGTTGCACTGAAAGTGGCTCACCTGCAGGTTCTCCTGGACCATTGGGGCAATGCCCCTTATACTGTGGCTCGGATTCCTAACTCGCCCTCCTCCTCCCACCGTCGGTCGCCCTCTCAGGGCCGGAAGCAAAGTGATTCCACGCAGGCTTTCTCCCAACCTCCTGCTCGGAGGGATTCTCGGCCTCCTAGGTGGGCTCGTTCTCCTTCGCCGCATCCTGGTTAGGGCTGCCACTCTAGTGGTGCACCGAGGAATAGTGGTGATGGTTTTGGGTGGCCTTCGGATGCTCCTCCTTCTAGTTCTGGTTGGCCCTTCACTGGAAAAAGCTTTTCGCGGCTTGCTCTCGCAATCTCGCCTCGGCACGAGGATAAAGATAAAGAGGTAGAAAATAATGATGATGGTTGGGGTGCTCTTCCTGATGTCACTCCTAACCCCGCTAATGTATGGGGGAAACATATGGATGACTAGGACCCCCCAGGATCTACTGGCACTGCTTTAGCTACTTAGTTTTCTTTCTGTTGTTTTATTTCTGGGCTAGGCCCATGTGACTTTCAGGGTGTGCTTTCTTACCACCCGGCCCTTTTTTGTGAATTTTATATATTTATCTCTTTTAATATAGATAACTGAAAATTCATCCAAAAAAAAAAAATGTTATAATGTTTAAGAATAATTAACTTGCATTATCAATATAATAACAAAAAATAAAGATGTCTAAAAGCTTAAATACCACTAAATTACACTTGCAATAGAAAACTTAATACCACATAATGACAAGAAAAATTAAAACTAACAAACATATATTTTTTTTAAATTATAATTATAAAATAACTCTTAATTGAATCAATTTAAAATGATTCTTAAATTTTTCCAAGATATATTTTTTTTGAAATAAGTAAATTAATTATATAATATTATTAAGTAAATAAAATAAAATAATTCTTAAGTAAATAAAAGTAAACAAATCTAGCATACATATATTTATAAGAATACATGTAAGAATATGTCAAAAATATTATTCTCTAAACACTTGTTATGTATTGATTTTATTAATAACACTAAATATTTTTATCCATTATAATTACTCATAATTTAATATTCAAAACAAAAAATCTATTAATCCACAAAATTAAATACAAATTTTAAATATTAATTATACTAAATTTTAAATTTATATTATTTTATTAAAATCTAGACAAACTTTAAGCAAAATTTATTTTCCTTTATACATATGTTATATACATTTATCTAAAAACCATCAAGAGATATCAATATTGAATTATTTTATTTACTTTAATAGTTATTTGATTTTACTTTAGAACTATTTAAGAATTATTTTATATTATTTATATTTTTTATGTTTTCTTTATTTTATTTCATTTTACAACTATTTTCAAAACTACTTTATTTTATTTATATTATTGATTCTATTTTTTAATTATTTCATTTACTTTAATAGTTATTTTATTTACTTTAATAGCTATAAAATTATTATTAAATAGTTCTAAAGTAAATAAAATATATGTTTGTTAGTTTAAGTTTACTTTGGAATTATTTGATGATTATTTTATAACTATTAAAGTAAATAAAATTGTACTTTGGGAAAATTTAAGAATCATTTTAATTTGATTTAATTAACAATTATTTTTATAATATTTCAATTTTTTTAAATATTTGTTTGTTATTTTTAGTTTTTCTTAAAAAATTTATGTCATTATGTGATATTAAGTTTTCTATTGCAAGTGTAATTTAGTGGTATTTAGGCTTTTGAATTCAACATATTATTACTATTATTATTATCTTTAGACATCTTTATTTATTTATATTATATTGATAATGCAAGTTAACTATTCTTAAACATTATAACATTTCCATTGACTAAATTTATCTTTATCAAAGAACATTGATTCTTAATTATAAAATTAAATATCCCTATCCATTATATTTACTCAATATTTAATATTAATATCAAAATACATTAATTGAAAAATTAAACACAACTTTAATTTATTAATTTATACTATTGCATTATAAATATATCATTTTATTATTAGAGACTAATTTAAAAAAAAAAAAAAATCTTTTATACATATGTTATTTATACTTATAAAAATATCAAATTTTAATAATTTAATGTACTGCATACATTTAAACATAATAAATACAAAATTGATTTAAAAACTTATTTATTTATTTTAAATGTTAAAAGATATTTAAAAAAAAATTCAAAAAAAATATAACCATTATTTATTTTATTTAATAATATATAAATTTAAAAAAATACATAAAGTTTTCCAAGAGAAATAGGCTAAAGAAATACTTCTTTTTCCATGGCATAAGATTAAAATTTTACACCAAAAATTTTAATTTAATAAATTTGTTTGAACGTGGTACGTTTGATCATAGCATCCATGCCCCGGTGCATTCTTAGGGTTGGATAGCCGCTGCCCAACCTCTATGCTTTGTCTTATTTGATTTTTAATCATTATGACCAACTAGCCTTTACAACGTTCAAATTATTTGTCGGTTATGCTTCTTTCACTGTTGCAAGCTAAATTTGTAGGCAGGCTTGCTTTTTTCTATCCGGTTAAGCATGTTTTTTTGCCTTTCTGTTGTCCAACTAAGATTTTTTGAGATTT
Organism: Sequoiadendron giganteum; assembly: GCA_007115665.2. NCBI lineage: Eukaryota > Viridiplantae > Streptophyta > Pinopsida > Cupressales > Cupressaceae > Sequoiadendron > Sequoiadendron giganteum. Next base: position 643,970,612 of record CM021102.1, read on the forward strand.
GTGTCCACATTGCTTTTTTGGGCTTCATGTCTAGATTTCCCTATTGTCATTTTTTTTTTTTTAATTCAACATAAATCTAAATCAGAATTACTTTGGGCATGATTTTAATTGCATTGGAGAAGGCATATGCAAGAACGACAATGAAGATGCAGGTGACAAAGAGTAGCTATGGCAGTTTGCAATTGTGAGAGTTGCTACCACAACTATTTTGAAACACTTGTAGGAGTAGGAGTTTTAGATTTTATATTTCTATCAACAAAAAATGTTTCCATTTATTCCTAGTTTGATCATCACATTCGTTTGGGTTTTGACATGTATTTTTCTTCTGGGTTTGCTTATTTTCAATTACTATTAAGGAAATCTTGTTCTATATGTTAAAAATTATAGAGGGTGTAAGGGTTCCATCTATGTAGAGGACGATTGTTTGTTTCTAGATGTGATTGTGTTGCTTACCCTATAAGATAATGTTTAGTGGATATTTATCATGCTATAAATCAATTATCTGATTCCTCCACCTGAAAAATGTGTAATACAATCCTCTCTTATTGTGCGTTCTTTCTGATTTTGAATCTCCCACTTCGCAAATATTATTCACATCTTGCATGTATATATAAGAGAGTGTGAAATGTAACTGAAGATTTGCAATTTGAACATGCTTAAGGAGTTTTTACTTTATGTTTCTTGTTTGGTGTGTGTGGCATACAATTATTTCCACAATAATGGCTAGTATACTTCTCTATGTATACACTATCATCAATGTTCATGATAATCAAGCATTTTATCATTCTTCTACTATTATCAATGCATTCAATAAGCCACTTTCTATTTTGAAGCTCCATTTACTATGATCTTTAATAATCCTAGAATATGATTTCTGTCCATCAGAAAGAAATGATCTTTAATATATATATCACGGTTTTTCTTTTCAATCTTTGAATTTGGTGTATTTAATCTGTTCTATCTTATTTGTTTAACTACCAAATGATTCATCTCTAACAATTTGTTAAATTTTTGGTACATAGAAAATGTTATGTTAGGAATTTAGTAATTCATATTCTATAAGATTAGCTATGTTTTTGAGTCCTAGCCCTGTGAACATGAGGGGAAACCTTGACTTGTTGCTCTAATGGAAGGGATGTCTAGTCTCTACTGATCACCTCCAACAAGAAATTTCTTTCCAAAGGAATCTATCCAAGTGTTAGTAACAATCTTTAGGATAGGGAATTTGTTTTCCTAAAACAATGGATATCATACCATGTGGTTTCCTAATACTATTGGATTGCACCAATTTTGATGTTGCTTAATCTAGGAAGGATGAGTTGTTTTATGAAAGTTTGAGGATAAAAATATATATATAACAACAACTATAAGGTTAGGTTATTTTTAGGTATTCTAGTTCATGTTATGCTAAATGTGGACAAGCAATTAAACATAAACAGGCCAATAATTAAATGTAACTAATAGTATATTACTTATGTCACTATTACTAATGTATATGGTGTAACATAATTTTGTTTGAAGGAACCCAAATATCTGGATGAGACATATATTCATTCTATGCTTGAAAAAATAGTATAATTGCTTCGTCCACTACATAACACTTATTTATTCACTTTAATTTGTGTTATGAGTCTACTCTTGGGATCCTTGGACCTGTACCTAGATTATATTGGTTACCAGTCCTGACCTAATCATATAATGAAATGGTCCAAGTTTCTAGGATTTTCCATACCTTTCCCAAATACATACCGTGTTCCTCTCATTTGGGACAGACCTGGGACATACCTGGGCAAAGCATCTTGTGCCTTGTTCAAAATTGGGTTGTATGTCAGTTGTACCTTGACTGGATGTGGGGTGAATCCATATATTAAGTGGCTAAAAAAACATTGTCAACTACCAATTATGACATTATAACTTGGTTGAACTATGCCAACAAGGCACGTAATTTGAAGGTAGCTAAGGTTCATATATTTTCATGACTTGTTCACTTTATAATATGGTACCCACAATTTCCTACTATCGAATTACCTTGAGCTTGGGTGATCCCACAATGCTAGTTTACAATTTCTAGGAGATTTTGTTTTTTTGTTGAAATCACATATTTTTTAAAAATATAATGATTTAAGCCTTAAAAATTTCCATTTTAAGGATTCCAATTGAAAAAGGTTTCATCAAACTACCTTAGATCAAACCCTCTTGGATAGAACCATGTTAGTTTTAAACCATACCTATAATGGAGTCTCCTTTACACCTATCAAAATGTTGATAAAAAACCACTTTTGATTTAATTTTTGGGGGATCAAATGAATTCATTTAAAATTTATTTTTTAAAGTATGTAGTCCTTATTATAAGCTTCCCAAAAAGTATAATTTTAAATTAATTTAATTTAATTATTTTTTTAATTTTTTGTGAATGTAGGTTTTTCACCAAAAATCAAGCTCTTTGTTCTTCACATGTGGAAAAATAGCAGATTATTAAAAAAAAATATTGAAAAATATTAGTGCACTAGATATTGAAATCCTTAATCCAACAAAAAAAACTAAAATTGAATTTTGATACATGCAAAAAAAATTATGTTGTATACAGTCCTCCTATGTCCGAATTATAATTGTTTTGACTTAGAAACTTGATTAATGAAAAAGTATTCAATAAAACACTATAAAACCAAATGAAAGTGCTAGATATCATAGTTACAAATCTAAATTCAAAAAAAATATAATTATATCCTTCATGGAAAAAATTTATGTTGTATATAGTGAACATCACTCGTTAAAAATTGTAGCACCCTTCCATTTTTCTCTTTTGATTAGACAGTGTTATTCTTCGTTATGTTTTATTTACTGTTAGTACTTTGACTATGGTACTCGACTACAATATGATCGCTAACTGTAAAGCGAGGTGATGTTATATTTGGAGGTGGTGGTATTTTATTCTGATGTTATCATTATGGCATGTTTTAGATTAGCATAGAGGATATTTGAATTAATGTTGTTTTATGTCTTTGATTAGATTATTGATGTTAGATTCGTTAGTTTTGTAAGACTATATTGGTGAAGGGGACGAAATTGAACCACTCTCTTGTGAACGCCTTGCGTTTTCATGATTTCCTCTTCACGGTGTGTTTTATTATGATAAATGCATTGTTTGCAGGTTTACAGGTATAACACATCAACTCCACCTGGTTCTGCAGGTTTGAGCTTGTCCATTGCCCAACGGTATTTGATTGGGAGATAGTAGCTAGGTTTTCCATGCCAAGTCATCACCCTGGTCATAGTGTGTCATTGGTTTTAAGTCTAGTTTGGTTGTTTTAATGTTATTCAATTTCACCTTGATATTATTTAATTGCAAGTTAAAAAAGGTAAACAAATGGCATTAAGTATTTAAGTTGTTTATTAAATTAATCTGGTTTATTATGTTAGAAGATGTTATTTAATTAATTAATTAATTAAATTTAATTAGTAAAATAATTTAATCTTTGGATTATATTTATTTTATTGAATTAATTAAATTAATTGAATTGAATTAAGTTATTTCTTACAATTGATAGATATTTTGTTTGAAAATTAAAAAATGTCTTATTTTGCATTTTTTGGAGAATTTGAATGCAAAAAGAAGTTTGAAGATATTTTTTGTTTTTGTTTTTCAAAAATTTATGTTGGTGGTTGAAAGAGATATTTTTTTCATGGAGTTAAGGGCTTTAACCATGAAAGTTGAAAGGCAGAAAAGGAGAAGAAAGAAGGAGGATTTTGGTTTTGGGTTTTGGATTTTGGATTGTGGAGAAGCTCTGTTGGATTGCTTGGAAGGAGCTTGAATCTGTGGAGGGATCTTTGCATCATTTGGCATCCTCTCAAGCTTTTGGAAACCAGGTTCTTTTTGTTTATTAAATAAATTTTATTTTGAAATAAATTCATAGTTTTGATATGTTGGTTGCAAAATAATTGTTTGAGAAACTCAGAAATGAATTATAATGAAAAACCCATGTTAAATCTTGTAGCAAATTTTGGAAACTACTTTGTTCAAATATTTTTCTCAAAAAAAAAAAAAAATTGGGTTTGACTATAGATGATCATTTTTGGAAATTATTTGCTCTTCTAAATCTATAATTTTGAATAAAATTGAATATATATATATATATTGAAGAGTATATATATATATATTTATATATTTCATTTTTGAAATGGCTGTTGAAAAAAATAAAAAAAGAAACCCTATCAAAACAAATTTACATGGATTTCAAAATTCGCAAGGGTTTCAAATTTTTTTTCTAGAAAAAAAAAATGCGAACTGGAGTGGGCCACTGGGGGCTCACCCCACATCTACCCCCATGGGAGGCGCTGTGAGGGAGCCATGCCCAGCGCGCCTCTCTCCACAGCCACGCCCATGTATTGTGGACTTGGTTGTGTGAAGAAACAATTGTGCCCCATGTAAATGGGGTCAACTGTGTATTCACACAATTGCCCCACACAAAACTTTGGTGCACCTCCCAAGAAATCCACGCCCTGACTTTTTCAATTCAACCTTTTTAAAATATATATATATATAATATTTTATATTATATTTATATAATATTAATATATATATATATATTTATATTTATATGTATATTAATGTATATATATATATTTGTGTATATATATTAATATATATAAAAAATGTTTATGTATTGATATATATATATATATATATATAATTATATGATTATGTTTATATATATAATCGATATGTATATATATTTAAAAATATATATTTAATTGAGGTTTTAAATAATGTCATGTTTTAAATGCAATTGGGGGATTTAAATTAATATGTAATAATCAAATTATTGGATTTTTAAATAATATATTTTGATGGAACAAATATTTGATTTTAAAATAATATGTTTGATAGAGGAATTAATTGTTTTTTTTAAATGATTTATTTTGAAAAGAAGAAATGGTTATTTTTAAAATGATATGTTCTGAATAGAAGAAGTAACTGTTTTATTTTATTATTATTAAAAGCAATTAGAATTGAATATATGGTTTAAATTTCCCTTCTTTGTCTAAAAAAGACATTAGTAAATTAGTTTTATTGAGGCAATAAACTACTAAATTTTATTAAGGGAAGTGGATTTAGAAAATCCAAAAGTAGATTTAATTATTGTTTAAATTGCTCCTTTAAATGTAAATTTCTTTCATTTTTGTTTTTGGGGAAATTGGTTAGTAAAGCATTAATAAGTCTTTCAAATGGGGTTTTTAAATATTTGGGGTTGTCGTATTATGATAGTTAGCCCTTGAATTGTCTTGGGTAGTGCATATAGTAGAATCCAGTTAATTACTTGGTTATCACGAACGAGGATGAATTGCTTTTATGTTTTGGATAGGGATTTAATATCCCTAAGTTGCACTAGTTTACCCTTCAGTTGTGAAGTTGTTCCACATGTTGTCTTAGAGGAGTGACTTTCAATGAGGGTCGACACACAAAGTGGTGCCAAGGTAACTCATTGGGAGTTAGTTAATCTAGTGATAATGTAAATAAACTTAATAGAATAATAGGTAGTATCAAACACTTAATAAGAGTAATTGTGCCTCACTCATGGATGCAAGGGCTTGTATAGACTTGGGATGGGATGAGAAATTCTAGAATGGAAAGATCACTATCTTATCTCTATGAGAGATAACTGATTCCGTATTGGTTTGCATGAGGGGTCGGGAGTCATTAGAGGTTTCCAAGAGATCCCGAGATGGGGGTCGGGGTCTAAGAAGACTTACCAGGAATCCCATGTAGCATTGTGATGACACTTCTCCTAAGTCAGTAGTATGTTTGTATTAGTGATACAATTAATTAATTAACTCTTGAAGCATTGTAACCATTGTGTTAGTGATGTATTTGTATTTGATTAAGTTCAGTTATGTTTTAGCCTGTGTCTAGAGGTAGATGGTCTTGTCTAAGAATCCTTGCTACTATCTCCTAGCACTGGGGGTGGGTCTTCGGGTACCACTTGGTTGGGTGGAATGTGCACCTCACTTCGTTGGGTTTTCTTCTTATTCGTGTTGATGAGTTTTCTAGTTTGAGAGCTCGTGGGATCTAGTTACTTTACATGCTTGTAGTCATTTCAGTTGATTCTTGTAATTTATTACCCCTCAATTGTAATCGAGGTGGAAGATTGTAATTTGTAATCATGCTTATTGGTTTTGCCTCATTCAGGGAATGATAGATGTAATCTTCTTGACAAATTATTGGTATATGAAATCTTATTGTAACCCTTATTGCTATGATGTAATTTATCATGTATGGAATCTATGTGTTCTTAATTTCTTAAGTAGATAAATGTTATGGATTCAATTATGTTGTATGTATGGGTTTTAAAGTAATCTATGTCTCATAACCTTAGAGGTTGTTGGCAATGGGTAGTGAACTTGCATGTTAATTATACTTTAAACAAAAAAAAATTGTGTGCTTGATTAGTTAATTGCAACTTCCTCCAGGGTTACGTGGCAGAGTGTTACAAAAATGGTGTTTACCGAAAAAAACTAGTTTTTGAAGGAGATGGAAAAAAAAGTGCACTTTGATTCCAAAAAATTTGAAAAAATATATTTAAAATTTATAGACAAAATGTCACAAATCACTAGTTTGTATTATCTTCAAATTCCTTATGGTTTAGCCGCTATAGGTGCCCAAAAGTGAATATTTAGTTAGAAAAAATCAGTTCAGTGTCCAATTTGGCCAAAAATTGTAAACCAGTATTGTGGGATCACTCGCTTACATAATAAAATGAAAGTTAAAGTTCTAACATTATTGTTTAGAATAATTTCATTGACATGTTGCCAATCAACCTTTAGGATTATTGTATCTTTCTATTTTCTCATCTTTTTCACATCTTTCATGAGATGGTACACAAGGAAACTACAATATCTTTAGGCTTATTTTATCTTTCAATTTTCTCTTCTTTTTCACATCTTTCATAACATGGTACACAAGGAAACTACAAAAAAGATCTTGCCTCAGCATTAGTCACTTTCTAGTAGTAAGATAAAGTGTAGTTTTACTACAATATATCCAAATATTCACTCCTTATTCCTTTCTTCACACATTCTACAACAAGTCTACCTACCAATGTCAAAGACTGCAACCCATTTCATGTTAATTACCTAACCCTGAACCTCCTAATAAAATATATTAGGGTTTTCAACAAGGTCAAGGCTAAGTTAATCTTGCTGAAACCCTAAAATCCAACATAGATCTGGATATGAAAAAGAGTTTTCCTTGCAATTAACTGAGAATAGCTAGACATATAATCCCAATGAAACTAGCAAGAATAATACAATGTCCAAACCAAAATAAATGTGATGACAAAACCAGGAATAAATGAAAACATATTTTCTAGACAAAAATGGAAAAGCTAAAACAACCATAAGAAGTCCATATAGTTTTGATATGAGGTTCAAATTCAAAATACTTGATAAAATAGCTATATGCCATGACATTTTCTAAAGATGGATGATAGGAAATCCATTTCAAGGTTGGCAAGGAATGGGAAGCATTTTTTAGGGGATGACAATTTAAAAAGGTAAATTAAAAATATAAGAAATTAATAATAAACACATACATATTTTAGCCTAAAAACATAAATTAAGCTTAAATAGCCAGTTAATATTCATATAATAAACAAAATAATCATTAAACTTTTATAAAATGCTATGGGTCCTTAAATATTAAAAGTTTTTACTATTATTAGTCTTTTTGAAAATTAGAAAAAAAAAGCTTACTACCACATAATTCTTTTAATCTAAACAACTTAAAAAAAGTGTTATTAAAAAAAAAGAAATACTATCTTAAATTAAGAATTGACCCTTATATCATTAGTTCTTTGTTACATGAAATTCAAAACCTTGTCTGTAACGCCCCGCCACGCAAACCCTATGGGACAAACTACTAACAATAACATGACAATTTTTTTTTAAAATAACAATTACATTTAACATATTTAAATAATTAACCAACATAAATATATCATATAACACTAACCTAGTCCCATGGGGTAACAAAGTGCACTACTTGAAACGAACCCAAACCATCTACAACATTTAACGATACCAAACTAAACAAAAGATATAAACATTAATAAGACATAATATAAATATAGCATTCATCCAACAAGAACACGATAAATAAATAAATGCATGAATAACATATTATTACATTTCAACTTTTGATTTCAAGGTTACATTTGTGGAACATATTTCTACAGATACAACACAATGTGAAACCAATAGTACATTACAAAGATGCTTCCCTTATAACATTGGGAAGAGTACAACATAATTCAAAGAATACAATAATGCAAAATTGAATACAAAATCAGTACAATCTTCTCTATGCGAAGTTCTAGAATCACTACATCTTCTTTTGTGTCACGATCATCACCTGAGGACCCAATGGGTGCATTGCACATTTCCACCCAACCTTGTGAACCTGAAGGAACACCCCCTGTGCAAGGAGTTGATAAGAAAGAACCCTTGTCCACAAAGCCACAAACATGAAGGACTAACACCATACAACTCAAGACCACATAACAACATAAACAACAAGAATAATAAAACTCCAAAGGCAACAAGCACAAGGTAAAACTATGGGCACAATGAGAGAGTGTCATTGCATTACCTTACATGGATTCACCAGGCTACCTAACACTAGGAACCGCTTTCATCTATGGTTAACCAGACATCCTATCTCAAGGTTCCACCCCATAGGGTGACTCATATGGAGTCACTTACCTTTCATGGGGACAAAATAGTGACCTTACCAGCCAGGTCTTCCCACCCATCCTTATCCTTTGAGAACACTAACAATAGGGGTGAGGTGCATGTTTTTAGTCTTATATGTGTTAACTAACCCAACCCACTAGATGCATGTAACACCTCTCTAATTCCAACTTGGGTAAGATGATATTTTAATTTTGATTTAGCATTATAAATGTTATCATATTGAGATTAGACATTGATGATTATCATGATTAGTTATTATGTTGGATTACATGCTTAGTTATCATTGCTTTTGTATGGGTATGGATAGAAAGGGATGATGTCGTAACACTCATATCCGAGAGGCTTGTGATTCATGATCTTCTTCCTAATGATTGACGTGTTTCAGCTATATGATATATATTATATGTACATGTACTTTGACGTGTAATTGGAGTGATGCAGGTACTGAGTATTGATTCTGCCTGGATTCACAGGCTTGAGAGTACTCCTATTTTCTGACAGTGGTAATTGGAGGTAGTCATACAGGCCAAAATTTCCCTACCCTAGTCCACTATACCTCTTTAGTGTAGTGCTCCTGTGTTGTCTTGCCATCCGGTTACCTAATGGTAATGTCCGGAGCACCTTTCAGTTGTATGTGGTTTACCAGTATGTCTCATTGAGGTATTTTGTCTTGGTTTTTGTTATTCTTATACTATATAGTTTGGTTGTTAGTGTTATGATGTGGTTTTCATTGGCTTCTTTTCATGATTTTCTATATGGTATTTAAGTGTGTTTAATTGATTTGACATTTGTATGGTTATATCCATGAGATTTTTTTAAATGTAATTTTAAATGATTTTATTGATCATTCGAGAAAATGATACATTTCATTTGAAAATTTTAAACAATTTTATTAATCCATTTTGTGAGCCCTCATAATTTTAATTAAATCCTATTTGGGGGAGCTCGTGTATTTTAATGTTAGATTTAAATTATTATTAATATTTTTATGTGAAAATTGAGAATGTTGTATATTAGAGATTTTAATTAATTTCTTTGAAGAGCATTAATAGTTTGTTTAATAAAATGATTTATTTCATTTTATTGTGTTGAGGAGTTAGTTAAAAATAAATAAAAAAAGGGGCAACTGGGTCTTGGATATTTATATCTTGTTATGAATCATTTTTTAGAGTTATCTTCGGAAAAAAAAAGAGGAAGAGGAAGAAATTGCTCTATTTTTTGGGAAGAAATAAAAACCCTAAGTTTTGGACAACAAAAGGAGAGGGGAGAAACATGGAGATTCTTTGGAGAGGAAAATTGTGGGCAGTTGTTTGTTGATTTCAACATGCCATTATTTCCTTGTTCTATTTTGGAGTTTGATCATGCCTTATATGCAAAGTTTTCTCTCATTTCTATTTTGGGGCAGCCTTGAGGTATTTTTCTGTTATTTTCCAATTTTATGTGGCTAGTAATTTGAGAATTCACTCATGTTTCTTGTATGGCTAGTATTTTTCTGATTTGGGTTATTTTTATTTTATGAAAATTGGAAGAACTCCTCTATTTCGTTTTTGTATTGCTTGCAGTTTGAATGATGATTGTTTTAAATTAAATTGTTTCTCATTACCCTCTTAATAAAAATGAATTTAAGGGGTGGATTTCATGTAGAAATGTCAAGATCTCAACTGGGTCTTTGGCAGATTTGAAATCTGGGCACTTTTATTTTTATGGTTTTCTTGCCAATTTGCTAAAACCTTTTTCTTTTCTACTCATAATCTAAATGCTAAAAATGTAAACTAAAAGTGGATTCCATGTCCAAATTCTCTTATCTCAATTGGGTCTTCATTAGATTTTTATTCTAGGCACTTTCATTTTTGGTCAAATTGGTGCCTACTTGGAAAATGATGTTTTTCATTGTTGCTTATGTACCACCTATTAGAAAAGTTAAATAAAATTGTATTCCATGTAGAAACGTTGAAATATGAACTAGGTCGTTGTCCGATTTTTAATCTAGGCACTTTCATTTTTTTCATGTTTTTGTCGAGTCATGCTTAAAACGACCTTTTTTCTAAACAACAACTTATTTTAGGTCATACAATTGAAAATTAAATATGAAACCCATCTTGAAACATCGAAATCTAAACTGGGTTGTTGTCCTATTTTAGATCTAGGCACTTTTATCTTTTATGGAATTTTTATGCCTCTTTTTTGTGTTTGAACAACAATTGAAATTGTGTTTCATGCCACTGCCACTTGGTAGATTTTATATGATTTAATAGTGATTTTACGAGATGATTTAATGAGGTTTATATTGATTAAATGAGGTTTATACTAATTATATGATTGGTTCCTTTATGAAGTTAACGGTGAATGTTTGAATGTGTTTGATCAGTTTGTGAGTGTGAGATCAATTGTTTGAAGAATTTCACAACAATGTTTGTTTGGTTGTGTTACATGAATTTTATGATGGATCTTAGTGGTTTATTTATTGTTTCATATTTATTTTGGTTGCCCATTTGGTCAAGCGAAATGGGGTAAAACAATATAAGAAAATGAGTCCTCGTGCATGGCCTTGAACACCTGAAAAGTCTAAGGATGAACTCGAGAAGGCCTATCCACCTATGAGGCATTGATTTGGGCATGGTTGAGTCTCCTCACCTAATCTATATTCTTGTATATTCCATCTTAGTAGTCTTGAGTAGCACCCGACACGTTATTGAATGAACACCTCCTTGTTGTGGCATTGACTTTATGCATTGCACCTTGTGTCTGCGTTGTGTCTGATGTGAGTGTTGACCATATGTATCCTTGCCTTGTTGTTTTGTTTCGGCCTTGTGACTACCTCCAAGCACGGTGGGGTGGTCTCTTTGGAGTCCACATGGTAGGGAGGTGTTGCCACCGCCATTAGGGACCAGTGTATAGGTTAAATTGGAGCACCAGTTGGAGACATTTCCTCTCTCTTCTTACCTTTTTAGTTGATGTATCTTATTCACAGCTATGCCTTTGTACTCATGTATGTTCTTCATATATATTGTACTCTCTTAAGAAATAAGACGTAATCATATATTAATGAGAATAAATGTGATGTTTTATATTTGTTCTAAAAGTCCCAATGTTGGTATTAGAATCGCTTGTATGATAATCCTTATGATTTTTCTTTCCTTAGTTTTCTTGCAAATATTAGAACTATGGATGTGCATTTCCTTCATATTTCAATCTACTTAAGTTTCGGAGAAGCAACACTTTCTGATGTTGTCTTGTGAGTTGCATCACAAGTTCTAGAGCACTGATGCCTTTTGTTTGCTGCCCTATATGTAGCAACAATGTTTCAAAGCAGTGAACTCCAAAACAGTAGGTTCCGGAGCAGAGCAGCAAGTTCCAAAGCAATAGGTTCCGAAGTAGAGTAGCAAGTTCCAGAGCAAATTTCTGGAGCTATCCTATTTTCTCCTGTTTAGATTTTCTCTGGAGGGTGGTTTAGCCCTCTCCTTGAAGTTGTACTCTAGGTCATATTTGACCATGTTTGTTGTTGTTTTATCAAATTAGCAATTAATTTTTGTGTATGTTAATCTTTCTTGTTTAAAAAAAAATATTTTTTCCTCTTTTGGCTCTTAACCTTCAAGGTTGTGTAGCGAGATGTTACAATGCATTAATTAGGTTATCACTTATTTAAGGAAACTCTTTCATGGGTGACCACTTGTACATTGACCCCAATAAAAAAGCCACTCTCCCCTACAGTTACCCCAAAACCAAAAACAAGTAAAGGGTGTACCTCAATCTTCAAAACATAAAGGACCTTATTTCACAACAAGGCACACGAGGCATGACCATCTCATGACTACACAAAGTATCAAAACCCATAAAAACTAGGAGGTACCACCCACACAAATATTCACAAGGTAAAAATATAGACAAAATGGTGCAACAATAAACGTGCATACACACAATTCCCTAGCCTCTGGAGGTGAGTACTCATCCACCCAAGAACCAAAATAACTCATTATGCCAATTAAAATCATATTTTCAAACTATATAAAACTTAACGTAAATTAAACATATCGCATATCAAGTAAAAATTTCCATCATTTTAAAATCCATTCCAACTCATAAAATTCATTACGAAATTAAATATTTTAAATTTAATCTATGGAAATAACCATTTACATAACATTAGAACTTATCTCATCAAATTTATTTTACCAAATTAGAAAATCTAAGTTTCTTTAATTATTTCCAAATTAAATTTAATAAAGGCAACTACATTTTCTACAATTATTTAATCACACATATATACTTCAAAAATAAAATATTTAAACTTAAATATTAAAATAATTATAAATAAAATGCGTATATTTTAATCCTACACAATATTTATTTCCTAGTTTTGTTTCTTTTTCCAAAACAAAATATTCTCTAAATCTGATTTTTCTACGATTGTAAAATCTAATTTGCAAAAACTATTTCTAATTACAAATTTAATAAAATAATATTTCAATCTAAGTCTACTCAATATAATTTTGTTCTTTAATTCCAAAATTGAAAATTACATTTACATTGCAAGATATATCTATATCAAAATACATATACACACACACATATATATATATATATGTATGTATATTTGCTTGTTAAAAAACATTAAATTAAAATTATTGTTGCATACCAAAGAGCAAAATTAAAAATACAGATGCATATGAATACCTATATATATATATATATATATAACTTAATATTAAATGAAATTTCAAATCCATTTATAAATTCATTGACCACAGTCATCATATATATAAATAAATAAAACTAAATAAAAACCCACAATAAAGTGAATATATCATAGCCTCCTTTCTTGGATGGTTGTGCACAACAACCATAGGTTGGTGCTCAGCCATCCAAGAAAGGATGGGTCTACCATAAGCGTCGACCAACCAAGGGAAAAATGGGGGTGGAGGGTGGTACGCCTTTGGCATCAACACCCCAACCACCACAAAAATAAAACTAAGACCCAGGTAAAAACTTCAACCATTGGTACAAATTCATAGATATATACATAAATATATCTATATATATATACAAAAATATGTATATATATATACATGCAAAGATATGTATACATATTTATATAAAAATACACATAAGAAACAAAGAAACGACATAGCCTAGTTCATCAAAGAAAAATTACTCCAAAGAGCAAAATAAAACCAAAATGGCAAATTGCAGCCACCAGATTATATAAGGAAGTTTTCAGATATGAAGAAATCGCAATACTTCTGATTGGAAAATATTATAATTGTAACTAATAAGACGATATTCAAACAAACGATGGGGAAACAAAGAAAGAATTTGCAAAGGAAAAACCAACATGGGGACGATTCATCTAAACACAATTCTCAGCGAAACAAATGACACTCGCAAGTAGAGTTTTCAAAAAATAATTAATACAAACTCATGAATATATCTCTTTTGATTCAAAACAGGGGATAAAATAAATTCTTCGATGCTACCTAGAGTCCTTTGCTTGAATTGATTCAAAGACAAAATGTTGTGTTGTGTGTATCCAACCAACTACGTTCTCCACCAAATTCTAAAATCAGCAACCTCCAGAATAATTTTTGAAAAATAATATCCATCACGATATATAATTCTCAATTCTTTTACCTATTTTCAAAAGAAAGATAGAAATATTACAATTTCCAGGAAAACTTCAAAATTACGAATTGCAGACAAAAAATTTATTTCCTTCTCTCTCTCATTTTTTGAAAAAGACCAGATTGGATATAAAATCCCAAGAAGGCAAAAATCAAACATTCCTAAAATTCTCTCAATTACACTGCACATGGAAAATGTCCACTTGCCTTCAATTTCCATTTTACTAATTTTTGAATAGGCATTTTTCCCAAATTTAGTAAACTAACTATTCCTTCCCAAAATTTAAACATTATAATTCACTTTTAAAATATAATTAACTTTTAAAACAAATAAATATTATTAAAATAAATAAAGAAGCATTTTAACTCAAGCAACTTTTAAATTTAAAATTTAATAGCAAATTACTACTTGATGATAAAATTAATCACCATAATAATAATTTCAATGACTTATTTAAATAATCAATCAAGCAATTTATTAACTTATATTTATTTAAATTAAATGATAATCTCATGATAATTTAAATTTCGCAATATTAATAAAACCATTAATGTCATCCACTACAGAAGTAATTTAATTTATTTAACTATTCAAATTGAAGAACAACATTTTAATTTAAAGCAATTATTCATCAACATAGCCATAATCGAAAACCTTTAATAAATATTTCCAACACCATGAAAGTAAATAACTTAAATTAAAAATCATACCCACATGAACGAAGTACGGACATAAAACATGAACACACACTGACCCAACCATAGACACATATGGGAGTACTTTCTTATCAATTCCCTAACCACATCAACCATTGGGTATGTAGGGCGTGCTTAGACTCGATAATGCAGGTGGAGTCGGCACCCGGTACTTGCATTCCTATATAACACCAAACGTCGAACAACATATACATATACATATAAACTCATAATCAAATACATTGTGAAAGAGAATTACAGTGAGGCAGGGTGCTCACGGATGAGCGATGCAACACTGTCTCCCTCACCCAAATCAAATATAGTAATCAAAATCTAAACACAACATCATCATCATCATCATAAAGCAATCAGTAACATCATCATAATCATAAGTATCCAACACATGTGTCCAGATATCATAAGAAAAGAAACAAAATTATCCGCCAAAGCAAACAACAATGCGAAATAGATGTCTAACAAAGTATCAAGTATGCATCAAAACATAACCATAAACCAAACACAATCAAAACACACACAAAGCAGTATCAAAATGTATTAGTAACATGAGAGGCACTACGTTGTCATTAAATTTAAGGGTTGACTATGACACAGTGACAATTACAAGTACAACATGGAGTACCCATATATCCAACAATTAAGCAATAATAATAGACCAAAATAAGAATTTTTCGAGCTTTTGTTTTGGGTGATATGCCAATGTTCACCCCAAATTCCCAGCTAGGACTAGCTAGGACTAGAAACCCATGCATAGTTTATTCTAAGATCCTTGTTTTCTAAGTATGATTATTCACGAAGTAGAGATAGAAAATTGAAGGAGACGAAGAAGGTCAAAGTTGCAACCAAAATTACTAAGTTGAAAGCATTAACTTTTCTTTTTTAAATCCATTTTTTAATCAATGGGGTTTTAGGTTGAGTTTGGTGTGGGGGCCCATAAAAGAAGACTTTTTAAAAAAAATCCATTAAAGTAGGACATTTTTTTAAAAAAATCTTCCTTTCTTGGAGGGTGGTTGCTTGGCCATCCTTGACATTTCCTTTTTGTTTTCATCATGTTTTAGAGATTGTTTTGGGTCAAGGGATGGTAGGGACATTTTCAAGTTGTCCTCGTGTTCACAAAATTTCTTCAATATGAAAACACTTGGAAAGAGGGCAAAGGATGCATCTTGGGTTTCCTTTTAAAATAACAATACTATCTAACAATATCTAATAGTTTGTTGCACAAATCTAAAATGCTAAAATCATTCTCTTGAACTTTTTAAATAACCAAAAGAATTCCAAAAAAATTGAAAATGGCAGAGTGAAGATAATAAACATTCCATAGGCTTATGGTAGTAGTTGGCAAGACTACTACCTACCAAACCTTAGGAGATAAAATAGAAATGAAAGGCTAAACACATCTAAAGTTAAACCAAAAGATGTTGAAAAATAGAAGATGCCAACATAAGAACTACCTCTATGCTGGTACCATTGTCTATTGATTTCATTTTTAAAAATCAAACCCTTTAGCATAATCTTATAAACCCTCCAAATAAACATAAAGAAATCTAACATAAGAAATAATGAAATAGGTAATTAGAATTCCTAATTTATTAAAAAGTATTTATTATTAGTGTTATGTTGTTAATTTTGAATATTTTATGCATATTGTGGCTACAACTATTTATTTGGCATTTTAATTATTTAATTATTTAATTATTATTTGTAAGACCCTATCCGAGCATAAAAAATTAGTGAACTACTTACTATACTCAATCCTTTGAACTACTACTTGAAACTATATAAAGATTGACAACTTAGAAATTTTTGTCTTTGTATTGTTGCCAAAACTTGTATTTATCTTCACAAGGTGTGAACTTCCATTTGGTATCAATTAACTTGACACATGAGACCATCCATTTGGGATTTGAACTTGGGTCATTTGCAGAGCATTTTCTTCAACATACTACTAGATCACAATCAAAAGGACTTGTGTTTTTGGTTGTTATTATTATGCTCATTTCCAATGGGTTGTGGTGTAATTCTAATGGGGTTCAAATCCCCCTCATCACTATAAATAAACTCATAATTCTACTAGATATGTGGTGAGGTTGTGGTGTAATGATTATGAGCTACATTCTAGTCGAGCCTAGCTCTAAAATCTAAAGAGTGGTCCACTTACCCTACACTTCACTAAGGCATTTGATAACCTCACTAAAGTTATGCCAAACAATTTTTTTTTATGTAGCATTCATCTTATAATGTGTAATGCCAACATTTTAATGTGGAGATAACACACAAATGTCACACTTTTTTTTGTTTAAACATAGGTTTACAACTTAATGCACTTCTGCCAAGCCACCATTGCACACCACAATTACTAAAGTCTAATATTATTTGACACAATTATAATGATAGAAAATCAACACATAGCTTAATTAGTTATAAGTTATTTTTGACATTAATGTGCTTCATTTTTCATGAAAAAGTGTAATACTTGGGAAGGAAACAAGAGCCTTGTAGATTGTGAAGAAATTCAATGGAATAAATTTCGAACATCATCGATGGTAAATTGGAACAACTCTAACTGAAAATGAGGATGCTTAAGGTAAACTAAGAAGATAAGTTATATGAATTTTTTATCTAGTTGCATAATGACATATAATAATAAATAATTTTTCAAAAATCCATTAGATAATACAATTGAATAATTAAGAAAAGGTTGGATTTCCTTATTGTTAGAGATAGATTCAAATTCTTATAAATATGGATATATTTCCATGCACTAACCCGTTGAATTGAATCCTATTGAAAATAGGATTAGGTGACTCCCATGAAAAGTGAGTCAATGTGGGGTTAGCATTAAATGCCAAGTGAGTATAGTGGTGGTGACTAAGTTAAATTTTGAGTTTTAATTATGACCTTAGAATCTAGGAAATATTTGGGTAGCTAAAGTTTATGGTTAATGTGTAATGTGATGTTTATGTGTGATGTGTTTTATGCTTTAATTAAATATAGAGTCACGTCATTAAGTTGAAGTGTTGTGTAAAAAAAGTTATTTTTGGATGCAAGTTTAGAAGTGACTTTATGAGGGTCAAAAAGGTCATAATTTAGTCATTTATTGCATTTTAAAGATCTTAGGATTAGTAGCTATGGGTTGGGGGATTGTTTTTGACCATACCCTTGCCCATAGCCTATTTTATGACCTCCCTTAAGTGACATTGAAAGGAAGTGACGAATTTTGGGGATGTAATAATGGATTTGATCCATTTCCATCCCCTTTGGTTATCCCTCATTTATTAGAACGGACTTAGGAAAAAGCATATGCAGGTGCACTGTGCCTCTTTAATAGAAGAGAAGACTTAGTGGGAAACTTGGGGTATGGTGAGATAATTAAGATTGGAGGAGATGATGGAAAATGTAACCATCTCATCCAAAGATGAAGAGTCTTGGATTCTTTAAAGGCTTTTGAGTCGTTGGGAAAAGGGGTTATCTTTTTCTTTTGGGAGAACTTAGCCATTTTTTTGAGAGTTTGAAGAGTTTTATTTTTGGGGGGTTTAGCTTCATACTTGTGATTGGAGATGAAAACTTTAGAGCAGCTTGGAGAAGGAGGCTACATCTCTACTATTATGTAGAAAGATAAGCCCTCCTACTTCCAAGTTGCTCTCTTTTAAACCCATTACTCTTCCTTTCTCCTATAGCTCTCAAGCTTTCCTCCCAAATCACAAGCATGAACATGTAAATAAAAATAAAATAAATTTTCTTCAAAGAAAGAAAGCCATCTCCAATGAAAGAGAGAGAGAGAGACTCCCTTAACCAAAAACTCATGAGCTTTTAAATAATTCAAGACTTCACACCTTTGGATGAGATGATGACACCTGTCATCATTTCATCCAATCTTAATTATCTCACCATACCCCAAGTTTCCCACCGAGTCCTTTCTTTTATTAAAGAGGCATGGTGCACCTGCATGTCCTTTTTCCCAAGTGTAACGCCCCAACAATTTTCCCGCACCAACCTTTTCACAGCGCTGACGGCGGCCATGTCCGCCACCCCTATGGAAAACCACTGCCGCTTGGAAAAAACCGCGACCGACTTTGTTTCTCAGTCAACATCCTTATGCACGTGCCTCGAGGTCACGCAACTCAGCCCTAAGGGTTGACGCGTGAACCAAGGCACGTGCCCTATGCCATTTTAAATTCAAAAAACATAATAATAATATTTTATTTATTTTAATATTATAAATTTTATAATATTTTTATATTATAATTGTTATAATATTTTAATATTAAAATTTATTATTATATTTTAATATTAAAATGCATTTAATAGGGTAATATTATGATTTATTTTTTATATATATAATATTATGAGAGATTAAAATAATAGTAATAATATTAATGTTTTAATATTAACATTTTAAAATGAGAATTTCATTATTTTATTACATTGTTTAAATGAGAATGTTTCTGAAAAGTTAAACAACATTTACGGGGCACTGTACCCCTCACAACGGGCCACTAGGGGCAAAAATGGACTAAACATTAACAGAAAAGAGAAAGAAAACCAGAGACAACCCAGCGACAGCACACCAACAGCCGAAAAAAAACCGACAGACCAGCAACAGGAGCAGCTAACTGGCCTCATCCCAGTTCTTGATCAGGAGATCGACCGCCTTATCACCCACCCACTCCTTATTTTCCTAGCTATTATTCCCCTCCAATTCCTCTTTTATGACATTTGACAGTGCACTAGTAACAAAGTGGCTCAGTTTCATTGTGAAGCAGGTCAAGCCCCTAAATCTTTTGTCCAAGGTGTTCAATCTCTTTGCCAGCATGTCATCGTCTTCCCAATATCCCTAGTCTCCAGAAACCTACTAGGCTCATTCACCAGCGGAGTGTGTGAGTCAGAAACATGGCCAGGAAACTTGTTGTCCATCGGAGTAGGTAGGGGCCTCTCTCCCATGTCATCAATCTCATCATTAGACTCTTCCTCTTTATAGCCCTTGTTGTTAGACTGCTCCACCTCTGAGTCCTCAATAATTAATCTCTTTTTGTTGTTCTTGGCCAACCTCCCCGATCTCCTCCTAACACTTTCCCCACCAGTTAGCTCCGTGATCCCCACAACCGTATCCCCTCTGGAATCTTTCCCAACATCATTCTTGCCCTTGCCCTCCTTAACAATCGTGGCCTGCACGCATTTCTCCTTACCTTTCTTCAGCTTAGTGACCTTATCAGTCGTGCCCACTTGGGTGGCCTTTAGCTCACAGAGCCCTTCCGCTACATTGGCATGAGCCATGCCTAATCCACCCTTAAGCTTTTTGGTGGCCAAATTGGTTTTGACACTCCCCACCATGTCAGTCTGAGGAGGGCTCTTGGACTCAGTTGGGGAGATATGAATCAAGGAGATGGGTTCAATGTTCTCGACATGGATAGTAATGGTTTTAGGCTGACAAAGAGCAAGATGGAAGTGGTACAGGTGGAGGATAAGCCCATGGTGGAGCAAGAGAGGCAGGGGATCACCGGGATTATGACAAGCCACCGCATTGCATTTCTCCATCGAGCTTTCCAGGTCCATAAGAAGGAAAAATGGAAAGCTAGCAACATTTTATGTCTGAGATGGTTAAGCAGAGGGAAATGATAGAAGAAACAAGTTTTGTACCTACCTTCCAGCATCACATATTTCATCAGAGCCATGCAGACCATGTCCCACGGCTTAGGGAGCTTAGCTCTTTCAAACCCCGCCTGATTCCTGACCAGAGTCTCCTCACCTCTAAAGAACGCCTTAAGGCTTTCGTGGTCTGGCTTTTTGGTGTGTTTAGGGTATTTCTTCCCTTCGCACCTCAAGCCCATGGCCTGCACAATGACATCCTCGCTAACTTCAAACTAAATCCCCCCAACAGAAACCCTTTTTTCCTTCCAAGAACTAGCAAATTGACCCGAAAGAATAGGATCATGGCCAACCAGTCATTCCATAAGTGGGGAAATTCCGCCCTCCACACAAATGTGCCATACAAGAGGGTTGTTTCGGAATTCATCACAACTATCCAGCCTCGTCTGCACATGATCTCCACCTATTTTGTTGGACAACTCAGGAAAACCACAGCGTTGTAACAAACGCCAGAGCCAAACGTTGCGAACAAGTAACATAAAAGGATGTTTAATGCAGGGATTATGGCTAGTAATCCTCTCAAACCAATAACATGCGCGGAAGGGAAATATGTAGTAATGAGAAAAGACATAACAATTAATGATTTTTTGATAATAGTGGAGGAGGCAGAAGTTGGCGGATAAGTAGGAAAGGAACGACATCCCATGTAGATAAACCAACAAACTAAATTTAGAAACCCACCATAAAAAGCCGAAGTAACCACTAGCTAAGTTAGCCTGCATGAAGCCACTAGAACACAACTAGTACTCATCATGAATGGTCCCATCATTATTAACACACTCACTTCTCCAAATGTAATTAGGAAATAAATCAAGTAACCCCATTCCCCAAAACATGATACTCACAGTACCTTCATACACCCGAGAAGAAATCACAACCTTCGAAATAACCCGCATTACGTCACCAAATCTAAGCTTGATCACATCAATTAAGTTTCCTCCCTGCCATCTCATCATTATTTTATAAGCAATACCCAATCTCCAATCCCAAAGAATCAACACGTGGGTGCTCGTTCCCCTACTCCACACCTGCTCATCTTTACTCGTAGTACTCTACCTGTCCTCCATACCAATATTGAAAATTATCCACCAACACACCCAAATAAACTAGTGGGCCCCCCAGTCAGTCCTCGTCATCCAAAAGTTACAAGTCATTATTAACCACGGAAGCCCTTTCCCACTCTATCAAAACTTGAATGTTTGATGACAATCTTTCCTTTTTCCTCCAACATCTAGCCAAGAACCACCCCGAGCCAAGATTCGCCAACGCTTCCGCCACACAATTGCCTTCTCTGTAAATATGAGACACTTTTTTATTTCTTAATTTGGACATAAGGAAGCTAACGTCTATCAAAATGTTCTTGGTGTTCCAACCAATGAATCTTTCCTTTTTCACAACATCCGTCACCACCTTGGAATCTCCCTCAATATGGAGATTAACAATCCCTAGTGAAACAATAATTTTGAGTCCCATGAACAATGCACAAGCCTCAGCAATAAGAGCTGACTGAACCTCAATGCCACCAGCAAACCCTGCCACCATTTTTCCCAAGGAATCTCTTATAATCCCACCTATACTTGCCCTTCCTAGATTCCCTTTAGCAACTCCATCAAAATTCATTTTAAACCATCCTAAATCTGGAGGCTCCCATTTGGTATTTCTCCTAGCTAAAAGTTTCTCATTGTCAAAAGCATTAGCATTTAAATCCTGGTGCCATTCCTTGGCCATTTTTATTTCAAAGTCCCTTGGCCCAAACTCCGGAAGTTTTCCATCAAAGAGGAAGATATTCTCCTATATGAGTCAAACACCAATCCCAAACACCTCCTTGGGGCTCCGCTCAATATTCCTGAAGACTCGGTTATTCCTCTCCTTCCATACACACCAACCTATGATAGGGGGGGTCTGTCTCCAAATTTCACTAACCAGAGGATGCAAAAAAGGCCCATTCCAGCCCAAAATAAATTAAACGAGGTCCTTGCTCATAACCCACTGAATCTCAAGTTTCTCAATAGCCATCCCCCACACTTCAGCAGCATACGGGTAGTGTAGTAAGAGGTGATTAAAAATTTCTTCCCCCTCTTTGTAGAGAAAACATCTATTGTGAAAGCATAATCCTTGAATTCTCAAATTGTCCTGGGTCAGAATCCTATTGTGGCAGGCCGTCCACCAAAAGAAATTTATTTTAGGGATCATGTGCCTATTCCAAACAATCCTCCAGTGTTCCTCCACAGAACTATCGTTAGTCAGCAGTCTGTAAGCGGATCTAACTAAGAGGTCCCCCTATTTATCTAAAGCCCAAAAGAATTCATCCTCTCTATCATAAGAAGGAAATTTAAAACTGGAGAGTAACACCTAGATGGATTTAGCAAGACAATTAAGAACCGGCGAGTGGGGGCAGTATAGGGATAACTCTCTCCAAATCCTAGCACCAGCAGGGCCAGACACATAGTCACTGATATAAATCCCAATGAATCTTTGAGCAGCACTCATCACCCCCTGAAAATCAGAACAAGCCAGAGGGAAATCTAAGAGCCAAGCATCTTCCTAGAATTTAATTTTGATTCCATTCCCCATTTTCCATTTTATCCCTTTTTTTAGCAAGCTTTGAATGCTGCAAATTCTCCTCCAGATAACAGAACCAAGAGGGTGGGGTTCCGAAAGACAATCAATCAGAGGCCTATTTTGAAGATACTTAGTATTCAAGATTTTGCACCAGTCCTTGGAGTTCCTTAATTGATCCCACCCAACCTTGGCAATCAGCACCTTGTTAGAGGGAGCAATCTTCCTTATTCCAAGCCCCCCATAAATTTTAGCTTGACTAACCCTTTCCCATTTAACCAGGGCAATTTTCTTTTTCTCCTCAACACCGCCCAAAGAAAATTCCTTCCACTATATACATGGGCATCCTAAAGATAGCTAGAAAGTAAGTGGGTATACCTTGTATGGCCGCAGTAAGGAGCTATAATTTGCCAGCATGACTAAGTAAAGATCCCTTCCACCCAGCCAATTTCTTTTGAATCCTCTCCAGAATAGAGTTCCAAAACTCCGGTTGAACCTCCTTAACTGTAAGTCGAAGCCCCAAATACACCGACGAGAGAGAATCGCTAACACGTCCAAGAATTGCGATCACCTTGTTTTCCAAAGTAGGAGAGAAATTAAAGAAGTAAATCTTACTCTTGTTGTAGTTGATGCACTATCCGGAGCAGGAGGCATAGCTATTAAGACAAGCTTTCCATTTCCTAGCCTCCACAACTGAGGACTTCCCAAAAATAAAAGTATCATCCACGAATTGCAGCACAACAATCGGGCAAAGAGAGGTAGCCACTCTAACACCAGATATGGAGCCCTCTGACAACAGACTAGTAAAATTCCTATTAAGCACATCGGCAACCATAATAAAGAGGTAGGGGGAAAGAGGGTCTCCCTGCCTGAGCCATCTATCGGCAGAGAAAAAATTGCATGGGGATCCATTAACCAGGACCGAAAACTTAACAGTTCTAACACACTCCATAATGAGCTCAATGACTAGCCTGTTAAAGCCATACTTAGCTAGGACCTTTGGAATGAATTCCCACAGCACCTTGTCATAGGCTTTGGATATATCAAGTTTAAGCACCATTCCCGCATTATTACCTCTATCCATTGAGTGAAATAGTTCATGGGTAGTCAAAGTAGCATCAAGAATATGCCAACCCGGGACAAACCCCTTTTGAGTGTGGCTGATAATTTTATCAAGTAGGGGTTTGAGACGATTAACAAGAATCTTAGAGAAGATCTTATAGATGGTGTTACATAGACTAATAGGCTGGAAGTCAGCCATAGAAGGTGGCTCACTAATCTTTGGTATAAGGGCAATGAGGTTGTGATTCATTTGTTTGAGGATCTTACCAGACTAAAAGAAGTCCCTAGCCATGAGTACAAGGTCCCAGCCCACAATATCCCAAAAAATTTGAAAAAACGCAGGGGGGAACCCATCAGGACTAGGAGCTTTGAATGCCCCCATGCTAAATGTAGCCAACCGAACCTCTTCCATGGAAACACTCCTAAGAATGCCCAAGTTATCCTCCAGAGAGATGGACACAGGAAGGTCTCGGAGAACCAAACAATCTAGTGTCGAGTTGGGCACCCCTGTAGGGGCCGAGAGAGCCTCCTTGAAATAATTAACTGCACAGGACTTAATAAGAGATTGATCAAAAATCACCTCTTATCTCCTTCTCTTAGCCATTGGATCCTTGATTTTTGTTTCCAGAATACCTCCTCATTTTTTAGAACTTTTTCCCATTCCCTTCTGACATCCTTTTCCTAATTATTAATCTATTGACTAACATCTCCCTCATCCATATTCTTCTACAGAATCTTTAACCTCCCCTCAAGCTATTTTTTCCTTTGAAAAACATCTCCAAACACATTCTTGTTCCAACCTTTAACCATTAGTTTAATATGATTGAGTTTGTAACATAGCCTGAACATAGGAGACCCTTGTATAGGGATATTCCACCATTCATCAATTTTCTTCTTGAAATCAGGGTGAGAGTTCCACATTATTTCAAAATGAAAGGGATATGGCCCGCTTGAAGGACGAATATTAGTGGTTAGCAGGAGAGGGTTATGATCAGAAACTGTCCTAGGAAGAGCGACAAGGTTGGCTCCTAAGGTATTGGTCCAATGGGAAGAACAGAGGAAATGGTCAAGCCTAACCTGAATCAGATCAGCACCAGCCCTTCTATTAGACTAGGTAAAACGTTGTCCCCGAAGATCAATATCAATTAACCCCAAAGAACACAAAAAGTTTGTCAGATTAGTCATGTTGTCAGTATAATCCAGGAGACCCCCACTTTTCTCAGATGGTAGCAAGGGAGAGTTGAAATCTCCAGCAACAAGCCACCGACCACCTTTATTCCTATTAATTTGAGTCACCATGTTTCTCCAAAGGAAATTCCTTGAGTTCCTCTGGTTGGGGGCATAAATATTAATTATTGACCAAACTTCTTCATTAACAAAGAGTGAAACCCCAATGCTATTTTTACAATGAAATAATTCTTGACCCTGAAAACCGGAAGGATTTCAAAGCACTACCAACCCCCCCGAAGCTCCCTCGACATCACTGTGGATAAAAGAAGCATTGAGCCAAATAAAGCTAACAACCTTCTCAAAATTAATCTTCATCATCTTGGTTTATTGCAGGAGACAAACATTAATCTTATGCTCCACTATATAGTTCTTCAGGGCACGCTGTTTGTGCGAACTATTAAATCCCCGAATATTCCAAGACATAATCCTCATCTCTGACTTTTTTTTGAGGACACCTTTAATGTCCTCTGCTTCCCCAGGGCAATCTCATTTGTCATTTCATGCGTTCTGGTGGATCTCTGCGAGGGCCTCCTAGGCTTGGAATCCCCACCTACATCTGCCTTCTTCTTCCTACCCTTCTTCTTAGGCGTGGTCCAGATCCCTTCCTCTTCAACTTTCTCCAACTTTAAACATTCCAGGTTTTCAGTAGATTCTTCAACCAAACCGAAACATTCTTCCTCCCAAATTTCACCCTCTTCAACAAAATCCCCACAAGTCCCCAAAGTAAAGGACAGTGGATCAATAGCTGAAGAACCAAGGCCAAAGCCCTCTTCAGAAGCCCCCATTGACAAAGCAGCGATAGCCGAGGAACTAGGATCCTGAGACAATGAGACCTCCCGAGTGAAGGTTCCCAACACCAAAGAGCCACTAGGGTTCGAGACAGGGTGAGGAACACTAGGTGAGTGGGAACATGGAGGAATCATAGGAGACTGAACCAAAACTGGGGGGACAATCTCCAAACCACCTGAAGGCCTCAAGGCTTCCACCACCTGAAACTTGGGATCAGACGAAATCTTGGGGTCAGGCACATCCATAACCTCCCTACTGACTGACGATTTACAATTAGTGATAAGGTGCCCAACTTTGGTACACCTTTGGCAATAAACGACTGCATTTCATAACAAACAGGTTGTACCCAGTTTCCCAACTTGGAGAAAAGCCTGATAGAGTTAGGAAGAACTTTATCTATGCAAATATTGAAGCAGAAACGAGCAAATACTAACCTTGATTTAGATTTAGTGATAGCATCTGAAGTAACGAACTGACCCAATGAGTCACCGATAGCCCTGATTATGGCTTCATCCCAAAACTCAAGAGGTAAGCCTGGCAGCCACACCCAAATAGGAGCCAACATGTTAAGGTCTACGACAGGATCAAACCCAGGCTTCCATCTACACAAAGCGAGGCTATGCTTCCCATAAACCCACAGGCCCAATGACAGTGTATGCACCAAATCCTCAATAGCAGTAAATTAAAAAAGGAAGAGACCGTCAGCCATCGCGCGGATCTCCACACTGCCCTTAAGCCTCCATTTCATGGTCACCCACTTTCTAATCATATCCACCGTAAGACGATAGGAGAGGAATCTCCCCACCACCGCATTCTCCATAGAGGAAAGGATTATGTCACTAACCGTATCAGGAATATCAAACACAGCATCAGAAAATGTGACCGGCTCAGGGGGGACCGACAACGAGGAGGTCAGATACCCACTATTCAAAAAATTCTTCCAATCGGTAGCCGGAGGAAGCTCAACCGTCGGCACAAAAGAGATGCCCGGAGGCGCCTCATCCCGCAAAATGCCCACAAGAGAAAGCACAGATCCCATAGAGGGGGTACCCACTAGACACGTCCTCAAAGGAGGAGAGCACGGGTTAGGGGGGACAGGGGACCCTTGGGTACCCCCATGACAGAGTCCACCATGCAAGCAGAAATTCAAACTTCAAACGAGCGTGAGCGGGAGCTTTGATGTTACTAATGCGAGCATAAATGAGAATGTTTTCTTTAAAAAATATATGGGGTTTATTGGATATGGGGAAACAATATTTTATCTAAACATGGGAGTTTGAATTGTTGTTATACTAGTTAGTGTTTCATGTATTTAAATGTTAACGTGGAAATAAAAATTTTAGTATCATTCCTCCCTTATTGGAAATGGCATATTTAATTATGTTTATCTAATGCATCGACTATTGAATGGTAGTGAGGAAATAGGTTTAGTGAACCCAAAGTAGATTTGATTCTTGCCCTCTTCTGATCTGTTCGTATGGTCATTTGGAAAATGTGGGTCTTAGCATTTGACAAGTCTTCCTGTTGGGTTTTCAAGTTTGTGGGTTGTCGTACTGTGTAGTCAACCTTTGGATTACCTTGGGTAGTGCGTTTAACTAGTTTGTTCCCCGGTTATCACGAACGGGAGTGTGTTGACTATATGTCATGGTTAGGAATGTGGTACCCTTATGTCGCACTTGTGTACCCTTGGGTTGTAGAGTTGTTCCACGTGTCGTCTTAGAGGAGTGGCTTGTAATGAGGGCCGGCATACAAAGTGGTGCCAAGATAACTCAATGCAAGTTAGTTAATCCAATGATAACATAATTAAATGAATAGAGTATCACGTAGTATCATACACTTAATAAGATAATTATGCCTCGCTCATGAACACAAGGGCTTGTAAAGACTTGGGTTGAGATGAGAAGGTCTAGAATGGAAAGATCGTTATCTTGTCTCTACGAAAGATAACTGATTCTGAATTGGATTACATGAGGGTCCAAAAGTTGTTAGAGGTTACTAGGATAACCTGAGTTGGGGGCCAAAGCCTAGGAAGACTTACTAGGATAACCTATGCAACATTGTGATGACACTTCTCCTAGGTAGACAGTTTGTTCGCATCAGTGATGCAGTTGATTATGTTAATTCTGGAAGCATGTAACCATTGCGTTACTGATGTCATTGTATTTATTTCAGTTCGGTTATGTTAACCTATGTCTAGAGGTAGATGTCCCTGGTTAGAAATCCTGGTTACTATCTCCTAGCACGGGGGGTGGACCTTTGGGTTCCACTTGGTTGGGTGGAACGTGCACCTTTCTCCGTTGGGTTTTTCTTCTTGATCTTGTAGATGAGACTTCCAGTTGGAGAGCTCATATGATCTAGTTTTGTTTCATACCTTGTTATTTTAGTTGATCTTGTGATGTATCACCCCGCATTTGTTATCGAGGTGGAAGTTGTAATTTGTAACCTTATTTATTGGAACTTGCCTCATTGGGGAATGAGTGTTGTAATCCTTATTGCTTAATGAATGATTAACGAAATTGGAAGTTATCTCTTATGCTTGTTGTAGAATCATCTTATTTGGAATGTATGTGGTTATTTTATTAATTAAATAATTGACATGGGTTATATTCATGTTTTTTGTTGAGGTTCTATATAACCTTTGTCTCATAACCTTAGAGGTTGTTGGCATTAGTTAGTGAATTTACTTATTAATTACACTTAAACAAAACAAAAATTAGTTTGTGGCAGGATCTAGTGCTAGAGGAGGGCAGTCCCAGGGAGGCGTACCTCCTAGGTCTCAGAAGGGACCATCTTAGGGTGGTCAATAGCAGCAACAACAGGTATTGCAAGGGAAATGTAAAGGTTTCCAATCGAGACAGGGGGACATAAATTGGAGGCGTGAGAAACGCTTTAGCTATGAGTAGCCAGCACAGAGTTTGCAGTCTACTTTTAGGGGTAGTGTGCAACAGTCTAGTGCACCATCTAGGGGTAGAGGTTATGGCATAGGTGTGGAGTGTTTTGCATGTGGTTAGCAGGGTCACATGGCTAGAGGGTGTCCCAATAGGGGCACAACTGGGTTTTCTCAGGGACTAGCGGCATCTGAGCTGACAGTTGGAGATGCAGGCAGAGGGCATCGGGTTTTTACAGTGGTTGATAACCGCCAGGCAGAGCATTAGGGCACTGTCATAGAGACATATGGTATGTTGATGGGTAACCCTGTTACCATCTTATTTGATTCAAGTTTGACAGAATCCTTCTTTTCTTCATTAGTCATGTCGCGATGTATACTAAGTGCGGTAAGGTAAGTCAATAGGTGGCAGGTAGAGTTAGCTTTAGGTGCGAAAGTCACATCGCATTCCCTTGTGCCAAAGTGTAGATTGGAGGTTGGACCTCTCCAGACTACGATGGAACTTTGAGTTATTCCTTTGGGTTCTTATGACATCGTCATAGGGATGGATTGGTTGGAGGCACATAGTGCGGTCTTGGATTGTCAATGCAAGTTGCTTCGATGCAGTGAGGCATTTGGTAGAGAGGTAGAGATAGTGGGACTCTAGAGGCCAATTTGCTTGAGGGTCATCTCAGCTATGCAGTTGAGAAGGTGTGTATGTCAGGGTTGCCAGTTGTTTGCTATCACAGTGGATGCCTTGGATCTAGAAGGTGGAGAAGAGAAAGTCTCTCTTGATAGTCACCCCATCCTTCAGGAGTATTCTGATGTCTTTCCAGACGAGATTTCTGGGATGCCACCTCAGAGGGATATTGACTTCAAGATTGATCTTATACCTGGTTCAGAACCCATTTCTCGAGCTCCCTATCGTATGACCACCTAGGAGCTGAAAGAGCTTCGTTTACAACTTGAGGAGTTGTTAAAGAAGGGCTTCATTCACCCTAGTGTTTCACCATGGGGAGCACTAGTTATCTTCGTGAAGAAGAAGGATGGTTCACTTCGGTTATGCATTGATTACTGACAGTTGAACAAAGTGACCATCAGGAACCGATATCCACTTCCTAGGATCGATGATCTTTTTTATCAAGTCAAGGGTGCCACCATCTTTTCGAAGATTGATCTTAAGTCAGGATATCATCAACTTCGGATATTAGACTCTGATATCCATAAGACAACATTTTAAACGCGGTATGGTCACTACGAGTTCACAGTAGTACCATTCGGGTTGACGAATGCACCTTTTGTGTTCATGAGTCTGATGAACGATGTATTTCGTACATACCTAGATAGGTTTTTCCTTGTGTTCCTCGATGACATTATGATATATTCCAGGACTATGGTAGAGCATGAGGAACATTTGCAGTAGGTATTGCAGTGCTTACGAGATAATCAGTTGTTTGCTAACTTCTCGAAGTGTGAGTTCTTCAAGTCTGAGGTACAGTACCTGGGGCATGTCATCTCAGGGAAGGGTATTTCAGTGGATCCTGCAAAGATCCAAGTGGTCTCAGATTGGCCTGTGCCCACAAATGTGGCAGAGATACATAGCTTTATGGGGCTAGCGGGTTATTACAGATGCTTTGTGCAGGACTTTTCGAGGATAGATTATCCTATCACTACCCTTCAGAGGAAAGGGAAGAGGTTTGAGTGGTCCGAGAAGTGTGAGGTAGCGTTTCAAAATATTAAGGAGATGTTGACTAGAGCACCGATACTTGCTATACCAAATCCGACTTGGGACTCTGTAGTGTGTACAGATGCGTCCTTGGAGGGTCTTGGTGTAGTGTTGATGCAGGAGGGTCGAGTCATTGCATATGAGTCATGAAAACTCAAGGATCGTGAGTTGAACTACCCCACCCATGATCTTGAGTTAGCGAAAGTTGTACATGCATTAACGAGATGGAGGCATTTCTTTCTTGGCCATAGGTTTGAGTTGCATTGCAATCACAGGAGTCTTCAGTATATCTTCACATAGCCCAACCTTAATGCTAGGCAGAGCTGTTGGATGGAGTTCCTCTATGAGTACGACTTCCAGGTGAAGTACATCTAGGGGAAGGAGAATGTCATAGCGGATGCACTCAGTAGATGGAGGCATGAGATATCCGAGTTGACTCTAGTTGTGGACTTACGGAGTCAGATTCTTTTTTCCCTTCCAGGAAATAGTTGGTACCAGGAGGTCAGGGTAGTGATAGGGGTAGGTAGACCTCTTGAGGGCAGACATTCAGGACATTCTCTGGGTTCAAATGAGTTATTGAGACACATGGGATGCATATACGTTCCTCCTTTAGATGGTCTTCGTACCTTGGTCATGATTGAGGCACATCGTGCACCTTATTCAGCCCATCCTGGGGTGAAGAAGATGCATGTAGATTTGCACCAGTTGTACTTTTGGCCAGGGATGAAGCGAGATATCGCAGATTATGTGTCATGATGTCTAGAGTGTCAATGAGTTAAGGTTGAACACCAGCACCCAATAGGGCTCCTGCAACCGCATTTAGTACCAGAGTGGAAGTGGGATATAATCTCATTAGATTTCATTATTGGTTTACCCAAGTCTTCGAGACGACATGATGTGATAATGGTGATAGTTGATAGGTTGACGAAGGTGGCACACTTCTCACCTATGTGCTCATCCTATACCACATCGTTCATAGCTAGAGTTTTCATGGAGGATATAGTGAGGTTACATGGTATTCTGTGTTGGATTATCTCTGATAGGGATCCAATGTTTACCTCAGCTCTTTGGACATCATTGCAGCATGCAATGGGGATGCAGTTGAACTTCAGTTTAGCTTATCACCTAGAGACAGATGGACATACCGAGAGGGTCAATCAGATCCTTGAGGATATGTTATGTATGTATGTGATGGACCAACAAACATGATGGGAGGATTATCTCTATTTGGTAGAATTTGCCTATAATAATGGTTTCCAGAGTTCCATTGGCATGCCTCCATTCCAGAAATTGTATGGGAGACCATGTCGTACCCGCTTGAGTTGGGATCGATTGGAGGACATGATAGTGTTGGGTCCTAAGATGTTGCAAGATATGGAGTAGCAGGTGGATAGGATTAGAGAGCACTTGGTGGTAGCGTAGGATAGGCAGAAGAAGTATGCGGATGCGCATAGAGTAGACCATTAGTTTGATGTAGGCGATAGAGTCTTCTTACAGGTGCGTCTGTGAAAGAGTTCCATCCATTATGGGAAGGGCTCTAAGTTGGCGCCTCACTTTGTCGAACCTTTCAAGATACTCAAGAAGATTGGTCTAGTTGCTTACTGTCTTGCTTTACCACCTAGTCTCTCATGCATTCATGATGTGTTTCATGTTTTAGTTCTTCGGCCGTACCATCCAAACATTTCTCATGTCCTTGATTGGAATGCATTGCAGGTAGAGGACGGGTAGCTAGCTTTGGAGCCCATGGCTGTCATGGAGTGCAGAACGCTCGCCCTTCGAGGGCGAGATATTGATCAGGTTAGGATTCAGTGGGATCCTAGGGATGACACATCATCCACATGGGAAGATGCAGCTAGAATGAGGGAATTTTATCCCTATTTGTTCGCAGGCTTCCAGGAGTAAGCCTGACCCTAAGGGGAGGATGCAATACCCCTCTATTTTTCTCTATTGTTCGAACGATTTTGTTTCCCCTTTTATGCTTTAGTATGGTGTGTACTTTGACTATACACTTGATTACAATTGATCACTGTTTTATCATGATGTACCTTGATGTGATGATACTATATTTTGATGTGATTATTATGGCATGTTTGGAATTAGCATAAGTGGATATTTAAATTTATGATGTTTCATGCTTTGATTATGTTGCTATGTTAGATGTGTTAGTTAGTACTACTGTATTGGTGAAGAGGACAATATCGCATCACTTGCTTGCAAGTGCACTGCGATTTCATGATTTCCTCTTCATGGTGTGCCTTATTTATGACATATTATTGCATGTGGATATATTCTTTGCTCACAGGTTGACAGGTACATGACATCGACTCCACCTGGTTTCACAGGTTCGAGCGTGTCCAAGGCCCAACGACATTCAATTGGGAGATAGTAGCTAAGATTTTCATGCCAAGTTGTCAGCCTGGTCATAGTGTGTCGTCAGTCCTAGTGTGATCCAATTGTTTTATATTGTTCAATTTGCTTGGGTTTAGTTTATTTTGGAAGTTAGAATAATGTTAGTATATGCTTTTGTAGTTAAGTTGTTGAGTAAATTAATGTGCTTATATATTTGTAATGTGATTTAATTTATTAATTAAATTAATAAATAATTTAATCTTGTAGTAGATTTATTTTATTAATTAATTAAGTGAGTTGTGTTGAAATGAACTAAATTATGCATTTTGGGAATTTAGGGATATTGGAGTTAGAAATGAAAATAAAAGGAAATGTATTAAAATTTCAATTTAGCAATTTTGAAATTCAAAAATTTGAAAAGAAAGGCTTTTGCATTTTTTTTTGTTTTAGAGAATTGATGAGGGTGGTTGTAAGTTTTTTGAAAAAAAAATCATTATCATTGAATTTCTTCACAAGTTTGGATTATGGAGTTTTTGGAGAAAAAATGAAAAAGAAGAGGAAAGAATTGTTCAACTTTGTGGGTTGTTGGATTAAAGTTTGAAGAATCTGAGGAACTGAAGAGGGAATCAAGGCATCAATAGGGCCTTCACTCAACTTCAAAGAAAATAGGTTCATGTTCTTTAAATGAGTTTCTTTTGAAATTTTAATTGTGTGTGTTGTTGAAAAGCTTTGAATCTGTTGTTTGATTGCAAAATAAACCAATTGGGATCTTGTTTTCCAATTTGGAAGAAAACCTAGTTAGGATTAGAGTGTTTCCAAAATTTAAAATGTATACTTGAAGGTAAATAATTATTTTAAGTTTTTGTGTTCTTCATTTTGTTTGGTTTTCAATTTGGGTATATGGGAATATGAGTATGTATATATATACTCATATATATATATACATCTAGTATATTTAATTTTATTTTTTATATTTACCCAAGTAAAGTTATGCTGGCAATTTATTTTATTTTAAAAAAAAAAAACTCAAAATTTAAAAAAAAAGTCTATTTTTTTTGCTTCTGTTTTAAATTTTCCAAAAAGAAAAAAAACCTTGAACAAAAAAATGACAGTCCAAAATTAAGAATAATTTATTAAAAAATAAATTTTAATGGGGGGTTGGGAGCTCACCCCACCGCCGCCCCCATGGGAAGCGGCATGGGGGAGTCGCGCCAGCAAACCCCCCCGGTTGCTCGGACTACGCAACCGTGACCACCAATAGTGGTGGTCGGATGTGCAGTGCACAACTGCGCCACCACTGCTTGGTGGTTGGCTACACCAGCGCCGCCACGCCCTCCCTCCACCTTCTACTCACCACCGCACCAAGCACGGCCTGCAACCCGCACCAACCTTTTCATAGCACCACTGGCAGCCATGTCTGCCGCCCTTGTGGAAAACCACTACTGCTTGGAAAAAACCACGACCGACTTTCTTTCTCAGCCAGCATCCTTATGCACGCGCCCTGAGGTCACGTGACTTAGCCCTAAGGGTTGATGCGTGAACCGAGGCACGTGCCTTGTGCCATTTTAAAATTCAAAAAAAATAATAATAATATTTTATTTTATTTTTATATTATAATTGTTATAATATTTTAATATTAAAATTTATTATTATATTTTAATATTATGATTTATTATAATATTAAAATGCATTTAATAGGGTAATATTATGATTTTTTTTTTTTAATATATATTATGAGAGATTTAAATAATAGTAATAATATTAATGTTTTAATATTAACATTTTAAAATGATAATTTCATTATTTTATTACATTGTTTAAATGAGAATGTTTTCTTTTTAAAAAAATGGGGTTTGTTGGATATGGAGAAATAATATTTTATCTAAACATGGGAGTTTGAATTGTTGTTATACTAGTTAGTGTTTCATGTATTTAAATGTTAATGTGGAAATAAAATGTTTAGTATCATTCCTCCCTTATTGGAAATGGCATATTTAATTATGTTTATCTAATGCATCGAGTACTAAATGTTAGTGAAACAATGGGTTTAGTGAACCCAAAGTAGATTTGATTCTTGCCTTGTTCTGATCTATTTGTATAGTCATTTGGAAAATGTGGGTCTTGGCATTTGACAAGTCTTCTAGTTGAGTTTTCAATTTTTTGGGTTGTCGTACTGTGTAGTCAACCTTTGGATTACCTTGGGTAGTGCGTTTAACTAGTTTGTTCCCCGGTTATCACGAACAAGAGTGTGTTGACTATATGTCATGGTTAGGAATGTGGTACCCTTATGTCGCACTTATGTACCCTTGGGTTGTGGAGTTGTTCCACATGTCGTCTTAGAGGAGTGGCTTGTAATGAGGGCCGACGCACAAAGTGGTGCCAGGATAACTCAGTGCAAGTTAGTTAATCCAATGATAACTTAATTAATTGATTAGAGTATCACGTAGTATCATGCACTTAATAAGATAATTGTGCCTCGCTCATGAACACAAGGGCTTGTAAAGACTTGGGTTGAGACGAAAAGGCTTAGAATGGAAAGATCGTTATCTTGTTTATACGAAAGATAATTGATTCCGCATTGGATTACATGAGGGGCCGGAAGTCGTTAGAGGTTACCAGGATAACCCGAGTTGGGAGTCGGAGCCTAGGAAGACTTACCAAGATAACCTATGTAACATTGTGATGACACTTCTCCTAGGTCGACAGTTTGTTCGCATCAGTGATGCAATTGATTATGTTAATTTTGGAAGCATGTAACCATTGCGTTACTGATGCCATTGTATTTATTTCAGTTCGGTTGTGCTAACCTATGTCTAGAGGTAAACATCCTTGGTTAGAAATCCTAGTTACTATCTCCTAGCATGGGGGGTGGACCTTTGGGTTCCACTTGGTTGAGTGGAATGTGCACCTTTCTCCATTGGGTTTTTCTTCTTGATCATGTAAACGAGACTTCCAGTTGGAGAGCTCGTATGATCCAATTTTATTTCATACCTTGTTATTTTAGTTGATCTTGTGATGTATCACCCCTCATTTGTTATCGAGGTGGAAGTTGTAATTTGTTACCTTATTTATTGGAACTTACCTCATTCGGGGAATGAGTGTTGTAATCCTTATTGCTTAATGAATGATTAATGAAATTGGAAGTTATCTCTTATGCTTGTTGTAGAATAATCTTATTTGGAATGCATGTGGTTATTTTATTAATTAAATAATTGACATGGGTTATGTAATACCCCTCCGTTTTGCTTCTCGTTCAGTTTGTTTTATGCTATGTGTGGTTGCAATTACTTTGATACTGGATACATTTTGTTATGATGTTTTGTTCGCTACTATTGAGCGACAACTATTATTGTGTGATGTGTTGATCTAATTATTATTTCACATGCATTATGGATTAATGATGTTGTAGAGTTAGCATGAGATGTTATTATGAGACTATTGGAATTATGATGGAAGTGTCAGTTTCGATGAGTGTATTGGTGAAGAAGATGGGTTTGCATCACTCGCTTGCGAGCGCCCTACGAATCTATAATTCTTGCTTCACGGTGTGTATTATATGTTGGATATACTGTATGATGTTGTTTACTTGGTTGTAGGATTGCAAGTACATGACATCGACTCCACCTGGGTTCACAGGTTTGAGCGTGTCGATCCAACGGTTAAGTTGAACGAGAGATAGTAGCTAGGTAACTTGTGTCAAGTCTACACCCTAGCCATAGTGTGTCGTCAGTTGTGTGTGTCAAGTCATTCATTGCCTTGCTTTAATCTTATTTAATTATGAAGGATTCTTGATTTGGAAATAGATATTTAGAATAATTGCATTTAAATCATGTTGATGGTTATTTAATTTAAATAATGCAATGTGGATAAAAGTTTATATTTAAATTAATTAATTATATTTAATTTATTTAATTAATTAAATTTAATCCAAGAGGGTTGAATTTAGTTATTAAATAATTAAATTAATTAATTAAACGTGATGCAAGAGAATGAAAGGAAATAAAAGAATTAAAATTAATTTTGGAATTTAATTTCAACTTGTGGGAATTAAATTAGAAATTGTAACTAAATGTTTACTTGGGAAATGAGTTTCAACTTTGTAAATTAATTTATTATTTGAAATTGCATTTTAAATTGAAAGTGGGTTTTCGAAAATTGAAATTGAAATTGAAATTAATATCTAATTTGCATGCAATGTGAATTAGGGTTGTAAAAATTGAAATTGAAATTGAAATTGAAATTAATATCTAATTTGCATGTAATGTGAATTAGGGTTGTATTAGGTATTTTTGATTTATAAAGAATACATGTTTTAATTTTAGGGGAGCATAAAGTTTTTTTAGAAAAAAATACATTTTTACAACAGAGAAGAAATTTTGGAAAATTTGCACAATAAGGGTTTGAAGAAAGTTTTGATTGTAGAATTTATTGGAGGAAAAATTGTTTGTATTTGTTGGGTTTTGGATTGGATTCATTGGAGGATTGAAAAAAATTTAGGAAATCTTTGGAGGAGATTTGCATCAGAAATTCATCTCTTCCTGTAACTTCTTGTACCAGGTTTTCCTCTTTGTGTTTTATTGTTCTTGATTGTTTTTTTTTAAATAGTAGTGATTAACGATTTGTTTGTTAAATTTGTTTTAGAAAATAAATTTGATATTAGAAGAAAAAAATTAAATAAATTTACAGCCTTTGCTTGTGAAAATTCTTGAGTGAAAATTGTGAAAACCTTAGTTGAATTCAAATTATTTGGGGAAATCGATTATGTTATTTTTTCCATGGCTACTCTAATAATAAAATAATGATAAATTGATATTTATAAATATTAATATTTTATGTATTGTTATTATAATATTAAAATATTATTTAATAATATTTTATATTATAATTTATAATATTAAAGTATTATATTTATTTATATTATTTTAAATAAAATTTGTATATTAGATTAGTGGAATTAAAATTATAAACGTATGGGGAAATTATTGTTTATTCTAAAATGACATGTTAAAGTTTAATTGAAGAAGTTAAATATCTGATTTAAAGAATGCATAATTTAAGATTTAATTGTGAAATTTAAATTCATATGTAAAAGGTTCGATTATTAATTTGATTTAATTAGAAAAATAAAAATATGATATTGGGTTATAGTCCAAATATTGATCTTATTTTAACACAATAAGTTATGGAAGAGACCAAATGTTAATTTGATTAATTTTATAATGATTTAATTTGCAAGGGCAATTGGTTATTTAATTTAAAGCGAAATGTTTTGAGTTATAGTTCAAAATACTTATTTTGTTAAGAGCAATTAGAGAATTAAATATTAGTGTAATTTCTCCCCTATCTAAAAAGATGAGTTTTTAATTCAGTTTTATCGATATAATGAATTACGTAATGAAATGAGAAATGGATTTAGAATATCCAAATGTAGTTTCTTATATTGCCTTCAATGATTATGTCTTTCGTGTTTATGCTTTGAGAATGGGTTGAATACCTGTTAGTTTATAAGTCTTACATATGGTCTGTTGTTTATGAGTGGTTGTTATTGAGAATATATGCTATAATTTATTTGGTTTAATGTTCAATGAGAAATGGTAGTAAATGTGAATTGTTTTGAATGAGTTAATTAAAATATTTAGATAAATATATTTATTAAATATAATTTAATTAAAATATATTTATTTTGAAATAGACGGGTGGTGTAAATTAGAAAATTGAAAGAATTTTACTAGTAGTTGATTTCAATTGTTTCAAAAGGTAAGACTGGAAGGCATGGTTAAATAGATAAGCAAAAAGATATTTTACAAACTGAAAATATTCATGTTTTTTTGTATAGAGAATTGAAAAGATATAGTTTTTGGATAGAAAATTGAATATAGTATTTGCAATAGTTTTATGTTATATTAGAAACAAATTTAGGAAATGATTATATTGAAAAAGAAAAAGGTTTATTATGTTTTATTATTTCCATAGAGCAAATGAATCATTATGAATGGAATATTAAAGAATATATATAATTAAATTTATTAATATTTATATTTGATGTCTATATAATATGGAGCATGTATATATATATTAAGTGTAAATTCATTATCTTATTTTAATTTAATAAGATGCATGCAATATATTATCGAATAGAGATTTAAAATGGATTGATTAATGTATATGGGAAAATTGATAGAGAAACAATATTTTATGATATTAAAGGGATTGAATGTTTTAAATAGAAAATTGAATGAGATGTAAGATTTGGTTAGGAAATGGAAAGAGTTTGCTTGCATGGATTTGTGTCGATTTAAAGGTAAATTAAGAAGTTGTTTATATTGATGAGGCAAATGGCTATTTTAATTTATTATATTTCAAGTAGAGCAATTAATTTATTGTGAATGAAATATGAAGGAGATATGGATTTAGTATATCCAAAAATAGTAATTTTCTCGTGATTGCCTTAAATGTTCTAGTTTCTCTGTATTTCGTAAAGGGATGTAAGTTCAAATTGTTTAAGATTTCTTATAATGGAAATAGAAATATGGGTATATGATTATTTGAGTTAACCCTGTAAGTGTGTCATTAACTTTGTTAACATTACCTATTGAATGAATATGGATTTAGGAAATCCAAATATTAGATTTGATTAATGACTTGAATGCTTTTGTTGCTATGTCGTCAAGTTGCACTGTGGGTTTTGAGATTTAGTGTCAGTCCTAAATTATAAGTCTTCCAGAAGAACTTAGAAGATAAAGGTTGTTGAATCTTTATGCCATCCAGTTGTTTTCCCTTGGGTAGTGTATGGCGTCCTTTCAGTTTTACCTGGTTTTCATGAACGAGGATGTTTTGTACCTCCTGTGAAAGGAGTGGACTATGTGTTGTTCCCTCCAAGATGTTTGGAGTGTGTTCTATTAATTGTATCCTCCTAGAGTTGGAGTGGTTATTTTTTTCTAATTTGTGTGCACTTGAGATTCCCTTGGTGATTGGTATTTGTATACGTGTATGGTTCTCTGAACATACTTGATCTATTTTATGTCTGGAAGCAATGTCAGTGATATTAGTGTTGTGTTGTTCTTGTTTATTGCATTTGTTTTGGTTATTTCAGTATGAGTTAGTTTGAGTCTACCTTTGGTTAGAGGTTGTGGATCTTTGTCCTTGTTACATTGTTACTATCTCCTAGCATGGGGGGTGGGCTTTCGGGTACCACATGGTTGGGTGGAACATGCACCAAAACTGTTGGGTCCACCTTGATCTTCAGTTCATGGAGGTGAGACATCCAGATGGACAGCTCGCAGTCCTTATTGTATTTTCATGCATTGTAATATTTTAGATTGTATAAGTTATTTTATCCCTCTTATGTCTATGAGGTGAGATTATGTAATTGTTATACTTTTGTACTATTGTCTCATTCTAGGAATGAGTGATGTAACTATTGGATTAAGTTAATGTTTATGAGATTGTATTTTGGATGTTCATCTTATTATGTTATGTGGTATTCTCTTGATGTATGATGTTTATTTCATAAATTTTATAATGCTTTGGTTATATATAATATGTATATGTGGGATTAAGTAATCCTAACCTTGTAGCCTTAGAGGTTGTTGCTAATTAGTAAGTGAATG
This sequence comes from Sequoiadendron giganteum, assembly GCA_007115665.2. NCBI lineage: Eukaryota > Viridiplantae > Streptophyta > Pinopsida > Cupressales > Cupressaceae > Sequoiadendron > Sequoiadendron giganteum. Next base: position 644,011,529 of record CM021102.1, read on the forward strand.
TGTATGTTATTGCACTTTATAAAAAAAAAAAAAATTGGTTCACTTAAGTCGTTAATTACAACTTCCTTTAGGGTTACTTGACGGGGCATTACAGGTTATATTCATGTTTTTTGTTGAGGTTCTATATAACCTTTGTCTCATAATCTTAGAGGTTATTGGCATTAGTTAGTGAATTTACTTATTAATTACACAAACAGACAAAAAAATTAGTCTGTTTACATAGTTGTTTGCAACTTCCTCTAGGGTTGCGTGGCGGGGCATTAGACCAAGTCCATTCTAATAAATGAGAGGGATGACCAAAGGGGATGGAAATAGGTCAAATCCATCATTACATCCCCAAAATTCGTCACTTCCTTTCAATTTCATTTAAGGGAGGTCATAAATAAGGTATGGGCAAGGGTATGATAAAAAAAATCCCCCAACCCATAAGTACTATGTCTAAGACCTTTAAAAAGCAATAAATGACTAAATTATGACCTTTTTGACCCTCATAAAGTCACTTCTAAAATTGCATTCGAAAATTACTTTTTTTACACAACACTTCAACTTAATGACACAACTCTACATTTAATTAAAGCTTAAAACACATAAACACCACATTACACATTAACCATAGACTTTAGCTACCCACATATTTCCTAAATTCTAAGGTCATAATTAAAACTCAAAATAACTAAACCACCACCACTATACTTGATGTTTAATGCTAACCCCACATTGACTCACTTTTCATTATGTTTAATAACATTCAAAAACTTCACTAAGTGACGTATTGACAAGGGTTTGAATCGATTCTCCATTCTTTCTAATGACACTCATCTCTTAGGCATTTTCTTAACACATGGTCCAGAGTTAATGGGAGTCACCTGCTCCTATTTTCAACTCAACAAGTTAGTGCATGGAAATATATCCAATATTTATAAGATTTCTGAATCTATCTCTATCAATAACGAAATCCAACTTTAACTTAATTATTCAACTGTATTATCTAATGGATTTTTGAACAATTATTTATTACTAAATGTCATTATGCAACTAGATAACAAATTCATATAACTTACCTTCTTAGCTAACATTAAGCATCCTCATTGTCGGTTAGAGTTGTTCCAGTTTACCATTGACGATGCTAGGAATTTATTCCATTGAATTTCTTCACAATCTACAAAGCTCCTGTTTCCTTCCCAAGTATTACGCTTTTCCATGAAACATGATGCATATTAGCAAATTACTTGAGCTAATACATTTTATTCTTTTTCCTATATCAATTTACATATACTTTTCTCCTAATGCTTGTAAGAATCTAAGTTTGCATGTTCTCATTCTTTCCTAGTGAATTGTAAAGATACCTTTAATAAGAACATTTACTACAGTCATAGTTTAACTAAGTCAAGGAAAGTTTAGAATGTTAAACATGTAGTTGAGTGCACTCATCATTGTTATCTTATACTTTCAAAACTTGAATATATATAATTCTCTCAATTTCAGACACACTCACTCCATCATAATACTCTAAGATAGTAAATATTAGAGATTTAATCATTTTATTCTTCGATATTTCCAATGCGATATTATATTTAAACAATATTGGTCAACAAATTAAAATATTCAGTAATCTAACATAATTGAGCTTTTAAAAAGATCACAATATTCATAGATAGGGTTGGGTCTCACATTCCCCTCCCCTTAGATTAGACTTCCTCCTGGAAGTCATCGAGGTTTAGAATATTAATCCCCATTTAACAACACATATAAGTCTATAAAATGTGTTTATCATTTTTCCTTAATGATGAAAGAACAAAATATTAAATCATATGTACATGTTACAGACATCTTTTTCATGAATTGAGCATCCAAATGCTTTAGAACCAAATTTTTCATAGTAGAACATTTATCCATGATAGCCTCCATACCACAATGTTAGCAATGATTTAGCTATAAATTATTACTCACATAACCAATACAATTTCACAATATATCCACATAAATTAACATCTTGGAATGCACATAAGTATTCCTTAGCACCATAAACATCACTCATAATATAAATGAAATGATTATGTTCTAATATTAACTCATATCTTAAGGAATATGAACTTCACATCATTTGTTACTATCTTTCTCACATACTTGTTCATAGGTATACCACATCACATTTATTTGTAGATTTACACATACATCACAATTGTAATGCCCTGCCATGTAACCCTAGAGGAAGTTGCAACAACTACGAAAGTGATTTTTTTTTCTTTTAAAATGCGAAAATAACATGAAAGCTTCACTAATTATCGCCAACATCTTCTAAGGCACAAGATTAAGGTTACATATGATTCCCATAACATAAACATAAATACATTCATATCATATGATTAACTACTTAAGAATTTAAAGTACATACATTCCAAGCATTAAAATTGCATCACATAGATTAGATATACATCAAGATCCAAATATTACATTAATTTTCAAATAAGGTTTACAATACTCATTCCCAGAAAGAGGAAGATCATACATATGTGATTAAAAATTATATGAGATCTCCTCAAATAAAATTGAGGATTAAAATAAGTACAAGAGTCAACTAATACAATAATCAATGCCTAGAATAAATCAAAGGTATCCACGAGCTCTCCAACTGGAAGATCTCGACATCTCAAATAGAAGAAAGGGGACCCAACGAAGTAGGGTGCACGTTCCTCCCAACCAAGTGGTACCTGAAGGCCCACCCCCAGTGCTAAGAGATAATAACTAGGATTCCTAGACAAGACCTACTACCTCTAGACACAGGCTAACACATAACTAAACTTAACCAAATACAAGAACCACATTATTACAAAGGTTACATTGCTTCAAGAGTTACACAATCATTTTATCACAAATATAACATACTGTTGACTTAGGAGGAGTGTCATCACAATGTTGCATGGGTTACCCTAGCAAATCTTCCTAGGCCCCAACCCCCATATTGGGTTACCCTGGTAGCCTCTCATGACTCCCAGCCCCACATGCAATCCAAAGCAGAATCAACTATCTTTTGAGAAGACAAGATATCGATCTTTCCATTCCAGGCCTTTTAATCTCATCTCAAGTCTATACAAGGCCTTGATTCCATGAGTGAAGCACAATAATCTTGTTAAATGTTGAATACTACCCATTCCCCTAAAATATTTATTTACATTATCACTGGATTAACTAACTCCCAATGAGTTACCCTGGCACCACTTTGTGTGTCGACCCTCATTGAAATCCACTCCCCTAAGACAACTCGTGGAACATATACACTACCCAAAGGTAACTAGTGCATACTACGGATATTCAAACCCCACTCAAAACATAAGCACATCACTTCCCCATTTGTGGAAACCAGGTGATTTACTGATAACGACAAATGTACTAACCAAGGGTAACAAAATGGGTTGACATTAAAAAATACAATGTCCAAATCTATAACACATTTGGAAGTCTTATAACGCTTCTAAACCAATTTCCCAAAAAGTGAATAGAGGAAATTACATATGAATGCAATAATACATGAAATAAACTACTTTTCAGATATATAGTAAATCCAATTTCCCCTTCAGTGATTTACAATAAAGAAATTTCCCAAATAAAATTAGTTAGTTAAAATCCCTTCTTACTAACAGAGAAGAAAAAATCTAATTTTTCTATAACTTCAATTCCTCGATTACTTTAATAAAATAAAATAAAAAATTATAGAAAGATTATAACAACCAAATCTTCTATTTGTGTATATATTGCATGCACCCAATTAAAAACAAATATTTTTAAATATATACATAATCATATATATATAATTATGTATATACATTGTACATATATTATAACTACTTAAACCAAAAATACCATCTCAAAGCCAAATGAATATATACATAGTTTATAAATATAAAAATATATATTTATATATAAATACATATAAATAAATAAATATATATTACATATATATTTATTTTTATATCTAATATATATTACATATATATTTATAAACATAAACTATATTTCATTAAACAAATATTCATTAAGGCAGAAATCAAATCAAATATTATAGAGGCAGACAAAAAAGAAAACATTGGTGTCGATTGTATTTTTATACAACCGTCCGCCTTTCCAAATGGGGGGTTGTGCTGCCTCATGGAAGTCACACCCTCCACGTTGTGGAGGTTGTGGGGGAATCAACCCCCCACACAAAAAATTAATAACATAAAAAACAATAGCATCCTTCGTAAAAAAAAAAAACCCCAACAACAATGAAAAATCGTTGTACAAAAGATATAAAGATTTTCCACAATATATTACAATAATCGTAAATACTTGTCAATATAAATATATATTATATATATATGTATGTGTATATTGTAATATATATATATATATACATATATGTAGATATATGTATACACACACACACACACACACACACACACACACACATATATATATATAAAGAATTCAAAACAACAATTTTAATTGGGAAAGTTATTTTCATAAATGGCCATCTACAGGAAAATACCCATTTGTTTTTACAGAGAGAAGAAATTTTACATAGAGATCTAATTTTCTAAATTTTCTTCACACAAATAATTTAATCAAAAACAATCATTTCCTATAGAAATCAAATTCAGTAATGAATTGGAGTAAAATTTCTCTACAAAAACTTCTACCCAAATTTTCTTGAGAAGTTTTTTCTACACAAGAATTTCTACAAAGAGTTAAATTTATTTCCGACGGAGAATTTTCCAGATCTCTACTATTTTCTTCTAGGTTCTCCTTTGTTTACAATCATCCCAATTTAAATATTGCAATAGATTTAACATAAAATTTATTTCTATAGAGGATTTCATTTTCTCAAAAAATTTCACATACGACATAATTTATAATTTTTACAACTCAAAAGCTTTACAAATTGCATAGACAATCTTTTTCCAGACAATAATCTAAACTAAGAAACATTTCCAATAAGAAACTAACTAGAATTGAAAGAGGAACCTGAAATCCAATGCTTGAGAAGATGTGAATCGACGTAGCACCTCCTCCACCAAACCAATCTTTTTCCCAGATCAACTAGAGCTTCCTCTAGAACAAATAAAATTCCAAAACACAAAAAAAATCATGAGACTATATGTTTTTCCAAAATTTCTACAACAACATGCAATAACCAAAAACTTAATTTCTAAAACCTTTCTCCCCACCAAGTATCCTCTATCCTTCTTCCGTGAACAAGCTTCTCACTTCTTCCCATTACAACCATTAATTTCTCTGTGAATAAATTTTCCCAACAACCCTCATAAATATTTTTCAACACATGTTGAAAGAAAAATATCTTTCAAAACCAAATTGCACCAAATCCTCAAGATATTTTAAAAATTAAAACATTTAATAATTTCTAAAATACTTAGCATCTCTAATTTAACTTAATTCAACTAATTTAATTAATTAATAAAATAAATATAATCCTAGGATTAAATTATTTTACCAATTAGATTAAATTAATTAATTAATTAATTACCATCTTCTAACATTAAAAACTAGATTAATTTAATAATCATCTAAAACATTTGAAATCCATTATTTACCTTTTACAAACTTTGCAACATAAATAATTTCAAAGCAAAATTAAACAACATTTAACAAACAAAACCAACTAGAACTGATGACACACTATGACTAGGGAGGTGGCTTGACACAGGAAACCTAGCTACTATCTCCCAATCAACATTACCGTTGGGAAATGGACATGCTTGTAGTGTTCTTTAATCAGCTTGATAACTAGGAATATAAATTCCTCAACTTAGGGATTGGACATCACAACAAGCAGCTATAATCTGTTAAAGAACCTCGTTTACTTATCAACCTGAGGACGTAGACTTGAAATGGGATAGAAAACTATATGCACTAACCACCCTTCCAGACATGCATGATCTCTAAAATGCTAGAACTCTAAATTCTGGAATTACTTTTACTGAATAACTTGCTGGAACAAAAACTGAAAGTTAAAACTACTTTGTTTCTAGTGGTTGCAGGAACAATCAACAGTGATGTATTTCTGTTGCTGTAGGAACAGACAAGTTTAACTTTTGCAAAAGAAAGTATAGCTATCCTAACCTACAAAATGAAAGTATAGATAATTTTCTAAGTGGGCCCCCTTAGGTCATGCCAAAGTAATCAACAGATTAGGTGAAAAGCTCCATAAACTTTATTGATTTAAAGTGAACAAGCACATAGCACAATCCTTCTTAACTGTATTTCTGATACTGAAAAAATGTATTACAAATGACAAGATCTTCTAGCTCATTCTTTGAAGAAGTATGGGCTATTTATTGAAAACTAATCCTAACTACTAACTAACCTTCCCTTATAAATCGGGAGGTATTTATTACATCCAACTAACTTGATTAAAGAGGCGAACGATAATGCAAGGACCAAGACAAATTGGTTTGAAAGACTTAAAGTGCCATCATCCTGGATTTGAGCAACAGTAGGATGCCTGTCCTAGATTCCTAGAACATTCTTCTTGCTTGGCGGATAAGTTTGAAACTATCTCCCCATCTTTAGTTGTTGAACCATTCTTTGTAGATTTGGCTTTCTACTCTTCAAGTGGATTTTAAATTCCCTCCTCTAATCACGACACCTGCAAAATAACTCGTCACCTTTCCTGGAGAAGAAGGTTAGCTCAACACGTTCATCTTTAAGACAGTCTGTTACTTCATTCATTCATTCATTAAGTATTAAACTAAGGCAAACATCATTTTAGATATGGCTGCAGGAAGGTTTTATGATCACAAAAAGCCATAAAGTATTTATCAGACTAATAAAACATTAAAGATAATAATCACAGGACTTTTCATCATAATATATTCATCATATTAAGTCATAAAAAGGTCTATGTTCTATCCCATAATCAGACTGAATGTTTTTTTTTAGCATAATAAAAATGGAAAAGTATTTATAAAAATATGATCAAAATGCTCCAAAGTATTGGCTCATCACTCCCCTCAACCAACTACTTGCTGGACCCTTCAGCAAGTCTAGCATTCTTTCTTTCAGCAAACTCTCTCAGATCTGCATTCAGCTACTGTCCACATTCACCAATCTGGAAACTCCAGAAGTGAGCCCTCATTGCCTCCAGTCTTTACCATCGTTTATCCTCTGAACTCCTGTTGTAAGTACTGTTGTCGCCTTGTATAGCCAATAATGGCCATAGGAGAATAGGCGGTTGCATAACCAAGGGCAACCAATCCTTCGTCCTTGTTCTGGAATTTCTCATGTACCTCTCTGCTCTTCGGGTTGCTGCATACAAAGTATTGGGGGAATGTGGCTCTGCTTTCTTTAACTGAAATGAAAGGTGCTCCCATCTATTATGAATATGCAAAGTTGCAACATTAAAATCACTGTTTATGATCTGAGAATATTGAGAAAATACCTCTTGCCTTAAAGGCTCAATCAATGGTCTGGCTCTCTCATCTCGCCACAATTTTTTCCAGTCAAAATAAATACCCATGCCATTTTGAGATTCATTTCTCGCATACAATGGCATATTCCTTTCATCATGCATATGGCTATTAAATTGTTCCCCTCTACTGATTTCATTGGTGATCCAGGAAATCAAGGCACTGATATGAATATCACCTACATAACATAAAGGATTTCATTCTTTGTCCTGGGATACAGCCAAATTGTGCAGGTAAAACTCACACAGGAGGTTCCTAATGTGTAGAGGTGAATCCTTGTATGCTTCAAAAAATTCTTCAGGGGTTTCCAAAGAAGGGTTCTTCCCTTTCTAGACTCTAATCAGCTGGAAGTTCAAATATAGTTCTTTGAAGTACATGGCATAAACTGGTGAAGGCGCTCGACACTGTAGTAGTTATGGAACAAGTTCTACTACCTGATTGAGAGTATCAGTTAGATTGGCGATTTCCAGATTATTATTCTGGATTACTCTTTGCAGTCTCTCAACTTCAAGTGCATAAGCAGTCTATTGTTGTTGAAGTTCCTAAAAGCATGCCATTCCTGCGGCAAAGTTTGTAACATGGAATGGAGGTCTATGTTTATAGCATATTGTAGGTGTTTCCTGCACTTCTTCAAGTTCATCCATCTTCCCTTGTTCTTCTTCCATTACCTCAGTCATGCCAATGTTTTCATGTTCTGCATCTACCAGAAACACAACTGGCTCTTCTTCCTTTTTATCACATTCAATACCTTCCTATAGTTGTTCTGCAATGGCAGCTAACTCACTCAAACCAGCCCCTTCAAGTGTACTCATAATTTCTTCAATAACAGGTTCTTCTTTCCCTAGTTTAAGACTGGAAGGATTTGAAGGTGGTGCGGTAGGAGTAGTATTAGGCGATTGGCGGGCTGCTTGGTTTTGGAGCCTAGAGCTCCTTCTTATGGAGGTAGGAACTGACTTATGCTTTTTGGAAGATTTTTCTACAGGAACAGAGAAGTTCTCCTTCCGCTTCCTTTTCACAGGTTCAGTGGTTACTACAACAGGTGACTTTCCTTTACTATTTTTGGAAGAAGACTTAGGGGTTTTAATAGGGCCTTGGGCCGGCTGTGTGGAAGTTCTTTCAGAAATAGGAACATCATCCTGTGAATCAGATGATGTCACAGGGGAGGACATAGCAACAGAGGTCTGCCCTTTTGACTGGGAAGTTCGTCGCTTAAAGGTAAGGGGTTCACCCCTAGGTCCTACATTTTGAATTTCAGGGTTGAATTGGATAGTGAAATCCTCCCATCTCATCCCTGATGTATCTTGAACAGACTTCTCAACAAGCAATTTTATGAGGCAATGGTGGGATACAGAATTAACCCTACCTTTCTTATATTCAGATGCACTATTGGATAACAAGTTATAAAGGAAGTCGGGTATATTCATCAATAAGCCATGACGTAAATGAGACAAAAGCTTAAAATGATGAGAATTTAAGACTGAGAATCTACCTTCACAGGTTATGTATTTCATTATATACCCTGCTCGTGGCACCCATTCCTGAGGTAGACTCATCCTCTGTGCACCTTGCTTTTCTACCCATAGAGGAGGATTATCTGGCCGAGTGAATTCAGCCCTGGCGCTCCTTGTATCTCTCCCCCTAGGATAGGGTTCTCCAACTTGGGGTAACCCTGTTATTTAAGCAATCCTGTTAATTGATGCACTAATTGTTATGCTCCTAACTGTTGCTTCACCATTTTGAAATGTCCTCATGAATTCCTCTGCAATATCCATGCTGAAAGTCCTGAGCTTCACAAAGTAATTTAGCCACCCATATTGTCTGAACAATGGTACATGCAACACATCATGCAACAGGATGTTATGGTCTGTAGGCTCATGCCGAATCAGCTGACCTCCCATTTCTTTGGTTTACTATAATCAAATGCGTTGAAGTATTGCATTCCTGGCCTTTACAACAAAACTTCCTGCAATCCAACTAATGAATCCTCTACAATTCTTCAGCACTATGCCCCTCCCCTCAACCAAGACTTTTGAACCTCTCTTCAAAAGTTACAGAAAAATAGGGAAAATAATGTGATCATGAATCGGCGGAATATACTTAGATTCATTATTGGAGGAAGTAAAGGCTATATGATTATTAATTATAGGTTCTAATATTGGGGGTTCTTGACAACTGATGGAGCAAGGCTTATGGCGGTGGTAATAAGGACATGACAGAACTTTGAGCTATGGAGAAACGTGCTTATTCATGTGGATTTAGCTGAAGGAAAAGGCAATCATATAGGAAAGTTGTTTGCACTAATTAATACTAAATTAAATGCAATAAATAAAGAAACTAAAGCGATCTTAAAGTGAAGTGGAGCGTACCTAGAGAGAATCGCCGCAATTATCTAATGTGGCATCCGACTTCATTGCAATTCGTGACACGGAGAAACGTGGATGATATGGAATGGTAGGCAGATGATTGTGGAAGAGAGAGAATGAGTACGGATTGTGGATGAAATGAATGAATGGAATGGGGATCTTAATAGATAACCCCTTTATTATGGTTTAGTATGCACTTTATGCATGGCTTGGAAATTTGAGCCTAGGCTCAATTCCTGTGGCTGCAGGATCACTATTGTCCTGGTCAATTTTGAACTATTTTAGAAATGTTTCCTTGTCAATGGGTTTAGAATAGAGCTTTAGGCGATGTCCATTGACTAATAGCTTGAACCGGACCTCATCAATGGTCCTCAATTGAATGGCTCCATTTGTGAATACTTCCTCTATCTCATATGGACCCAACCATCTGGTTTGCAGCTTTCCTAGACTGTCTTTATACCGTGAATCATAAAGCAGAGCCCAATCTCCTACTTTGATTTTTTTTTCCTTAATGTATTTATCATGCCACCTTATTCTCTAGTTTTGTATCATCTCAGTGTGTTGCAGGGCATTCTTGTAGAGCTCATCCAAAGCATTGAGCTACATGACTTTTTCCTTTTGTGCCTCTATCAAATCCATGTCCATCTCTAATGTTGTTCTTAGTGTCTTATGTTCGAATTCTATTAGCATCATAGCTGTTTTACCATACACCATTTCAAAGGGTGTATATCCTATAACAGTCTTCCAAGTAGTTCGGTAGGCCCACAGAGCTTCTGGTAACCTTGCGGCCCAGTCCTTCTTATGCAAAGCTACAGTTTTAGTCAAAATGGCCTCTATGTCCCTGTTGGTGACCTCAACCTAGCCATTAGCCTGAGGATGATAAGGGGTTGATTTTTTGTGCCTTATATTATATTCATTGACTAAGGCTATAATCAAGGTAGAGGTAAAATTTGTTCCCTGATCTGTTACTATTTCCCTAGGGATGCCAAATCTGGTGAAAATTTCCTTATAAAGGAATTCTGCTACTTTATTATCCCTAGCATGTCTCATAGGTTTAGCTTCTACCCATTTTGTCACAAAATCAGTGCATATTCAGAAGGCTGAAACCATCTTGTTAAGTCGCTTTGTTGCTTGCTCCTTCTCTCGACGCCCTCCTCTTCCTGTTAGACTTCTTAAAAGTCTTAAGGACCTTAAGGGTGATAGATCCATCATCATCAAGCCAACTAATAAAAATCTTGGTCTAGTGGTTCTTGATTCCTCCTGGTATAGATCTGAAGGGTTGCGACAACTTTATGATTCTTCTGTGTATCTTCGGGTTGATAGTGTTCCTTAGCTTGGATAAGTTTTTGTTCTTTCTTGATCTTGTTTCCAAATTTTTGAGGAAGAATCCTATCTCCTCTGCCAGAGCCTGTGCCTTCTACCTGCTTCCCAAAATTCACAAGCCTATTCTTGTGGGAAGACCTATTTGTAGTTACACTAGCTACATGTTGGAACCTGCTTCTTAGCTTCTTCATCTTCTTTTATTTTTGATACTCTTGCAGCAACAGTCGCATCTTCCTGACTCTCTTTCTCTTCTTAGGGAGTTGGACAATAGATCTTTTCCACCAGATTGTCTTTTGTTTACTTTCGATGTGGAATCTTTGTATCTGAGCATCCCTACTATTGAAGGCCTTTTTCCCTCAAAGAGATGGTTACAGAGTATTTCAATTCTCAGAACTTGGACATGCAACTTATCAATATGATTATGAGTCTTGCTGAGCTTGTTCTTCGTGAACATTACTTGGAGTTTGATGGCATCCTCTACAAGCAACTTCGGGGCACTTTCATGGGTAGTAACTTTGTTGTGGTGTATGCTTGTCTCTTTCTCTGTCATTTGGAGAAACGACTCCTTGCTCAATATGTTTTCTCTAAACTTATCTTTTCAAGAGGTTCATCGATGATGCTATGGGAATTTGGATAGGTGATGAAGGTTCTTTGCTTTCCTTCTTTGATCAGTATCAAAGCTTCTATCCAGAAATATAGATTACTCCTTCCATTTCTACCTGCTTAGTGGATCTTCTCGACATCACCTTCTTCAGGTGATCGTTTTTGTGCCTGTGGTGTTCTTGACACTAAATGTTTTCATAAACCTCTTAATGCTTATCAGTACATTCCATACTATTCTTGGCATCCTCCTCATTAGAAGAAATCCTTCATTATGAGTGAACTTAAGAGGTATCTTCTCAAAGAATCTGATCCCTATGGCTTGCATCGTCTCTAGAAACAATTCTACTCTAGATTGCATGCTCGTGGCTATCCTAAAATGTTCTTGCTCTCTTGCTTTAGGAAATTTTCTCAGATGAATAAGTTAGTGCTTCTCTCCCATCTTCATGATGTTTCTTTGAAGAGAAAAGCCCCCCCCCCCTTGTTCTTAATCTTGACCACAATCATTCGGCTCGAGCTTTAAACTTGGGGGCCTCCCTAAACCCTATACTTCATCGGCTCTGCCAAGAAGTCCCTGCAGTGCATCATATCCCATTCCTGAGAATTTGTTGGCGGAATCCGAGAAAACTTGGTTCTTTCCTTCTCCAAAGCGGATTTTCCAGCACATCACAACATGCACCGATCCAATAGGACTTTTTCTCTTTTAGAAGACTAAAATCCCCCACCCATTTAAAAATAATAATAAAAAATAATTTAAAAATTTAAAAACATGGCGGGGGTCCCCTTTTGGGTCGGCCCACCATATGTGTGACCCACTTAAGTGGGGCGCACCTTATGTGTGCCCCCACTTAGTGGGATTCACACCATATGGTGCGTCCCATTAATTGGGGTGGCCTCCCTTCATGGGGGGTCACCTCCTTTAGGGTTGATATGGGTATTTATACCCCTTCCCCACTTCTTTTTTCCATAAAAACATTTCTTTGTATCTTGCCTTTTCTCCTCCCAGTGGATTTTTTCGAGTCCAATTAATGAGGGCTTACAACCCGAAACATGTTTTGGAATTACTCCATCTGAAGAACTTTTGATGCAAATGTTGTATGACTATTTTTTGCATTTTTTGGAATATTCATAAATACTTTTTATCTGGAATTATACTCTTTTGTCTTGCTTATTCTTTCTTCAGAGGTGCAAGTGATATATTAAATTTTTACTTAACTCAATTTTTTACTTAACATCAATAACCAAACCATACACACTACTTGCACATAAAGCATTTATTAAAATATTAACCATACATTTAACTGCACATACTCACAAAGCATTAAATATTTTAACACTAGAATAACATATAATAAGTTTCAAATTAAATTAACTTAAAAGTAGATTACAATACTCATTCCCGAAATGAGGTAGATCAAAACTAACTATTACAATTACAAGATTCCTCCTCGAAAACAAATGAGGGGAATAATAGTTATATGAGCTAAACTGAAGTAAATAGAAAGCTTAAAATAAATACTGAAACCACTGTGAGCTCTCCACTGGAGAACCTAGCAACGCAATCTGCAAATCAAAGGGGGACCCAACGGCATAGGGCGCATGTTCCTCCCAACCAAGTGGTACCCGAAGGCCCACCCCCCATGCTAGGAGTCAGTAAAAAGGATACAAGGATAATCCCTACAACCTCTAGACTCGGGCCGACTCATACTGACTCGACCACACACATGATTCTAACAAATAAAAGATCACACTACTTCCAATTAACACAATCCATAACTTAGCAAATTTCACACAAAGTTGACCTAGGAAAATTGTCACACAAGATACACGAGTTACCCATCAGATCTTTCTAGATCCTGACCCCCATTGAGCTTCACTCTCCTACTGACATACTTGGAGCAAGACCACTCCAATCAAGGAGGAAAAAAATAACTAAACCACTTCATCCAAACACGGAACAAAACATCCCCATTCATAGAAATCGGGTAACATACTGAAGACGAAAACACACTGCCCAAAGAAACTAGAACAACTAACTTCACAACACGACAACACCCATCCAACCAAGATCCGCTAGAAGACTTCCAATTAAGAACCAACACTTAACCCATTTCCCCAATCATGAACACCGAGGAAATAATCATCTAAAGCAAAAGCAAGAAAATATTTTATCTTTGGATATGCTAAATCCATTTCCCTTTCAAATACATTTTGCAGTTAATAAAATAATTGTCTTAACAAAATCATTGAATAGAATAACTAATTGCCTCATTTTATTCAGAGAAGGAAAACACCAATTTAATCAGAAGCAAAACCTTTGATTACTTTTAAAACTCCATTTAATACTAAATTACATGTTTCAAATTAAAATAAAATATAATATTAAATATATGCTCTATACTCTATATATACATCAAATATATGTATTAATATATTTAATTATATATATAAACATTATATATATATACATTAAATATATCTACTCATTTTTAACAAATATCTAATTGTTTAACTCAATAATTAAAAACCTTTATAATGATTTCCAAATTATATATATATACATATAAATATTATATATATATATAATATTTAATAATAAAGAAAAAAAAAAATCAGAATTAATCTAGAATGGTATCATATTTATTTGGTTCGCCATACTAAACAAATAAATTAAAACAAAAACCAAATTGTTTGGGGAGGGGTCGGTTGTAGACGAACCCCTACCCACTCTACATTTGTGCCACCCCTGGGAGCGTCGGTTGTATTGTGTACAGACATGCCGCCCCAAACCTTGGGGGCAATGCTCCCTATGGGGCAACGTGTCCCCCTAAATGATGGGTGCACTACCTCATAGGCAACACTCCAACCAACAACAATGTGGCGGTGGGGAGTTCAAACCTCCCCCACCATTTCATTCAATAATTTTTTTAACCAAAACAAGTTCATCCCCAGCACTAAGGAAAATGATTTCGTCATACGGACAATTAATTTTGTTAATAAATTAATTAAATCCATAGCAATAGTAACTAAATATATATATATACAACAGACTATATATATATATATATATATATATATATATATATATATATATATATAATAATTTCAACTAAAATAGACAAATTGGGAAAATTTCCAAAAAACATCCATCTATAGGAAGAATAACAAAATTTCTAGAGAATACCCGAATTTTTACAGAGGGTTTTAAATTACATCTTTTAACTAACTTATTCAAATTCATACACAAGAAGAGAAGAAGGTAACTATAGGAAGTTCATGATTTCTTTCCAGAAGCTTTTAGTAACACATCCTCTAGGTTTCTCCACTGCAAAATATACAAAGGATTCAAAGAAGAATCCATTTTTCTACAGAGGATTGAATTTTCTAAAAAAAAACTAATTGTTTTTTTGCCACTAAGTTTTATTTAACGTTGGATCTATCAATTTTCTCAAATAAAGTAAATCCTAATCAGAGGTTTCAATTTTCCTAAAAATCTCCACAGCAACAACAAAAGCTTTAAAATTTTCTTTCTCTAAAAACAAATCCTTTTCCTAAATGGATTTAACAAAACAATTCAATGAGCAACACAATTCCTAATATAGATTATAAACAATAAAATAAAACAAGAAGAGAACCTGAATCAAGAAGCTTTAGAAAAAATGAGTATTTGATGTTGAGCCTCCTCCAAAGCTTCCACAACTTCTATCTAGCAATTCCAGTGATTCCAACCAAAACAGTATCCAATAATCACAACAAGAACACAAGAATAATTCCAATTCAATCATACAGCTAAGAACTCTACAATCCTTTGTGTATCTTCAATTTCTTCTTCCAAAAAATATCTGTATCAAAATATCCTCACACCCATGAAGAAGCTTTCCTCTTTTTTTCCCCAATTTCAACAAACTCTTAATTAATTCAACTCTAACATGCTAGCAAAATTAAAATATCTTCTAACAACCAAATCTAATTTCCATTTAATTTAATAATTCTAAAAATAATTTAATTACAAATTGAAATTAATTACAACCAAATAAATTAAATTCCAAAATGAAATCAAATTTTTTTCTTTCTTTTAATTTTCTCAACATAAAATGTAATTAATTAATTTTAATTATTTAATAAATAAATTCAACCCATTAGATTAAATTTAATTAATTAAATAAATTTAATTTAATTAAGTAATTTAAATATAAACTTTTATCCATGATTTCAATTTTAATTAAATAAATATCAACCTTAAAAAATGCAATAATTCTAAATATTTATTTCCATAATCAAGAATCCCTTAGAATAAAATAACATTAAAACATGGCAATCAATGACTCAACAACATGACTAATGACACATTATGGCTAGGGCCTAGACCTGACACAAGTAACCTAGATACTATCTCCCAATCATCATACCGTTGAGTCGACAAGCTCAAACCTGTGAAGCCAGGTGGAGTCGCTGTCATGTATCTGCAAACTTGTATCCAAGGCATCAATAGCACATGTATATAAAATAATCATAAAACACACCATGAAGAGGAAATCACAGAAATTCAGGGCGCTTGCAAGCGAGTGATGCAATCCTATCACCTTCACCAATACGGTATCACCAAACTGACACTTCCATCATTAATAAAACTCATGAGCAATAATCATGTCATAATAAACCAACATTATTCTTAATCAAAGCATGCCAAGTATAACATCAAGGAAAGTACATCTCATAACACACATAGTTCGTATCACTCTATAAGAAATGATAAAATAATAAAGCATATTAATATAATATAAGATCAAAACAAAGGGGTGCTACATTCTCCCCCCCTAGGGTCAGGCTTACTCCTGGAAGCCTGCAAAAACCCCTAGTATAAAATTTCACAAAATACACATAATCCATGGTTCCAACACTGAGCCACTATTCATACCAACATAAAAATAATAGTATCCAGAGTTATAATCCTCCAAGCCAAATACATTTCCAAACTAAACAATCACATAGTCTCAAAACACATATCCTAACATATCAAAAATCAAAGCAGAGGAAACAACATTGAAGGCACTTCCTCGGCCTCCTGTATCGTAAGATTTCCATGAGCTCCCAAAACAACTACTTGTCCGCTTCCAATAATCTCCACATTTATACCCTAATGCTCTATCTGACAATGATCAATCATTGCACTCATTCCACGAGTCTTTCTTGCATCATTCCTTTTTGGCTCTGTAACTATCGATCTCTAACTAGTTCCAGGTGTGCTCCTCTGAGAACACTGTCTCGCTAAGCGGCCCTGTTGGCCGAAATTATAACATCCTTTACCTTTACCTGCTATAGCCTTCGCACATTGTGCCGACCGCTCCAAATGGAAGCGATTACAATGCCTCCAGTTTTGGTTCTTTCTAATTTGAGAACCACTACTACCAAGTTGAGGTTGTGACAACTTAGACTTAGGTTCGGAGTGTTTTGGTTGCATACCACACTCTTGTCTAGGGCCTAGATTGGTAAGAAATTCCTCTAGCAAAGTACATAACCGAGGAACCAAACGCTCCACACAATTTTACTGGTGGGGACTCAGAGAAGAAGAGCTCAGACGATTGTCTCCATGATCACCTATCCCAAACATCCTATACACACAACCCGAGAAAGGAGTCACAACCAAAAGATGAAATTAACATACAAAAACTAAGAAATAAAGCACCATACCCAAGATTGAACATGCATAATACATATACATACCAACAAACAACACCGTAAATCACAACATAAGGTCACACGAGGGTCCATCAAGACATTGGAAAACAACATACCAATCCATGATAGAAGAATCCATGAACCAAGAACATATAACCATCTCATATATATCAACATCACAATCGGTGGTTTGATGGTGTTAGGCCCCACAAAAGGTGGACCATCCAAACAAGACCATAATGACTTGTCTCTTTTTTTGTAAGGGGATTAGCTTCCAAGAGATAGTCATCACACATAGGTGAGTAGTGGGTTCTAGCTGCATAACAACCTCACATACCCCCATCCTCTACATTTCCTGCGTCTACTTCCTCGTACACACTCACCAATTTTGCCTCATACAACCTTGGAGAGGAATCACAATACGAAACATAACCGACATTAAAAACAACAAAGATAACTAGGT
The DNA here is from genome assembly GCA_007115665.2 of Sequoiadendron giganteum. Lineage (NCBI taxonomy): Eukaryota > Viridiplantae > Streptophyta > Pinopsida > Cupressales > Cupressaceae > Sequoiadendron > Sequoiadendron giganteum. The sequence continues at coordinate 644,029,420 of CM021102.1, forward strand.
TAGCCACCATAAAGAAGAGCAAATTAAAGTTCCATTTCAACAATAAAGAAATAAATACGTGTAATTCCAACACTGAATCAAATATATAACCACTAGGGCTATAAGAAAATAAGATCACAATTTGTGGCTAAACCTTCACAATCTAATATAAACAAAGTGTCGGCCCTCACAATCAACTAAAAAAATCATCAATAACCAAAAAAAAAATTCACAATCTTTAAAATTGCACCATACAACACTATGTGACTAAATACTGGCCACCAAAGAGGAAAGAGGAAACACTGTCCAACTAGAATGATAATAGCCCTCAAGTGATGCGGAATGAGCATTCTATCCATATGAACTAGAGTGTATCCACGACTAAAAAAATGTCGTCACTCCACCTGGTCATATGCCAACTGGAGAAGGCACATACTGGTCGCATGCCACGTGGTAGTGTGTTTCTGGGTCTACGATACTAGACATGCGCAAACCACACTCCACATCGCGATACCTCATGGAGAAGACACACGCAGGGACTTACTATAGAAAGAGGTATATGTGGCTAGGATCTACTCATATGCTACTCGACCAACAAGGTCAAGGCAACCATGAGGATCCCTCTACAAGTGTTTGAGGCCCCATAACGCTCATTGCACGACTAGGCTAACAAATAAAATCTCATAATGCGCCTTCACGTGTCTCAGCACATGGAATCATGTGACACAACATCATCACCATCACTATGTTGGAACATGAGTGGGGCATGGCATCGTATCTCTTGCATCTTATCGGAACACATGCAAATAGGGTACATATACATTATGCAATACAATAATATCACTATGGGGCTATCGAGCTTCACCTCTCATATGGAAAACGTTAACTCAATAATTCCAGATCATCGCCTCTACAAATGTCTAGGCATAACTAACAACCATGTTGTTGTACTCAAATTTGTGGGGATTAGGCTAACACATATGGATCAAGTACCCTGATCCATCATAAGGGAAAGTAGTGGGTACGTTTCCTCGGGATTGGTTGACCTGAGATGCTTTGCGCCGCATTATGCGTAGGCTGCACACTCCACCCAAGGAACTTGTGACTGCTACTATCACTTCATGGATTGAGGATCTAGAGAACCAAAAGAAAAAGAGCTACTTTTGGTTACTCTTATGTATAAGTTTCAACCACACCTGGGTTGGCCCTCAATCAGGTAACAAACATGCAAACACACACAATGCTATGGTTAATCCCACACCAAAATGGGGCTTTTCCCCATGGATGGGTACCAAGTATCACCATCACATGAACACACAAAGAAAGTACAGGGTATTCACAACACAAAACAAGACACAGTTACTAGTTTCTTACATTTACAAGGGAGTACAAATACATACATAACCCCATAGGAATATCAAATTCCATAACCCATGGGATACATATCATAACTTTCCAGCCATAACCTTATATCAGGTTACTTACACGCTACTCACTTTCATAGAGGACATCATGCTAACGTAAAATCCATGAACATGTGATCACTTAAAAATTCCACTAACAAATTGACAAGGACAACCCAGTGGACACAAATGTACCCAGAGGATCCAGTGTATGAACCTGGGGTTTTGGTACCATGTGTAATGCCCCACCACAAGATCCTAAAGGAAGTTGCAACACAATGCGGAAGCGTACAATTTTTTCTTTTCTTAAAAGTGCATTATTATCAAAGAAGATGCACAATACTTCGCAACAACCTCTAAGGTAACATGAAAAGATTACATAAATAACCAAAAATTAAACACTACTTGCACATAAAGAATTTATTAAAATATTAATCATACATTTAATTGCACATACTCACAAAGCATTAAAGATTTTAACACTAGAATAACATATAATAAGTTTCAAATTAAAATAACTTAAAAGTAGATTACAATACTCATTCTCGGAATGAGGTAGATCAAAACTAACTATTACAATTACAAGATTTCTCCTCGAAAAAAAATGAGGGGAATAATAGTTACACGAGCTAAACTAAAGTAAATAGAAAGCTTAAAATAAATACTGAAACCACTGCTAGCTCTCCACTCGAGAAACTCACAACACAATCTGCAAATCAAAGGGGAACCCAACGGCGTAGGGTGCACATTCCTCCCAACCAAGTGGTACTCGAAGGCCCACCCCCCGTGCTAGGAGACAATAACAAGGATACAAGGACAATCCCTACAACCTCTAGACTCAGGCCGGCTCATACTAACTCGACCACACACACTATTCTAACAAATAAAAGATCACACTGCTTCTAGTTAACACAATCCATAACTTAGCAAATTTCACACAAAGTTGACATAGGAAAAGTGTCACACAAGATACATGAGTTACCCATCAGATCTTTCCAGATCCCGACCCCCATCAAGCTTCACTCTCCTACTAACCATACTTGGAGCAAGACGACTCCAATCAAGGAGGAAACAAATAACCAAAACACTCCATCCAAAGGAGGAACAAAACATCCCCGTTCATGGAAACCGGGTAACATACTAAAGACGAAAACACACTACCCAAAGAAACTAGAACAACTAACTTCACAACATGACAACACCCATCCAACCAAGATCCGTTGGAAGACTTACAATTAAGAACCAACACTTAACCCATTTCCCCAATCATGAACACCGAGGAAATAATCATCTAAAGAAAAAGAAAGAAAATATTTTATCTTTGGATATGCTAAATCCATTTCCCTTTCAAATACATTTCACAGTAAATAAAATAATTGTCTTAACAAAATCATTGAATAAAATAACTAATTGCCTCATTTTATTTAGAGAAGGAAAACACCAATTTAATTAGAAGCAAAACCTTTGATTACTTTTAAAACAACATAAATCTACTGTAAGTAATCTTTCAACTTTCCATTTAAAACATGTAATTTCCTCCATTTATATAAAATGTTCCTTTCTCTATCCATTTATCCATGCACACAAATCATTTCTTTTAAAACTCCATTTAATACTAAATTACATGTTTCAAATTAAAATAAAATACAATATTAAATATACGCTTAAATATAAATATATGCTCTATACTCTATATATACATCAAATATATCTATTAATATATTTAACTATGTATATAAACATTATATATATACATTAAATATATCTACTAATATTTAACAAATATCCAATTGTTTAACCCAACAATTAAAAACCTTTATAATGATTTTCAAAAAAATATATATATGTATAATATTTAATAATAAACAAAAAAAACAATAATCAAAATTAATCCGGAATGGTATCATATTCATTTGGTTCGCCATACTAAAAAAATAAATTTAAAAAAAAAAAAAACCAAATTGTTTGAGAAGGGGTCGGATGTAGTCGAACCCCTACGCACTCTACATCTGTGCCACCCCTGGGAGCACCGGTTGTACTATGTACAGACTGGATGCCCCAAACCTTGGGGGCAGCACTCCCTATGGGGCAATGCACCCCCCTAAATGGTAGGAGCATTACCTCATAGGCAACGCTCCACCCAACAACAATGTGGTGGTGGGGAGTTCAAACCTCCCCCACCATTTCATTTAATAATTTTCTTAACCAGAACAAGTTCATCCCCAGCACTAAGGAAAATGATTCCACCGTACGGACAGTTAATTTCGTCAATAAATTAATTAAATCCATAGCAATAGTAACTAAATATATTATATATACAACAGAATATATATATAATTAAAATAATTTCAACTAAAATAGACAAATTGGGAAAAATTCCAAAAAACATCTATCTACAGGAAGAATAAAAAAAATTCCAGAGAACACCTGAATTTTTACAAAGGGTTTTAAATTACATCTTTCAACTAACTTATTCAAATTCATACACAAGAAGATAAGAAGGTAACTACAGGAAGTTCTTGATTTCTTTCCAGAGGCTTTTAGTAAACACATCCTCTAGGTTTCTCCACTGCAAAATATACAGAGGATTCAAAGAAGAATCCATTTCTCTACAAAGGATTGAATTTCATAAAACAAATCTAATTATTGTTTTGCCACTAAGTTTTATTTAACGTTGGATCTATCAATTTTCTCAAATAAATTAAATCCTAATCAGAGGTTTCAATTTTCCTAAAAATCTCCACGACAACAACAAAAGCTTTAAAATTTTCTTTCTCTAAAAACAAATCATTTTCCTAAATGGATTTAACAAAATAATTCAATCAACAACACAATTCCTAATATAGATTATAAACAATAAAATAACACAAGAAGAGATCTTGAACCAAGAAGCTTCAGACAAAATGAGTATTTGATGTTGAGCCTCCTCCAAAGCTTCCACAGCTTCTATCCAGGAATTCCAATGATTCCAACCAAAATAGTATCCAATAATCACAGCAACAACACAAGAATAATTCCAATTCAATCCTACAACCAAGAATTCTACAATCCTTTGTGTATCTTCAATTTCTTCTTCCAAAAAATATTTGTATCAAAATACCCTCACACACCCATGAAGAAGCTTTCCTCTTTTTTTCCCCAATTCCAAAATTCTCTCAGTGAATAAACTTTCAACAAACTCTTAATTAATTCAACTCTAACATGCTGGAAAAATTAAAATATCTTCTAACAACCAAATCTAATTTCCATTTAATTTAATAATTCTAAAAATAATTTAATTCCAAATTGAAATTAATTACAACCAAATAAATTAAATTCCAAAATGAAATCAAATTCTTTTCTTTCTTTTAATTTTCTCAACATAAAATGTAACTAATTAATTTTAATTATTTAATAAATAAATTCAACCCATTAGATTAAATTTAATTTAATTAAGTAATTTAAATATAAACTTTTATCCATGATTTCAATTTTAATTAAATAAATATCAACCTTAAAAAATGCAATAATTCTAAATATTTATTTCCATAATCAAGAATCCCTTAGAATAAAATAACATTAAAACATGGCAATCAACGACTCAACAACATGACTAAAGACACATTATTGCTAGGGCCTAGACCTGACACAAGTAACCTAGATGCTATCTCCCAATCATCATACTGTTGAGTGGACAAGCTCAAACTTGTGAAGCCAGGTGGAGTCGATGTCATGTATCTGCAAACCTGTATCCAAGGCATCAATAGCACATGTATATAAAATAATTATAAAACACACCATGAAGAGGAAATCATAGAAATGCAGGGCGCTCGCAAGTGAGTGATGCAATCCTATCCCCTTAACCAATATAGTATCACCAAACTGACACTTCCATCATTAATAAAACTCATGAGCAATAATCATGTCATAATAAACCAACATTATTCTTAATCAAAGCATGCCAAGTATAACATCAAGGAAAGTACATCTCATAACACACATAGTTCGTATCGCTCTATAAGAAATAATAAAATAATAAAGCATTTTAATCTAATATAAGATCAAAACAAAGGGGTGTTACATTCTCCCCCCCTAGGGTCAGGCTTACCCCTGGAAGCCTGCAAAAACCCCTAGTACAAAATTTCACAAACCACACATAATCCATGGTTCCAACACTGAGCCACTATTCATACCAACATAAAAATAATAGTATCTAGAGTTATAATCCTCCGAGCCAAATACATTTCCAAACTAAACAATCACATAGTCTCAAAACACATATTCTAACATATCAAAAATCAAAGCAGAGGAAACAACATTGAAGGCTTTTCCTCGACCTCCTGTATCGCAAGATTTCCATGAGCTCCCAAAATAGCTACTTGTCCGCTTCCAATAATCTCCACATTTATACCCTAATGCTCTATCTGACAATGATCAATCATTGCACTCATTCCATGAGTCATTCTTGCATCATTCCTTTTTGGCTCTATAACTGTCGATCTCTAACTAGTTCTAGGTGTGTTCCTCTGAGAACACTGTCTCGCTAAGTGGCCCTATTGGCCAAAATTATAACATCCTTTACCTTTACCCGCTACAGCCTTCGCACATTGTGTCGACTGCTCCAAATGGAAGCGATTACAATGCCTCCAGTTTTGGTTCTTTCTAATTTGAGAACCACTACTACCAAGTTGAGGTTGTGACAACTTAGACTTAGGTTCGGAGTGTTTTGGTTGCATACCACACTCTTGTCTAGAGCCTAGATTGGTAAGAAATTCCTCTAGCAAAGTACATAACTGAGGAACCAAACGCTCCACACAATTTTGCTGGTGGGGACTCAGAGAAGAAGAGCTCAGACGATTGTCTCCACGATCACCTATCCCAGACATCCTATACACACAACCCAAGAAAGGAATCACAACAAAAAGATGAAATTAACATACAAAAACTAAGAAATAAAGCACCATACCCAAGATTGAACATGCATAATACATATACATACCAAAAAACAACACCGTAAATCACAACATAAGGTCACACGAGGGTCCATCAAGACATTGGAAAACAACATACCAATCCATGATAGAAGAATCCATGAACCAAGAACATATATCCATCTCATATATATCAACATCACAATCGATGGTTTGATGGTGTTAGGCCCCACAAAAGGTGAGACCATCCAAACAAGACCATAATGACTTGTCTCTTTTTGTGTAAGGGGATTAGCCTCCAAGAGATAGTCATCACACATAGGTGAGTAGTGGGTTCTAACTACATAACAGCCTCACATACCCCCATCCTCTACATTTCCTGCGTCTACTTCCTCGTACACACTCACCAATTTTGCCTCATACAACCTTGGAGAGGAATCACAATATGACACATAACCGACATTAAAAACAACAAAGATAACTAGGTTAGCCACCATAAAGAAGAGCAAATTAAAGTTCCATTTCAACAATAAAGAAATAAATACGTGTAATTCCAACACTGAATCAAATATATAACCACTAGGGCTATGAGAAAATAAGATCACAATTTGTGGCTAAACGTTCACAATCTAATATAAACAAAGTGTCGGCCCTCACAATCAACTAAAAAAATCATCAATAACCAAAAAAAAATTCACAATCTTTAAAATTGCACTATACAACACTATGTGACTAAATACTGGCCACCAAAGAGGAAAGAGGAAACACTGTCCGACTAGAATGATAATAGCCCTCAAGTAATGCGGAATGAGAATGCTATACATATGAACTAGACTGTATCCACGACTAAAAAAATGTCGTCACTCCACCTGGTCATATGCCAACTGGAGAAGGCACGTACTGGTCACATGCCACGTGGTAGTGTGTCTGTGGGTCTACTATAGTAGACATGCGCAAACCACACTCCACAACGCGATACCTCATGGAGAAGAAACACACAAGAACTTGCTATAGATAGAGGTATATGTGGCTAGGATCTACTCATATGCTACTCGACCAACAAAGTCAAGGCAACCATGAGGATCCCTCTACAAGTATTTGAGGCCCCATAACGCTCATTGCACAACTAGGCTAACAAATAAAATCTCATAATGCACCTTAACGTGTCTCAGCAAATGGCATCGTGTGACACGACATCATCACCATCACTATGTTGGAACATGAGTGGGACATGGCATTGTATCTCTTGCATCTTATCGGAACACATGCAAATAGGGTACATATACATAATGCAATACAATAATATCACTATGGGGCTATCGAGCTTCACCTCTCATATGGAAAAGGTTAACTCAATAATTCCAGATCATCGCCTCTACAAATGTCTAGGCATAACTGACAACCATGTTGTTGTACTCAAATTTGTGGGGATTAGGCTAACACATATGGATCAAGTATCTTGATCCATCATAAGGAAAAGTAGTGGGTACGTTTCCTCGGGATTGGTTGAGCTAAGACACTCTGCGCCGCATTATGCGTAGGTTGCACACTCCACCCAAGGAACTCGTGATTGCTACTATCCCTTCATGGATTGAGGATCTAGAGAACCAAAAGAAAAAGAGCTACTTTTGGTTACTCTTATGTATAAGTTTCAACCACACCTGGGTTGGCCCTCAATCAGGTAACAAACATGCAAGCACACACAATGGTATGGTTAATCCCACACCAAAATGCGACTTTTCCCCATGGATGGGTACCAAGTATCACCATAACATGAACACACAAAGAAAGTACGGGGTATTCACAACACAAAACAAAACACAGTTACTAGTTTCTTACATTTACAAGGGGGTACAACTACATACATAACCCCATAGGAATATCAAATTCCATAACCCATGGGATACGTATCATAACTTTCCAACCATAACCTTATATCAGGTTACTTACACACTACTCACTTTCATGGAGGACATCATGCTAACGTAAAATCCATGAACATGTGATCACTTAAAAATTCCACTAACAAATTGACAAGGACAACCCAGTGGACACAAATGTACCCAGAGGATCTAGTGTATGAACCTGGGGATTTGATACCATGTGTAATGCCCCGCCACAAGATCCTAAAGGAAGTTGCAACACAACGCGGAAGCATACAATTTTTTCTTTTCTTAAAAGTGCATTATTATCAAAGAAGATGCACAATACTTCGCAACAACCTCTAAGGTAACGTGAAAAGATTACATCAATAACCAAAAAATAAACACTACTTGCACATAAATAATTTATTAAAATATTAATCATACATTTAATTGCACATAGTCACAAAGCATTAAATATTTTAACAGTAGAATAACATATAATAAGTTTCAAATTAAAATAACTTAAAAGTAGATTACAATACTCATTCTCGGAATGAGGTAGATCAAAACTAACTATTACAATTACAAGATTTCTCCTCGAAAAAAAATGAGGGGAATAATAGTTACATGAGCTAAACTGAAGTAAATAGAAAGCTTAAAATAAATACTGAAACCACTACGAGCTCTCCACTCGAGAACCTCACAACACAATCTGCAAATCAAAGGGGGACCTAACGGTGTAGGGTGCACATTCCTCCCAACCAAGTGGTACTCGAAGGCCCAACCCCCATGCTAGGAGACAATAACAAGGATACAAGGACAATCCCTACAACCTCTAGACTCAGGCCGGCTCATACTAACTCGACCACACACACGATTCTAACAAATAAAAGATCACACTGCTTCTAGTTAACACAATCCATAACTTAGCAAATTTCACACAAAGTTGACCTGGGAAAAGTGTCACACAAGATACATGAGTTACCCATCAGATCTTTCCAGATCCTGACCCCCATCAAGCTTCACTCTCCTACTAACCATACTTGGAGCAAGACGACTCCAATCAAGGAGGAAACAAATAACCAAAACACTCCATCCGAAGGAGGAACAAAACATCCCCGTTCATGGAAACCGGGTAACATACTAAAGACGAAAACACACTACCCAAAGAAACTAGAACAACTAACTTCACAACATGACAACACCCATCCAACCAAGATCCGTTGGAAGACTTACAATTAAGAACCAACACTTAACCCATTTCCCCAATCATGAACACCGAGGAAATAATCATCTAAAGAAAAAGAAAGAAAATATTTTATCTTTGGATATGCTAAATCCATTTCCCTTTCAAATAAATTTCACAGTAAAAAAAATAATTGTCTTAACAAAATCATTGAATAAAATAACTAATTGCCTCATTTTATTTAGAGAAGGAAAACACCAATTTAATTAGAAGCAAAACCTTTGATTACTTTCAAAACAACATAAATCTACTATAAGTAATCTTTCAACTTTCCATTTAAAACATGTAATTTCCTCCATTTATATAAAATGTTCCTTTCTCTATCCATTTATCCATGCACACAAATAATTTCTTTTAAAACTCCATTTAATACTAAACTACATGTTTCAAATTAAAATAAAATACATTATTAAATATACGCTTAAATATGAATATATGCTCTATACTCTATATATACATCAAATATATGTATTAATATATTTAACTATGTATATAAACATTATATATATATACATTAAATATATCTACTAATTTTTAACAAATATCCAATTGTTTAACTCAAGAATTAAAAACCTTTATAATGATTTTCAAAATATATATATATATATATATAATATTTAATAATAAACAAAAAAAACAATAATCAAAATTAATTCGGAATGGTATCATATTTATTTGGTTCGCCATACTAAACAAATAAATTTAAAAAAAAAAAACAAATTGTTTGGGAAGGGGTTGGATGTAGTCAAACCCCTACCCACTCTACATTTGTGCCACCCCTGGGAGCACCGGTTGTACTGTGTATGGACCGGATGCCCCAAACCTTGGGGGCAGCACTCCCTATGGGGCAATGCGTCCCCCTAAATGGTAGGAGCATTGCCTCATAGGCAATGCTCCACCCAGCAACAATGTGGTGGTGGGGAGTTCAAACCTCCCCCACCATTTCATTTAATAATTTTCTTAACCAGAACAAGTTCATCCCCAGCACTAAGGAAAATGATTCCGCCATACGGACGATTAATTTCGTCAATAAATTAATTAAATCCATAACAATAGTAACTAAATGTATTATATATACAATAGAATATATATATATTTAAAATAATTTCAACTAAAATAGACAAATTGGGAAAATTTCCAAAAAACATCCATCTATAGGAAGAATAAAAAAAATTCCAGAGAACACCCGAATTTTTACAGAGGGTTTTAAATTACATCTTTCAACTAACTTATTCAAATTCATACACAAGAAGATAAGAAGGTAACTACAGGAAGTTCTTGATTTCTTTCCAGAAGCTTTTAGTAAACAGATCCTCTAGGTTTCTCCACTGCAAAATATACAGAGGATTCAAAGAAGAATCCATTTTTCTACAAAGGATTGAATTTCATAAAACAAATCTAATTGTTGTTTTGCCACTAAGTTTTATTTAACGTTGGATCTATCAATTTTCTCAAATAAATTAAATCCTAATCAGAGGTTTCAATTTTCCTAAAAATCTCCACGACAATAACAAAAGCTTTAAAATTTTCTTTCTCTAAAAACAAATCATTTTCCTAAATGGATTTAACAAAATAATTCAATGAACAACACAATTCCTAATATAGATTATAAACAATAAAATAGCACAAGAAGAGAACCTGAACCAAGAAGCTTCAGACAAAATGAGTATTTGATGTTGAGCCTCCTCCAAAGCTTCCATAGCTTCTATCCAGGAATTCCAATGATTCCAACCAAAATAGTATCCAATAATCACAGCAACAACACAAGAATAATTCCAATTCAATCCTACAACCAAGAATTCTACAATCCTTTGTGTATCTTCAATTTCTTCTTCCAAAAAATATTTGTATCAAAATACCCTCACACACCCATGAAGAAGCTTTCCTCTTTTTTTCCCCAATTCCAAAATTCTCTCAGTGAATAAACTTTCAACAAACTCTTAATTAATTCAACTCTAACATGCTGGAAAAATTAAAATATCTTCTAACAACCAAATATAATTTCCATTTAATTTAATAATTCTAAAAATAATTTAATTCCAAATTGAAATTAATTACCACCAAATAAATTAAATTCCAAAATGAAATCAAATTCTTTTCTTTCTTTTAATTTTCTCAACATAAAATTTAATTAATTAATTTTAATTATTTAATAAATAAATTCAACCCATTTGATTAAATATAATTAATTAAATAAATTTAATTTAATCAAGTAATTTAAATATAAACTTTTATCCACAATTTCAATTTTAATTAAATAAATATCAACATTAAAAAATGCAATAATTCTAAATATTTATTTCTATAATCAAGAATCCCTTAGAATAAAATAACATTAAAACATGGCAATCAACGACTCAACAACATGACTAATGACACACTATGGCTAGGGCGTAGACCTGACACAAGTAACCTAGCTACTATCTCCCAATCATCATACCGATGAGTCGACACGCTCAAACCTATGAAGCCAGGTGGAGTCAATGTCATGTACCTGCAAACCTGTATCCAAGGCATCAATAGCACATGTATATAAAAGCATTATAAAACACACCATGAAGAGGGAATAAAAAAAAAACAGGGCGCTCGCAAGCGAGTGATGCAATCCTGTCCCCTTCACCAATACAGTATCACCAAACTGACACTTCCATCATTAATAAAACTCATGAGCAATAATCATGTCTTAATAAACCAACATTATTCTTAATCAAAGCATGTCAAGTATAACATCAAGGAAAGTACATCTCATAACACACATAGTTCGTATTGCTCTATAATAAATGATAAAATAATAAAGCATCTTAATCTAACATAAGAGAAAAAAAAGAAAAAAAAGGGGGTGTTACAGTGGTGGGGAATCCCCCCAACGCCCCCTTCCATTATTTACACTTTTTTAAATTTCCACACCTATGAAAAATCTAAAAAATTATTTCGCCCTAAGTAAATTTACTCAGACTTTTTTTGAATGCATTTTTAATGAGAAATTCCTACCGTTTATAATAATTACATAAATAAAGAATATATATATATATATATAAATTCATCAAAAAGGTTGTTCCAATTTCATGATCAATTTTCACAAAAAAAAAGATTTCTACAAGAAGTATATTCAAGATTTTTCCAGAGAAGCAAATTGTGGTAAAAATTCTTCAAGAAGAGTGCTATAGAAAAATACTTTCAATTTTCAACACAAGGGATTTTTCGAAATTTTCGTGAGACAGATAGTTTATTTGGAAGCAACCATTTTCTACATAAATAAATCCAGTAGTAATTTGGAGCACTAATTCTCTACAAAAAAAATTCACCCAATTTTCCTAAGAGGTTAATTCCTAAAGGAAAAATTTCTACATAGAGTTTAATTTCTTCCCAATAGAGAATTTCCCAAATCCCCTATAATGCCCTACCATGTAACCTTAGAGGAAGTTGTAATAACTACGAAAGAGTACAGTTTTTTTTTTCTTTTAAAATGCTATAATAACACGAAAGATTCACTATCGCCAACATCCTCTAAGGCATGAAACTAAGGTTACATCTGATTCCCATAACATAACATAAATAAATTCATAGCATATGATTAACTAATTATGAATTTAAAGTACATACATTCCAAACATTAAAATTGAATCACATAGATAAGATATACATTAAGATCCCAATATTACATTAATTCTCAATTAAGGTTTACAACACTCATTCCCAGAATGATGTAGATCATACATAAGTGTTACAAAATACATGATACCTCCTCAAATACAACCGAGGATTAAAATAAGTACAAGATTCATCTGTAACAATAATCAAAGCATGGAATAAATCAATTGGCATCCACGAGCTCTTCAACTGGAAGATATCTCCATCACGAACAGAAGTAAGGGGACCCAACGGATTAGGGTGCACGTTCCTCCCAACCAAGTGGTACCTGAAGGCCCACCCCCCATGCTAGAAGATAGTAACCAAGATTCCTAGACAAGACTTACTACCTCTAGACATAGGGTAACACATACTGAACTAAACCAAATAATAGAACGACACTATTACAAAGGTTACATTGCTTCCATAGTTACACAATCATTTATATCACATATCTAACAAACTATTGACTTAGGAGGAGTGTGATCACAATGTTGCATGGGTTACGCTAGTGAATCTTCCTAGGCCTCGACCCCCATCTTGGGTTACCCTGGTAGCCTCTCACAACTCCCGGCCCCAAATGCAATCTAAAGCGGAATCGACTATCTTTCAAGAAGACAAGATATCGATCTTTCCATTCTAGGACTTCTTTTCTCATACCAAGTCTATACTAGCCCTTGATTCCATGAGTGAGGCACATTACTCTTGTTAAGTGTTGAATACTACCCATTCCCCTAATATATTAATTACATTATCATTGGATTAACTAACTCACAATGAGTTACCCTGGCACCACTTTGTGTGTTGGCCCTCAGTGAAAGCCACTCCCCTAAGACAACTCATGGAACAAAATCCACTACCTAAGGCAACTAGTGCACACTAAAAATATTCAATACCCATCCAAAGACTAAAAGGTATCACTTCCTTGTTCATGGAAACCAGGTGATATACAAATAACAACGAATGCACTAACCAAGGGTAACAAGGGCTGATAGTAGAATAATTTACAACCCCCAAATCTACAACACAAATGGAAGACTTATAATGCTTCTATACCAATTTCCCAAAAAATGAACAGAGGAAATTACATGCAAAGGCAATAATATAGGAAATAAACTACTTTTCGGATATATTAAATCCAATTTCCCCTGTAGTGATTTACAGTAAAATAATTTCCCAAATAAATTTAATAAAACAAAAGCCCTTAACAACCAAAGAAGGAAAGATCTAACTTATTTGTAATTCAATTGCTCAATTACTTTAAGAAAATAATAATTTTACTAAAAGATTTTAAATCAACCAAATCTTCTATTTGTGCATTACTTACATGCACTCAATTTTAAACAACTATATTTAAATAAATATATTCACATATATATATATATATATAATTATATACACATATATGTATATGTACTTACAATTATATATACATTAAAATATTACTTATTTATTTAAATTAAAACAAATTTCTTTTACTAAACCCAATAAACATAATTTAATATATATATACATAATATAATATGTTATATATATATATATATATATATATATATATATATATATATATATATATATATATATATATATATTAAAACACAAAAATCAACATATTAAAATTGCATCCCTCATACGGACGAATTACTCATAATAAAGAATCTGCAAGAGTTAATGGGAGAGGCCGACTGTATTATACACAGATGAGCCTCCCCATTCCAAAGGCACCAACCAAAGCATAGTGGGGAGGGTTGTGGAGGGTTTACCTCCACAACGCCACTCCCATATGGGGCTGGTGGAGGTAATATCTCCACACTCCCTCCCATATGATTAAAACATTGAAACATATGCATCAAAATAATATTAATTCCCAATGACTGATAAAATAAAATCGTTGCACAATGCTTCAAAAGAAATTTCCAAAAACTTTAACAATTTCAAAGCAGGATAATATATATATATATATATATATATATATATATATATATATATATCTATATTTATAGATATATATATATATATATATATATGTATATATGTATATATAGATATATATATTTATTTATTTATATATGTATATATATATATATATATATATTTGTTTAACCAAATACTGTATTCGGGAAAATAATTTTTCCAACTGCATTCTACAGGAAACTTTTCCAAAAAAATTCGAAAGGCCAACTTACAAAGAAATTTCTACAGACGGATTTCTCAAATAAAAACATAGATGATACTTTAAATATTCCCAAACAACAAATCTAAAAGAGAAAGAACGATAAAAATTCTTAGAGACAATTATACAAGAAATTTCCCCCGAAGCTTTAATTCTACAAAAACAAATTCTACAGAAAATTAAATTTCTTCCCAATTTCCAGATCCCTAATATTTTCCTTTTTGGGTTCTTCTTTGTATACAATAATCTCAATTTACAATTTGCAATAGATTCCACATGGGGTTTCATTTCTACAAAGAATATCATTTTCACAAAAGATTTCACATACAACATTTATAATTTTTAACAAACTCAAAGCTTTAAAACTTGCACAGACAATCTTTTCCAGAGAATAATCTAAACTAAGAGCCTTTTCCAATAAGAAACTAACTAGAATTAAAAGAGGAACCTGAAATCCAACGCCTATGAATATGTAAATTGTCGTAGCACTTCCTCCATAGATCTATGTATTTTCTCCCAGATCAACGAAAGCTTCCTTCAGAACAATAAAAATTCTTGAACACAAAACTTTTCCCGAGAGTAATTTTTCCAAAAAAATTTACAACAACATGCAATAACAAAAACTTCCTTTCTCAAATCTTTTTCCCCCACCAAAATATCCTCTATCCTTCTTCTGTGAAGAAGCTTCTCACTTCTTCCCGTTACAACCATAAATTTCTCCTTGTGAATAATTTTTTCAAAACACATGTTGAATACCAAAATATCTTTTAAAACCAAATTGCACAAAATCCTCAAGATATTATAAAAATTTAAAAAATTAATAATATCAAAAATATTTAACATTTCTAATTTAACTTAATTCAACTAATTAATTAATTAATAAATAATATAATCCTAAGATTAGATTATTTACCAATTAAATTAAATTAATTATTTAATTAATTAACATCTTTTAACATTAAAACCTGATTAATTTAATAATCATCTTAAATATTTAAATCCATTAAATTACCTTTTACACACTTTGCGACATAATAATTTTAAAGAAAAATTAAACAACATTTAACAAAAAAAACCAACTAGACCCGATGATACACTATGACTAGGGTAATGGCTTGACACAGAAATTCTAGCTACTATCTCCCAATCAACATTACCATTGGGCAATGGACACACTCAAAACTGTGAAACTAGGTGGAGTCAATGTCTTGTACTTGCAATCTTGTAAACAAGGCATATATCGAACATGCATATATACATCATAATAGAACACACCATGAAGAGGGAAACACAGAATCACAAGGTGCATGCAAGAGAGTGGTGCAATTCTGTCCTCTTCACCAATACAATATCACAAAACTAACGATTCTAACATCCATAATCTACTCATGTGCATATAACAATATTAGTTTAAATAACCATTATGCTAATCCAAAGCATGACAAAATGATAACATCAAAACAAGGTAACATCACATCATATCATAAAATCCACATCGCTCTATAATTAGCGATCAAATAATAATCAAGCATCATAGTATATCAAAGTCTAAGTGCTAACAGAAAATAAAGCAAAACAAGGTAGGACACTATCCAATACAAAGAACAAAACAGAGGGGTGCTACATCCTCCCCACCTAGGGTTAGACTTACTCTTGGAAGACTACAAACAAATAGGGATATATAGCTCCCTCATCCTAGATGCATCCTCCAAGGTAGCAAAAGTGTAATCCCTAGGATCCCATTGGACCCTCACCTGATCAATATCTCACCCCCTGAGGGTGAGTGTTTTGCACTCCATGACGGCCACAGGCTCCAAAGCTAGCTACCTATCCTCTACCTATAAATAATTCCAATCAAGGGTATGAGAAATGTCTGGATGATAAGGCCTGAGAATTGAAACATGAAACACATCATGAATACACAAGAGACTAGGTGGCAAAGCAAGCCGATAAGTAGCTGGACCAATCTTCTCAAGAATCTTGAAGGGTCCGACAAAGTGAGGTGCAAGCTTAGAGCCCTTTCTATAATGGATTGGATGTTTTGCAGATGCACTCGCAAAAAGACTGTCTCCAATAAAAAACTATTGATCCACCCTATGCACATTTGCATACTTCTTTTGACTATCTTGAGCTACAACCAAATGCTCTATGATCTGATCAACCTGCTGCTCCATATCTTGTTAGCATCTTGTGACCCAAAATAAATCTATCCTCCAATTGATCCCAACTCAAGGGAGTCCAACATGGTTGGCCATACAATGCCTGGAAATGAGGCATACTAATAGAACTTTGAAAGCTATTATTGTAAGAAAACTCTACCAAATAGAGATAATCATCCTGTCATGTCTGCTAGTCCATAACATACATGCACAACATGTCCTCGACAATCTAATTGACCCTCTCGGTCTATCCATCTATCTTTGGGTGATAAGTTGAACTAAAGTTCAACTGTGTCCCCATAGCATGCTGCGATGTCCAAAGAGCTGAGGTAAACACAAGACCCCTATCAGAAATAATCCAACGAGGAATGTCGCACAACCTAACTATATTCTTCATGAACACTCTGGCTATGAATGATGCATTATAGGATGATCGTATAGGTGAGAAGTGTGCTACCTCCATCAACCTATCAACTGTCACCATAATGGCATCATGCCATCTCGAAGAGTTGGGTAAAGAAACAATGAAATCCATTAAGATCATGTCCCACTTCCACTCTGGCACTAAGTGCGGTTGCAAAATTCTTGCTCGATGTTGGTATTCAACCTTCACCCATTGACACTCTAGACATCACGACACATAATCAACGATATCAAGCTTCATTCATGTCCAGAAATACAACTATCGCAGATCTGCATGCATCCTTTTCATCCCTAGATGGGTTGAATAAGGTGCGAAGATCACCTAAAGATGGAACATATATGTGCCCCATATGCCTCAATAACCCATGTAAATCAAGAGAGTATTTTGAGTATCTTCCCTCAAGAGGTATGCCTACCTCTATCTCTGACCTAACCTCCTAGTACCAACTATCTGTAGGAAGTGCAGAAAGAATCTGACTCCTCAAGTCCACAACAAGAGTCAACTCATACAACTCATGTCTTTGTCTACTGAGTGCATCGGCAACAACATTCTCCTTTCCCTGGATATACTTCACCTCAAAGTCATATTCACAAAGAAACTACATCCAACACCTCTACCTAGCATTAAGGTTAGGCTACATGAAGATATACTGAAGACTCCTATGATCATTGAGTAGCTCAAACCTATTCCCTAGAGGGAAATGCCTCCATCTCGTCAAAGCATTTTCAATTGTTGCCAACTCAAGATCATGCGTAGGGTATTTCAACTCATGATCCTTGATCTTCCATGACTCATATGCAATGACTCGAACCTCCTACATCAACACTGCTCCTAATCCCTCCAAGGACACATCTATACAAACTAAAAAATCTCTAGTAGGATCAGGTATCGTGAGTATCGATGCACTATTCAATCTCTCCTTAAGAGTCTAAAACGTTATCACACACTGTTCTGACCAAAAAAACCTCTTGCCTTTCCTCTAAAGAGAGGTGATAGGATGCCCTATCCTCTAGAAGCCCTACACAAAATTCCTATAGTAACCTTCTAGCCCCATAAAACTATGTATCTCAGCCCCATTCGTGGGCGCAGGCCAATCTAAGATTACTTAGATCTTTGCAGGATCCACTAAAATACCTTCTCCCAAGATCACATGACCAAGGTACTTGACCTCTGTCTTAAATAATTCACATTTAGACAAGTTGGCATACAACTGATTATCCCGTAAACATTGCAACACCTACCTCAAATGCTCCTCATGCTCCTCCATTGTCCTCAAGTATATCAATATATCATCTAGGAACACAAGGATGAATCTATCTATATGTGCAGAAGACCCCATTCATCAAACTCATGAACACAGAGGCCACATTCATTAACCCAAATGGTACCACAGTGAACTCATAGTGACCATATCGAGTACAAAATATCATCTTATGGATGTCTGAATTGAATATGTGAAGTTGATGATATCTCGACTTAAGATCAATCTTTGAAAAGATCATAACACCCTTGATCTAATCGAACAAGTCATCAATCCTAGGTAGGGGATACCAGTTCCTGATTGTTACTTTGTTCAATTGTCGGTAATCAATGCACAACAGAAGTGAACCATCCTTCTTCTTCACAAAGATAACTGGTGCTCCCCATGGAGAAACACTAGGGTAGATGAAGCCCTTTCCTAATAACTCCTCAAGTTGTAAACGAAGCTCTTTCACCTCCTGAGTGGTCATACGGTATTGAGCTCATGAAATGGGCTCAGATCCAGGTACAAGATCGATCTTAAAGTCTATGTCACACTGAGGTGGCATTCCTGGAATCTCATTTGGAAACACATAAGAATACTCCTAAAGAATAGGGTGATTATTGAGAGAGATCTTCTCCTCTCCATCTCCTAAATCCAAGTGATCCATTGTAATAGAAAATAACTAGCATCCCTGACCTACACACCTTCTCAGCTACATAGTTGAGATCATCCTCAAAGAAATAGGCCTCTGTACACCCACTATCTCAACCTCTTTGTCCGATGCATCAACGCATCGAATCGACTTACGTCGACAATCAATGACAACTCTATGTATGTAAGACCCCTCTGTTTTGCTCTTTGGATCGAACAGTGTCTTGTTGGTTATGCGGTGTCTTTTGTTAGTGCTTGGATCTTGGTACTCGATTACTATTTGATCGTTGTCTATATGCGATGTGATTGAGATATTTTGATGTGATGGTGTTTTATTTTGATGTATCTTTATGGCATGCTTTGGATTAGCATTGTGAATATTTGAATTAATGATGTTTTATGTTTGGATAATACTATTGATGTTAGACTCGTCAGTTTGTAACACTGTATTGGTGAAGAGGATGGGTTTGCATCACTTGCTTGTGAGTGCCCTATGATTCCGAGATTCCCTCTTCACGGTGTGTTTTATATGATGCAAATATACATGTGCGATATTCTATTGTTCGCAGGTTAACAAGTACAGGACATCGACTCCACCTGATTTCACAGGGTTGAGCATGTCCATTGCCAACGACATTCGATTGGGAGATAGTAGCTAGGTTTTCGTGCCAAGTCGCTACCCTAGTCATAAGTGTGTCATCATTTTTGGTTTGGTCCAGTGGTTGTTATTGCTCTCTTGCTTTGATCTTATTAAATTGCAAGTTAGAAAAGTTAAATAAATGGCCTATGTAGTTAAGTTGTTGATTTAATTAATCTGGTTATATTGTGAAAAATGTTATTTTATGTATTGATTAATTTAATGTAATTAATGAAATAATTAAATCTTGGATTAGATTTATTTTATTAATTAATTAAATTATTTATGTTGAAATTAAGTTGGAAATTTTGAAAAAGGTTTAAATTTCATTTTTTTAAAATTAGAAAATGCAAAAATTGGAAAATAGAGATATTTGGAGATATTTTCAAAAGTTTGACTTTGGGGGTTGAAGAGATATTTTTTCATTTTTGGCTATTATTGAGTTTTTTGGGTAATTTTTGGGGGAGGATGAAAAATGAGAAAAATGGAGAAGGGAAGGAATTTCTGGTTTTGGGGGTTTTGGATTTGCTTGGAGGTACTGGATTTTGAAGAGGAATCATGGCACCCTTTTTGGATCTTTTCAAACTTCTAGAAACCAGGTTCATTTTATTCAATTTAAATTTATATGTTTGAAGTGTTGTTTGCAAATCATGTTTCGAAAATTCAAAAAAAAAAAAAAAGGAATTTTGTTGAAAACCCACATTGAATCTATTTCTGAACTTCAAAATCTCTAGTAGCAATGATGTTCTTCAAGAAAAATTGCATCATAACTGTATCTGATCATTTTGTTATTGTTTGTTCAATTTAATTGATGTATATATACATATATATATGGTTAAACATATATATATATATATATACGTACTTATTTATATATCCTTGCTTTTTTGGGTTTTACTGTGAGATGTAAAAAAAAATTTAAAAAAAGAAAACCCCTGTTTTAAAATATGATTTTTGGATTTTTTTTTAAATCTGCAGGTTTCTTAAAAGAAAATTATATTTTTGTTTAAAAATTATAAAAAAATGGGATTTGGGATTTGTGGGGGCTGGGGGCTCAATCCACAGTCGCCATGGGAGGCATTGTGGGGAGTCGCGCCCAGTGCGCCCCACGCGACCCCCTTTCCACCACCGCTCCCGTCGCCACAACCCTGCGGCCGCTATGTAAGCAACTGCCACCATCATTGGTGGCTGGCTGTGCTTTGCACAGTGCCACTAGCGATGGTGGCTGGTTGCGCACACAGCCACCATCGTCGCCATGTGCAGGGCCGGTTGTGCTTTGCATAGTCGGTGACCCTCCTTACGCACGCGGCCCAAAAATGCAACCCTAACCTTTCTTAAAGCGTGCGTGGCCCGAGGCAGGGGTGCGCCCTAAAAATTATTGAATTTTTTTTATTGTAAAATAAAAAATGTGTTTCATAATATTTAATTGATATTTAATATTATATTAATATAATATTTAAATATTAATAAATATTTGTGTATTAAAATATAATTATTAATATTTTATATATTATATTCATATAATATTAAAATATTAATATTTATAATTAATTGAAATATAAATTTTTTTTTAATAAGTAGATATATATATTTGATGAATATATATTTATATATTTAGTAAAATATTGTTCTTTTAATATCATGTTTTAAAGGCAATGGAGAAAATTTTAAATGTTTTAAACGTAATTGGGGAATTCTTAAGTTGAATTGTAATAATCGGATTAATGGATTTTTTTTTTAAAAATAATATATTTTGAAGGAACAAATAATTGAATTTTCAAAGATTTTGCTTATTAGATGAATTAATTGATTTTACATGATTTATTTTTGCCAAAAAAAAAATAGATAGATTGGAAGTAGTATGGTGCGGAACGAAGAAGTAAAGGCTTATTTAATTCACAAGCAATTAAGAATTTAATATTTGGTTTAATTTTCGTTCTTGTATTTGGCTAAAAGAGATGATTAAATTAAGGGAGACCTTAAACTAATGAATTTCATTAAGGACAATGGATTTATGTTCATTTTAAAAGTAATCAAAGGAATTGATTAAATTATTAAGTTAGTATTTCCCCTTCACTACAATTGAGGAAACAATTAATTGTATTAATCAATTAATCTGCTAAGACAATTATTATTTTGTTTACGAGATCATTTTGAAAAGAAAATGGATTTAGAATATCCAAAGGTAGATATTTCATTTGCTTCAAAGAATATTCCCTTCGTGTCCTTGTAATGGGAATTGGGTTAAATATGTCTTTAATTTGTTAAGTCTTCCATAAGGGGTTTAAATTATGTGGGTTGTTGTATCATGTTGTCAACCTGGTTGGAATGGTTGAAGTAAATGTTGATTTTATTATTATTGAAAAGGCAATTAAGGAATTAAATATTTGGGTTAAATGTCTTCCTTTGTCTAAAAGAGGCGTTTTAAATTAGTTTCATTGAGACATTAAACTACTAAGTTATATTAAGGAAGTGGATTTAAGGTATCCAAAATTAGTATATTCCTCGCAAATGCTTGTGTGATTGATTTCTCTGTGTTCATGTTTGAGGAAGTGGGTTAAGTGTCATTATTTGTAAGTCTTCCAAAGAATCCTAGAGTTTGTGGGTTGTTGTTTTGTGAGGTCAAATGGTTGATGTTTCCTTGGTTAGTGCTTGAAGTTATGTCAATATTACTACCCGGTTTCCACGAACGGGGATGCTTTGTGCCTCCTGTGGAAGGAGTGGATTATGTGATTTGTGGCTCCTTGTAAGGAGTGGCGTTGATATCATTGTTACCTCCAGAGTTGGAGTGGGTTCTTTTTATGTTTCCTCCTAGAGTTGGAGTGGTTGTGTTGTCTTTTTGTATGCATTTGGGTTTCCTTTATGATTGGTTATGTCTGGTATGTTGTCAAGTAGAAGAATGACTTCTGTTAGGGGCCAGATCCATGAGAGGTAAACTGGGTAACCTTTGGAGGTAGCTTATTCGAGTGATAACTACAGCATTGTAATCTATGTCAGAAATGTTTTGGTGTCCTTGTAGTTGGTACTTGATTGTTATGTGTATGGTTTTCTTAACATACCTGATCTGTTATTCCTAGAAGCAATGTAACCATGTTTGAGTTGTACTTGAGTGTACTTATGATGTATTTGTGTTGTACGTACGTTGAGCTTGAGTTGTACTTGTGTGGTTCAAGTGATTGGTTGTGTCAGTTTGGTTCAGTTTGATTTAGCCTATGTCTAGAGGTAGTGGTTCTTGTCTAGGAATCCTTGTTACTATCTCCTAGCATGGGGGGTGGGCCTTTGGGTTCCACTTGGTTGGGTGGTGTGCACCTTACTCCGTTGGTCTTTCTTCTTGTTCGTGCTGACGAGGTTTCTAGTTGGAGAGCTCATGGGATCTAGTTATCTTTTATGCTTTATTCTTTTCAGTTAATCATGTAATTTATTACCCCTCTTTGTAATCGAGGTAGAAGTTGTAATATGTAATCATGCTTTTGGATTTACCTCATTTGGGGAATGAGTGTTGTAATCTTATTGTTAAAAGAGATCTCATGGTATCTTTAATTTTCTTTGAAGAATTTATCTTGTATGGAAAGTATGTGTTATTAATTTCATAAGTAAATAAATGTTGTGGTTTCATTTCTTTAATGTTGTTTGTGGGTTAATAAGTAATCTCAATCTCGTAATCTTAGAGGTTGTTGCAATGTGTAGTGATCTTGCATATTAATTGTTTTTTAAAAAAAAAATTAGTTCATTTGTGTTGTTAATTGCAACTTCCTCTAGGGTTGCGTGGCGGGGCGTTACAATGTACCTCAAGCCAGTCCACCCCTATGACAACGTCATATGACCCCAATGGTGTTATATTGAGGTCTACTATAGTATGGAGAGGTCCAATCTCCAATTTGTAGGCTAGTACTAGGGAGTGTGATGTGACTTTTGCACTCGAGGCTAACTCGACTTGCCACCTATCAACTTGATTTATTGCCTCCAGTCTACATCATGCCATGACAGAAGAAGAAATAAAAGAGTTTTATGCTCCTAAATCAAACAATATAGTAACTCGATTACCCAGCAACATACCAGAAGACTCAACAATGGTGCCTTGATGCTCTACCTGGTGGTTATCAACCGCAACGAAAACTCGATGCCCTCTACCTACATCACCAACTATCGGCTTAGACATCATTGGTTTCTATGTATACCTTGATGGGCCCTTATTAGGACACAGTCAAGTTATGTGATCCTGCTAACCACAAGCGTAACATCTAGTTCCCCTACCAAAGCCCCTACCTCCAAGTGGTGCACTAGACTGTTTTGCGCTACCCCTAAAGGTGGATTGTGTGCTCTGTGTTGGCTACTCAAAGTTGAGACATTTATTACACCTCCAATCTATGTTGTAACACCCCCCTGTTTTTCTGTTATGCTTAGATTGTGTTGCTTTGTTATTTTTTTTATCGTTATTTATAGAGTGATGTGGATTATATGTTATGATGTTACGTTACTCTATTTAAATATTATCATTTTGACATTCCTTTGATTAGCATAATGATTATTTGGAATAAAATTGTTATTTGCACATGAGTAGATTATATATGTCAGAATTGTTAGTTCCATGATAATGTATTGGTGAAGGGGATGAAATTGTATCACTCACTTGCGAGCACCCTACGATTCTGTAATTCCCTCTTCATGGTGTGTTTTATTATGATGTATATATGCATGTTCTATATATGCCTTGTTATAGTTTTGCAAGTACAAGACATTGAATCCACCTGCTTCACAGGTGTAAGTGTGTCCATTGCCCAACGGAAATGTTGATTGGGAGATAGTAGCTAGGATTCTTGTGTCAAGCCTTTACCCTAGTCTCAGTGTGTCGTCGGGTATAGTCAATTTGTTTGTTAAAAAGTTATTTAATTTTTCGTTGAAATTATTATGTTGCAAAGTTTGAAAAAGGTAATTTAATGGATTTTATTTTTTAAGATGATTATTAAATTAATTTGGTTTTAATGTTAGAAGTTGTTAATTAATCTAATTTTATTGGTAAATAGTCTAATCTTAGGATTATATTATTTATTAATTAATTAAATTAGTTTAATTAAGTTAAATTTGAAGTGTTAAATATTTTAGAATTATTAAATGTTTTAATTTTTAAATATTTGGAGTATTTTATGCAATTTGGTTGTTAAAGATATATTCTAGGTTTTAACATGTGTTAGAAATATTTATGAGGTTGTTGGGAAATTTATTCACGGGGAGAAAATTGTGGTTGTAATAGGAAGAAGTTAGAAGCTTCTTCACAAAAGAAGCATGAAGGATATTTGGTGTGTTGAGGAAAAGATTAAAAAGGGAGAAAAGTCTTTTGTGATGGCAGGTTCTGGAAATTTTTGGAAAAAATTCTCTCAAGAAAAGCTTTGTGTTCTTGAAATTTTAGAAAAGTTACTTTTGGAAAAAAAAATTGTGTACAGAAAATTGTATTGTTTTGAAGGAAGCTATTGTTTATCTTGGAGTAAATACTTGGATCTGTGGAGGAGGCGTTGCATCAATTTAAAAATTCACAGGAGTTGGACTACATGTTCCTTCTTTAATTTTTGTTAGTTTTTTATTGAAAGGCTTCTTAGTTTAGATCTTTCTCTAGAAAAGATTATCGGTGCAAGCTTTTAAGTTTGAGTTTTGTTTTAAAATTGTAATTGTCATATATGAAATCCTCTATAGAATAAAATCTTTTATCGAATGAAATTCTCTGTGGAAAACTATTGCAAAAAAGTTGTAAATTGGGATTATTGAGAATTTAGAAAACCCAGAAGAATACAGTTAAGTATCTGGAAAAAAAATATTCCTCGAAAAGAAATTTAGTTTTTTGTAGAAACTTTTGTTGTAGGTTTGAACTCCTCGAGAAATTTCTTCTAAAAATTAATTTATGAAAATTTTATTGTTTTTTCTTCTTAAGATTCGTTGTCTAGGTAAATTTGAAAGATTCCTCTGTGTATTTATTTGAGAAATTCGTCTCTATTTCCTATATGTTGGCTTTTCGGGTGTATTTAAGAAAATATCTTGTAGCTCATCATTTTGGAAAAATAATATCCCAATTGAACTTTTGTTTTGAAAATTTTATATATATATATTATACATACATATATGTATATATATTATTGTATATATGCATACACATATGTATACAGAGTATACACATATTTATTTATAGTGTAATAATTATTGAAATGTTTGTTTAAAATTTGGATAGTCATCTGTACGACGTGTGTGTCATTTTGTAGGAGATTTTTTTTTGTTTTGTTTAAAATGTTTGTTTTAATGTGCAGGGGGGAGGGCAGTGCATGGCTACCTCCCCAACCGTCGCCCCCATGGGGGAGGCGGGTGAGGAGGCGACCATCGCTGCCTCCCACCACAGCCATAGACCTCCCTAAATGTTGGGGAGCTGGCTACGTTGGGCAATCCGACTGCCAACATTAAATGACATTGAAATAAAATTT
Organism: Sequoiadendron giganteum; assembly: GCA_007115665.2. Classification (NCBI taxonomy): domain Eukaryota; kingdom Viridiplantae; phylum Streptophyta; class Pinopsida; order Cupressales; family Cupressaceae; genus Sequoiadendron; species Sequoiadendron giganteum. Next base: position 644,056,204 of record CM021102.1, read on the forward strand.
GCCACCTTTAGAAGTTTGCTGGTGGGTGCAACTTTAGTATATTTGGTTTTTATTTTGATAATTATACAACATATAAATATAATGTATTTTATATATAATATATATATAGGTATATAATATTTATATTTATATATATATATATATATATATATATATATATATATAATATATGTAAATATGTATATATTATATGTATATATATTCTAGAATTATTAAATATAATTATATTCAATATTTGTTGGAAATTGTAGTTAGATTTTAAATATTTTGGAAAACTTAAGTTAAGTTTGTATTATTTAAATAATATATTTATATTTATATAATTATATATATAGTATATATAATTGTATATATATATTTTAACATGTGTATTTAAATGAACATTTTGTTCTAATGGTGAATATGAATGCACAATAAGAATGTTTTCTGATAGAAATGATGTAAAAGGAGAAATTGAATTTAGAATAGTTGAAAACGGTAAATTGATTGAAGTTAGATGATTTGGGAAAGCATATTATTAAAATCCCTATAATGAAATTGGATTTAGTAAACTCATATAATGTAATTGAATTAGAAATAGTAGTTGATGTTTGTAAGTCTTCAAGTAGAGGTGTGTTAATGTTTGGGGGTTGTAATTTATTGTCAAGCCTTTTGGAATTTCCTTGGGTGGTGCATATTGTCGTGTTTTGTGAGTCACTTAGTTACCACGAACGGGGATGATTTGCCTCCTAAGTTCAGGAGTGGATTTGTTCCACGTGTTGACAATAGGAGAGTGATTCTTGATGGGGGTCGGGGTCTGGGAAGATCTGTCAGGGTAACCCATGTATCTTTGTGGTAACACTCCTCCTATGTCAACAATTTGGTTGGTTCATTGTCGTATCTTATTATTTAACACTAGAAGCATTGTACCCTATGAGTTAATAGTATACTAGTCTATGTTAAGTTCAATTATGTGTTAGTATGTGTCTAGTGGTAGATGGTCTTGCTTAGGGAACCTTGTTACTGTCTCCTAGCATGGGGGGTGGGCCTTCAGGTACCACATGGTTGGGAGGAACGTGCACCCTATGTCGTTGGGTTCCCCTTTCTTCAGTTCGTGATGGCGAGATCTTCTAGTTGGAGAGCTCGTGGTGGTACCAACGGATATGTTTCTTTATGTTGATGTATTTTTGTATCAGTTGGCATTTGTAATTAATTTACTCCTCAATTGTGTTTGAGGAGGTCTCATGTAATTTTAATAGTTAGGTATCATCTTCCTCATTCTAGGAATGATTATTGTAGCCTTATTTATAAATTAATGTAATCTGGATCTTAATGTATTTCTATTCTATGTGATGTCATTTTTAATGCTTTAAAGGTATGTTATTTAATTCTTGTTAGTAATTAATTAAATGCTATATTTGAGTAAGGTATATGTTATGGGATTAGATGTATCCTTTGTCTCATGCCTTAGAGGTTGTTGCGATAGTTAGCGCATCTTTCATGTTAATATTGTACTTCATAATAATAATAAAATTATACGCTTTTGTAGTTATTGTAACTTCCTCTAGGGTTATGTGGTGGGGAATTGCATCTATCCCCACCAGACTGAAACTTGTATCCCTGTCTCTATTGGAAACTCTTACGTTTCCCCTGTGCACTCTGTTGTTGTCCACTCTGAGTAGGAATCTGCTAAGTCTTGGGTGGTCCAGCTCCCTGAGCCTGACCACAATGGACACTAGGCCCTGCAATTGATCCACCACCAATCTAAACTCTTGTGTGTCCTCCCAATGCCATGGCTAAGTTCTCCTCAACAAGCCTCGCCTTTTCCATTGCCATCTCCATGGTTTTGGGTTCAAAAACCCACACACCTCCATTGATTCGAGCATTTAAGCACCTGACAAAATGATGGACAAGCATGCTTTCGTCACCTCCAATGCCAACAAACTGCTTGAGCTCATAAAAATGATGCTCATACTGCTCCACCGACATCGCCATCTAGCACAAGGCATGAAACTCATCACCTTAGTGCTGACACCAGTGATCTGAAGGAAAACGGGTTCTAAACCTCTCAAGAAACATGGCCCATGACACAAAATTAATATCGATCCAGAGCTTCTGCTCCTCTAACCTCCACCAAGTGGAAGCAAATCCTCTCAAATTCATAATCGCACATTGAGCTTTAGTATTGCTACCATAGGGGTGCATCACAAATCATCAGTTCAGGTCGATTAGTCAGGTCTCTACCTCAAGACCACCGCCAGATCCATCAAAGGTGAGTGGACGTGCTCTAAGAAAATCCCTCATGTGTACAACTATGACAACCTTAGACTGAACTGGTACTTCCCTCTCTCCAACATTAACCTAATCACCACCTTGTCTCGGACCAAGGTGAGCTAGTGCCTCCTCTAAAATCCTACGCAAATGTGCGCCCTCGATCCCTGGAGGATCTTGATGCTGATCTCTAGCCCCTGGGGCATTCTAAGATGCATGATTCTCCTCATGATCAGAATCATGGGGAACATGAGGAGGGGAATCATTTTGACTCTCTCCATGACTACCTACACGACCACGACCTCAACCTCTACCTTGTCCTCGTCTGGGAGGCATGATCCTACACAAACACACCAAGGTATTAGATAAGGTACACACTTAAAACCTACGCAACTAAAAGCTTAATGGGTTCATCATAATCTCAGAGCACCTAATGTTTAAAACCTAGCTCTGATATCCTGTGTAATGCCCCTCCATGTAACCCTAGAGGAAGTTACAATAACTATGAAAGCATACAATTTTTTTTCTTTTAAAATGCAATATTAGCATGAAATATTCGCTATCACCAACATCCTCTAAGGCACAAGACTAAGGTTACGTCTGATTCCCATAACATAACATAAATACATTCATAGCATATGATTAACTACTTATGAATTTAAAGTAAATACATTCCAAACATTAAAATTAAATCACATAGATAAGATATACATCAAGATCCCAATATTACATTAATTCTCAAATAAGATTTACAACACTCATTCCCAAAATGAGGTAGATCATACAATATAAGTGTTAAAAAATACATGAGACCTCTTGGAATACAACTGAGTAAAATAAGTACAAGAGTCATATGTAACAATAATCAAAGCATGGAATAAATCATCTGGAATCCATGAGCTCTTCAACTGGAAGATCTCACCATCATGAATAGAAGGGGACCTAACCGAGTAGGGTGCATGTTCCTCCCAACCAAGTGGTACCCGAAGGCCCACCCCCCATGCTAGGAGATAGTAACCAATATTCCTATACAAGACCTAGTACCTCTAGACACAAGCTAACACATACTAAACTAAACCAAATACTAGAATCACACTATTACAAAGGTTACATTGCTTCTAGAGTTACATAATCATTTATATCACAAATCTAACAAACTATTGACTTAGGAGGAGTGTCATCACAATGTTGCATGAGTTATGCTGGTGTGTCTTTCTAGGCCCCGACCCCCATCTTGGGTTACCCTAGTAGCCTCTCACGACTCCCGACCCCGCATGCAATCCAAAGAAGAATCAACTATCTTTTGAGAAGACAAGATATCGATCTCGTCATTCCAGGCCTTCTCATCTCATCCCAAGTCTATACTAGCCCTTGAGTCCATGAGCGAGGCACATTACTCTTATAAAGTGTTGGGGTAAGTGCAAGAAGTTGAGTCCATGAAACATGAAAGTTTTTGCCTTAGCCAAAAAAATGAAATCGACATTGCAAAAACGGGATCTCATATTTAAAAAAAATGGGATCCCGTATTTTAAAAAACGGGATCTCATTTAAAACAGGATCTTGTTTTTAAAAATCTCCATTTTTTGCAACTTTTCAAAATGGGGTCCCATTTTGAAAAGTTTTGTTTTAAACTGTCCATTTTTGAAAAAATCATTTTTGGGAAGTTTTCAAAATGGGATCCCATTTTGATCCCGTTTTGAAAAATTTCCAAAAATGGAAATTTTTTCATTTTTGGCGATTTTCGAAAGGGATCCCATTTTGTAAAGCGGGATTTCATTTTGTAAAGCGAGATCCTGTTTTGTAAAGCAAGATCCCGTTTTGTAAAAGCATAAAAAATGATTTTTTAATAAATTTTTAAAATTTCAAATTGGTTTTGCTTTGTGGTCGGGTTTTTTGCCTTAGATTTTGGTTCGGGAAAAACATTGGGAGTCTGAACCTAGGCCTTCAACTTGGTTTGACCTACAAGTTGAAGGTTCTAACAATGTCAGAGAAAAATACCAAGTTTGGACATATGGCTGACGACTTTTTTTGTAGATCTTTTTGACAAAATTAAAACTCATTTTAGATGAGACAATGTAGATTCCAAATATGTAAATTTTTTTACAATTGGATTATTTTTTCTATTTTTCAATTAATTTATGATGAAATTGGTCCATAAACTTTAAATAACAAAGTTTTTTACTATTTTAATAACTTTTGATCAACATAACATTTTGACGAATGGATTGCACAAGGACAAACTTCAGACAGTTCTTTTCAATTTTAAAAATAAATTGCAAAAAATGATAACTTTAGGTCATCTTATGCGTGTCGTACATAACGATTTTTCTAAATGCCTGATAAAAAATTAACAAAAATAAAAATAAAAAAAAATTACAAAAAATTATCCAAGACAAGCTTCAGTGAGTCACAAATATTTTCCCAAAAGGATTTAGAAAAATATGATGATTGAAGTCAAAATATGGATGTCATACACGTGCATGGTATGGTAAAAAAAAAAAGACTTTTAAATAGTGGTCTTTACAAAAGCCTATTGAAAATCAATTTGTACAATCTAGGTATTGAAATAAATTACATATTTGGAAACTAGACTCCGAGTACTACATTTTATGATTAGTGACTTGTTTGAAGATTTCATCTCTAAGTGCTTCAAATTTTAAGGTCAAATGTGTCTAACTCTGAAAATCATGGAAAACACTTCCACTTTTTGGCCAAAAAGTGGGCTCAACTTCTTGCCAGCACCCGTTGAATACTACCCATTCCCCTAATATATTAATTATATTATCACTGGATTAACTAACTCACAATGAGTTACCCTCGCACCACTTTGTGTTTTGTCCCTCATTGAAATCCTAAGACAACTCATGAAACAAAATCCATTACCCAAGGCAACTAGTGCACACTACAAATATTCAATACCCATCCAAGACTTAAAGGTATCACTTCCCCGTTCGTGGAAATGAAGTGATATACAAATAACGAAAAATGCACTAACCAAGGGTAAAAAACTGGGCTGACAATAGAATAATTCACAACCCCCAAACCTACAACACAATTGGAAGACTTATAACGCTTCTATACTAATTTCGCAAAAAATGAACAGAGGAAATTGCATGCAAAGGAAATAATATAGGAAATAAACTACTTTTCGGATATATTAAATCCAATTTCCCCTTCAATGATTTATAATAAAATAATTTTCCAAATAAATTTAATAAAATAAAAGCCCTTAACAACCAGAGAAGGAAATATCTAACTTATTTGTTACTCAATTCCTCGATTACTTTGATAAAATAATAATTTTACTGAAAGATTAAATCAACCAAATCTTCTATTTGTGCATATACTACATCAACCCAATTTTAAACACCTATATTTAAATATATATAATTATATATACATATATGTATATGTACTTATAATTATATATACATTAAAATATTACTTATTTATTTAAATTAAAACAAATTTCTTTTACTAAACCCAGTAAACATAGTTTAATATATATTTATATATTTATATATAAATATATTTATATATTTAGATATTTAGATATATACATACATACATAATATATATTATATTATATATATAGCATATATATAATATATATATTAAAACACAAAAATTAACATAATAAAATTTCATCCCTCATGCAGATGGATTACTTATAATAAAGAATCCACAAGAGTTAATGGCAGAGGTTGAGCCTCCCCATTCTAAAGGCTGCAGCCAAAGCAGAGTGGGGAGGGATGTGGAGGGTTTACCTCCACAACGCTACTCCCAAATGGGGGCGACAGTGGAGATAATACCTCCACACTCCCTCCCATATGATTAAAATATTGAAACATATGTATCAAAATAATATTAATTCCCAACAACTGATAAAATAAAATCATTGTATGATGCTTCAAACTAAATTTTCAAAAACTTTAACAATTTTAAAGTAGTATAATATATATATATATATATATATATTTTTATATTTATTTATATATACTGCAATATATATATATATGTGTATATATATGTATATGTATATATATATGTGTGTATATATATGTATGTATATATATATGTGTATATATATATGTATATAAATTTGTTTAACCAAATACTATAATTGGGAAAATAATTTTTCCAACTACATTCTACAGGAAACTTTTTCAAAAACTTTCGAAAGGCCAACTTACAGAGAAATTTCTACAATAAAAACATAGATGATACTTTTAAATTTTCCCAGACAACAAATCTAAAAGAGAAAGAGCAATAAAAATTCTTTCAGACAATTTTACAAGAATTTTTTTCTCGATTTCTTGATCCCTAATATTTTCCTTTTTGGGTTCTTCTTTGTATACAATAATCCCAATTTACATTTTGCAATAGATTCCACAGGGGGCTTCATTTCTATAGAGGATATCATTTTCATAGAAGATTTCACATACGACATTTACAATTTTTAACAAACTCAAAGCTTTAAAACTTGCACAGACAATCTTTTCCAAAGAGTAATCTAAAATAAGAGCCTTTTCCAATAAAAAACTAACTAGAATTAAAAGAGGAACCTGAAATCCAACGCCTATGAATATGTAAATTGTCGTAGTGCCTCTTCCACATATCCAAGTATTTTCTCCCATATCAACAAGAGCTTCCTTCAGAACAATAAAAATTCTCAAACACAAAACTTTTTTCGAAAGTAATTTTTCCAAAAAAATTTACAACATGCAATAACAAAAACTTCCTTTCTCAAATCTTTTCCCCCCACCAAAATATCCTATATCCTTCTTTCATGAAGAAGCTTCTCACTTCTTCCCGTTATAGCCATAAATTTCTCCCCATGAATAAATTTTCCCAACAACCCTCATAAATTTTTTAAAACACATGTTGAATACCAAAATATCTTTTAGAACCAAATTGCACAAAATCCTCAAGATATTATAAAAATTAAAAAATTTAATAATTTCTAAAATATTTAACATTTCTAATTTAACTTAATTCAACTAATTAATTAATAATATAATCCTAAGATTAGATTATTTACCAATTAAATTTAATTAATTAATTAATTAATTAACATCTTCTAACATCAAAACCAGATTAATTTAATAATCATTTTAAATATTTAAATCCATTAAATTACCTTTTACATAGTTTGTAACATAATAATTTCAAAGAAAAATTAAATAACATTTAATAAACAAAACCAACTAGACCCGATGACACACTATGACTAGGGTAATGGCTTGACACATGAATCCTAGCTACTATCTCCCAATCAACATTACTGTTGGGCAATGGACATGCTCAAACCTATGAAACTAGGCGGAGTTGATGTCCTATACTTGAAAACCTGTAAACAAGGCATATATCGAACATGCATATATACATCACACCGTGAAGAGAGAATCATAGAATCACATGATGCTTTCAAGAAAGTCATGCAATTTTGTCCCCTTCACCAATACAATATCACAAAATTGACGATTCTAAAATCCATAATCTACTCATGTGCATATAACAATATTAGTTCAAATAACCATTATGCTAATCCAAAGCATGACAAAATGATAACATCAAAACAAGGTAAAATCACTCTATAATTAGCGATCAAATAATAATCAAGCATCATACTATATATATCAAACTCTAAGTGCTAATAGAAAACAAAGCAAAATAAGGTAGGACAGTGTTTGATACAAAGAGCAAAATAGACAGGTGCTACATCCCCAATATTTTCTTTTGGATTCTTCATTGTTCTCAACAATCCCAATTCAAAATTTGCAATAGTGTCCACAAAATATTTCGTTCTATAGAGGATTTCATTTTCACAAAAAATTTCACACACAACATTTTCAATTTTTACAACCCAAAAGCTTTACATTTTGCACAGACAATCTTTTTCCAGACAGTAATCTAAACTAAGAACCTTTTCCAATATGAAACTAACTAGAATAAAAGAGGAACCTGAAATCCAATGCCTGAGAAGATGTGAATTAATGTAGAGCCTCTTCCACAAATCCAATCTTTTTCCCAAATCAAGCAGAGCTTCCTCCAGAAACAAATAAAATTCTAGAACACAAAAAATTTCCCGAGACGTAATTTTCCCAAAATTTCAACAACCGCATGCAATAATCCAAACTTAATTTTTAAAACCTGTTTCCCCACAAAATATCCTCTATCCTTCTTGTGTGAAGAAGCTTCTCACCTCTTCTCGTTACAACCATTCATTTCTCTATGAATATCTTTTTCCTCAACAACCCTCATAAATTTTTCAAACACATGTTGAAAGCAAAATATCTTTCAAAATCAAATTGCACCAAATTCTCAAGATATTTTTTAAAAAATTTTAAAAATTAATAATTTCTAAAATACTTAGCATTTATAATTTAACTTAATTCAACTAATTTAATTAATTAATAAAATAAATATAATCCTAAGATTAAATTATTGTACCAATTAGATTTAATCAATTAATTAATTAATTGCCATCTTCTAACATAATAAACCAAATTAATTTAATAGTCAACTAAAATGTTTAAATCCATTATTTACCTTTTACAAACTTTGCAACATAAATAATTTCAAGTCAAAATTGAACAACATTCAACAAACAAAACCAACTAAACCGACAACACACTATGACTAGGGTAGTGGCTTGACATAGGAAACCTAGCTACTATCTCTCAATCAACATTACCCTTGGGAAATGGAAATACTCAAACCTATGAAGCCAAGTGGAGTTGAAATCTTGTACCTGCAAACCTACAACCAAGCATATATCGAGCATGCATATATATCATAATAAAACACACCGTGAAGAGAGAATCGTGGAATCGCAAAGCACTCACAAGCGAGTGGTGCAATTACGTCCCCTTCACCAATACAATGTCACAAAAATGATGAATCTTTCATCAATAATCTACTCAGAAGCACATAACAATATTAATTCAAATATCCACTCTACTCATCTTAAGCATGTCATAATAATAACATAAAAATAAGGTACCATCACATCATAATATAAAATTCACATCGCTCTAACATTAGCGATCAAATAATAACAAAGAATCATAGTATATAATAGTCAAGGTACTGAAAGAAAACAAAGCATAACAAAGAATCACACTATTTGAACATAAGAGAGAAACGAAGGGGTGTTACAAATTTCATAGCCAAGGGATAATCTTTTAATTTATGATTTTACAATAAAGCTTTTTGTTTCTTAAAAGGTAAGAAAAAGTTCAAAAAATAGTATTTGTGAGTCTTAGATATTGTTATGCTTTAGCTATGGGATTCATCTCTATTAGTTTTTTCCAGTCTTTCCTCAGCGCTTGCAAACAACTCTTAAATTTGTTTGCAAGGTTGACAAGTCAATTCAAACCATTTAGAGTCTATAACCTAGAGTGGATTGCAAACATTTCATGCACTTCTTTTCAAGCTTATTTTTAAAAAGAGAATTTGTTTCCGTTTGAGGCCATTATATACTCAAAACTACTTTAAGAAGGCTTTGATTAATAAAATCTTTGTTTTATATTTTGGTTCTACACATCTATATATGAATGTATAAACGTTTTGTTACATTTCTACACTTCAAAACTATGTGTGGAATTAGTAATATTCTTTGCATTTAATTTTGAAGTCTAATAGTAAAAGGTTGCTAGATATAGGCATGCTCTTTAATCCATAAAAACATTTTTTTAAATATTTTTTTTAAAATAAAATCAATTCTTTATATTAATAAATAGGAATATTACAGAGATACCTTATGCTCATAGGGGACACAATAGTAAGCAGCTTAAAGGAACGACACAAGTACAAACAGTTGCATTATTGTTGAAATAGATCACTATAACAACAAAACAATTACAAAGTTGAAAGGATATGCAAATGGCTAAACTTAAGAATAGTCAACTATCAACAACCTTAAACAATATACCTGTCAGAAAAGTTGAGTAATAAAAACACAAATTCATAGACTTAGGTCGAACAAATTTGTAGTTGTAGAGAGCTCATTGTTTGAAATTGTGATCAGGAGAAATACACTAATCTAAGATGCAAAATAAAGTAAAATGCAAGATAAGTCTAAAACACCTAACACCTCAAGATTTGGCTAAGTTAAACACAGATAAAAGGAAGATAAAAACTCAACAAGATCATTATACCTTTCTTCGTGTTGACCCTTGGTTGGCCCTTTGATGGTTAATAATGTGTGCTCCTTGGATGATATGCTTGTGATGGAAATGGTAATTGAGTGATAAATGAGGGTGGATGGATGCAATAATGGCTAGGATGCAAAATGAAAAATGCAAGAGAGTTGCAATAATAATGGCTAAAATGGCTAAATGGCTTGAGAGCATAAGTTTTCTTAATGAATGCATCAACTCTCTCAAGTTCTAAGATCTAAATGCTCATAAATTCTAAGATGCAAGATTCTAAGATCATTTAATGAAGGTAGATGGGGGTATTTATAGAATAAGTTGAATTCTTTAGAGAAATCAACAGTCAAGATTGAGCCACCATGGCCAAGATGGAGGGTTGTGGTGACTTGAGGACTCACAAGTCCTCACATATTGACATGTGGAGGGTGAGGTGCCAAAGGGGATGATGAGATGGAAAATGGTACAAGTGAGGTGGAAAAGGCCATGTGGTCCCAAGGTACTTGCAAGTACCTTGGGATGAGAGCGAATCTCCACAAAAAGCAATCCCTTATCCCCAAGTGGGGATGAAAGTGACAAGTGAGGACTTTTAGAAATTCCACCCTTATCAACATGGGGATTGGAGATGGCCTTGGAGGAATAAAATTGAATTTTAATTCACTTTTTGGGAGAGACCAAAGGGTAAAAATAAGATTCTTCTAAAAGAGGTCTTTGTCCTTTGGGTACGATTTGAAATATGAGATTTCATGGGGAAGACAAATGCATGGGGGGAATAAGTGTGAATTTTTAATTCACATGGGGAAGAGGTCAACCCAAAGAAGGTAAGTACTAAGAAAGGTTGACCTAAGGACATGCTAGAAAAGGTCACTGATAGGTGATTAGGCTAATTAATGATTATTAGAGGCAAGTGGATAGATTTGGAGGATGTGACATTAAGGATATGCGCATCTTAATGAAGGATTAATTAAATTAACCCAGATTAGTGAAAGGGTTATGGAGGATGGTACAAGGAGAGGGAAAGAATGAATAAAAAAACTGAAAAGGATAATTGACTAAATTAAATAAATTGATTGATTTATTTAATTTAGAGAGGAAATGGGCTAATGTTAAAGTATTTAATTAAATACTTTTGGGAACCTTAGGGAAAGGGGATAATATTAATTAAATGTTTCATTTAATTAATATAGATGGATTAGATGAATAAATGATAGGATTATGACCATATAGAATAGGTCAAATTTGGTGAAGAATGTATATCTGAAAATTTGTAGTATGCACAACCCCATTGGCACTATTCAGTGATCAACTTGGATGATGAGTAGGTCCCTTGGAGAGTAAGATGGGACACACCAATTAGTTTCTTGGGCTCAATTATTGCTCAAGCTACCAACATGAGCATGTTTGGTCATTCTAGCCTATTCCATTTGGTCATTCACATTTTACCATACCAAACTTTTAAGTGGATCATAGAATAAAATGGCTTTTAGAAACTGGAGGTGAACTTTTTGGTATTGTTTGTTTTACATTAATAGATCAATACATTCTTATTTTCTTGTATGTAATATCTAATGTGATAGATATAATCTCCCCATAATTGGGATTATATTTTCTTTCTTCTTTATTTTTGCTTCCATGCTCCGAATACCACCATCTAGCTTGTTGATGGCCTCTAATAAGGTTTCAAAAATCTTGGGATTCTCATCATTACCTGCTCTTTTGAGTCCTTGGGGGGTTATAATTATAATTGTAATTTTGGTTGTTCCCTAATGTTTGTTTTCAGCAACACCACTAAGATGGGAAAGGAGAGAATCTGTCCAGTACTTTGTTTAACTAAGGAAGAGAAGTCATTCTTACATGTAATGGGGGGTTGAGAATGAAGTGTGCACAAAATGAGTAGACTTCTCTACAGTGGATATGGTTTCTAGAGTTTTGTTTGACAATGTGAATTAACACTATCTTTGTGATATCATTACACCGGCATTTTGTTGACGATTGGCCATAGGATTGCTAAGTCACTTGACTAATAGGCTCCAACATTAGAATCCATTGTGAAATTTCTAGATGAATTAAAATGGTCTATTAGAATCCATTAAATATGTAGAGCATTATTAGTAGAGGGCCAGATATCATTCTTGTGTGAAACATCACCTCCTTTTCCAAAAAAAATGTGAAAATTTAGAAGGCTAGAATGACGCGATAGAAGATGTAAAATTCCATACTTATTAATCCATTTGTTTCTAATAATTTTTAACTCAAGGTTTCTTAAATTTGTATAGAAGTCTATGAATGAGCTACTAATTAATTTATTTATTTTATAGGTAAGAGGCCCTTTATAAGCAACCTTTGGAACTCATCATCTAGAATTTAAGGATTGAAAATTAAATCAAATAATCATGATGTCTCCCATTACATCATTGTTTACTTTCTATCAAACCATAGATAGTGACTTTGTGATCGATATTAATTAAATGATAGAATTAATAACCCTAGGTAGTAGTGTTATATAAATGAAGTAAAATAAAATGTAGGTGAATGTTATCCATTTTTCCCATTAAACCATGGCTTAACACTGATGTAGTCTGATCAATTTTCATCATGACATTTTGAATGGGTCACTCTCCCGTTTGTCATTCAAACGACTCTCCTGTGCGCACCCCCTACAACCAACTTTGTGATGTAGTATACAAATGCCACCGTCGAGTCTTTCTCTTTTTTTGACGCCCTTTCAGGTGTTCCTCATGTCTTCAGGTCTTTCAATGTCCTTGACGCCCTACTTGGCGATGCTTCTATCATCCTTAGCTAGCTTGTGTCAAGGTTGATTAACTGTTGCTCATTGTGAATTCTGAGTTGAGTGGTCATTGTGATGTAACTATTAGTCTGTCTTTCTTCTATAAAAAATTACAAAGGGATGGGTCCAAATAACTCTGTACTCTTGCAGTCTCCTTAGTTTCATCAAAAAAATTGTACTTTCCAAAATTTGAGATTTTCTAATTAGCTGATAGGCTTTACCTCTAGGATCCCCAATGCACAATCAGCCTACAAACCTGTCTCATGCCTGAAAATAGGTATGCCCGCCATCAAGAAGTCTCCAGTGCACTGTAAACCTGTCATTCAACTCACTGGAAAAGAAGATCCGATTTCCATGGGAGAGTTGCAGTTAATATGAAAACATATCAAATTGAATCCTGTATTTGCACAATCATATCAAAATCAAATCTTTGTAGCTGAAAAATCATATCAATTTTTTTTGTGAATGTCATGTCGTAAATGCCTCACTCTAAATTTGGTGACATTTATATCTAATTTTCATTAATTGTGAACATGTTGAAGCAATCATTATAGGATTCCTAATAAACATTCCATTGACAACGCCAAAATGATGAAAAGACCCAGAGGCACTTTTGCTCTCAACTTGGCCGCCCTAGTGAGGCCAAGACGGTGACGGTGATGGTGGTGCTGGAGATTTTGTCCAAGAATTCAATGGATGAAGTTTATTTGGAGCAGTTGAAGGGGTCCCTTCCTGAAAGGACTGATGATTAAGGAATTGAACAAACCTTTGAGTGATTCTCTGAACTCTGGCAGACATGGAGAAGAATGTGTTAGAGAGGACCGTGAATACAAAGCTAAAAAATAGGTATGGGCCCTCTAAGGTTCCATACACGCTGCTCTATATGAGAACCACTCATCTCCCCAAACAGGGTGGATTGAATGGTAGGGGAATTCAAAAAGTGTTTTGATTTAATCTGTCTCCTTGCACTCAAAGTTCAGTAAGGTGTGTCTTACTTTATGATAAAGCTTTTGTATCAATAAATATAAATTATTAACGCTGAATTGTTTCTCTGCGCCACACATAGGCGTTGGACTTACCTATTTTCATTTAATAGTACAAATTTCCTTTCCTTGTTGGCAACTTATCTACTGGGTTTATTTATTATGAATATAAATAAAATTTAACGATCTTGTAAAAAAATTTGGTTTGTTCGGTCTTCGTCATTCTTCCAAACTCTTCCCATATTTCTCATCAACATCATTGACCATGCCTTTTTCCTTAATGGGCTTCTTGTGTTCTGACTCATGAGTTATCTTCTTCAATCTAAGACTTTCTTTCCTCCTCTTTCTACTTGGGGTGTTTTGGATGCATTTTTAGCTGTTAGAGCTTCCACATATGCCTTGAATTTATTTTTGCATGATCATAAGGACGTGGTTGAGCCACTACCTTAGTGTAGTTATTTCTTCTTAAAGGAAAATACTTTAAAGTACAGTTCTCATTCTTCTGGTGTTCACTTTGTAGTGTATTTCTCTTCTACTGATTGCACTATGTATATTTTTGTTCACATTATCCTTTGGTTGCAATATGCATACTTGATAAAGGTGAATCTGGTCTCATGCATATACACCATTATATGTTGATGTTGTAAAAAATTGTTTAAGAGTTCTTTTACACATTCTAGCTAACATGATAAGTTACTCTGGATATATGACTATTCTAGTTAATTTCTGATCTATTGTACATTTTGGTTTTGTTAATTTTGTTGTATGTAGATACTATTGGATATGAACCAGCTCCATGAAGCTGAGAATTTGCAACGGAAGATTTTACATATTTTGGAAGTGTCAAAGGTCTCTCACTCTCTCTTTCTATGTGTGTGTGTGACATTAACTGAATTTCTCTCTTTTTATCAGGAGGAGAATTTAGAATGGTTGGGGACAATGAGTAGACCTCTCATAGGGCTGCAGTTGTGCTTAACCTAGACATACATGTAGTAGTGTTCTTCGAGATGCTTCTCCAATTTTAATATAGAGGTTGAGTAAATAAATGATGCCATGCACTCTTTCTTTGTCTACAAATAAGTATTGTAACTTTAAGACCTTTCCATTATGTTTACTTAAGGTAGGATGGAAATATTATTTGTGCTTTATGCTACTTCTTTAAGATATACAAGATGAAGTTAAGCAACATAGGCATGCATGTTCTACGAAGAGCATAGTGCCCACATATTAGATTGGAACATAAACACAAATCCAACACCATAAAAAATGGACTAATTGTAAATTTGAACCAAGAAATGATTACTTGGAGGGTATCTTGACTTGAATATACAAGCTGGACTAGGTTCTTCTAAACAAAGAACCTTGTTTTGAAAGAGTTGTTCCTAGCTAGAGGCCTTGTAGATCAATTTCCACAAGCAACAGGCAACTTGAGATAACTAGAACCATACTTTGACCTTACGATGTACCCAGGAAAAAGGGAAATTTATGATTGTAGGGGTTGCAAGTCCTCGATTTTTGAGTAAATGATGTCATATAACAACACAATTAGCAAACTACCAAGGAAAAACAATGCTTTAATAGCAATATGAGTCGTAATACCCTAGGCTGTGTTTATGGTGAATTTATTAAGTAGAACTTTTAACATTATTCTACTTCAAAATAAGAACAAAGTTGTATTTCAAGCCATAATTCAAAGATAGAATGAATTATTGAACTGAAATCCCATAAATGATATTGTGCAAAATAACCTACTTGGAGTGGACCATCCTTTGATTCTGGTTGAAGTCAGAAACATGCTAAAAGATATGGCTCCCATTTTGCGTAAAAGATCATAGTGGCCACAAATTCTCCTATTGACAGTTTTCTACACTTTGTTGCTGTGAAATATTGATTACAATGCTATCCTACATTGTTGCATGCATTGGTGCTCATATAGTTCCTTAAATTCATCTTCTTATGCTTGAGTTTAGTGTCCCTTCATTTATCAAGGGCACCTAGAGGTGATGGCAGCAAAGAGCACCATTTATTTGTCTCTAAATGTGTAAGAGGGTTATTTTTTGATTTTTTTTCAACATATATGTTGTTATTTATAAATTCATGTGGATCATATCTCTTCAATTAGGAGGAATTTGGTCCTCTATAGCTTGATTTTTCAGAAGGCTAGAGGAGAGATCCATCGCTTTCTCCTTTAAATACCATTTCGCTTTGGTTGGTGTTTGTCTTTTGAGCCCAACCTATCAATTTTTTGTCTCCTCTTCTTGTGTTTCTCATTTTCATGTTCAACACTATGCTCTCTTCCAATTCCACTTGCACATCCATGGAAAATTATTTAATTTTTATATGTATTTATTCTTTTTATGATTAATCTCACTAGCTTGAAAAAAAAAATTGACATTTTTTTGCATCAGGTGATGCTCATATTTTTGAGGCAATGGGATTCAAACTAAAAACTTTGTATATTTATAACATGTAAGAGATAGTTATTTGACCTGAGCATGATTTAGTTGGACCAGTAGGTAAGACAGCCTCAATGCTACTCTCTTGTTAATTGAAGGAACACTTAACAGACCAAGTAAACTACTATAATAAGTATGCTTTGTTGAGTATTTGCAACTAGTGGGTTTTCATCTACACATAATTATGCTCATAGATGGGACAAATTAATGTTTTTTCATTTTCAACCTACCAAGAGCTTCCACGCATCAATCCATTTTCTCAATGATAGTTACCTCGTACTCCATATCCTGCAGTAGCAACTCCTTTTCACTAGATTACTGCTTGCAGCAAATGGGATTCTCTCCCACTGTAGCAGGGGAGAGTGTGAAACCAAGCTTTGCCTATATGTCATTGTTCCCCTGAATCAACATGTACAGACCAGCCAAAATCATGTAGTCTTCAAATTATGACGTATTACTCTGGACCACATGACCTTAACACCATGTCATTGTTTTTGTGGTCTATGTGAAATTTGTATAAATCAGGTGCATTGGAAAGAAGATTTGCATAGCTGAGGCTTTCAACCACATCAAATACATTTCACTTGCCAATTGGTTGGTGCGGGTCCAGCAAAATTTCTTTCATCAAATGTTGAATGCCTCCAACCTCAATGTCGTCCAAGCTTTTGGCTACCCTTGACATTATTGGTATCCAAATCTGCATGATGGGTTAAGGATTTTCTGGCTCATGTGATCAATTAAGGTTCTTTGCACTATTTGTTCATAATAAGACTACTTGCTTCTAGTCATAGTGCCTATGGGCTTGATATTTTGTTAGCTGGCATGTAAAGTTCAGTCGAATTGTCAAGGGGAAGGTAAAAGGAAGGGGAGTAGCAATAATAATTTGAGAGATATGTTTATGATTACAATTGATGATTAAGCGATGCTTAAGAAAATAAATAAATATCATGTGTTTATTTATATTGCTTGTAAAAGATTGTGAAACTTTAATATTTTGAATGTCTTTTCTGTCAGCCTATATTATAGATCAATATATAATTGTTCAGGGAACTTGTTAACAATGAGCAATCTTTAAACAGGTTTGTATTTTCATTGGAGGCACATCCAGCAAACAAAATCTTATTGAGATCAAAAGTTGGGCATAATCCAGTTTTGAAATTAATGTCAGCGTTCTAATTTTGATGGTTTTGTTTCAACACTTCCGAAAATGACCTTCCATTTTGCAAATTATGTGCTCTTTTTCTGTAGTGGAAATCCTTTTTCTCCAAAGTTATCGCAGGCAAGAAGTTTGAGCAGTTGGAACTTTCTTCTCTTTTCCTGATACTCAAATGAGGGTTCAAAAACATGTGTTTAGCATATATATTGAGGTACCTTGTATTGCTCTACCTCAAAGAGCTTGAACTCTTTAAATCGTCATCCTTTTCTTCACTTTTTGAAGCAACTTTAGCCGAAGCTTCAAAGGATGTTAAATTTCTTCGGAGGAAGAGTATCGGTGTGTTTTTGTTGCTGATAATCTGCTTAGGGTTTGTGAATTGCTTCTGATAGATTCTTCTTGACCTTGCTCTGTCCATTCCGCATTTGAGTTGCATGAAGACGTATTGTTGTGAAAACCCCTCATAATTTCACTCTTTTCAGTCTCCTCATAGCTTGCTAGAAATCTTCAAGATTTCTCATGTTCAAAGGAGATGTTAGACACCAAACTTCTCATTGAAGAGTTGGACTTCACAGAAAAATTTAGATCATAAATGGCCTCCAAAATTGAGATTTTGCACAAATTGTGTCGTGCTATCAATGATGTTGATGAGAATTTTTGTTAGAAGATTTGCAAAATGTATAAGTCCTTTTTGTACACAGTCTTCATCTCTTTGTCACCAAGTATTAGATCAACACTTTTAAGAGAAAGGCCAACTACATAGCAAAAGTTTTTAAATTAAATTTTACCTTCAATTTCCTATCAATGTATCTCTTGAACCTCTTATAGGTACAAGTGCTAGTTTTAGTTAACGCAAAAGATAGCACACAAACTAAAAATTGCTTGCTTGCCTCACTTTTTTTGATTTAAAAGGTGATCTCCCCTATGTAGTCTGGGGTGAAATGATTGGGCTTGTGTTGCATGTTAATCCACATATTTTCTTCCATGTTATAGTTATTTTCTAAATTTCAGATTACTGACAAAAATTTACCTGGTTGAAAATTTCACCAAAACATTTAATAAAGAGAGAAGATTTTTTTAGTTAACATAGCTTATTGACTCATTAAATCCTGCACTCTAAACAAGTGTCTGGGTATGTCTCAATTATGAAACATAAAATATTTTCTAATAATTTCCATTTTATGGATAAATTTGATGAATTATAAGCTAATGTAGTGCAATGGTACAATTTTATAATGTATTATTTATGTACACGCTAGGTTTACTATTTTTTATTAGTCTAATAGACACCATATGTGCTCATTGATTAAATAAAAAGCATTAAATTAGATGGGGAGCTATAATATTTACTTACAACTTTAATGAGAGTGTCAACTATGGTGGAACTCTTCATGACCACTATACTAGTTTCTCTGGTGCCTTCTGTTTTATGGCCACTATGTTTTGGTGTAATTATCCTTGGCAACTCTTTTGAATATTCTTCATGGTTCAAAGTTTCCCCTCCCATTTCTTGGCTTCTTACCCATAGAGGTTCTACCATTTGACCTATTTTCATTAGTTGTTCCATGCCTGCTAATGCAAGCTCTGCTACTTTAGATATTTCACTGCTTAGCAATACCATTGATCAAATCTCTTATTAATTCATTGATCGAAGGAAATGAAGTTGAATGCATCCCAAGGTCTAGAGAAGAATTGGGCATGATATCAGGGGATGGTTGGATGTACCATACACCTCCCCCTTCCTTTCAAATGCAACAAGAGGAGGAGAACTCACATGTCATTGGGAACTCCTCTTCTTCACTCTCTTCTTTGATGTGTGTTATGCCTATTGTGATATGCTTTGTGATGAGCTTGACCCATTCATTTACCCTTGTGTACATAAAACTATCCACATCCATTTACCCTTGTATATCCACATTGAACATATTCCCCACCCTTCATAAAATATGCAAGTTTTTTTTTGAAGAAACACAATTTATAACAAAACAGGGCATAATAGCATCACCATTGGAGAAACTCCTTTGTACTGATTATAGCTTTGAATAAGTTTCTAGTTAGAAATGGAATGGACCATAATGAGATTCGAAGAGTGTGATAAGTTTACAAGAGATGGATGCCCTAAAATAGGAGGGATGTTAAGCATGGGCAACTAGCCAAGGATCTAGATTATATGGGTGTTGTTGTATCTGATTTAAATCTTGCCCATTCTTCTTATGTCTAGACTTGTCTCTACACATCCTTGGCCCTTATGCACAAACTCAAAGCACTTCATTTCTTAGGGTATAGTGACTTCTAAGTTTCTAAGCTTTGCCTCTAAACTGTGTTTGAGTGTTGAATTTCATCCTCTAAGTTTCTAACCTAGACCTTTGCACAATCCTAGGGTATAAATATTAAACCTCTAGCTTCCATAGATTACTTAGGGCATGGCATGAATTTTATCATACCTAAAGTTATAATTGACTACTAGTTATACATTTTTAATAGAATATATTAGTAGAATTTAAGAAAAACCATTGTCTAATTTTTCTCATCACATTTCAATGCAATTAGCTTCATATATTAGAAGAAAACCTTAAATATATTGGATGTGTTTCAAAATTTATTTTCAACACATACTAGAGGCAAAGAATTTTAGAAAAACATTATCTAATTTTTCTCATCACATTTCAATGCAATCAGCTTCATATAATAGAAGAAATTCTTAAATATATTGGATGTGTTTCAAATTTCCTTTTCAACACATACTAGATACTATTTGCCACATTGCATGCCCATTTTGATTTTTCCAAACATAATAGTTGTGATAAATATGTGAAAATATCCATGTCTTAGATAAGTCCATCTCAAAATTTTAAAGATTGTCATTTGCTTTATTCTATAATTAGATTTGAATGTAAGCTTTCTAGGCATATACCCAGTCATATATTATATACATGGCCATTACAAATTTGGACAAGAGTACAATCCATTTCCTTTTTACCATGTTCGATTATAACTGTAAAAAATCTAACCAAATGGTAGGAGAATGCTAAAATATTATTATATTCATAGTGTTATTCTTGGTGATTTGTATTTTCTAGATATGTATGGTAATGATATAACTAACTATACATTTTCTATGAAAAGTTAAAATTTTGTGTCATAGTGGGTGTTAGAGATGTATTTGTTATAATAAGAGTTTGGAATTAAAAAATGAGAGGTTGTAAGGGTTTTGTCTCTTATTTTTATTTTTTATTTAAGATATCATCTCATTTATAGTAGTAGCTTTTAGTTATTTATTTTTATGATATTTTACTAATATTTTTGTTATTTTAATTTGTAGTCATATATGAAGATTCTAATAGATACATAGCATTTGTTGGTTTGTAGATAATCTATTACTTTTAAGTTGGATTCAATGAGGTTATTTCTTGAAAATGAGATACAAAGTTGATTGTTAAGGTAAGCCCAAAGAATTCAAACTTCTTACTTTGGAGAGTTGAACGGTTATATATGCTTGTGAAATTTACTTTTCTAAGTAGAGTTAAGTATTAATCCCATTATTTATAGTTTATAGTCAATTGTTTTCCATAATATGTTTTTATTGCCCAATAGATAAGGTTCAAGGCTATTGAAATAGTGTATTGTTTCATTTAGGTGAGTCAAACTTTAGTGCCTTACCATCTTTTAGGTGGCTTCTCTAATGTAGGAAGCGAAACAACATAATAGGAAGAAAGCATGGCTTTAGGGATGTTATATTACTCATCATTTATAATCCATTGATTCATTATGTTATGAGATTTTAAATTTTAAATTACAAAGCAACATTATAAGAAGAAACTATTTTTCTAAAATCAAAGTCCTCCATATGGTTTTTTGAGCCTTTTCACTCATTTGTTGTACTATGTTTTTACTACCATGTAGATAAGGCTCTATCATCCTAGGATAGTGTATTATTCAGATTGGGGTAGTCAAATTCTAATAATTGGCTTCTCTAATGTAGGAAGCAAACATCATAATAGGAAGAAAGCATGACTTTAGGGATGTTATATTACTCATCATTTATAATCCATTGATTCATTATGTTGTAAGATTTTAAATTTTAAATTGCATAGCAACATTATAAGAAGAAACTATTTTTTTCTAAAATAAAGTCCACATGGTTTTTTGGGCCTTTTCAATTGTTTGTTGTACTATGTTTTCACTACCATGTAGATAAGGCTCTATCATCCTAGGATAGAGTATTATTCAATTTAGGGTAGTCAAACTCTAGTATTTGGCTTCTTTGATGTAGGAAGCAAAACAACATAATAGGATGAAAGCATGAATTTAGAGATGTTATATTACTCATCATTTATAATCCTTTGATTCATTATATTGTAAGATTTTAAATTTTAAATTACAAAGAAACATTATAAGAAGAAACTATTTTTCTAAAATCAAATTCCTCCGCATGTTTTTTTGGGTCTTTTCAATTGTTTGTTGTACTGTGTTTTTACTACCATCTAGATAAGGCTCTATCATCTTAGGATAGTGTATTATTCAATTTAGGGTAGTCAAACACTAATATTTATCTTCTTTGATGTAGGAAGCAAAATAATATAATAGGATCTGAAAGCATGACTTTAGGAATGTTATATTACTCATAATTTATAATCCTTTGATTCATTATGTTGTAATATTTTATATTTTAAATTACAAAGCAACATTATAAGAAGAAACTATTTTTCTAAAATCAAAGCCCTCCACATGGTTTATTGGGCATTTTCAGTTGTTTGTTGTACTATTTTTTTACTACCATGTAGATATAAGGCTTTATCAATCTAGAGTCTTGCAAAGCATTAGTATGATCTTCTCTTGTACAATGGAGCAATCTTGAGAATCAAAAAGTGCAATGCAAATAAGATTGTAAAAAATATCTTTTGTAATATTTCTTCTTCTTTCATAATAATCAGAAGTCGTAGCCATTCAAATGTTAGCCTCTGTAACAGTTTTCTTTTAATATGTTGCTATGTTCTTAGAGTATAGTTTATTAACTTTAAAAGAATCGTGTTTCTTCTTTGCATATAGTCTATTGACTTTAAAAGAATGGTATTAGAGTCATGTTCTTGTTTATAGTCTATTGACTTAAAAAGAATGGTATCGGAGCCAAGAATGAGCTAGTAACCACCATGCTAATAAAATGTATTGAGTAAGTTAGTCTCTCTCTGATAATAGAGCCATACAGAACCATGATCTTCTAGCACAGTTGTGCGAGAAGAATGTTGCAATTCTATTAATCTAATTTTGATAGTATTATTTATTTTTGGAATCTTACTTGATTTGGCCCTAATATGAATGATCATATGCCATCTTTTGAAAAAAATTCTCCTTGAACCACTATCCAGTGATAGATTCTTTTGAAAACTATTAGCCCAGTAAATCTGTCTATTTTTGGTAAGGTGTACTGAGGAAGTCATCTACAGAGTGAAGATTTTATCTCTATAGGGTTTCACTTCAATGTTGAGATTTGAGCCTTTTATCATATATTTAATTATTGTTGTGTATTGAATTGTTATTTGTCTCTCCTTATTAGATTGAGTTTCTTGCTCTCGTAAAACCCCTATAAGCTTACTATAGATTGTCCTGACTCCTCACTCCTAAAATAAATGGCTAAGATCCAAAGTTTCTCCCTATAGTTTTGATGAAGAATTTGTAGGAAGAGATTTTTCATGTTCTTGTAGTGATTGTAGTCAATATGATGAATACCTAGAATATGGTCAAGCAATATATGATGAATACAACTATGAAGATCAAGAAAAAGAAGAATCAAAAAGTTGCTATTCTAGAAGCTATCCAAATGAAGAAGAATTGGATGAAGAATCAAAAGAAACATGCTCAAGTAGTTACTCAAAAGAGAGAAAATACAGGAGAAAAGATAGATTGTACAGAAGAAGAAGATTTAGTGTCTATTAATAATAGTTTGTTTAATGAGTCAAGATCTTTAACAAAATTAGAAAGATTTTTCTCTTGTTCCAACACTACAAAAAAATATGACACAACCAAATCAAAGGATGAGAAGGATGGTGAACTTGTTTCTCCCTCTCTACAAAATAATAAAGAAATTTTTAGACAACAAAAGAAAGCAGAACAAGACCCTGTAATGTATGCACATTTTTCTATAGATCCTATTTTTGTTTACTATTTCTTGAGTATTTTATATTTTTACCATAGTTTCCTTTGTATATTACCCTTTCTTAAGAAATTATTTCAATTCATGTATTTCCCTGTTAAGCCTATAATAAGTGTCAAACTAGAAGGATTCAATAAGAGGTCTACAACTTTAATAGATACTAGTTTTTGTATCAATCTAGCTAAAATCCATGTTTTACCATTATTATACTAGGGCTAGTAGAAAACTATAGCTCAAGGTCTTGGTGCTATTAAAACTATGAAAAGAAAGGCTTGTATTATTTTAGTAAACTTAGTAGATTTCAGTGCTTTATGTGTTTTTTGGCAACAAGAGATTATGGAAATTGATATTATTTTAGGATGGGATTTAAACAAGAGAACATGAAAAATGATATTATTTTAGGATGATATCTTCGAAGTTAGTTCAAGTCCTTTTCTTTCTTTGAATCTAGCATAGTATTATGAAACCATAAAGAAATACCGTTTCATTATTTTCCTCGCACAATTCAGTCGGTTTATATGATAAGAATATTTAATGATCAAAGAAATCTTCTACCAAGAGATACACAATATTTTATCATATGTAGGATCAAGGAACTCCCTGAAGCTTGTCAAAGAATCATATTAGAAGAATTTTTTTATAAGAATCCAGTCCCTGCATTTCAGAATGATGAATGGGGAAACATCCAGACTATCCCAGGAACAAAAGAAATAGTAATTTTGTCTTCACTCAACAACACATAATTAGTAGTTTTGAAAAAATTGGTCAAACAACACAAATAAGCTTACATTGTTTACAAATGCAAAGATATTATCAATTTCTTTCCTCCTAGTTTTCATAATGTTGGTAACTTGATTAGTATATTTAATACTAGTTGTAAACACTTATTATCATTGATGACACCCTACAAAGTTGCTTCATTACATACAACACTATTAGATATTATATATCTTGCAATTAATTTCCCTTCTAGTCAACTTGAATGGATAATCAAGCATACAAATACCTCACTCCTTAGAGAATGGTACCATCCAATCACTAGAAGATTTACCCAGAAAAGAATCAAACACCATTACTAGTACCACTATCTCTTTGAGTTCGACAACATCTTCAACATACCATGCATACATATGTTACTTGACATTGGAAGATGGAGAATCCTCAAGAAAAATAATGGATGACAATTCAACAAGCATATTGGGACACATTGTAAATAATATTAGTTTGACAAAAAGTTAAGTTTCTTAGAAATAAATATTATTGAGTAGTAAAATCTAAAAATAAATATTATGGAGAAAGTGGAAAATTGAAGAAGAGAGTATAGACAAAATTTCAAAGTGGTGGGGGGCTTTCTAGAAAATATTGTACAAAATTTCATGTGAAGACAAGGTGGACCCTTTACAAAAAAGTCTATCTTGTACAAAAGATTCCAAAAATCTCTTCATGTAAATATATTTTGTATACTATCAAAAAGTGAGAATAGACAATATTTAAAGAAAATATTTAGCAGATATTCCTCCTCCACTTCCATAATATGATGAAATATTCATGACTGAATACAATATTGGAGATGAACAAGTATAACTATCAATCATGTTCATGAGCATGCCCAATGATCATCTCATTGAATGATGTGAATCTAGGAACCTGTCAAGAACAAACTCATCTCAAACAACATCACTTACAAGGGGAGCCAATGGAGAAAAATGAACATTCCTCCCAACTGTTTGGTACTCAAAATCCCACCCCCATGCTAGGAGATAGAATCAGGTCCTCAAGTAAAACAAACATCAAAGAAGATAGTACATACATCGCATGACCAGATAAAGTCACCAAAACTGTATGACAACTAACAAACTCCCAGAGGAAACAACATAACCACAAGTGACTCTACATAAAAGACCACAAACCAATACAAGGATAGGAATGTCATCACATGGTAATACTCGGTTACCCTGGTGAATCTTCTTAGATTACCGACCCTTGTCCTCAGTTACCGTGGCAATCTCTAACGATTCTCGGCCCCTAAACTAACTTATGTGGAACCAAAACACTTTTTGAGAGGACAAAGTAATCGACTAGCCATTCCAAGCCATCTCAACCTACCTTAACCTAAGCAACAGTTAAATTACAAGGCGAGGAAAAACAATTATCTGAGTTATTGAGTGCTTACTATCCAACCCCATTAACTACTTTTGATAGGTTACCCTGGTAACCTCTTTAGGGTTTTGGCCCCTAACAAAAGCCACTCCTCCTATGGTACAAAACATAACTTACATACAACAACATGGATAGGAAACATGCACACAAACTAAACCACAATATACCTTCCATAACAAGTCAATACCATAAAACATTTCAAATATCTATATAAGATAATACTTTACACATGGCTAAAACCAAGGTCAAGTCATGCAAAGAACAATAATAACAAGCATTCCATTATTTTCAATACGAATCACTCCCATAAGCCTCTAGAAGATTTCAAAAGAACACACAATACCAATATAGTGCCCTTATAAATCAATGACAAATAAGCAAAAATGAACTCACATTATATATAGGATAGCCAAAATACACAACGGAATAAATTATGATCATATCACAACCATGCCTAATATTTAGTACTTCCATGTACTACATAGGTATCAAAACAAAATGCATGGCATAACAGTTACAAGTCCTATACGAGAATTGCAAAACTCAATTAAATCGACAATTCTTGTAAGAATACACCAACCTCAGAAGACATTAACTCTACAATACAAACAGTCCTTCATTTTTAATTAGATCACACTCTATCCATCATATAATTCAAAGATATCTAAATAACATTAATCCATTCGACATCTAAATCCATGTATCAATTAGAACCCTCATTTATAGGGTTAGACAATATTCACTTATTCAATTAATAATCTAACATTACTCCTTTCATAACAATAAACTTCCAAATTCAAAATAATTTTAAATTTAATTATGCTTAAAGAACTTCAAACTTTAGTAATTAATTTAACTTTAAGAACTTCAATTTGAATACACCCCAAAGAGAATACTTCAAATGATTTTAAATACATACAAGATTTTCCATATAATAGTCTTTCAACTCATCAAGAAATTAAAGTTCAAAAAGATTTAATTGACGAAATTTAAAATGTCATATTTATTATTTTAAAAGAGACATTACACTCCTATAATAATTCTTGATAAAGAATGTGATAATTTCATAATATTACAAATTAATTACCACTCAAAAATTCTAATGTTTATATATATATAATTAGAATACCAATATCACAATAATAGATTTCTATTACTTGTGGATAATAAACAAAAGACAATTAAAAGGAAAATATTAAATATATAATATATATATCAATTGTAAACTTCCGCAAACCTCTATGTTTGGAACGTTAATGATATCGATTTACTATTACGAAAGCATAATCTATTGTTAGTTCCTACTGAAATTAACAAGAATTGAAGTGCCAATTATCATTATCTTTATACAGCAAGTAAAGGTTAGTTTAATAGCCACACCCAACCCATATAGAGATGGATGGTTTTAACAAGGTAAGCATGCCTTTGTGTAATTACTAACAGGTATAAAGTACACGAAGTGAATATAGCAGAGGGAAGTACATGCGAGTCTATTTACAATCACAAAGGCAAGGATTCAAAAAAGGAATACAACGGTCAACCTTCAGATCAGTTTTGGTCACACCAGAGATTCACAAAAGAAAAAGCAAACTACAGTTTACTATATACAAAACCAACGCATGCATAAAATAGATCCAACTAAGTAAAAAAAATGCATTGTAAACATGCAAAAGGTGAATTTCAATGACATACAAAATGAAAGGATAAGGTGGCTCAAGCAATATGATCAGTTTGATAGACGGATGCATGAAAGTGTTCAGATAATGAACATGCATAAGCGAATGATATCAACAATCAACCCTCACATAAATTTTTTGGTAAGTGTATTATATATAAAATGACTACAATAAGAAGAAACCCAATGACTAAACCAAGAGGAGTAAAGGACGCTACTAAGGCAAAAATATTACAAAAGACTTTAACCTCTCCCAAGCGAACTACACATAGAGAATGGGAAATTCAAGTGTAAATCACTTACAATACCCATAGATTAGTCTATAATGAAGAATTATTGCACTCATACTCACAAGAGGCTGAGGACAAAAAAATTATCAGATATAAAGTCTCATCTAGACTTCAGAAATTCATCAACCGGCCAAGTGCAAAGATAAATAGTGACACAGTAAGGAAAAGAGCTATAAGAGTGTCAAGAAAAAACAACTATCAACAAGGGCAGCGATATGGTGATAAAGGAGTTTCCTTAGATCTGAAGGTTCAATCATATCATCTTTATAGCAATCAGGTAACAATGTTTTTTGTTTTCTTTGTTTCTACAGATTGTTCAGCATACAAGCTCAATCATAAAGAAAATCAATACCATAATCATCTTTTAAAGTTTTAGATTCAATAATTTAAACATATTTACAGAAGAAAACCTAGTAATCTCCTTCGAATTCCAACAAATGACGAAGCCAAACACAGAAATTAAGATAACGTATCTTTCTCAATATGATCAAAGCCTTTGAGAATCACAACCTTCAATATTTTCCAAACCAAAAGCACAAAGAAACCAAAAATCTTCTTCCCAGATATTGTCGTGAAAACAAACCTTTTTTTTCCCAAAACCAATTGCTATGTAAAAATTGCATAACCTCTATCAGCCTCCAACAATGATTTCAATAATTAAGCCTTTACAACCATGATTCAGAGATTGGACATCTAACATGAATTATCATTTTAACCATCATGAAGGTACATTTAAATTTTCAACCCAAGGACGTGAACTTGAAATGGGTCAACACAGTATATGCACTAGGAACTTCAAAGTAGTCATCTTCATTCTACAATTAAAAGAGACTTAATGGTGAGAGTAAATTGCATGGAAAGAAATAAATTAAATGTTGGACATTACTCAACAATGAAACTTAAACTGAACATGCATGAAATGAATGAAAATCTGAGCAGGAAACAGGAAACTACTCTGCTCGCTTTGGCTGTGGGAACAGTCACATGATGAAATCCTAGTGCCTACAGGAACTGTCAATGCCAGATTCTTGACTAAGGACTAAACAGAAGCTAATACGAATCTAACTAAACTAAAGGAATGGATTACTCACCAAGTGCCCCCCCTTAGATGATTATCCTCTAAAACTAATGCAAACTCAGATACTCAACTCAAAATCTCATTTCATTCATTGAAAAGTGCAAATACAAAAGTATGTCTGATAGTATTATCTTATTGTACAATAACTTGGTGATCAACTCCCAAAGAAGGAGGATTTGAACCTTATTTATCAACTAAAATAGGGCAGTCAACTCCCACTAACTGAGAGGATTCCATTTAGGGAAAGCAGATAAAAGAGTGGAAGAGTGGTTACGCATGCAAGGGAATCCATTCAGACATGCATGCCCAAATGTGGACTCGACCACTACAGTAACACCTGCATTGCTCAATAACATTAAAGATTGGCATAAGGCGGTTACATGTAGTTGACATGGAATCTTCCACCGTTGTCCTTGGTTGAACTTCATGTGAGTCCTCTACGTGACCAGCTGGCGGTTACATTTCTCAACTTAGCATTCTTAATCATGTCTACATGGGAATGTTAGTAAGCATAATAATTGCATAGCTATAATCACCTTAAAGAACATTTATGAATCACATGCAAGATTAATATAGATGGTCCACATAATAGGTTAATATCATTAAAACTGGCAGAAATGGAATTAATCCCAAATGTCTTATGGTTTGAGAGAAACTATATAAAAGTATCAGCATTTAATATCAAACTCCATGGTAACTTCGGAAAATAAACAAGAGATTCTACCCATAACTAGACCAAAAGCTAGACTCATCACTCCCCCCAACCTAACATTTTGTTGGTCCTCCAACAGGGGAAGAGTTATGTTGTTGCTTTGTCAAGGCTCTGAAATCTACAACTGATAATTGTTCAATAACAGTATCTGTTGTGGGTGAATCGGGATTTGCAATAAAAACCTCCCAACTTATTGAGCCTCCTCCATCATTGATGTTCCTCAGCAATGTCATATCGGTAGAACCTGAAATTTGGTACAGGCCACATGAGGATAGGTGGCTGAAATGTCAAGGGAAGCCATTCTCGCCCCTTTGTTCTCCCAATCTGGATATACCTTTCAATTCTTTTGATTGCAACAACATAGTTGTGGATGGAATGTGGTTCAGCTTGTTTCAGCTCATCAGTTAATAAGTTTCATCTCTAGGATATGTATCCTCTCATAGTGTCCTCTTTTGTTGTTGTTTTCACCTCATACTCACTATAAAATGCCTCTATCGAAAGCATAATCTTGTTACCATAGCTTGGCCTAAAGAGCAATCTATTTCAGTCTGTATAAATATCTTTGGGGTTCTTTGATTCAGCCTTGATGGCTAGGGGAATATTGGATTCCTTCCCCTTATAAGAATTGTATTGTTCACCCCAGTTGATCTCATTTTTTACCAAAGACATAAATGCTCTCAACTGGATGTCCCCCACATAAAGCAACGGGTTCCATTCTTGGTCTTTGGTTATAGAAAAATTGTGCAAATAAAATTCACATAATAAATTTTTCATCTCAAGGGAGGCAATTTTGTGAGCATTGAAAAATTTGGTAGGAGTTTCAATGGAGGGGTTCAAATCTGAAATAATTCTTGAAAATTTAAAGGAGAGATATTTTTCTTTCAGGTATAGAGCATAAACCCTTGGAGTGGTTCTGCATTCCAAGATTATTGGCACCAGGGTTGCAATGTTGCTCACCCTCTCCTTTAGAAAGACAATCTCTTCATTCTTTTCTTCAATGATCTCATCCCTCTCTTGGATTTCCTTCTTCCTTTTTCCATTCCTCCTCTCTTCTTCGTATCTCTTTCCAAAAATTCAAAATTCCTACGTGCACAAAAAAATCAGGAGGGTTATGGATTCCAACCAGGATTTTTGTGGCTGGTTGCTCCCCATATAGAACTATCTGCATAGATTCAAGATGTCCCACCGGTTCAGGTTATAAAGGTGCAATTTTTCTTTCCTCTTCTTGCTGCAAGGCCTCTTGTTCTTGTTCTTGCAATGTTTACAAGAACTCCTGATCTATTTCCTCATTTTTCTACAGGAACTCCTATTCTTGATCTTGCTAGAAGAACTCCTGATTTTCTTTGTGTTCTCGAATCCAAACTTCTTCTACAATAGCAACAAGATTTTCCAGGGTCATTTTTATTTCCTTATCGAATAAATTTTCTTCCTCTACATTTTCCTACTCCATTGGAGCTTCAGTGCTCTCACACGATGTCCCACCAAGCTCAAGGTTTTTCTGTGAAGCCATATCATCAGCCGATTTTGATTTCTTGAGAAGGCTCTTATGTTTTTCTTTGGCTACAAGATGAATAGTGCCAACCTTCCTTTTCTTAGGGCTTGGCACCTCTCTTTCACAGGTTGTTTTTTCCCTTTTCTTGCTTCGACTTCCCTCTTTTGTGCCTTTTTTCTTATTACAGTTTCAAGTGGAACATCATCGTTATCAGAATTTGATGGAGAATTTTATTTTTCATGCTCATTATCAAAGGAACCAACATCTATAGTCTTTTCTTCAATAGGAGGATTCACACCAAGTTCAAAACCAAAGGTCGAAGCACCAGGGGTGTCTTCAGCCATACTTAATTTTTTTCTAAACCTACATGTCTGAGGTGAAACCTAGGTTGTAACTACTCAGTTCTATATTGATCAACTTTTATAAAATCCTCCCAGATCATTCTAGGTGTTGCATCATGCAAAGATCTTATAACCCACAATTTAATTAGACAATGGTGGGAAATAGATTTGTCCCTACCTTTTTGAGTTTTTTTTGCCATGATGGAGAGAAGGTTGTGCAATATATTGGGCACATTCATCCTCTTTTTGTGCCTCATATGACTCAACAGTTTGAAATGCACCAAATGCAGGTTCGGCAATCGACCCTCACAAGTGATATATCTGATGATGTAGACAGTTGTCTGCTTCCATGGCTCAAGTAGAGAGTCTTTTAGCACCTTGTTTTTCAATGTGGAGGCTCACCATGTATCATGAATATAGCCCTGGTTGACCTGGCATCCTTAGAAACAGGGTAAGGTTCACCATCAGCTAGTAACCCTAAAACTTCTGCAATTCATTCTTCAATTGCTACGACCTCCAACCCTTTTACTATGGATTTTCCATCTGAAAATGTCTAGGAAACTCCAATGCAATACCTTCGTCAAAACTGTCCAACCTCAGAAAATAGTCTAACCAACCACAATTCGGAAATTTGGCTAGGCATTGTGCACCTTGCAATAAAGCATCATGAACTGAGGGCTCATTTTGAATGTTCCTCCTCCCATTATCTATAATCAATTTTTTACTCTGAAAATTTTCCTTCTGTAACTCTCCTCTATAATCAAATGCCTTTATGCTCTCCTGCTAGCTAAATTTTTGACTGAATTTTCTTCACTCTATTTTTACCAATTTACCATTTTCATTTCAAGATTATGATAGGGTTAATAATGGCAAGGAATGGTAATAAAAGGAAATTATGATGAACGGAAATGGCGGTGGTAGTTTAGTGTCACATCACACACTAACTCATTTGACCCCAATTTCTGACAAAACCTTCTGATGAAAGCTATATAATCAGATGTATCGTCAGGCACGTGCGAATTTTCATTTTTTTTAATTTTTATCCTCGACGTTCGTCGGAATTTTGATGAACCGTTTTTTCATCAACGTTTCGACGAAGATATTTCACCGAAATTTGGACGGACCTGCAAAGTTAAATTGTGGCGGGCATAAATTGAAATGAGCTCAACTATTTATTGCGACAATGTTTTGCTAAACGGTTTTCTTGGGGAAAATCAGAAGATATCGCCAGGTTGAGGGTAGTCATTGTCTTTTTCCAAAATTCATTTGTGAAGTCAGATTTGTACTTCCAGGTTTGAAAATCATATTTTAAAGCAACATCTCATTATATTTCATTTTTAGTCTTGTGCATTTTTAGAATTTCATTTCTAGATTTTAGACCTGACTTCATAAATTATTTATAAGGGAATTGTTTATAACTGATGGAAAATTCTTGATGGATTTGGACAAAGATTATATTTGCAAGGTTTCAATTTTAACCTTAATGATCAATTTTCAATAGATTTGGGAGGCATAGCTAGATAATATCAAAGGTGTTGGTTGTTTTTTACTGTAACCAAGTTTATCTTCTAGACACATAGCATATACAATCTCATATAATATTGCCTTACAATACCATCAATCTATATTCTAACCCAATACTACTTATCAAATCCTTATATGAACATAGTCACCTATAACCTCACTCAAGCATTTTAATTAATTCCTTGAATTAAAGCCAAAATGAGAATTACACACACCATAATAGTGAGATGAACAGAAAAACCCTTGATCATTTTATTCAAGATAATAATATATTCATACAATGGAGATACATGACCTTGAAATGAGTAATTTTCATTCAGATGCTAGTACTGTCTTGAAAATTAAGTACCCATGAAACTAAAACCTACAACAGAATGACACAAAACCTAAGAATAGTATCTTCACTATAATATCAAGCTCTTTACAAATTCGCTCTGCAACTTCAGTTAGACTCGACCTAAAGATATCTAACTTGCTAACCCGTATTTTTGGTCCTGAAATCCTTCTTATAGGGAAAATGAAGGAGCAACAAGCATCGGACCAAAAATACACCTATCACTAGTCACTTGGACCACACTATGACATTTCAAAAATTGGTTACAACAATTGAGTCTCTAGAGAATCGTCTTGTTCATCCCGTCTACTGGAGAATAATTGTTGCATTTGTCAAACTTCAAAAACTTGCACCAAAATTGCCACCAAGACATAGCCAAAATTTGTTATAACCATAACCGCTGAGCTGTTAACTGTCGGTTGTAGACTCTTTCCTATTCTTGTTCAATTAACTACTTTTCTACCCATCCTTGATATTCTTCATCCATTGGCCAATTAAAATTTACCACCTCATTTACCTTGGCACTATAAGGTGTATACTTTACTACTACTTGATTCGCCTCCTTTTCAAAAGATTCCAAAAGTGTGCTAGTGTTAATGATTTTATCCATACTACTCATCAGCATGTCATAATCTGAGTCATCACAAATCAATTTGATTTGTGCATTGATGATTTCATCTACCCTGTCCTGTCATTGCTGCCGTGATCTAACATTTCCTTGGGCATCTACAATATATGGTAAAGATGTGTCACTCCAGTCATGAAAACTCTTTACCAACTCTTTAATCCTCTTGCTAAAATCATCAGGTAAGGCCTGGAAACCTTGTAGTGACTTCACAAAGTCTCAAGTAGGCCTTAATTGTTGAGGCCTATTAGCTGCATTTTGAGAATTTCATTTCCAGATTTTGTTGTGCAAGTTCAATATTCTGATTTTAGGAGTCTAACAGTTGGAAATCATAGTAAAATCAGAATTTAATAATTTCTGGATTTAGCATTTGAAAGTGTTTTTTGGGGTCATTAACTTCAGACTATCTTCTCTTTTGCAGGGGTGGTTGCATGCAAAGTTAAATTGTGGTGGACATAAATAAAAATGAGCTCGACTATTTATTGTGATAATGTTTTGCTCGACGGTTTTCTTGGGAAAATAAGAAGAAACTCAAGAAGATATCGTCAGGTTGAGGGTAGTCATTGTCTTTTTCTATAATTCATTTGTGAAATCAGATTTGTACTTCCAGGTTTGAAAATATTATTTTAAAGCAACACATCTCATCAGATTTCATTATTAGTCTTGTGCATTTTCATAATTTCATTTCCAAATTTTAGACCCAACTTCACAAGTTCTTTATAAGGGAATTGTTTATAACTAATGGAAAATTCTTGATGGATTTGGACAAAGATTATATTTGCAAAGTTTCAATTTTAACCCTAATGATCAATTTTTAATAGATTTGGTAGCCATAGCTAGATAATATCAAAGATGTTGGTTGTTTTTTACTTATAACCAAGTTTATCTTCTAGACACATAGCATACAAAATCTCAGATAATGCTACCTTACAATACCATCAATCTATATTCTAACCCAATACTACTTATCAAATCCTTATATGAACATAGTCACCTATAACCTCACTCAAGCTACATTTTGAGAATTTCATTTCCAGATTTTGTTTTGCAAGTTCAATATTCTGATTTTAGGAGTCTAACAGTTGGAAATCATTTTAAATCAGAATTTAATCATTTTTGGAATTAGCATTTTAAAGTGTTTTTTGGGGTCATTAACTTTAGACTATCTTCTCTTTTGTAGGGGTGGTTGCATGCCGAATTTTTTTGGTGTAAAATATCATAATTATTATATATTGTTACCTATGTATGATTAAAAATTATTGGAGTGTGAGTTTGATATTTTTTGAAGATCTAAATATTCAAGCTTGGTAAAGAAAAATCATGTCAGATAATATTAGTCTACAACAAAATGAAGTCACTTGATAGATTGTGGGCTAGATTGAAAAGAAAGGGTGATGGGAAATGTTATTGTCTTTGCAATAATTGCAAGGGCTTAAAGACGAGAAGAATTTTAATCACAACAGCTGAGAAACATTGTAGGCAGCATGGTCACGTTGAAGGGGGGCATGGTTATCGTCCATTGGTAAGTTGTTTATTATATGTGTTTATATTGATTGAATTTGTAAATGTTTATATTGTTTTAACATTTGATATATATATAAAAAATCACTTGATCATGATCATGGTTTATTTGTGTCTGCCATTATTATAAAGGTGGGGCGCCCTAGGGCACATGATATGGATTATCACAGCCCGGAGAATGTGGTTTTGCAAGCGGAGGAACATGGAGCTGTGAATATCAAAGATGAAGTTAATGATCCTATGGAAGAAGATGATCATGCACCAGAAAACACAATTGAAGATGATGGTACAAATACATTGATCCATGACACATGTAGTGGCACAACTGATCATGTTGATCGAGATGACTTTGATGATGTTCATGATTTACCTGTACTTGAGAAGGCATACGAGCCCCTTTATGAAGGCTCCCTAACAACTCTTCTCTCTGTTGTATTGTTGTTGGTGAACTTGAAGGTTATGAATGGTTTATCCAACATAGCAATCTCACCGATGTTAAGGTATGTCATATATGTCATCTTTTTTCATCCATTTTATTAGTTCATCGCTAGTAAATAAAGGATGAAGTATGTACCATTAATATTCTTTATATTAAGAAATTATTTTTTGTTGTAGATTGATTGGTGAATTTTTGTTACCACCATCAAATATTTTACCTTGCTCATACCGAGATTTATCTGGCATTATGAAAGATATTGGAATGGAGTATCAAGCAATAGATGCATGTCCCAATGATCATATTATATATCATAAACAACATGAATTTGCAACTGAATGCCCAGAATGTCATATTAGTAGATATCGAACAGATCAACTAACAAAAAAGGTGTCTCACAAGGTTCTTCGTTATATTCCCATTATTCCACGTATACAACAATTATTTAGGTGCGAAAGCTTAGCGCAATTTATGGATTACCATGCACAAAATAGAAGTGGAGATGACATTCTTCAAATGCCTGTGGATGGTTCTGCATTTAGGGACATGGATGAAAAATGGCCACACTTTAAAGAAGAACCTCGTAATCTTAGGCTTTCATTGGCAGCGGACGGTGTCAATCCATTTGGAGAGCTGAGATCTATTTACTCGGTGTGGCCCGTTTTTGTTATCAACAATAACATTCCTCCATGGATGTCAATAAAGAGGGAGCACATAATGTTGCCAATGATTGTTCCAAGTATTTCTTTACATCAATTTTCTTTAACGTAGTAGCATCTCATTTGTCTTATTTGTTGCATGATGACTTAGATGTTTTTTCACTTAATAGTAATGTACATGAATTTATATATATTGCAGTAAAATGGTTATAATAATTATGTAATGTTTATGTTCATTCAACTAGGTAAGTACCAAGTTAAAGATATGAATGTATATATTGAGCCTCTTATCGATGAGTTACTAAAGTTATGGAATGGCCTGACTATGTATGACGTATCTAGACCAATAGAACAAAAACAATTTGAATTCCATGAAATGCTTGTATGGACAATTCATGATGCCCCAAGGCTAACACATTTTCCTGGTATGTTATAACATTTGACTGCATGACTTTAACGATATTTAATTTTATGAAGTAGATATCATGCATGTTTTTTAAATAATCTATTCATTATATATAATAATTTGCAGGTCTTCAAACAAAGGGAAAATTTGCATGTCCAATTTGTGGTCCAAAGATGAAATCTCGTCGTTCAACAAGTTTAGGAAAGCAGGTGTTTGATGAGTATAGGCACTTCCTACATAGAAATCATAAGTATCGAACTACTAAAAAATATCTTTTCAATGGGAAAGAAGAGACTACATCAAAACCATGAAGAATGACACCTCGCCTATGGAAGTTGGAATATAATAGAATTAATTGTCAAGGTTATACATCAGATCAAATTGTTTATCTATCATATATGATATGTTTTGAATTTATATTTTTATATTGTGTTGTGTTTACTCATGTTGTAATTGACAATGATTGTTGTTGTTAATTTTTTTAACTTATATGCTTCATGAAGGTCGTCAAGGCATTAATGGTCGGCTTCCACAGGGACTAAAAATTTATCCTAGACAATTTAGTAGGTTGCCCTACTATGAGCAGCTACAAATTGTGCATTTGTTTGATACAATGCATATCAGAAAGAATATGACAGAAACGTTATGGAAAATATTGGATGGAAGGCATGACAAAGAAAAAATTGTCAAAATTTGTAGTGACATTCAGGAAGCCAATCATGCAATGAAAAATGTCATTCAATTAAATAGTGATGGAGACCAAATTAATATAAGTGCCCTTCCTTGGTTATAAATGGAGCAGCAAAGCAATGCTATAAAAGAAGTCATACAAAAAAATCGATTTCCCACAGGATTTGCTGCGAACATAAACAATATCATAACAAAGAAAGGTGAATTTGGGTTAGGAATGAAAACGCATGATTGGCATACCTTCATTAAGGTAATTATTCTGGTATATTATATATATATATATTTGTATACTACATGTACTTTTCAGTGTATTATGTTTACTACTTTTGGGAAAATAATGAAAAGATCATTTTATAATTGTTGCAGTACATTCCACCTCTATCTCTCCCAGACAACTTCGACAACAATTTCAAGCAAGTTATATATGATCTTGGAAAATACATGAGGTAAGTAGCGATATTTGTTCAATTCGTTGTATATTTTTGTTAAATCTCATTAATATATTTGTGCCTTGAATCACTTGTAGATGGCTATCATCTAAAGCAATCCATAAAGAAGATATAAATTATTGGAAGAGAAAAATTCCTCGTCTAATGTGTGAAATGCAAAAGTGTCTACCTTCTACATTTTTCAATGCACAAGAACACTACCTCATACACTAAGTTGAGGAGATTGAATTGTGTGGACCTGTACACACAAGGTCAATGCGGATGGTTCAGAGGCACTTGAAATTTTTGAAGGCTTTGGTTAGACAAAGAGCACATCCCGAGGATTCTATGGTGGAGGGATACGTGGTATACCAAACCATGGTGTACATTGCTAAATATCTTCCTAAGTTTGTAACAAAGATCCATGTAGATCGCACTTGGGATCCCATGTCCATTAACAAATTCGAAGGGGAGTACCTGATGGGGAAAGGTAGATTGAGGAAAGTGATAGGTAATTATAAGATGATTATGGAGATTAATTAGAATACATTTTACATTTGGTTTTTATGTATATCGTGCTTATTTAATTATTAGTATTCAATATTCATCAATTATAAATTAAGGCCGTATACCATGGTAATTAACTAATTATACGTCGTTTGTGAATTTCATTTTTTTTTTATGCAATTGGTTGAGTGGGATGCACTACATTTGTACATCGCAAACAATCTTGATTGGATGATGGTATGGATTGAATGATGTCAACAATCTGGTTGTGCATTAACATGGGAAGGTGTGGCTTCATTGGTTAAAGAAGCTCATCGTAATGGAGATTCCAATGTTACACCAAGGGAAATTGATTTAGCATATACTTTAAGAGATAAACAAGTGTGTATAAATATATTAATCACCCATATTATTTAATTATTTTCAATTATATTCATGTATATATATGTTGAGATTTTTTTCTTTGCATACATTCGGACAAGAATAAATATGTTTATCAACTGACGATATTGCAATAACTTTTACATGTTTGACATATTGCAGGGGAAACACCACAAGACTATGTGGTGCAATGGTCATAAATTTCGAATCAAAAAGTTGGATGACACAAAGAAAACTTGTGATTCTGGGATAACTGCAGTCTTCTAGGTGACTAATGTTTCATCTAGAAGCGACATACATCCAGAAGTCCCAAAAAATTAATACTATGGGATTTTGGATGATATACTTGAGTGTGACTTTAAGTCCTTCAAATTACTTATGTTCGTCATCCTATGGTACAAGCTACGATTGAATGAAAATGATCTCGAGAGAACTGTTATTGAACATGATAATGGATTTACCATGGTTAATACAAGGTATTTTGAGCGAGCTGGAAATGAGCCCTATGTTCTTCCAAGCCAATGTGAGCGGGTATTTTACTCAGAGGTTCCAGGTAAAGCGGGTTGGTCATATGTTGTTAGACATGATCCAAGAGGAAGGCCAGTAAAGTATAATGTGGTGGAAGAAGAA
The DNA here is from genome assembly GCA_007115665.2 of Sequoiadendron giganteum. Taxonomy (NCBI): domain Eukaryota; kingdom Viridiplantae; phylum Streptophyta; class Pinopsida; order Cupressales; family Cupressaceae; genus Sequoiadendron; species Sequoiadendron giganteum. The sequence goes on from CM021102.1 coordinate 644,096,030, forward strand.
GATACTGAAGAAATATAAGATGATGTAGATGATGATCAGGATCAACAGTTAGTTGATGATGTGCCTGACGAAGATGTCGAAGAGGAGGAACTAGATCATGATTATGTAGGAGTTAATGTTCATGAATATGATATTTGTGTAGATGATGACATTATCGAAACCGATATCAATGATGATGATGATGATATGACCAATCCTTACAATGTTGAATCTAGATCAGATGATACAGACAAAGAGTTGGATGAAGAAGAAGATCAATGAAATTGAAATGTATGAGTTATGTGATTGTATTATCTATTTGATATTAATTTCTTGATAGAATTATATTTGACTTATGTGGTTACATAATTAATTTATGATGTTTTTAATTTTAATTATATTAGAATATGTTCAGTTAACAGATGTAAAAAATAAAATGGATAAACCAAAAGATGAAAGCGTGAGACCACTGCCTTGTTGGGTGTATGGAGTCTAATGAAGATCTATAAAAGTGTAATCTATGATGGCAATAATTCAAAGTGTTTGGCACATAGATGTAGTTTATAACTTGTATAAATGTACAAGTAAATGACTGACAAACTCTACTTGAGATAGAATGACAATCCTAGTTATGTGATTCTTCTTATTGATCCAATTAATACTCTTCAATTACTGTGATTGACTAGAAGGGTTTAATATTTACTTGAAATAACCAAATAATCACATCACACAAATACAACAAATCTGTATCGATAAACTTAATATATATATATGCTTGATATATCAATTTAAACAACAGAAAAGCATCAAAATGGAGACAACCAGATAACTGTATAATTCCACAAATAGTTGATACCAAGATTAAGCCACAAGTTCATACATCTTCATTAACTTCATCAAAATTCATACATGCATGTGAGTCTTTTAAAGGAAACTTTCCTTGCAAACTATCTACTGTATCTTTCTCCTATCCACCTATATTTGTTTTACATTAGGAAACAGATATAAATATATCAAAATTGTGAAAGGGCGCGTCCTTTCATAAATGTCTTTTGCTTAACAACAATAACAAACTAGAAATTATGCTCTATTAAGCCATAAATATATGTTTGACAAATAATATCGGTAAGTTGGCCGCTTGTGTGTATCAACATCCTCTAGTGCATTCCACCAAGTCCCGGAGCATCTTCTTGTTAAATTCCACTCATTAAAGAATAGTTGTTGCCTTGGCAAACCTTAAAACCTACGCCAAAGAGTCGCCACGGAAACAAAACCATAATCAATTATAACTATAACCGCTGAGTTATTAATTGTCGGTAATAGACATTGTTTTACTCCTCTTTGGTTAAGTACTTGTCCACCCATCTTTGATACTCTTTATCTATTGGCCAGCCAAAATTCACCACCTCATTCACCTTAGTATTGTAAGGTGTGTACTTCATTGCAACCTGATTGGCTTCCCTTTCAAAAACTCTAAGAATGTGTTGATGTTAATTATCTTATCCATACTATTTACCAGCAAATGATAGTTTGAATCATCACAAATCGGTTTGATTTGTGCATTGATAACTTATTCTGCCCCATCTTGCCACTATTGCAATGTCTTAACATTTCCTTGTGCATCAATAATGTTTGGCAAAAATGTATCATTCCAGTCATCAAAGCTCTTTATCACCTCCCTAATTCTTCTACTCAAATCATCAGGTAGGGCCTGGAATCCCTTCAATGATTTTACAAAGATTTGAGTAGGCTTTAATGACTGGGGCCTATTGTCCACATCAAACCTAGAATCTTTGTACATAATATCCAGATCATTGGCCCTAGGGATCCATTTCTCAGCCAAAGGAAAAATTATTTCCCAATCCCTATTGATATTTTTTATTCCATTGAAGAATAAAGAATACAAAGAATGTATAGATGGTAATTTACCATCAACCTTTTCATTAAGATGCCTCAAAACTATGTCAACCACCACACTTTGTTTGGCAATTACATCATCCTCACTTGCCTTTAAGGCAACCTGCAATTCTGTGATCCTATTCAACATTTTCTCCTTGGTGGGATCCACAGAATATTCAACTTCTTCTTCAATTGGCCCTGGTGTAGGACTGAGAGCAGGTGCCTAGATGGGGGACCCCGGAGTTGAAACAATTGGAGTTATAGGGGGACTGATCCTACAATAGAAGGTAATGCTCTAATACCAGGAGCACTGGAGGATTCTCCCACCTACCCATATTTCAACCTATCTACTTTAGATTGCAGTTCAACATTCCTTTGTTGCATCCTACTATATTCTTCAATTATCATATTGCATTTCTCCATCAGACTCTTCTTTTCAGCCTCTTCTCTCTCAGCTGTCTTTTGGGCCAATTTGGCCACATTTACTGTCAGGCTTGTAGCTTTTATTGTTGAAGTTTCAGAAGCTCTCTTGATGATTAGCCCTCCCCTTAGGTGTGGGCTAATATCAGTTGCATTTGTCTTTCTTCCCTGGGGTGCCAATGCCCATATGGCCAGAGTTTCATACTCCTCACTGAAGGTAGAGTCCTGCAGAGCTTCCTTAACCTCTTCTTCACTGTTTTGTATAGGGTCCTTGGACTGTAAGATAGCATTGAATGCAACCGCATCAGTTATGTCCCATTCAGGTTGTTGGTGGTTTTTTAATGTGAACCAGGTTTATCTCCTAATCTACCTATGGAATTTCTAATTCCAATCAAGGGCAGCTCAGAGGACTTGGACCAACTGACGAGGATTTAAAAGACCTCCTACACTTTGGGCTCTACAAGACCCGAGAGAGTGATCCCTCAATATGTTTACAATCTCTGCACCCAATTTATAAACAATCATTAACAATTAATATATAATCCCATTTAATAGCTCAACAAAATAGGATAATACTGAACTAAATTGGCCCTTCATCAATAGTATCAACTACTTGGAGCATGAGATGATTACAACGATATTTCACCACTTAAGATAGTCATTTAATTTGCAATTTGGAAGCAAGCTCTAAGCTTAGAAAAATAGACACATAACCTTACAAACACATACGATTTAGGCCAGTGCCATATACTATTGGGGAGTCGAATTCATAAATATTTATATTTCCATAACAGGTTCAAACACATAACATATAAGATCTTTGACAATATTGCATTACAACAGTGTCAATTTCTATCCTAACTCAATACTTCTTATCAAATCCCTTTACAAACATATCCATCTATGACTCCATCTAAGCATTTTAATTAACTCTTTGAATTAAAGAAAAAATGGAAATCATACACACCATAACAATGAGATGAACGTCATAACCCTTGATTATATTATTCAAAATTGTGATATGTTTATACAAAGGAGAGCCATGAGCTCTAAATATATCATTATAACTCAAATGCTAGTACTGTCATGAAACATCAAACCTTCATGTTGTTGGAACTGTGAAATTTTGACAAATTCATTATTTCTTCATGATTATTAGTCTCCCAAAAAAGATTCATAATGCAGACATAAAAATCCTCACATAGCATTTTTTACCAAAATTCGATTTAAAATTGTGCCATAACGCCCCATAAATTTCATCTGACATTAAAATCTTAACATATGAAAATATCGGCATAAGTTGATGTAGGTCTCATGGATGATAATATACATATCCTAAATGTATCGGCAAGACATCATAAGGGTCACACCAAAAAAGTTATACACAGAGAGAATGTGGGTTTGTATATCTTATCGGCAAGACAAAAAGTATCGGCGTGACAATGTAAGGTCACATCGAGCTAAATTACCTTTTGCCGATTGGAGTAACGTAAAGTCTATTGGAGAGACTTTGGTCATCGGAGATAGATTTTAAAACACTGTCTGAAGCATTATTAGTCTTGCTAATAAAGCAAGGGGAGGACTCACTCAGTGAGACAAACGATGCCGGGGAGAATTCGGAAAGTCTTACCGACCCCTCGGGTTATATCGATAGAACTAAGCATACGAAGATAATGGGTGTCGAGAAGACAATGCGCATGGTCTCGCCGAAGAAAAAGCGTATCAGCGAGACATGTCACCATGGGGAGATCTAAGAGACATCACGGCGAGTATCGTTTTGTCGGCAAAACAAATACTTGGTCTTGGCGACATAAGTCAATAAAGTGAGCATCTCGGTGAGATGAAAAGCTTTCGGAGTAAGATGAAGAACTGTTGGCCCGATTCATTAAGTCTGGGTGATAGTTGTTTCGGTGAAGGTCATGGCGATAAAAAAATAGAAAGAAAGAAACTATCGGGGAGACTTGTGATGTCGGGGAAACTACAAGACATCTTAGCGGATGGGTGAACGTTGAACAGGCAGATTGGCTAGAGGTTTGAAATTTCTTACCGATGTGATCCCTGATGTGACAACAAGAATTTTGAAAAAACTTGTAGCATTCATGTCTCAGTAAAGACATTAATGGTGCCACGAACCGTAAAAGACAAATAGACACAGAACCTTACAAACACATACAATTTAGGCTAGTGCCATATACTATTGGGGAGTCAAATTCACAAATATTTAGATTTCCATAACAGGTTCAAACACATAACATATAAGATCTCTGACAATATTGCATTACAACAGTGTCAATTTCTATCCTAACGCAATACTTTTTATCAAATCCCTTTACAAACATATCCATCTATGACTCCATCCAAGCATTTTAATTAACTCTTTGAATTAAAAAAAAAAATGGAATTCATACACACGATACCAGTGAGATGAATGCCATAACCCTTGATTATATTATTCAAAATTGTGATATGTTTATACAAAGGAGATCCATGAGCTCTAAATATATCATTATAACTCAAATTCTAGTACTATCATGAAACATCAAACCTTCATGCTATTGGAATTGTGAAATTTTGACAAATTCATTATTTCTTCATGATTATTAGTCTCCCAAAAATGGTTCATAATGCAGACATAAAAATCCTCACATAGCATTTTTTACCAAAATTCAATTTAAAATTGTGCCATAACACCCCATAAATTTCATCTGACATTAAAATCTTAACATATGAAAATATCGGCATAAGTTGATGCAGGTCTCATCGATGATAATATACATATCCTAAATGTATCGGCAAGACATCAGAAGGGTCACACCGATCAAGTTATACACAGAGAGAATGCAGGTTTGTATATCTTATTGGCAAGACAAAAAGTATAGGCATGACGATGTAAGGTCACATCGAGCTAAATTACCTTTTGTCGATTGGAGAACGTAAAGTCTATTAGAGAGACTTTTGTCATCAGAGAGAGATTTTAAAACACTGCCCAAAGTGTTATTAGTCTTACCGATAAAGCTAGGGGAGGACCCACTCGGTGAGACAAACGATGTCGGGGAGAATTCGGAAAGTCTTACCGACCCCTCAGGTTACACATATAGAACTGAGCATACAAAGATAAAGGATGTCAAGAAGACAATGCGCATGGTCTTTGTTGGAAGTGTGAAATTTTGGCAATTTCATTCACCCTTCATGACTATTAGTCTCCCAAAAGGTTCATAATACAGACATAAAAATCCCCACATAGCATCTTTTACCTAAATCCATTTTAAAATTTTGTCATAAAGCCCTATAAAATTCATATGGCATTAAATATTTAACATATGAAAATATCGGCATAAGTTGATGCAGGTCTCATCGATGACAATATACATATCTTCAATATATCGGCGAGACATCAGATGGGTCATACCGATAAAGTTATACACTAGGAGAATGCGGGTTTGTATTACTTATCGGCAAGACAAAAGCTATCGGCATGACGGTGTGAGGTCATATCGAGCTAAGTTACCTTTTTCCGATTGGAGAAAAGTTAAGTCTATCAAAGAGACTTTGGTCATCGGAGAGAGATTTCAAAACATTGGTCGAAGCGCTATTGGTCCTGCTGATAAAGCAAAAGGAGGACTCAATCGGTAGGACAAACGATGTCAAGAAGAGTTCATAAAAGTCTTACCGACCCCTCGGGCTACACCGACAGAATTGAGCATGCGGAGATAAAGGGTATCGAGAAGATGATGCTCGTTGTCTTGCCGAAGAAGAGGCGTGTCGGTCAGACATGTCACCACAGGGAGATCTAAGAGACATCACAACAAGTATTATTATGTCGACAGAATAAATTGCTTGGTCTCGGTGACATAAGTCAATAAAGTAAACATCTCAGTGAGACAAAGCACTTTCGGAGTAAGGCAAAGAACCGTTGGCCCAATTCATTAAGTCTGAGCGATAGTTGTTTCGGTGAAAGTCATGGCGATATAAAAAGAAAAAGGAAAGAAAATATCAGGGAAACTACAAGACATCTTGGCAGATGGGTGAATGTTGAACAGGTGGATCGGCCAGAGATTTGAAATGTCTTGCCGATATAAGCCCTGATGTGATAGTGAGAATTTCAAAAAAAAAAACTTGCAGCATTCATGTCTTAGTAAAGACATTAATGGCACCACAAAGCGTAGGAAATTTTTCATATCAGGGTATGATCAATTGAAATCATTGTGTTGAAATTCAAAATGAAGGAGAGCAAGGGAACCAACAGAGCAATTAAGGCATTCACTTGCTTGGCTTGAGTTTGCAAGAAAGTTACAGTAAGCTTCTCGTCCTCTCAGAATTCGTAAAAATTTGAATTATGGAAGGCACTGGTTCAAGAAAACTAAAGGGAAGAAAACCCGGGGAGGGAAGCCAATCAAAAGAAAAAAAGCAAAAGACTGAATTGCAACCAGAAGGTACTGAAAGGAAGCTAAATCAAGACCTCATAGACTAGTTACCTAGTTCTGTACCTAGAGCTAGGCGTTCTACACAGCTCAAAGCGGAAGTTGACAAATTGGATGACAAATGCAAATTTATAGGTGATGTTTGGACTCCGATTAGAGGCTATGAGTTATTCAATTTCCATTACCACAGGAGAAATCACTTTGAGCCAGTATGCAATCCATGGAGGCTCAATTTAGGAAAATTAGTGTGCCCTAATGTTTTTATTGATGTTGAACTGGTAAAATTGTTGGCCGGACACTGTGATTCGAAAAAAAAAGCTATATGTGATTTGTTAGAGAATCCATTGATACATGTATCTGAGAATGCAATTGCTAAGGTTTTCAGAATGGAGGGAATATGCAGTGAGAAAGTAGTGAGTGAAGAGCTCGATAGTGAGTTCAAAAGGATGGACACCATTTATAAAGGGTGGAGGTTACCTCTGCACAAAATTAGGTTTCATGGCAAACCAACTCCAATGGAAGATAGTGAGGGGCCACCCTTTCATGTAGACCTCTTCGAACCTTACCTAAAATATACTTACTACTCAGTGGGATAGGTATTAGGGATGGAGGTACCTGAGCATATGGCGATTGTGCCCATGGTGATTGTTGTATACATTCAGTATCACAATTCCAGATCATTTGACTATGTTGCACATGTTTTTAAGGAGCTGGATGCAGGTTTGATGGTGATAAAGAGTGGTGCTTATGTTCTCCATCTCAAAAATTATCACTGTTGATGCACTTAGTGTTGTATTTTGGACAAGATTTAGGTTTATGGCCCGATGAGCTGAGGATTTCACAATCCGACAATGAAGGTAGGCCATTGCCTGTTCAATTATGGACTGTTGTTTGGGACAGCAAGTTTTCCAATTCAAATTTCTTGCATTTTGAAGAGTTCTTTGTGAAACCCTTGTATAGATTTTTTAACCATCCTTGTGATTATTCTTTATCTGAAGAAGTAAAAATGTTTCTTAGGCCTAGAGATTACAATGGACCAATTAACCACAACTTGGGGGATTGGTATTGCTTAGAGAATGCCACAATGATTAGGGTTTATGGCTTTGAGGATACACCTTTCATTTTGCCCAGAACTGTTCTCGATAGAATTGCATACCTAGAAATTGTTAGGCAAATGGATTACTCCAGTGTTATGAACTTAAGTTCATATGGGAAACAGGCTTTTATGCATAGTACATTATGTTTTAGTGATTTCACTATATTAGCCAAGGAAGATTATGATCTGATTCTGGACAAATTATTGCACTACAACATGACAAGAGCACCAGTGAGAAAGACCTTTGATCCAAAAGGGTATATCCACTCTACCAGACAAAAAATAAATTTCAGAGGGTACCATCATGTGCCCTTTAAATATGATGATATAATCAGAAACCTGGAGGCGAAGGAAGCTGAAATTATGATTGAAAAACATAATCAGGAGTTGGCGGATGCTGAGTTGTTATCCTCCATCAAGGGGATTTCAGAAATAGACAGGCCACAAAGCTCATCTGGGAAAGTTTCAAGAATGAAGACTCAGGACTATGCCTATGTTGCCAGAAAAACAGATGTTGAGGAAACCATGGATGTAGATATAAGACATGAATACTATAGGTCTTTCATATCAGATGATGAATTTATAAAGACCTCGGAGTTTAAGAAATTTTTATATAAGCAAAAAGGGAAAGAGATAAGGGGACAAGTTGACAATGTCACTCCAGGGAATGAGGATCAACTATTAAAAATATTAAAGGATAAAGTAGACAAAGAGATGATTGACATGACCCCTGAAAAGGGGAGGGAGTTGCTTGAAAAGGTAGGTGTTATGATTTTTCCAAGTTTGGATATGAATTCTGCATTAGTTTTTGATAGTTTCTTAAAAGATAATAATGCTACCCACAAGCTCAGTAGAGAGAAGGTGACAAAGGTATACACAGGATCAAGATACAATCTTGATGATGAAACATTGATGATTTGGGCCTTGTATCCTCCTCACAAGAAATCAATTGTTATTGATACTGAAAAGGCATTCAGACATGTCATGACCCTGAAGGCTGGGGAGGTTAATCCTATAGTGATTGCTGATATTGGGATAAATATAGCCAAGTTGAATGAAGCCCAAATCCAAGCATTGATAAGGGAAAGGGAGATGTACAAAACCAATAATGAGGGATGTTGAAAGAGAATGAATGCTTGAAAGACTTGGTAGGTGTTGTAACAGAACCAACAAGGATGCTCACTCAAGGTGAGAGTTCATAGAAAAAATACTGTTGGGAAGGGTCAACTGCATACTCTCAAGGGAGAATGGATGCATTTTCTGCAATAATAAAAAAAAGGCAAGTTGTTTTAACCACTTGGTTAAATAAACTTTGGGGAAAACATTCACAGTATGTAGATGCAATAAAGGAACATAGGAGAGTGGATAGCAGAATTCAGGAAAGAATTGAGGAATTGGAGTAGAAGGACACTCCTAGTAATGAAGCAATTGAAAATGCTAATTGTATTATGGATAGGCACAGGGATTTTTTTGAGGAGTTACAAGGGGATATGCAAGGATTGACAGAGGCTACCAAAGATAGATTGACCAACTTATGTGATGATGAAGGTAAAATGAAGGAAGCGACTACATGGAAAAGTGAGTGCGAAACAATACTCCAAGGGATGTTGGAGACAGCCACTACAAAAGATGTGATATTGGATGCAGCATGTGATAAAAATGAGTGAATTATAATGATGGAGATTGTGATCCACGATGCGTTGGGAGATGCCGATACTCATGAGCATCAAGATTATACGGAGCATATGTCTACAGTCCATTTGTGGCTTAACAAAATTTAGTTAATAGTTGATTTGTTAAACCTTTTATGCTTTAAACCTTTTTGAAAAGGCATGTCCTTTTGCAAACTGATGTATAAGTATCCATTGTTGGATAAATGTAAAGGGGCAGAAGATAGAATTAGAATAGGATAGACTGTTGTAAGCATTAAATTTTTAGAAATGATGACATTCAAGGAGACTATGTTGCATGTATGAATTTTGAAGGAGATAATGAAAGACTATTGATTTAGTGGCTTCATTCTGGTATCAATTGTTTGTTGGATTCTTGCGATTATTTGATTGTCTCCAATCTGATGTTTCTTGGTTGTTTAAATTGAAATATCAAGTATATATTCGATTTATCAGTACACATTTTTTGTTTCTATGTGATTTGGTTTATTGGATTCTTTAAAGAAGAATTCAAATTCCTTTCAATAAATTACAATAATCTGGGAATTCCATTTGGATCAGTAAGAAGAATCAGATAATTAGATTTGATATTCTGCCTCAAGTAGGGTTTATCAATTACACTCTTGCATGTTTATACCAATTGTAAACTCATAGTTATATGTCAAACAATTAGAGGACCTGATAGATAGAAACCATTCATTAAAGGCTTTCATTTGACTCTGTTTTACCCAATAAGGCACTGGTCTCCCTTATTTACAATATATTAGTTTTATTCATTTCATTTAACATCTCTTAATTGAACATATTAATTCATACCTTGATATTGCATATACAATTTATACCAAAGTAGGATCATATCTTTCCACTATTAAATTTCCATTTGCAGATAGTTAGATCAAGTAGGAAACATAAATTGAACATATTAATTTAGTATAAGAGTCAACCAATCATAAGGAAAACATAATATGAAGATGAATTTTCTCAAATCTTGTGGTTGTAGATGCCCTTTTGAAATCTATGCAAAATGTGGGAGGATAGACAAAGCTCATGAACTATTTGACACAATGCCTCGAATAATTGTAATCTCATGGAATACACTCTAATTAGAAAAGTCTCATCACTGCCCTCATAACAATCTATCAATTTGTTTTAGTGTCTATTGTGTTATACCCAATTTGGGACATGGGGTATAACAAAATAGACACTAAAATAAATTGAGAGATTACAATTCTTTGAGACATTTTGTCAAATAGTTCACAAGATTTTTCTATCCTTCCACATTCTGTATAAATTTTAAAAGGGCATCTACAACCACAACATTTGAAAAAATTCATCTTCATATTATGCTTTGATGGATGTCTATACCTTGTTCCAAATCTCCCATATTAAGGAAACCAATAAGGATTTTGGTGAAGGTTGTGGAATTTTTCTTTGCATCTACCAATTGCATTTGTTTGAAATTTTCTAAAACCTTTTCAACAAATCCATTATGTGTATATTCTAAAATCATTATAGTACACAATTTCACATTTATTTGGCTTTGCATCTACCAATTGTATTTTCTTGAATTTCCCTACAATATTTTCAATGTAGATCTCTTTTGTGGATATCTTATAGTCCTTGTAGTCCACATCACTTTGTTTTTTGAAGAAACTATTACCATATATTTCTTATTTATGTTCTTATTTTGCATACATGTTTATAAGTTTGATATTACAATTAATAATATTAATTTTGGCAAGACATTAAAAAGATTTTGTTGATTTTAAAAATATATGCATCCCAATGTAAAAATGCCAACAATGGAAGCAATGATTGTAACACATAATTTTTTATATAGTATCCAATTCAAAGGATCATGTTACAATTTAGGGTTATGATTGGGTATTTAATTAGGGTTAGGATTTATTGTTTAGGTTAGTGTTAGGTTTAGAGTCAGGGTTAGGGTTAGGAAAAATAATGTTAGGATTAGGGTTAGATTAGGGTTTATGTTTTATGGTTAGGTTTAGGGTTAGATTTAGAGTTTTGGTTATGGTTGGGATTAGATATGAAATTAGGGTTAGGGTTTAGGATTACAATTAGGGATTATAGTATTAGGGTTATATCTAGAATTAAGTTTTAGGGTTATTTTTATGATTAAGGGTTGTTTTTATATTTGGCTTAGAGTTGGGGTTAGGATTAGGGCCAGGGATAGGGCTAGGGTTAAGTTTAGGGATAGGTTTAGGGTTATTAGAGTGAATGCAACTAATTAATAAAATAAAAAATATTTAGGGTTAGGTAATTAGGGTTAGGGTTGGGGTTAGAGTTTTGGTTGTGGTTAGGGTTATAAAGATAGGATAAAGGTGAGGGTTAGGGTCAAGGTTAAGGTTTCGAGAAAAAGGGTTAGGTTATGATTTGGATTACCCTAAACTCTAACCATAACCATAAACCTAATCCCAAACCTAACCCTAAAGAAAACACATAACCTAACCCTAATTGTAGTGTTTGAGGCTAGGCTCAAACACTATATAACCTAACCCTATATAACCTAACACATAACCTAGCACTAGAAAAAATTCTTCTCCCAAACAATCTCCTCTACTTCTATTCACGCCTACTAGAGTTGCAACATTCAACATTGGTGCTTCAACCATTCATTCAAAGCTAAGAATTTGAAAGCAGTGTTCATTTGTAATATAATTAATGATTTAACAATATTATAATTATTATTAATCTAATACAATATTAATATTATTAATATTATACCAATAATATTAATAATCTAATATAATTACTATTAATCTATAGATTATATATAATGTTAATATATCAAATATATCATTATAATTCATATAATGTAATATAATATTGCTATATAATATATTAATATTATAACATTACTATTAATCAAAGTGCTTTAATATTTATGTCGAGTTTTAATACATTATATGACAAGTTACTAAAGCAGCTCTAAGATGCACGTGCTCAAAATCGACTGTGATGTTATAATCTTGATGAAAATTTGCTTGACGGTTATGTATTCAGTGTTGCTGACTACTATGAATGAACAAGATTGCCGATGGTGGAGATCAACGGTTGCCCGCCCTTGTGTGATACAAAGATGCAAGGTGTTTATTGATTGTGATATCACGGGCGAGCACCACGTTTCTTTCCTTGGCGATGCATAATGTGGTGGGCCCTTGGTGTTGAGATGGAGATTACATCGGCCTTTTAAAGGCAGCCATTTGATAACTTCTCAAACACAAGAAGATGTGATTTTGGCCCTATTAGGAGAAGAATAAAGAACAATGAAAAAGATTTAAAAGTTGATTCTCAACATGAGGTAATAATAATAAAAAAATAAAAATGAATGTTATTATTGTAAGAAAAAGGATCACATAGTGTGGACTTGTATAACTCGAGCCAATGATGTTCTTGAGGGATAACTTAAAGAAAATTAAAATGATGTTAGCTTAGACTATATATATTTGTTTGTTTCAATCAACATGTTTTATTGTGAGGAATGTAAAACTTAACGGAGGGTGTTGGGTGTTCTCATTCAATTTTTCATGTTTTCCCCTTAGCTCCTACTTTATGTGTGTTTTTTATGGAAGCCTTTGGATATCTTTTGGCTAATAGTATTTCATGGAACCTTATTAAAGGTGCTACTTTTCATAACTCTATAGCCCAACTATTCAATGGTCATTTTTCTAATGACTCCTTTCTCACTCTCTTGGAGGAAAAACATGACATTATTTAGGATATTCAATGCCTAGATATTTTTTGGAAAGCTTTAAGGTCAAATATATAGTGGCATAAAACTCAATGTTATAGGAAATCATTCTTAGCCAAGCCCAATTGGTTCAATTCCTATGGATAGAAGGGGGTTGATCATAAGGAAGTGTTGAGATTCCTAAGCATCTCTTTTACCTTTTAGGTTTCTCCTTCCTCTTTAAGGAAACATATCATTTCTAGAGCTGAGAAAAATTATCATATTAAATTATGAAGCCCCTTTCTTTGGCAAGGAGATTCCATGTGTGTTCAAAAATTCTTGTTGCACACATTTCCATTACTCATGTTGCTAAGAACCTTGCAAATCCTCATATTTGAAGATTGAAAAAATCCAAAGGTATATTTTATGGCCTCCCTTTAACCAAGGAAAATGGTTTCACAAAGTATCCTAGGAGTTTTATTATTTCCCTCATGACTATAATAGGCTTGGCTTACTTTATATTCACTACTCTAAATGGCGCCATAATAGGCTTTGCTTGCTTTATATTCACTACTCTAAATGGCGCCATAATTTTTTTAAATTTAATTAACATACTCTAAAACCTAACTAAAGCAGGTTGTAGCTCATCAAATTGGATAAGTGAAAGGTCAATACCAGTGCTGAAGAAGAGTTTGGAGGAGTGAAAACAAGGTCAATACCAGCATGACGAAGAGTTTGGAGCTAAAACAAGGTCAATACCAACGCCGAGGACAAGGTTGAGGGCACTCAGGGAAAATCGATGACCAAGAGACAATGAGTACTGTAAGTTTGGCACCCCCATTCTCTTTAACCTGCAATTTTCATGCCTAGTTTCCAAAGATCTTCTCGTACATTGGCCCCCCCATTCTCGTAAAATGGTATAAGATAAGACAGAAAAAATAAAATAGCTTAGTCTTTCACATTTTTATAGTGATTACTAGAGGCACATAGACCAATTCTTCATAATAGAATAATTTGATCATACTTTTCAAGGAGCACTAGAAGACTCCCCCACATTTTTGTACTTCAACCTATCTACCTCAGTTTGCAGCTCAACATTCCTTTTATGCATTCTACTATACTCTCCAATAATGGTATACTCCATCAAATCCACCATGATGCACACCAATCCACCGAGTTATAGTTCCAAGATAGTGGGTGGATTGATGGATGTCATTTCTCTTTAGCCCTCAAACCCTTACACAAGCACAACAGGGCAATCCCTATATTTGATTGTTTAATCCCACAAAACAATGATTGAGAACTTCAAAACAAATGCAAATGAAAGGGAACACGTATATTTATCTACATCAATGATCTCAGAGCATTTCAAGCTTGTATGGATCCATACAACATGAAAGAACTTTAGAAAAATTATAAAAACACAAAAAATTGCTTCAAGAACGTGGTATCTGATATGAAATTTTGGTATCAACTCCTCCAACAATTGCAATGGGATGGGAACGCAATATGATAGAAGTGGGATAAAAAATGCATCGTTTGAAGCATCAAACCAATATGCAAAGATGAAAGAAAGTGCTAACCCCTTAAACTAAAAAATTTTCTTTTAACTTTAAGTTTCTTAGAACATTGATCCGACCACACATCCTAGCTTAAAACATTCCAAAAGTCTCCTAGAAAATAGACATAGGAAGATTTAAGATGACTTAAACAATTTTTATTGCCAAAGCATAAACTTATGATGACTTTACCAGGCCTAGTACACACTCCCTCCCTATTAACCACTTAGACATATGGAAATTAAATGTAAATTTGCTGCTATTTTTAGTCATGTAGGTGTCCAATAAACCACTTGGTGGTGTTTCCCTTCAAGTTTATTTACTTGAATGAAGAGGAAAAGTCCTTTGATTACAATTAGAGAATACATTTGTTGCCTTGGTTGTGTAACTGGTGGACCATAGTCACATTTAATACTTCTTACAAAGTTTGGGAGTTAAAACGTTAAGTAGATTTGATTTGTGATGGACACATTTGGACGGTAGTAACAATAACTTGCAATCTATCAAGACTTGATTACCATATAACCTATCAATTTCTAGTGATGAAATGATAGATTAATCATAGTGTCACCTTCAGATCACATCACCACCAAAGAACTTCATCCAACATCCTTATGAGTGTAGGTACCACCGAATAGGTATTTGTCAAATTTGTCTTCCTCAAGCGAGGGAAATTCAGGAAGAGAAGAGGAAAGCGAGACATTTAGTAAGTCTAAAAGAGGGAGATCAACTAGAGGTCAAAAGATTAGAAGAAAATTCCGTAAACGCATGGAATTTTTTCTTGCTAAAGGGGGGTCATGTTCTTATGATGATGAGAGCATAGGCAACATCGAGGTGCCCTTGAGGTACAAACATCTACGGAAACAATGGGTACCCAAGGAACTTCCTCCAATAAACACTGATCTTTGTGTCAACGAGAGGATATATCGCATAGCACCATCGTCATTACATGGTTTGGGCCTATTTTGCATGGACGGCATAAAATTTTATTATGACAAAGTTACTGAGTTGATGGAGTATGTTGGACCCTATTATAGTTACAAAGATTGGATGAAGCTGGTTCGATATACACGAAGTATGCATAGGTATGCACTATCAGAAAATTATATACAACTAAAAGATAAGGATCAAAATAAAGGAGTGGCTAGGTACATTGACGGGAGGCCAAAATCATCAGGGAATATTGCAGGGTTTATAAATAGTATATGACCTAGGTCAACAAATAAGCAACCCAATTGTATATTCGAGGCGTGAGAGGGAAACCGTGTATTCATATGTGCGATAAAATCAATAATTGCAGGGGAAGATTTGCTAATCAATTACAATTTGAATCGCTTAGATACAAACACAATTACTGTGGGGGTGGTATGTACTATATACCATTTTACCCAACCTCCAATTAATGACTCCAATATACCATTTTATTATTATGTTTTTTTTCGTAAGTCTATTGGTTTCATTTTGTTAATGTTTTTTGTATTTAATTTTTGTCACAATGGGACATTCATCATATGAAGAAGGCTTTGGCCCAGAGCGCAGATCGTGATCCATCTTTAGGCGCTTCTATCCAACAGGTTTACCTCATTGTAATTGTACAAATTAGATATGAGCAAAATGTTTTATTATTATGTTTTTTTCATGAGTTTATTGGGTTAATTTCGATAATATTTTTAATATTCTTGTCGCAAATGGCTAATCAAGGAAAGGCACCAATAGTACAGGAGAGCATCCATAGGGAGGTGCAGTCACTATTATGCGATGATGACATCGCATTTTCCGCAAACCCTGTGGATATGATGAGGAAGGCCCAAAAAATGCAATGAAGAAATCCTTAAGTTGGTATTCATAGTGCCTCAAATAGATGAGATAAGAGAAAGGGTTAAAATATTGTATGAAAGAGCACATAACTTGCAAGTAAGCTATCATGAAATCTTTAATTATAACATAAGTTCATTCATGGTTTTATATTTTGTACTCTTTTATGTCATGAACTAAAATATGTGTTGTTTTTACAGGATTATTTGCATCCTCATCATGTTGCTGGCCATGATCAAGGTACTACAAGTGTTACCCGAGAAGTAGGGGTCAATACAAGTGTCAATCTTGATCTTCCTACGCATACAACACATCATACAACCCCATCATTCATGCCTATATTGTCAATTGAAATGTCGGCAACACATACCATGCAAGCATTCGGTAGTGCACCATCTGGCAGTGAACACATGCCACTACATGTTTTAGTACCTGTGGATACAGAGGCCACTAGTACTGGTGATGTTTTAGCAGCATTTCCTAGATCTTCACGTATTACTAGTACGAGAACATTGTCGGTCACATTTGTGGTGACCGAGGATTTCCTTCCCATAAAGATAGAGAAGGTCCCAGGTACTTTAAAATGTTTTAATTATTATTATATATAATCCAATTAAAATTTACTTATTGATCACTCTTTATAGACTAATGATCCCATGATCATTTTGTAGGAAATGATGTTTTTTATAAACATCTAAGTGATATTACATTGGAGCTCTTTGGGCCCACCATACGTACATGATGGAATGCCCAAAATGAAGATTTAAAAGATGAGCTCATTAACCATTTAGTTGTGTTGTTCGGTGATAAAACATTCAACCGAACAAAGGTCCTTAAGAAAGCTGGTGCCTATCTAAAGTATGTGAGGGACCAATATAAGTCACATTTAGAGAAGAATAGAAAGTATGAGCGTCCCCCCATGATTCTGGAAAGGGAGTGGAAGGACTTGGTGTCAAATGGAAAGGAGAAGGCTGAAAAGAAGAAAGGAAAGATACCACCGGACCAAGGAAGGTATGTGATACTATCAACAATTTAATTATATACTGATTACTCTTTATTTTTACATAATCTAGCGTATTTCAAATTTTTCATAGGTTGCCCGACACATTGAAGGCAACAAAGGCAAGACTAGAAAAACACGGGCAGCACAAACTTGCCTCTGGTGGTTATATGAAAATAGCCACACGATTTGTAAGTATCAATAAATGAAATATTGCATCCAAATAATAAATTGTAAACAATTTTGGTTTTATCACACCATAGAAGCAAAATTCATGATCACATGCAAGAATGCAGGGCTTTGATTTCAACAGAGTGCCCACAGAAGAGGACCTGAAGATTGCCTTCTACCAAGGCTATGGAGCCCTGACTAAACAGCTAAGAGTCTCAACTGGGAAAACACAATCTTCCACTGCATCCAATGCGCAGGTAAATAAACTCAATAAATTTTATTTCAAATTGAATACTTGTGCAATCTGTTCAATATTAATTTCCACCATAATAATGTGTCTATTTGTTTTACACAAATAAGCAATGATAATACTACACATGACATTGGAATGCAGCCTGGTGAGGGTGGAGCACAACCTGCCGATGAAGGCCATGGTGTGCATCCTGGTACTAGATTTATTCATGTGCTATACAAAATGTAGTATGGATTAATACAATTAAACATCTTTAATTGCATTTGGTGTATTAATCAATGTAACCTTTCGTGTTTCAACTTTAGAGCATGTAGAGCGTGATCAACATGTTGAGCATGTAGAGTGTGATCAACATGTTGAGCATGATCAGGCTAAACAAGATCAGGAACATGATGAGGCTCCATCAGGTAAAGAGGACCACTCTAATGTTCTTTTAAATATATTTAATTGCAATTGGTGTATTAATTAATGTAATCTTTCATGTTTCAACTCCAAATCAAATACACGAGGGTGTTCAACATGTTGAGCATGAGGCTATAAGACAATATCAGGAACATGATGTGGCCCAATCAGGTAAAGAGCACCACTCTGATGTTCTTTTAATTAATGAAATACGTGTAACATTAATAATAAAACATATCAATTTAACATTTCTTTGCTATTGCAGCAAACCCCCCCTTGCAGCCGTATCCACGTTGTGAGTACACGACTAGGCATACATTAAGATCATGAGCAGAGCTCAGAACAACTGAAGGGGGGACAGATGATTTTGAAAACGATACTCCACTTTAGCTTTTTTTAGCTGCAAAAAGAAACAAAAAAAGAAGTGATTGTAATCATATTATGATAGCCATATTTTTTATAATATGTAAAAACTGAAAAAATGAAATATGTTAATGAATGAATGTGAATATGTTAATGAATAAATGTTATATGTTAATGAATGAATATTATATGTTATTAATGGATGAATGAATGAATGTTATATGTTATTAATGGATGAATGAATGAATGTAAATATGTTAATGAATGAATGTTATATGTTATTAATGCAGGATGAATGAATGAATGTTATATGTTATTAATGGATGAATGAATGATTAATGTTATATGATCGGGTATGGGGAATTGAGAGTGATGTGAGTGGGGGGGGAGGGGCCAAATGAGCTTCCACCTTCACGTGGTTGGCCCTGTTAAGTAGAGAATATTAAACTATTCTCAAAACAAAGAGAAGCTCAATAAGGTAAGTAATGCACTTTTTAATATAATAAATGCATCGTTTGAAGCATCAAACCAATCTGCAAAGATGAAAGAAAGTGCTAACTTTTCACTATGAACATTGTGTTGTCTGTGGATTTGGTTTAAAAGCTCTATTTTTTATTTTTATTTTAGTGGTCTCATTAATTTGACTTTTGTGCATAACAGGTTAGTGGAAAAATTGACAGATCTGAAGGGTTTAGAGGCTCGATTGAGATAGATACACGAATATTTGGATCTTTTTATTGATGGGAGGCTTCCACTTAACCATGAAATTTTGTACCATCTGCAGGTATGCTAAAATATCTCCACTTACATTCATTCAACTTACTGTAATATAATATCTAACAAAAATCTCCTTTTCATTATACTTAGATGGATTTTCATGCCCTGTTCCAAAGCACATGTTTTAAAATAGGCAAGAAGGATGTTGGAAAGGGTTAAGGAATTTGGCTTTACACTTGCCAATTGCATAGTTTACTTCATTCATCCAGCATATTGCCAATGTGTTTCACAATTGTTGGAATCATATCCTATAATTACAAAACTAGTAAAATTAAAATATGTAAGTTTCAAATATGGCATTACATATCTTTCTATGAATTTTTGAAAGAAAATATCAAAATGGAGAAGAATTAAAAAAATAATTTGCATAATTTATAAGAGATCAGGGAATTTTTTTGCAGAGTTATCTTGAATATATTTAAGACAAAAGTAACTTATACAGATTGAAGCAGAATATTAGTAGTCTAAAATCACCAGTCAACACATCTTAGTAGTATCTCAATTCAAGATAACTAGGTCCACTATCCATTAGCCAGTAAAACAAATAAATCAATTCATAAGATTATTCAGTTCTAATAGGGTTGACTGGTTGCTTGTTTCTTTTTGATTGTCAGGAAATCGTCAATATACACTTGGTTTTCCCGCCTTCTCTTGCCTCGTGGCCAGAGATTTTTTGCAGAAGGCATCAAAGTAACCTTCAAGATTGAAAATGGCAATGAGTACAAGGTCAGTATAACTTAATGCTAATTGGGTATTATTTTATTTTTTCAAGACCAATTTAGATTCATTTTCTGCTCACACTACTTTTATTTACATTTATGTTTTGCTAATATCCATTTTCCTTTACATTCATATTCTTCTATAAATATTGTGTTTACAATAATGTTTTCCTTAATTTAATCTAGGGGAGAGGACCCAATACCTAAGCAACTTTCAATGTCATGTTATTAGGATTTACTATGAAGCTAATCCAAAGTTTTTCATTGTTGCTCAAGGCCATATTGTAGTGCTTTCTCTAGGAAGCCCGCATGATCCCCATCAGGTATCTTCTTTTTGTAGTCTCTAAATTTCTTAGAAGAAATCAACAACCAATTTGTCTAAATGTGGCTCCTTGTTTACACATTAATATCTCTTTTGGAAGCAATGGATCAAAGTGGATTCATGGGTTCTTAAAGAGAAGGCTCTCAAACATGGAGATCAAGAGTGGGACTAGGTAATTAAACCATTCATAATCATGCTCATATTGTTTTATTGACTGTCTAAGAGCTAAGTATCCAGGATAACATTCTGTATTTTTCTATTGAATTTCCAGAGTGAGAATAATTTTGGGTTTGCAATCCTATTTTTTAGTACACTAGCTAAGTATCCAAGATGCACTACAGGCACTTTTTCTCACCAAATTGCTCATTTTCCACAAATTTAGATTCTAGTGTGTAGTTTAATATTCACTAATTTGATTTTTTCTTTTTTAGCAAAATTAGAATCCAGTTCGTAGGTTGTCCTTGCTGTCCATGACAGTCCCCTTGATCTCATGACTCATAATAGGTTTTATATTTTGCTCCAATTGTTGATCAACATCAAATGTGTCCATCATAATATCATCCATAGCCTCCATATTCTACAATTATTCATTGCACATTTCTCATACATAGTAACCAAATAATGCAGGCCTAGAGCTTGGACTGCAAATGTATGCAAAAAATGATATAACCCTACCTCTATAAGCCTAATTAAACACAACAACTGACATGTTGTTTGATATTTTAAACAATCATATGACTATCCTTTTTCTACCTTGTAAACACTTACTCAATGCATACAATAATTTATTGAAATGCAAAGTTGAATGGCCTCTTAACTCTTGACACTAATGTCATTGCATTTGTCCAAATAGGGTTAATCATATTGTGATCTAAATTTTCATAATGAAGTCTTCCAATCTGTCCTTTAAATCTAAGCATTTTAATGACAATCCATATTATCTTTTTCTACCGCTATTAAATGCTCATGGTCTTGGCACATCAACTTTCTCTCTTTGATTGACCTATCCTTATGTCCTGTCATTATCCCTATAAATGCACTTTGGAGCCTCCTACTACTTTTATATATCGCCCAGAGTCACCCCGATAAGTATTTCAATCCATTTGTATCTTCATCGACAAGAGATCATGTATCGCTAGGCTATTCTACAATTTCCCCGACGTGGTGAGTCTCCTCGATGATTATTCTTTCGATCTCAACTATGTCACCAAGATTCCTACTGATGTAATCTTATCGGCATTACATAGCTGGTCGGGTAGACATTCAAAACTTACTCCGATGTTATATGTCTTGCTGATATGTTTCCCTCGTGCTTCATTGATGAGACAAGATGAGTATCTCGGCAATGAAACGTCATCGCTGAGACAAAAATCTAGTCCTCTCGATATATCTTCTCAGGCAATTTTGATCCCTGTAATAGTCTTGATCTTTCACCGATATGCCTGCATTTCAACGAATATTTAAAAAAAAAAAATTGCATTGTTTCGTCGAATTTGCGACGAACCTCAAAAAGCATCCGACGAATTTGCAATGTATCCAACGAATTTTCACCGTAATGACTTGCCTATTTCGTCGTGAGTTCGATGAACTTCTATCGCTATTTCAATCTAAAGTATGTCACCAAGACTCCTGTCGATGTATTCTTAACAGCGTCACAAAGCTGGTCAGGTAGACATTCGGAACTTACTCCGATGGTATATTTCTTGCCGATATGCTTCCCTCCTGCATCGTTGATGAGACAAGATGTGTATCTTGCCGATGAAATGTCATCGCTGAGACCAAAATCTAGTCCTCTCGATATATCTTCTCAGGCAATTTTGATCATTGTAATAGTCTTGATCTTTCAACAATATGCCTACATTTCAACGAATAGTTTTTTTTTTTTAAATTGCAATGTTTGGTCGAATTTACGATGAACCGCAAATAGTGTCCGACGAATTTGCAATGTATCCGATGAATTTTTTCCGTAATGACTTGCCTATTTCATCATGAGTTCAATGAACTTTTGTCGCTATTTCAATCTAAAGTATGTCGCCAAGACTCCTGCCGATGTATTCTTAACGGTGTCACATAGCTGGTCGGGTAGACATTCAGAACTTACTCTGATGATATACGTCTTGCTGATATTCTTCCCTCGTGCTTCGTCGATGAGACAAGATGTGTATCTCACCAATGAAACATCATTGCTGAGACCAAAATCCAGTCCTCCCAATATATCTTCTTAGGAAATTTTGATTGCTATAATAGTCTTGATCTCTCAATGATATTGGCAATACATCGAACTTTTGTCGTAATGGTGATGAACTTATGTTGTTAATCTGACGGTTTGGCAAAGGTATGCCTCCCGTGCTCTGGGTATTGTTCGTCGCAAGATCAACGAAGTGGGTCTCGCAGTTCTGACGAGCTTGCATCGTGAGGTCGACGTTTTGGCAAAGGGATGCCTCCCGTGGTCCGAGTATTGTTCGTCATGCGATCGATGAAGTGGGCTTTGTGGTTCTAACGATCTTGCGTTGTGAGGTCGACATTTTACAGTTCGTCGAGATATAGATGAAAATTGAGTGACAGCGTTGATTTGGCCCTTTCGTCAGTCAGCCGACAATATATCGTCGAAAGTTTGACGAACGGCCATCAAAAATTGGGGTCAAATTCAATAGTGACATATGTGAGCCGTCGTTTATTTCAAATTTCAAATTTCAAATTAGCTCAACAAGATTTCCTGACGTAGACAATGATGGACTGACATGTGGCAATATATTTGTATCTTTCTTACCCCTCCCCCAACCTAAATTTGGACATTTATCCACACATGCGAGATGGCAACATTGATTTGATAAGGGGTTAAAAAAAGTATGTGAATGTCCATACTATCATACAGTGATTAAATGAAATGCTCTAAAGATAATTAAGAATGAAATTAATGTGTACAAACATGATTGTGGAGAGGATTCATTGCAACGATTGTGGAGAAAGTACCGTTCATTTTTTAAAGAAATAATTGAGCAATTAATGATGATGAAGTGGAATGGGGCGAGGTGGAATGAAGTGATGGAAGAGAGAGAAAAGTGGTATGGATGGGTGGATGGGCAGATGGGTGAAGAAATAGACTTCTACAAAAGTAGAAGACTTTATTATGACAAGCGCGTACCTTAATTAGCTAGAAGGAGGGACACTAGGTCGAATGCATTCGATTGCAAGAATTGTGCTCGGGTGTTGCATGTTGGATGAATTGTTGTAGGAAATCTTCTTTGGAAGCCGTCCTATGATACAATCTGAGACGATGCCCATTGACTAGTAATTTTAATCTGACAGGGTCAATGGTGGTGAGTTGCACAACTCCATTGGGAAATACCTCAGCAACTTCATATGGCCCTAGCCACCTAGTCTGAAATTTACTTGCATTATCCTGATATCGTGAGTCATAAAGCAATGCCTAGTCACTTGGCTGAAATTTATTTTCTTTGATATATCCATCATGCCATTTGACTCTTTAACTCTGCACAACTTCAATATGGTGCAAGGCTGATTTCCTCATCTCATCTAATGCATTCAGCTGCATGATCATTGCTTTCTAGGCCTCAAATATTTCCATTCCCAACTCTACTATAGTTTTGAGAATCTTGTGCTTGAATTCTATGGGAATCATGGTTGTCTTCCCATACAGTGGCTCAAATGGGGTGAAGCCTGTAGTTGTCTTCCAAGTGATTCTATAAGCCCAAACTGATTTTGATAACCTTTTTTACCAATCCTTTGTGTGAATATCCATTGTTTTGGTTATGAAAACCTCAATCTCTTTGTTTGTTACCTCAACCTATCCATTTTTTTGTGGGTGATAAGGAGTATACTTTTTGTGCCTTATGTTATATTCATTAACTACTGATGTAACAAGTGTTGAGGTAAACTAAGCTCCTTGATCAGTCACTATTTCTCTGGGGACTCCATAGCGTGTGAAAATCTCTTCATAAAGAAATTTTGCAACCTTGTTGTCTCTTGCATGCTTCATGGTCTTGAATTCTACCCACTTAGTTACATAATCTATGCATACCAAAATATAAGACTTACCATTTGATGGAGGATCAATGGGTCTCACAAAGTCCAATCCCCACTTGTCAAAGGGAGTGACTACTACTTGGTGACAAAGTGGCATCTCATCTGACTTGGTTGGTCTACCCATCATTTGGAATCTATTGCATTTCCTTGTACATCTTCCTGCATCTTTTTGTAGTGTAGGCCAATAGTATCCTGTGTTCAAGATTTTCATTGTTGTCCTTTTAGTTGCAAAATGTCCTCCACAGGGTTCATCATGACATGCATGCAGAATGTCATAGCTCTCATCTTCCCTCACACATATTCTCATAACATGATCTAGTCTAGTATAAAACAAGCATCCAGCTATCCATGAAAAAGGGAATAATTTTTCAATCAGCACTCTTCTCTCTTTTGGAGAGAAGTGAGGAGGAAATCTCCCAATCACAAGGTAATTAGCTATGTCATCATACCAAGGTGTCTACACACTAATGGATAATAGATTCTCATCAGGAAAGGATTCGTCTATGGCTTGATTATCTGTGGATGTGGTCAACCTAGAAAGAAAATCTGCAAAAATATTGGCCTTTCCTAGTTTGTCCACAATAGTTATGTCAAATTCTTGAATCAATAACAACCATCTAGATAACCTCCATGAAATCAAAGGTTTATTCATGAGATATATAATGGTTGCATGATCAGTGTACACAAATTTATAGTAGCCTATTATATAGTTCCTGAATTTGTTTGAGGCATAGGTCGCTGCCAACATTTCTTTCTTTGTTATTATGTAATTGAATTCAGCTCCCTGCAAGTTTTTGCTAACAAAATAAATGGAATTTTCAATGGATTCTTCTTTTTTTCCTAGGACTACTCCTATGGCATAATCTGAGGCATCGCTATGGATTTGAAAAGGAATTTCCCAATTTGGTCCCTTAAGTATAGGAGCATGAGTCAGAGTTGTCTTTAAATCAAAAAATGCTTTATCACAACTTTCTATCCATTGGAACTCAACATCTTTAGTCAGGAGACTATATAGTGGGGCTGCTATTTTGCTAAAATCTTTGATGAAATTCCTATAATAGCTGGCATGTCCTAAAAAACTCCTAACATCCTTTTGTTTTGCAGGTATAGGCAGATTATTAATTACCTCAATTTTTGCAGGATCAACTTGAATTCTGAGCTGGGAAATGTAGTGGCCAAGAACTACACCTTCCTACATCATCATGAAGCACTTTTCACTATTTAAGAACATATTTTGGTCTTCATATCTCTATATAAATTTCTTCAAATTGTCCAATGATTCATCAAAATCAGCACCATAGGTAGTAAAATCGTCCATATAGATCTCCATGCAGTCAAGGGAGATGTTTGAAAATATGTTGGTGACTTCTCTCTAAAAAGTTGCAGGTGTGTTGCATAACCCAAAGGGAAGTACTAAATAGGAATATGTCCCCTATGGACATGTGAATGTATTCTTCTCTTGGTCTTCTGGTGCAATTTGAATCTACCAAGAAAAGAAACTATTATTTTCCTACAAGAGAGTCTAGGACTTGATCTACAAAAGGCAAGGGAAAATGGTCCTTCTTGGTAGAATAATTGAGATCCCTATATTCAACACAAACTCGCCATTTCCCTCCCTTCTTGGAAAAAATCACCAATGGAGACACCCATTGGCTTTCTGAAATAGGGTAGATAAATCTTGCATCTAGTAACTTTTGTAGCTCTGTTTTGACTATTTCTCTCAATGCAGGGTTGATTCTTCATTGTGGCTACCTTATAGGTGTACACTCATCTTTGATATATATCCTATGAGTGCATAGATTTAGATCCAATCCCTTCATATCACAGTAATCCCAGTAAAATGCATTTTGATGGGACTTTAGAAAATTTATTGTCAATTGTTGCCCCTCACTCAATTTACTGTTGATATTCAGATATCGTCCTTTGGACACCTGTACTTGTGTAACTAACTCTATAATATTTTCTTCATTAATACATGGTAACTTAATTTTAGGTGTGGAACATACCTATTGTTGCAAGAAATTTTTCTGCCAAAAGAGTGGTTGCAGGAAGCCTGTCTGCAGAGACAGTGGTTGCAAGAAGAGTGGCTGTAGAAAGTCTATCTGCAGAGACACTGGTTGTAGGAAGAGTGGTTGCAGGAAGATTTGGAAGAATTGATAGAAGTGTTTGCACGAGGTCCGCAAAACCAGATGCATGAGTGGGTGATGCTTCTTCTATCTGACAATGGTTCTGAATAATACTAGATAATACTTCATCTTCATCTTGAAGCTGCAGGAAAGGACTTCTCCCTAGCATCATGAGTTTCTCCATAGAGTTAATTTCTCCAGCCTCTTTACCAACATGTGGCCATGCAGAATTATCTTTATCATGGGATGCCTGAGCAGGAGGATAAAGAACAAGCTTTTTGGTGTTCCTTTGAAATGGTCATGTCACTTGACCGACATCCAATATAAGTGTTTGCAGTTGCTAACCATGGCCTTCCAAGGATAATGGGATACCTGCCTAGTGTAGCTTTAGGAGAAAGAACCATGAAGTCAGTTGGATACTCCGAAAGAGTCTAGAATGACCACAATGTCTTATACTATGCCATCAGGCTTAACATTGGAACTATCAATGAGTTACAAGATAGTAGGTGTGGATCTCATGCTTGTAATGTTTAGTTGTTGTAGGATGTCTTTAGTCATCACATTGATTTTTGCACCCAAGTCAATCAAAGCATTCTTTATGTTTATCCCATTTATAATAAATTCAACCACAAGACTACCTGGATCATTGTACTTAGGGATAGTTACTTTTTCAAGCATTATGTCATCCAATTGGCCCACTACATGAACTATAGTTGGGTTATTATTTTTCCTACCCGATTTCTTAAGGCATGCTTCTTTAGTTGCATTTCCATATATAGGAACATCTTTTATGGTCTAGAACAGGGGTATCTAGACACATATATGCTTGAGTTGGTCTAGAATATCAAAACTCATTTCCTCCTTGTCTTCATTTTGTTTGGCAACTTTTAATCTCTAGGGGAATGGTGGTTCTTGTGTTGTTTGCTTGGTTGGAACTGGTTCAGTATTTTTAGATGCACAAGGTTGAATGGGATCAGTCAGGGATTCTTCTTGCTCTTCCATAGGAAGCTTAATGATAATGGGTGTGGAAGGAGCTGACAAGGTAGTTCCTAAATGTAGACATATGTCACCTAAACTCGCAGCATATGCAGGGTATTGATTTGGATCAACATAATATATAGGTTTTTGTTGTGGTTTATTATTTGGGTTGGGTGTGGGTTGGGCTGGTAACTGAGTAGGTTTGGGTACATTTGCACTTAGATTAGTAGGAGGAGGTATTATAGTAGGTTGTTGGGGTTGATAAATTGGTTGCATGTAACCGGTTGTTTGGTTTAGCCATTGTTGGCCACCTCTCCATTGAGATGTGTGTTGCTAGTTTATTGGAGGTGGTTGCCAAGGTCCTTGAAACTGCTGCCAATTCCCCTGAGGTTGTTTCCAATGAGGTGAGGAATTTTGATAATTGGACCAAGCATTTGGAGGGTTACCCCAAGACTGTGGTGGATATCCTCCATAGTTGGATGGACAAGGGGGCTGCCACCAGTTATCAGATGAATAAGAATCTAAATATGGCCCAACAAAAGATAATGGATCTTGTGGCATACCTTGTCTTAAAGCCCATGGCCTTTTCTATGAAACAAAGTAGACTTGGTCTCCCTCAATCTAAATTGGTTTGAACTCAGGTAGAATTTACTTGTTGTCAATGTTAGCTATCACCTCGCATCTGTAGTCCTTCTCCTTTTGTCTACAATGAGGGCAATATTTTCTTAGCATTTCCTCTACCTCCTCATGTTTCTTCTTAGCTTGAAGTGTATCCAACTAAGTAGCTAGATTGTTGATTATATCCTACTTAAAATATGCCAACAAATTAGTAATCTCCATCCTTGAGATTCCACTGGTGGACGACTTACCCATTAATGATTGATAGGCTCTTCATTTCTTTGAAGCTTCCCTAGAATAGTTCTAGCATAATTTATTGATATCCTCCCAAGAGACTTGAGTGATATCTCCTCCTGCCATCAAGTCCAAGGCATCAGTGCAGCTTTCACTAATTCCTCTTAGGAAAAGCAACCTTTTTGAGTCTTCATTGAGTGTATGATGTGGATATTTATGCAAACAAAACAAAAACCTTGAAATGAAATCCTCTTGGCTATCATCTTCCTTTTTCTACATTTTGAAAATGTCACCTCCTCTCATATCACTACCCTTGCAATACTCATATTTTTCAAGGAAATTTTTCTTCATATCTTCCCAAGTTTGCACAGTGTTTCTGCCAACACCCATAAACCATCTTAGTGCGACTTCTTTCAAAGTGGTAGGAAATAGCTTAAGTCTGTGGGCATTGTTGACACAAAATTTTGCAGGGGGCAGTAGTCTTATGGGAAACTTAGCTACCAGGGGACATAGTGCACTTAGCTAAGTGACCTCTAGATTTTATCAAAGTCAACTCTTCGTTTTTAGTGGGGGAGATAAAAGGTTTAGAAAGACAATGGGAAATATTAAAATCTAGACTAGAGGCGATGTGCCAAATCATGAATGAAATTACTTCGGAACAGTGTCGAAAGAAAAGGCTTGAACCATAAACTGTTGTCTATCAAATAGATTATCTAGAAGCACTTCAGACATAAGAATACCCTTAAATTGCATAGCATAATCTAATACAACTTCGGCCAACACAAAAGAGTTCAAACATGATCTGTATTTATTAAGTTGTAGAAGATTACAAAAGTTGAAGAACACGCATTCGTATGCTATAAGAAAGTAAAAGCACAGTCTAAAAATATTATTAAAAGCATGAAAAGTAGAAAAGGCCGAATTCATTGGCACAGTCTGCAAACTTTAAGTTCAATAAAAATATTACAAAGGCTATTCCCAATGCTCGGGAAGTTTTTGTCTATCCAGCAACAAACTAATAAAAGAGAAGAAGAGTTGCTTAAATAAGCCATCCCACCGCCTGAAATTCACATTGAGAAAGATGCCCTGGAAAAACATTGATGTTCTAAATCTCCTCGAGCCGACACCAAATAGGAAGATCGCCTAGTAGCGCACCAGGAAATCCGTCCTCCAAGAAAAGAAGGCCATGCAGCAGCAACAAAGGACACGCGGCACCGAAGAAGAAAACGCAACAGCAAAAAAGAACAAACGACATAGGTGGAAACTCCCAGATAACTGGTGCACAAGAATACACCACGCGTCGAGAACACGGAGCCTGGAAAAAGAATGAGGGACGCCCCAACAAAAAGCTCTGAGAGGAAGCCACGTGGGTGACGTCGAGCAAAAATAACTGTATAGTGGGTCCAGCTCAAGAAACGGCTAGAGAAATCCATGCACAACACACATGGAACCCGGTAGAGGCAAAGCAATACGGAGCAGCAGGAATCTCCATTATGAGGCCACATGGAAAATGTTGAAGATTTGCGAGCGATAAAATACAAGGTGAAGCCATGAAGGAAAGATAACCGCAAAAGCTAGCGGTTCATGAAATAAAGTTCACAGGCATCGGTGGTATAGTCATAGCTTCTACAAAGTATATCAAACTCAAACAAGAATGTATCAGGATCTTCACTTACAAGCCCATAGAACTTAGGAAGGACTGAAGTAGGGATATTTTTGAGGTTATCTACTTCATTCTATTGAGCAATGGGAAAATTAAAAGTTGGTTGGTTCTTCCTATTAGGCCTGTTTCCATTTGCATCAGCCATGCCTATTTGATGAAGTTTCAAAATAAGGGATTCTTCAACTAGATTTTTCTATTCAAGGGAAACTTCAGAGCTGGTCAAGTCAAGAAATATATCAACAAATGGGTGTGGTTCTTCTTCTTCTTCATTTCTAGGCATATTTGGAAGCTCCACTAGCTGAAATGGCTCTAGATTATTAGGAAGGAATCTCCCAAAAGCATCTCTTCTTCTTCTATGCATGCGGTATCAACTCAGTATCAATCAACTCACACAAAGAATGGGTGGGGAGAAATAGTGGATCATAACTTCTAACACTAAGAGAAAATTTCAGAAATACTACAAGAGAAAAACTATCAATGACTCCAAAGGACTTCCTAGTTTGACACCATCCCCAACAACAACACCAAAAAAGTCAGCCTCCAACAATGATTTCAATAACTAAGCCTTTACAGCCATGATTAAGATATTGGACATCTAATCTGAATAGCCATTTTAACCATCATGAAGGTACATTTAAACTGTCAACCCAGGGATATGAACTTGAAATGGGTCAGCACAGTATGTGCACTAGGAACTTCAAAGTAGTCATCTTCATTCTACAGCTAAAAGAGACTTAATGTTGAAATTAAATTGCATGGAAAGAAATAAATTAAATGTTGTAAATTACTCAACAATGAAACTTAAACTGAACATGCATGACAGAAATGAAAATCTAAGCAACAAACAGGAAACTACTTTGCACGTTTTGGCTGTAGCAACAATCACAAGATGAATCCTAGTGGCTATAGGAATAGTCAATTCCAGATTCTTGACTAAGGACTAAACAGAAGCTAATACTAATCTAACTAAACTAAAGGAACACATTACTCACCAAGTGGGGCCCCCTTGGATGAGTATCCTCTAAAAATAATGCAAACTCAGAATCTCATTTCATTCATTGGAAAGTGTAAATACAAAAGTATGTCTGATATTATTATCAGATTGTACAGTAACTTGGTGATCAACTCCCAAAGAAGAAGGATCTGAACCTTATTTATCAACTAAAATAGGGCAGACAACTCCCACTAACTGAGAGGATGCCATTTAGGGAAAGTGGAGAAAAGAGTGGAAGAGCGGTTACCCATGTAGGGGAATCCATTCAGACATGCATGCCCAAACGTGGACTCGACCACTACAGTAACCCCTTTGTTGCTCAATAACATTAAAGATCGCCATAAGGCGGTTACATGTAGTTGTCATGGAATCTTCTGCCATCGTCCTTGGTTGACCTTCGTGCGAGTCCTCTACATGACTAGCTAGCGATTGTATTTCTCAACTTAGCATTCTTAATCATGTTTGCATGGAAATGTTAGTATGCATAATAATTGCATAGCTATAATCACATTAAAGAACATTCATGAATCACATGCAAGATTAATATAGATGGTCCACATAATAGGTTAATATCATTAAAACTGGCAGAAATGGAATTAATCCCAAATATTGTCTTATGGTTTGAGAGAAACTATATAAAAGTATCAACATGCAATATCAAAGTCCGTGGTAAGTTCAACAAATAAAGAAGAGATTCTACCCATAACTAGACCAAAAACTAGACTCATCAACCTCCTTTTTCATTAATTCAACAATTAAATGCAATTCACCCAGCATAACTGACCAATTGCATGCACTCATAATTGAACGAGCAATTAGAATTGATTAGATGAACAAGTTAC
The DNA here is from genome assembly GCA_007115665.2 of Sequoiadendron giganteum. Lineage (NCBI taxonomy): Eukaryota > Viridiplantae > Streptophyta > Pinopsida > Cupressales > Cupressaceae > Sequoiadendron > Sequoiadendron giganteum. Next base: position 644,128,089 of record CM021102.1, read on the forward strand.
AATTTCCTAACAACCAATTCCAATTCATAGATATTTTTCAAAATCTATTCAAACAACTCATTTAAAAATATCAATTTCAATATCATTCAAGTTGCACAATCAAAAGAAATTACATTTAGTTAACATTAAATAATATTCTATTATAATATTTTTTAATTAATTAAATCTTCTAAACATTATATCAAACTTTTAATTTAAATATAATCAAACATAATCATTTAATCTATTATTGCAATTAATCACATTTAAATCCAATACTTACTAGTTAAATCATTTAACTAATTTAAACAAGTCAACTTCTAACATGATGAATACGAACGACATGACAAAATAAAAAATGACATAACAGGACAGACGTCAACCGAAAATGGGTAACGAACAGGTACTAGTTCTTTCAAGAACGATGGCTCACGATAGAGGACCAAACACTATCTCCCTTCAACATATTTATATTGGGTCTTGGCACGCTTAAACCTGACGAAGCAGGTGGAGTCGATGCCTGTACCTACAAACTGCATCAAACGACACTATCAAACATATCAATACATATATCGAAAAACACACCATGAAGAAGAGTTGTAGCATAGCAGGGTACTCACAAGTGAGTAATGCTACACTATCTCTTTCACCAAGACTTACATGCATCATAACATCGTAAACATCAAATATATCATAATAGCATCATTAACACTCATAAACAACATAAACCATAACACACACCTATCCATCATAATGTCGTCATAAGAACATAATCAAATGATCACAATGTCAAATGTATCATCTACAAAGTATAGAAATTAACATAACATCAATGACATAATGAAATAATGTAATGCAACATCCAAAGCAACTAGACGACTAATAACCGGTCAAAAGCAAACTGAAGAAAATAGTATCAGCTAGAGGGACACTACACAAGGACCTCCTTGAAACCTGTCAAAGAATAATTTTGGAAGACTTCCTTTTTAATAATTCGCTCTCTATATTTTGGAATGATGGATGGAGCAATATTCAGATTATACCAAGCACCCAACAAATAGTAATCCTCTCACATGCTCTCAGTAATGCAGAATTAATAATCTTAAAAAGCCTAGCGAGACAATATAAAATTGCTCACATTATTTTTAGGTTTATAGATATTATCAACCATTTCCCCCTAGTTTCCATAATGTGGATTAACTAGTATATTTAATATTGGTTGTAAATTTTATTATATCACATGACACCTTACAAGGTTTTTGCACCACATACAATATGGCAGCGACTATCCAGCCTAAAAATGCACTAAGGCATGGATGTGTCGCATGAAGCCCATCCATGTAGAATTGGCAATCTTGTATGTATGGTGCATAATTTAACCCACAATATCCCACATAGAGTTGCCTTCTGACAAAAACATAAATTACTATCACATGCCATTATTGTAATTTATGCCATATTCAATTAATATATTTTAACTTATTTAATAATTTATTCAAACTTATTTAAATAATTTATTCGAACTTATTTAAATAATTTATTCGAACTTATTTATATAATTTATTTGAACTTATTTAAATAAATTTTTAAACTAATTTTTTTTAATTTAATTATTTTGTTGTGGGATTTTCATTTATGTGAATGACTTTGTCTTTCTTATGGTAGATTATTGAGTAATCACAAATGTTGATTAGGAAAATATAGACAACTAATTTTTAAATGGACTTTGAAATTTATATTCATAATTTTCCATGATATATATTTACAATTTTGGATGATAAAAATGGACTTTAAAATTTAATGATTATTGATTTAGTTAATGAAATTGACTTAGTATAGTTTTTAAAAAAAAAATTAATAAAAATGCTTATAAAAGTTTTTAACTAAGTTAAACAAATATTTGAAAGTAGTTTTCTATTATAAACTTTCATAAGCATTTTTATTAATTTTCATAAGCATACTAGTATATGTATATGTTGTTTCAACATTTGGTGTTATGCAGGACTGTAGGTACCAGGTGTTGACTCCACTCGGATTGTCAGGTCTGAGTGCACCCTACATACCCAATGGTTTTGATGTGGTTAGGGAATTGATAAGAAAGTACCCTCATCTATGTTCATTGTTTCATCTTTTTTTTACCAATGTCATCTACCTATACCTCGTTCTTGTGGGTATTGTTTTATTTCGAGTTATTTACTTCCTTGGTTTTAGCAATGATTGTTAAAGGTTTTGAATATGGCTATTTTGGCATCGTTAAATAAATTGCTTCAATTAAACGATATTCTTTGAAGAGGATAGTTAAATAATTAAATTGTATTTGTCGTGAATGTCATTAATTCTTTTAGAAAATAAAATTTGCTAGATAATATAATTAATGTTATTTATTTTAAGTGGACATTAATTGCCTTATTAATATTACATATTTGTAATTAATTATGGAAATACCATCTAATTTAAATATATGTAAATTAATAAGTTGTTTTTAAAAGATATTTAATTAAAACATTTGGAATTATTATTATCGGGATTAATTATATAATATTGAGTATTTAATTTAATATTAAATGGTAAATTTAAATGTTGCGTAGTTTAAATTGTTTATTGATTTATTTTGGATAATATTTATTGTCATAATGTTAATTATATTTTAGCACGTAAATTATATTGTGTAATTGTTGGAGAAATAGTTAGAAAAGGAAATTGGGTGAAAATGCTTATTTTGAAATGGGAAAAATGAAATTATTGCAAGTGGCTATTTTCATGTGGAGTAAATTTCGGAAATTGATGGCAACTTTCTGATTTTTACTTTTTCTGGATTTTATATCCATTTTGGTGTTTTTTCGAAAGAGAGAGAGAGCTATTTTCTCTGCAATTCATTTTTGAGTTTTCTGGAAAAATTGTAACTCTAGTTTTTAAAATAATAATAATAAGAATATTAGTTTCACTCTAGAAATTTGGTTCTTTGAAATTGGATTTGGATGTTGTCAATCTCATAAATTTGTGGAAGAACATAGTTGGATGGAAGCGTTCGGCACAGTAAATCGTCTCCTATTATTTATCAAGCAAAGGACTCTAGGTAGCAACAGAAAATTCTTTCATTCTTCTTCTTTTCTGTTAAAAGAGAAATGTAAATTATAAAATAGTATTATTTGCTTATCAAAAAATTTGTGCAAAGAATAATGATATCTCTGTGAGCTTTTGGTATGTCTCGAATTGTTGATATTGTGAACCAAATTGTCTCAATTGTTTCTTGAATGTCATTTGCAATCTTTTTATTTCATCTACCTCTTTGTTCCAGTCCATCATCGCTTCATTTATTATTTTAGTCTTATGATTTTGGCTGGCAAAAAAATGTCTAAAGCACATTTCATTCTTGTATGCTTGTCTTCGCCTTGGATCCATTTCGTTCATTGGAATTTCTCAGTCAATTACATTGTAGTTTCTCTTTACCATAGATCTTCTTTATTTTATTTTGGTTGCCTTTCGCATTCTGGCTATTGTATTTTTGGGTGGTTTTGTGTGCTAGGTTGTACCCGCAATTCTTTTGCTTATGCGTTTATTCTATATATATATATATAAGGTCTCCCAAGTTCTGTGTTGTGTTTCGTTCATGTGGGCCTTTTATTTTTGTCGGAGGTGGTTGTGATTATAACGCCTTTGGCATTTTTATTTTTTTTCCCCCATACTCTATTTATATGGCGGCACAACAACATGGGTTGTTGTGCCCAGCTATAAGAGACTCATGCCCTTGTCTTAGCTCTAATTATATGTGTGTGTGTGTGTGTGTGTGTAAAGGTTGTCTTAATGTGTTGTGTATCCTCTGCCACTAAATTATGTGGGATGTTTCAGTTGTAAAATTGATTTGAGTTTTTAATTTATATATGTGTGTGTGTGTTGTACCCAAATCAGTAGAAAATGATTTATTTAATCTGTTGTGTAATGGTATTTTCCAGTAATTTCAGCATTGTTAAAATTATTTATTTGTAAGGATAGGTATATATATGTGTAGTTGTGTGAATGAAGTATTCAATGCTGAAAATAAAATAAAATAAATATATTTTTTATAAAACTCAAATTTAGAGCAATATTAAACAAAATCCTTAATTGTGAAATGATTATGGAAATTTAGATTTTGGAATTAATTTGATTTGGTTAACAGAAATAAGATGAGATAATTAATATTGTGTAAATTAAGTTTTGAAAATATATACAAAATATATATATTTATTTTCATAGTTTAAGTTAAAGTATTCAATTTCCATAATCTATTTGAGAGTTTGAATGAATTGTATAAATGGTGGTTTAGTTGTATTAACTAATTTTAAAATGATGGATTAATTATTTGATATGCAATATGTTTATTCATGTTAAGTTTTATATTGATTGGAAAGAGTAGTTTACTTTACACATTCAATAGTGAGATAAATTCATTAAATGACAAACCTAGTATGTACATAGGAAAGTAGTTGTCGTACTCTGTTAGTGTTTTAGTGGGGTATGTATTGTTTGTAAACTTTTTCATTATTCAATTGGAACGATGTATTGTTGAATGTACTTTATTTATAAATTAGAATATTTGTTGATGATATATTTATTTAAGGAAGAGTTATATGTTGTTACATTTGGAATTTTGGTTTGGTTTGTTTTGTGATGGTTTTGAGATTTCGGGGAATCAGGTGTCATTTCCGTCCCTGGGTAGATGTTTACTTACTTCCAGAGGCTAGGGGAATTTGTGTGTTTGCACATATTTTTATTATATTTCTTTTTATCTTGAGGATGTGTGCATGGGTGGTACCTCCTTGATTCATGGTTTTTGATACATTATGTATTTGTGAGATGGTCATGCCTCATGTGTTTTGTTTAAAGAATGTCCTTTATGTTTTTGAATGATTAGGTACACCCCTTTGCTTGACTTTGGTTTTGGGTAATCGTAGGGAGAGTGGCTCTTCATGGGGGTCGGCACACAAAGTGGTTGCCAGGATAACCCATGGAAGAATTTCCTTAATAAGTGATAACCTAATTAAAGAACTAGTGGGTTGGGTTAGTTAAACTCATAACAAGACTAAACATGTACCCCATCCAAGCCATTAGTGCTCTCAGAGGCTAAGGATGGGATGGGAAGACCTGGTTGGTAAGGTCACTGCCTTGTCTCCATGAAAGGTAAGTGGATCTTCATGAGTCACCCTATGGGGTGGCACCTTGAGATAGGTTGTCTAGTTAACCATAGATGGAGGCAGCTCTTAGTGTTAGGTAGTCTAGTTAATCCATGTAAGGCCATGAGATGACACTCTCCCACTATTCACATTTTTCTTCCCTTTCTTTTGTTGCCTCTGAAGTATTATTATTGTTGTCTATGTTTTTATATGGTTTTGTGTTGGGTGGTGTTAGTCTTTTCTATTTTGACCTTGTTGGATGTGGGTCCTTTCTTGTCAACTCCTTGCACAGGGGGTGGGCCTTCAGGTCCACAAGGTCAAGTGGAATGTGTTACGCACCCATTGGGTTCCCAACTGGTGATTGTGATGCAAAGGCGAATGCAGTGATCTCAGAGCTTCACACGGAGAAAGATTGTACCACATTATGTATTCAATTCTTCATTGTTGTATTATTCCAGATTATGATGTACACTTCCCATTACTATAAGGGAAGCATCTTTGCAATGTATTACTGGTTTCTTAATGTGTTGTATCTGTGGAAATATGCTCCATAAATATAATATTGAACTTGGAAGTTGTATTGCAATAATATGATATTCATGTATTTCTTCATCTATTTTATTTATGTTTGGATGTATGTTTTATTTATACCGCTTCATATTCACGCTTCTATTATTTATTTAGTTTGGTTTTATTTAACAATGTTGTCGGTTGGGTTCATTTTGAGTAGCACAACCATTTAACCCCGTGGGACTAGGTTGATGTCATATGGAATGTATTAATGTTGATTAATTACTTAATTATGGTTAATGTAATTGTTGTTTAAAAAAAAAAAAAAGTTTTTTTTATTGTTAGTTGTTATGTCCTATGGGGTTTACATGGCTAGGTGTTACAACTTTATGTCATAGCCAAGTTAACAACACTGGGTACGGTAGGCTAAGTGAGCTCATTATGTTAACCCTTTTTTCCTAACTTTGAATTTATGTACTCCCTCTTTTTTAGTGCAGAATCATGCCTAGGGGTCGGGGTCGAGGTCGAGGACGTGGTCATGGTCGTGGTCGTGGTCATGGTCATGGTCGTGGTCATGGAGATGGCTGTCATAACTCACCACCTCAGAGCTCCCATGAATCTAAACAAGAGGAACACCAAGGTTCCCAGAATAACCCTGCAGGTGGAGGCTCGAATCTAGAGAAGTTGGGTCAAGGTGATGAGCACTTGTGACAGTTGTTGGAAGAGGTTCTTGGTCATTTTTGGTCCTAGGTAGCAAGAGCAGTGGGTGATCAGAGAGAGAGAGAGCGATCACCGAGGAGGAATGAAATACCGAAAGATCAGGATGTTGTGGCTGCAGGTCATATAAGAGACCTCCTCAGGGAACGTCCTCCCATATTTAATGGCTCTGGTGGAGGATTGGAGGCAGAAACCTGGCTTATTGATTTGGATCAATGTTTTTCTATGCATCCCTATGGTAGAAATACTAGGGAAAGGTGCACCATCATGCACCTTAGAGGATTTGCATCCACATGGTGGCGACTAGAAGAGAAGAAATTGCACTTTGACATCAGTTCAGTGACTTGGGATTTGTTTTTGGAGCGGTTCAAAGCCCGTTTCTTATCTATTCACTAGAGGCAGCGTCGTGAAGATGAATTTCATTATTTAAGGAAAATGGAAATGTCAATAAATCAGTATGAGTGTCACTTCCATGATCTTAAGCAGTACGCTAGGATTGGTAATGATGAGGCTATGCTTGTACAACCTTTTTTCAAGGGTTTGAATGCCCGAATTAGTGGAGGGGTCTGAGTCTTTGAGCCGAAGACTATGGAGGTTTTTGTAGAGAAAGCTCATCTTATGGAGGAAATTTTGACCTTGGCATTAGTAGGCCACACTAGAGTTCAAATCGGTAGTACACCTACTTCTGGTTTTGGTTCTCGAGGTGGGTAGTCTCAGGCTATAGGCCCTTCTAGGGGTCAATTTGCACCAACTAATGGTGGACAGTAGCAACAGTAGTTCCAGCTGAAGAATAAGTCCTCTCATTCTTAGCAGGGCAATAGATTTCAGTCAAGGAAAAATTGTAATTGGCAGAGAATGCAGTGTAACCATTTTGAGTAGCCAACATAGTCTACACAGTCAGCACCTAGTCGGGGTAGCTACCACCTATCTAATGCTCTGTTAGGTGTCAGAGGTTTTGGCCATGGTACTGGTTGTTTCAGTTATAGTTAGCATGGACATATTACTAGACAGTTTCCATAGAGGAGAACTGCAGGGTTTAGTCAGAGGCTGACGACGTCAGAGCCAACAGTTGGAGATGCTGGCAGGTCATATCGAGTTTTTTCCATGGTTGAAAACCGCCAGGTTGATCACTAGGGTACTATGGTGGAGGCATCAGGTGTGTTACAGGAAACTCATATTTCTATCCTTCTTGATTCTGGTACGTCGGATTCCTTTATTTCCTTTTCAGTAGTTAAGCGTTGTAGTTTGGTGGCACCAAAGTAAGGCCTTAAGTGACGAGTTGAATTGGCCTTTGGGGTGAAGGTGTTGGTTGAGTCTCTTGTCCTGGGATGTAGGTTGGAGATTGGTTTAGTTGTGACTTTGATGGATCTTTGGATTCTTCCCTAGGTTCTTATGATGTCGTGTTGGGGATGGATTGGCTAAGTGCACACTGGGCGACAATTGACTGTCGTCATAATTATGTTCATTGTATGGATGATTCTGGCGGAGATGTTGAAATTGTTGGCATTCAAAAGCCTATTTCCTTATGGATAATCTATGCAATGCAGTTGAAGAAGTATTTATGTCAAGGGTGCCAGTTGTTTGCAGTCTCAGTTAATGACCTGGATATGGAGGAGAGTTGAGAAGTGACTTTAGATGATTATCCTCTCCTTAAGGATTTTTCTTATGTGTTTCTAAATGAGATTCTAAGGATGCCACCTAAGCGTGACATCGACTTCAGAATTGATCTTGTTCCAGGAGTTGAGCCTATCTCTAAGGCTCCTTATAAGATGACAACTCAAGATCTCTAGGAGCTCCATTTTCAATTGGAAGAATTGATTGCAAAAGGGTTTATTTGTCCTAGTGTTTCCCCCTGGGGAGCACCAGTCATATTCATGAAAAAGAAGGATGGTTCACTTTGTCTGTGTATTGATTAAGACAGTTGAACAAAGTGATAGTGAAGAATTGCTATCCCTTGCCAATAATTGATTATTTGTTTGACCAAATCAAGGGAGTTAAGGTGTTCTCTAAAATTGACCTCAAGTCAGGATACCATCAGTTGCAGATTATTGAGGAGGATATTCACAAAACTGCATTTTGTACCCAGTACAGACATTACAAATTTACTGTCATGTCATTTGGGTTAACAAATGCACCCTCAGTTTTCATGAGCTTAATGAATGGTAATTTCCGGACCTACTTGGACTGATTTGTGCTCGTCTTCCTCGATGACATCCTAATCTACTCCACAACTATGGAGGATCACAAGGAATATTTGAAACTGGTGTTGCAGTGTTTGAGGGATAACCAGTTGTTTGCAAACTTAGTAAAGTGAGTTTTTTATAAGACAAAAGTGAAATACTTGGGGCATGTTATTTCAGGAGAAGGTATCACCGTGGATCCTTCAAATATCCAAGCTATCATAGAGTGACCTTCTCCCACAAATGTTCCAGAAATTCACAGCTTTATGGGATTGGCGTGCTACTACAGCGATTTGTATAGGGTTTCTCAAAGGTCGCACATCCCATCACCTCTCTGTAGAGGAAAGGGAAAAAGTATGATTGGTCAAAAAAGTGTCAGTCGGCTTTTCAAACTCTAGAGGAGAAGCTAACCAGTACACCTATTCTTGTTGTACCTGACCCGACTCGGGACTTTCTAGTTTGCACAGATGCATCCTTGGAAGGGTTAGGGGTTGTTTTTACGTAAGAGGGTTGGGTGATAGCATATGAGTCATCTAAGCTCAAGGACCATGAGCTAAATTACCCTACACATGACTTGGAGCTGGCCATCGTTGTTCATGCTCTGGTAAGGTGGAGGCATTTTTTTTTGGGCCATAGGTTTGAGCTGCACAGCGACTATCGCAGTTTGCAATATATTTTCATGCAGCTGAATCTTAATGCTAGGTAGAGGAGATGGATGGAGTTCCTCTATGAGTATTATTTTGAGGTAAAATAAATCTAGGGCAAGGAGAATGTGGTGGCAGATGCTCTAATCTATTGATGACATGAGTTATCTTCTTTGACTCTTGAGGTGGACTTTAAGGGTCATATTCTTGCAGCACTTCCTTCGGATAGCTGGTTCTAGGAGTTGAAGTCAGAGATTGAGTTAGGTAGAGTGTTGGAGGGAAGATTTTTCAGTTATACTCTTGAGTCTGATGGACTTGTGATGTTCGGGTTGCATATATGTACCTTCCACTTAGGATCTTCATACCCTAATCATATTGAAGCACATCGAGCTCCCTATTCGACTCATTCGAGAGTTAAAAATTTGTATGCAGATCTTCATCTATTGTATTTCTAGGCGAGGATGAAGAGAGATATAGAAGACCTTGTGGCAAGATGCCTAGAGTGTCAGAGGGTAAAAGCATAGCACCATCACACCGTAGGTCTTCTACAGCCCAATCTCATTCTTGAATGGAAATGGGATATTATATCCATAGATTTCATTGTTGGGTTGCCTTTGTCTTCACGATAGTATGATGCTATCATGGTCACTGTTGATAGGTTGACCAAGGTGGCACATTTCTCTCCCATTCAATCATCCTATACTGCATCATTTGTGGCCATAATTTTCATGGATGATATTGTGAGGCTGCATGGAATCCCATGAAGAATCAATTGTGACAGAGATCTAGTGTTCACTTCTACTTTGTGGACATCATTGCAGTATGCCTTAGGAACCCAGTTGAACTTCATTTTTCCTTACCATCCAAAAATAGATGGACAAACTGAGAGGGTCAATTAGGTTCTCAAGGACATGCTTTATATGTATGTTATGGATTAGCAATCTTGTTGGGAAGACTATTTGCACTTGGTTGAGTTTTCTTACAACAACAGTTACCATAGTTCAATCATGATTCAACCATTCCAAGCATTGTATGGTGGCTCGTGTCAAACTCCTTTGAGTTGGTACTATTTATAGGACATGGTTCTTCTTAGGCTGGAGATGCTATAGGATATGGAACAACAAGTCACTCGCATCAGAGAACACCTGGTAAAGGCTCAGGATAGGCAGAAGAAGTATGTCAATGCTCATAGGGTTGATCATCAGTTTTTTGTGGGTGATCGAGTGTTTCTTTGAGTGCGTCCATGAAAGAGCCCTATCCGTTACAGGAAAGGCTCCAAGTTGGCACCTCATTTTCTCGGTCTATTTGAGGTTCTAGAGATGATTGGTCCCATTTCTTACCATTTAGCCTTGTCGCCCAGCCTATTGCGCATACATGATGTGTTCCACATTTCTATTCTTAGGCCTTATATTCCCTGATATATCTCATGTACTAGATTGGAATTCTTTACAGGTCGAGGATGGGAAGCTCGCACTAGAACTTGTGGTTGTTCTTCAACTTAGGAGGCTCATTCTTAAAGGCAGAGAAATTAATCAGGTGTGGGTCCAATGGGACCCTAATGATGAGTCTTCAGCAACATTAGAGGATGCATCCTGCATCTGAGAATCTTTTCCTTCTTTTTTTTTTGGCTTGCAGGAGTAAGCCTAGTTCTAGGAGGGAGGATGTAGTGCATCTCATGTTATTGATACATTATGATACTATTATGTGTGTGTTTTTATATTGTTTTATTATGTGTTATGTTTTTATGCATACTTGATACTTTGATAGACATTTTTTTTGTCATGTTGTTAGGTTGGTGGACAGTTCTACTTCTTTGCTTATGATATGTGGACACATGTGTTGGATATTTATGCTTATGCTATTGTTACTGATCATTTTATCATGATGATGTTGTTTAGATTTTGATTACCGTATGTGATTTCGATAAGAGGGATGGTGTTGCATTGCTCCTTCGTGAGCGCTTTGCCTCACTACAATTCTCTTTCATAGTGAATTTGATTATGAGTTTATATGTATATGTATATGTATATGTTGTTTCAACATTTGGTGTTATGTAGGACTGCAGGTACCAGGTGTTGACTCCACTCGCATTGTTAGGTCTGAGTGTGCCCTACAAACCCAATGGTTTTGATGTGGTTAGGGAATTGATAAGAAAGTACCCTTGTCTATGTTCATTGTTTCATCATTGTTTACCAATGTCATCTATCTATACCTCGTTCTTGTGGGTATTGTTTTATTTCGAGTTATTTACTTCCTTGGTTTTAGCAATGATTGTTAAAGGTTTTGAATATGGCTATTTTGGTATCGTTAAATAAATTGCTTCAGTTAAACGATATTCTTTGAAGAGTATAGTTAAATAATTAAATTGTATTTGTCGTGAATGTCATTAGTTCTTTTAGAAAATAAAATTTGCTAGATAATATAATTAATGTTATTTATTTTAAGTGGACATTAATTGCCTTATTAATATTACATATTTTTAATTAATTATGGGAATACCATCTAATTTAAATATATGTAAATTAATAAGTTGTTTTTAAAAGATATTTAATTAAAACATTTGGAATTATTATTATTGTGATTAATTATAACATTGAGTATTTAATTTAATATTAAATGGTAAATTTAAATGTTGTGTAGATTAAATTTTGTATTGATTTATTTTGGATAATATTTATTGTCATAATGTTAATTATATTTTAGCATGTAAATTATATTGTGTAATTGTTGAAGAAATAGTTAGAAAAGGAAATTGGGTGAAAATGCTTATTTTGAAATGGGGAAAAATGAAATTATTGCATGTGACTATTGTCATGTGGAGTAAATTTCGGAAATTGATGGCAACTTTTCGATTTTTACTTTTTATGGATTTTATATCCATTTTGGTGTTTTTTTCGAAAAGAGAGAGAGAGAGATTTTCTTTGCAATTCAATTTTGAGTTTTCTAGAAAAATTGTAACTCTAGTTTTTTAAATAATAATAATAAGAATATTAGTTTTGCTCTGGAAATTTGGTTTTTTGAAATTGGATTTGGTTGTTGTGAATCTCAAAAATTTGTGGAAGAACGTAGTTGGTTGGAAGCATTTGACACAATAAATCATCTCTAATTATTTATCAAGCGAAGGACTCCAGGTAGCAACAAAAAATTCTGTCATTCTTCTTCATTTCTGTTAAAAGAGAAATGTAAATTACAAAATCGTATTATTTGCTTATCAAAACTTTTGTGCAAAGAATAATGATATCTCTGTGAGCTTTGGTATGTCTCGAATTGTTAATATTGTGAACCAGATTGTCTTAATTGTTGCTTGAATGTTGTTTGCAATTTTTTTTATTTCATCTACCTCTTTGTTCCAGTCCATCATCGTTTCATTTATTATTTGTCTTATGAGTTTGGCTAGCAAAAAAACGTCTGAAGCACATTTCATTCTTGTATGCTTGTCTTTGCCCTAGATTTGTTTCGTTCATTGGAATTTCTTAGCCAGTTATATTGTAATTTCTCTTTACCAGAGATCTTTATTTTATTTTGGTTGCCTTTCGCATTTTGGCTATTGTATTTTCAGGTGGTTTTGTGTGTTGGGTTAAACCCACGATTCTTTTTCTTATATTTTTTCTCTCTCTCTCTCTCTCTCTCTCTCTCTCTCTCTCTCTCTCTCTCTCTCTCTCTCTCTCTCTCTCTCTCTCTCTCTCTCTCTCTCTCTCTCTCTCTCTCTCTCTATATATATATATATATATATAAGGTCTGTCAAGTTTTGTGTTGCGTTTCGTTCTTATGGGCCTTTTTTTTTGTCAAAGGTGGTTGTGATTATAAAAACTTGGGTGTTTTATTTTTTCCCCATACTCTATCTATATGGCGGCACAACAACATGGGTTTTTGTGCGCAGCCAAAAGAGACTCGCGCTCTTGTCTTAGATTTTATTTTATATATATATATATATATGTGTGTGTGTGTGTGTGTGTGTGTGTGTAAAGGATTTCTTAATGTGTTGCGTATCCTCTGCCATAAAATTATGTGGGACATTTCAGTTGTAAAATTGATTTGAGTTTTTAATTTATATGTGTGTGTGTGTGTTGTACCTGAATCTATAGAAAATGATTTATTTTATTTTCTATGTGATGGTATTTTCTAGTAATTCCAACATTATTAAAATTATTTATTCGTAAGGACATATATATATATATATATATATGATTAGATATATATGTGTAGTGTGAATGAGGTATTTAGTGTTGAAACTAAAAGAAAAGAAATATATTTTTATAAAACTCAAATTTAGAGCAATATTAAATAATATCCTTAACTGTGAAATGATTATGGAAATTTAGATTTTGGAATTAATCTGATTTGGTTAACAGAAATTTGATGAGATGATTAATATTATGTAAATTAAGTTTTGAAAATATACACAAAATATATATACTTATTTTCATAGTTTAAGTTAAAGTATTCAATTTTCATAATATATTTGAGAGTTTGATTGAATTGTATATGTGAACCCCAATCCTATACCTACACAAACATGGCAAACAAACACAATATTAGATCCATATGCAAGTTAGAACTAAGATTCCCCATGAAATTCATTAGCAATTGTAATAACCCTCTGTTTTGCTCTGTTGTGTGAACGATGTTGTTCTCCTTTTTATGTTTTAGTTTATGTTTGCACTTTGACTATGTACTTGGTTACGGTTGATCACTATTTTATCATGATGTATCTTGATGTGATGATATTGTATTTTGATGTTATTATTATGGCGTGTTTTGAATTAGCATAAGTGGATATTCAAATTAATGATGTTTTATGCTTCTGATTAAGGTGCTATATTAGATACGTTAGATAGTAATATTGTATTGGTGAAGAGGACGGTATCGCATCACTCGCTTGCGAGCATCCTGTGATTCTATGATTTCCCCTTCACGGTGTGCCTTATTTATGAAATATTTATGCATGAGGATATATTTTGTGTTCCCAGGTTGACAGGTACAGGACATCGACTCCACCTGGTTTCACAGGTTTGAGCGTGTCCATTGTCCAACGGCATTCGATTGGGAGATAGTAGCTAGGTTTTTTGTGCCAAGTCATCACCCTAGTCATAGTGTGTCATCAAGTTTTAGTTAGGTTAAGTTGATTTAATGTTGTTCATCTGGCCTTGATTTCAATTAAAATTGCAAGTTAGAAAAAGGTTAAAATATATGCTTTGGTAGTTAAATTGTCAACTAACTTTATCTGGTTTATGTTGAAATATTATTTAATTTATTAATAAATAATTTATATCTTGGATTAGATTTAGTTTATTGATAATTAAATTAATTGTTTTGAAATAAATTAAGTTTTTTCCATTTTGGAGTTAATAGATTTTGTGTGAAATTGAGAAAATTGAAAGGATGAAAATTTACAAAATAAAGGAAAATGAATTGAATTGCATTTTTAGAAAGTTTGAATTCAAAAATTAGAAAGAAGAAGATATTTGTTATTCTGTTTTCAAAAATTAATGAGGGTGGTTGCATGATATTTGTTTGAATTTTCTTTATTATTTAAAAATGCTTCACAAGTTTTACTCTCAACAAGCATGAAATTTTGAAAGTGGAAGAGGAAGAATTTTTGCATTTTGTGGATTTTGGATTGAAGCTGTGAAAATTGGTGGAGCTGAAGTTGGAATCAAAGCAGGAATCGGTGCACCATCTGGACCTCCTCCAACTCAAGAATACCAGGTTCATGTTGTTCTTTTTAAAATTTATTTGTTTGAAAATATATTTACTTACATTTTGTTGTTGAAATATCGTGTTAAAAGAACATTTAAATTCCTCTGATAGATTTGCAAAAACAAACCCAGTTTGTTTCTTGTCTTCAAATTTGAAGAAAAACCTCTTTTTAGAAAAATAAATGCTTCAAAAAAAATGATATTCTTGGTTGTGACTGTTAATTTCAATTTTTTTTTTCTCAATTTGCTTGCAAATTCAGACTGTGTAAATTTATTTATATATATATATATTTTTTATATATTTCATTATGTGAGGTTATGCTAGCGAATTTTTTTATAAAAAAAATGATAAGATAGAGTTTTTTTTTAAATCCTGTTTCGGATTTAAAATCCATTTTTTTTCCTATGTGAACTTTTTTTTAAAAACAATAAAAATATAAAAAAAAACAAGGAGGGGAGGCCCTGGGGGCTCACCCCCACCGCGCCCCCATGGGAGGCGAGTGGGGGGGAGTCGCACACAGCACGACCTCCTTTAACCCCTGTGGTTGTTGTATGAACAACCACCACCATTGTTGGCGGCGTTGTGAACAGCGCCTCCAACAATGGGGTCGGTTGTGCATACAATTGTTGCCCCCTGTTGGTGTTGGCGCGGCGTCCAAGAATGCGTGTCATAAATTTCGTGGGTTGCCTTTTTTTTTTAATAAAAAAAACATGCATTTTTCATAATAATATTCTATTAATATATATTATAATATTAAAATATTATTATATACTATGATAAATAAAATATATTTTAATATTTAATATTATAGTATATAATATTATAATATGATATATATACATTTTTTAATTAAATATAAATATATATGTATATATAATATATATATAAACACATGAGTGTATATATATGTATATATTATGTGTATATGTATATATTAATATCATGATTTGTTGAGGGCACGAATTAAATTTAATAGAGGAAATAAAAAAAAATAAGCATGATGAATTTAGTTAAATCATGGATTTCTTTTAAAACGTTTTTTTTTAAAAGAAGAATAGTATTGATATTAAATAATACGTTTTCAAGACAAGTTGATTGTTTTTAGATGGTTATATTGAATGAGGGGGTAATAATTATTTTATAACATTGAATTTTGTTTTATATGATTATCTAGTTAAATTATCTTTATTTAAGTGCAAGTAAGGAAATTAGATAATTAGTGATAATTTCTCTTTTACTTGAAAAGATGTATTTAATTCAGTTTATTTAATGCGACAAATTGTTGAATGATAATGAGGAAATGGATTTAATGAATCCAAAGTAGATTTAATTCTCGCCTTGATTTTGAACTATTCCTGTTATCGTTTGGGAAATTTGGGTTATAGAATTTGACAAGTCTTCCACTTGGATTTCAATTTCATGGGTTGTCGTAATGTGTTAGTCAACCTTTGGATTGCCTTGGGTAGTGTGTTTAACTGTAACCAATTTGTTACCCGATTATCACAAACGGGAATGTGTAGACTATATGCCATGGATAGGGATGTGATATCCTTATGTCGCATTTGTGTACCCTTAGATTGTGGAGTTGTTCCATGTGTCGTCTTAGAGGAGTGGCTTGTAACAAGGGTCAGCACACAAAGTGGTGCCAAGATAACTCATTGCAAGTTAGTTAATCCATTGATAACATAATTAACTGATTAGAGTATCACGTAGTATCAAACACTTAATAAGATAAATATGCCTCGCTCATGAATGCAAGGGCTTGTAAAGACTTGGGTTGAGACGAGAAGGCCTGGAATGAAAGATCGTTATCTTGTCTCTACGAAAGATAATTGATTCTGCATTGGATTACATGAGGGGCCGAAAGTCGTTAGAGGTTACCAAGATAACCCAAGATGGGGGTCGGGGCCTAGGAAGACTCACCAGGATAACCCATGTAACATTGTGATGACACTTCTCCTAAGTCAACTGTATGTTCGCATCAGTGATGCAATTGATTATGTAATTTTGGAAGCATTGTAACTATTGAGTTAAGTGATGTATTTGTATTTATTTCAGTTCAGTTATGTGTTAGCCTATGTCTTGAGGTAGATGGTCTTGGCTAGAAATATTTGTTACTATCTCCTAGCACGGGGGGTGGACCTTTGGGTTCCACTTGGTTGGGTGGAACGTGCACCTTACTCCGTTGGGTTTTTCTTCTTGATCGTGTGGACGGGACTTCCATTTGGAGAGCTCGTATGTGTTTTATTTCTTAATTAAATAAATGACATGGTTTAATTCATGTTTTTTGTTGAGGTTCTATATAACCTTTGTCTCGTAACCTTAGAGGTTGTTGGCTTTAGATAGTTAACTTTCTTATTATTGTACTTAAACAAAAAAAAATTAGTTTGTTTAAGTAGTTGTTTGCAACTTCCTCTAGGGTTGTGTGGCGGGGTGCTACACATGGTATCAGAGCCTAGGTTTAAACATTGGGTACTCTAGGATTATGATAGACCCATTAAGCTTTTAGTTTTTTAGGTATTGAGTTATGTATCTTGCCTAATACCTTGATATGTCTGTGTAGGATTATGCCTCCCAAATGTGGAAGAGGTAGAGGGCGTGGATGTGGTCGTATAGGTGGTTGTAGTGGGAGTCAGCATGACTCTCCTCCTCTTGTTCCTCTTATACCAGATCAAGAGGAACACCAGGCATCTCAGAATGCACCAGGGGTTAGTGATCGTCAGCAGGATCCACCAGGGATTGAGGTTGTGCGTAGAGCGCTTGAGGAGGCTTTGGCCCTCCTGGGTCAGAGGCAGGTAGAGGTTCAGGTTAATCCAGTTGTGAGGGAAGTTCCACCCCAGTCTGAGTCACACATGAGGGACCTACTCGGGGCACATCCTCCATTATATCATGGATCTGGTACTGTTTTAGAGGTCGAGACTTGGCTTATAGACCAGGATAGGTGTTTTACCATGCACCCGTATGGCAGTAACACCAAAGCCCGTTACGCTATCATGCAGTTGAGAGGGTTCGTATCCACATGGTGGAGGCTAGAGGAGCAGAAACTCCATATTGAAATTCACTCAGTATCTTGGGAGATCTTCCTAGAGCGATTCAGAGCTCGTTTCCTATCTGAGCATTGGCATCAGTGTCGAGGTGATGAGTTTCATGCCTTGCGCCAGATGGCCTTATCTGTTGAGCAATATGAGTGATGCTTTTATGAGCTCAAACAGTTTGCAGGGATTTGTGACGATGAGAGTATGTTGGTGCACCATTTTGTCAGGGGCTTAAATGCCCGTCTCAGCGGTGGTGTGAGGGTTTTCGAACCCAAAACCATGGAGGTAGCAGTAGAGAAAGCATGCCTTGTTGAGGAGAATCTGACTATGGCTCTTGGAGGTCACATGAGTGTGCCGATTTATCAGGAGTTCAGTGGTAGGGACTAGTGCTCGAGGAGGTCAGCCTCAGGGAGCTATACCACCTAGATCTCAGCAGGGGCCATCTCAGGGTGGTCAGTAGCAGCAACAGGTATCATAAGGGAAACCTAAAGGTTTCCAGCAGAGGTAGGGGGATAGAAATTGGAGGCGTGCAAAACGCTTCAGCTATGATCAGCCAGCATAGAGTTCACATTCTACTTTCAGGGGTAGTGCGCAGCAGTCTAGCACACCATCTGGGAGTAGAGGTTATGGTAGAGGTACAAGGTGTTTTTCTTGTGGCCAACAAGATCACATAGCTAGAATGTGTCCCAACAGGGGCACATCAGGTTTCTCTCAGGGACCAGTGGCATATAAGCTGAGAGTTGGTGATGCAGGCAGAGGGCATCGGGTTTTTGCAGCGGTTGATAACCACCAGGCATAGTATCAGGGCACTGTCATCGAGTCTTATGGTATGTTGATGGGTAACCCAGTTACCATCTTATTTGATTCAGGAGTGTCAAACTCCTTCATTTCTACATCAGTCATGACGCAATGTAGATTGGGTGTGGTAAGGCAAGTCAATAGGTGGCAGGTAGAGTTAGCCTCGGGTGCGAAAGTCACATCGCATTCCCTTATGCCAGAGTGTAGATTGGAGGTTGCACCTCTCCAGACTACAATGGACCTTTGAGTTATTCCTTTAGGTTCTTATGACATTGTCGTAGGGATGGATTGGTTAGAGGCACATAGTGCGGTTATGGATTGTCGACATAAGTCGATCCGATGCAATGAGACATCTGGCAGAGAGGTAGAGATATTGGGAGTCCAGAGGGTGATTTCCTTGAGGGTCATCTCAGCTATGCAATTGAGAAGGTGTGTGCATCAGGATTGCCAGTTGTTTGTTGTCATAGTGGATGACTTGGATCTAGGAGGTGGAGAAGACAAAGTTTCTCTTGATACTCATCCCATTCTTCAAGAGTACTCTGATGTCTTTCCAAATGAGATTCTAGGGATGCCACCTCAGAGGGACATAGACTTCAATATTGACCTTATACTTGGATCAGAACCCATTTCTCGAGCTCCTTATCGTATGACCACCCAAGAACTGAAAGAGCTTTGTTTGCAGCTTGAGGAGTTGTTAGAGAAGGACTTCATTTTCCCTAGTGTTTCACCATGGGGAGCACCAGTCATCTTCGTGAACAAGAAGGATGGTTCAATTCGGTTATGTATTGATTACCGACAGTTGAACAAAGTGACCATCAGGAGCCGATATCCGCTTCCTAGGATTGATGATCTATTTGATCAGATCAAGGGTGCCACCATATTTTCAAAGATTGATCTTAAGTCAGGATATCATCAGCTTCAGATCTTTGACTCAAACATCCATAAGACAACATTTTGAACGCGGTATGGTCACTATGAGTTCACAGTAGTACCATTCGGGTTGACAAATGCACCATTTGTGTTCATGAGTCTAATGAATGGTGTATTTTGTACATACCTAGATAGATTTTTCCTTGTGTTCCTTGATGACATTCTGATTTATTCCAAAACAATGGTAGAGCATGAGGAACATTTTTGGCAGGTATTGCAATGCTTACGAGATAATCAATTGTTTGCTAACCTATCGAAGTGTGAGTTCTTCAAGTCTAAGGTTCAGTATTTGAGGCATGTGATCTCAAGGGAAGGTATTTCAATGGATCTTGCAAAGATCCAAGCGATCTTAGATTGGCCTATGCCCACGAATGTGGCAGGGATACGTAGCTTTATGGGGCTAGCAGGTTATTACAGATGCTTTGTGCAGGGTTTTTTGAGGATAGGTTATCCTATCACCACCCTTCAGAGGAAAGGGAAGAGGTTCGAGTGGTCAGAGAAGTGTGAGGCAACATTTTAGAATTTAAAGGAGAAGTTGACTAGTGCACCGATACTAGCGATACCGAATTCGACTGGGGACTTTGTAGTTTTTACAAATGCATCCTTGGAGGGTTTAGGTGCAGTGTTGATGCAGGAAGGTCGAGTCATTGCATATGAGTCATGGAAACTCAAGGATCATGAGTTGAATTACCCGACACATGATCTTGAGTTAGTGGCAGTTGTGCATGCATTGACAAGATGGAGGCATTTCCTTCTTGGCCATAGGTTTGAGTTGCACAGTGATCACAGGAGTCTTCAGTATATCTTCACGCAACCCAAACTTAATGCTAAGCAGAGGCGTTGGATGGAGTTTCTCTGTGAATATGACTTTGAGGTGAAGTATATCCAGGGAAAGGAGAATTTCATAGCGGATGCACTGAGTAGATGGAGGCATGAGATATCTGAGTTGACTCTAGTCGTGGATCTGCGGAGTCAGATTCTTTCTACCCTTCCAGTAGATAGTTGGTACCAGGAGGTTAGGACAGTGATAGAGGCAGGTAGACCTCTTGAGGGAAGACACTCAGGATATTCTCTAGATTCAGATGAGTTATTGAGACACATGGGACACATATACGCTCCTTCATCAGATGGTCTTTGCACCTTGGTCATGGCTAAGGCACATCGTGCACCTTATTCAGCCCATCCTAGGGTGAAGAAGATGCATGCAGATTTGTGTCAGTTGTATTTTTGGCCAGGGATGAAGCGAGATATCATGGATTATGTGTCACGATTTCTAGAGTGTCAGCGAGTTAAGGCTGAACACCAGCATCTAGCAGGGCTTTTGCAACTGCATTTGGTACCAGAGTGGAAGTGGGATATAATCTCATTGGATTTCATTATTGGTTTACCCAACTCTTCGAGATGGCATGATGCGATTATGGTGATAGTTGATAGGTTGATGAAGGTGGCACACTTCTCACCTATGCACTCATCCTATACCACATCGTCCGTAGCTAGAGTTTTCATGGAGGACGTAGTGAGGTTACATGGTGTTCCACGTCGGATTATCTCTAATAGGGATCCAGTGTTTACCTCAGCTCTTTGGACTTCATTACAGCATGTGATGGGGACACAATTGAACTTCAGTTTAGCATATCACCCAGAGACAGATGGACAGATTGAGAGGGTCAATCATATCCTTGAGGATATTTTATGTATGTATGTGATGGACTAGCAGACACGATGGGAGGATTATCTCTATTTGGTAGAGTTTTCTTATAATAATGGTTTCCAGAGTTCTATCGGCATGCCTCCATTCTAGGCATTGTATGGGAGACCATGTCATACTCCCTTGAGTTGGGATTGACTAGAGGACAGGATAGTGTTGGGTCCTGAGATGTTGGAGGATATGGAGCAGCGGGTGGATAGGATTATAGAGCACTTGGTGGCAGTGCAGGATAGGCAGAAGAAGTATGTGAATGCGCATAGAGTGGATTGTCAATTTTTTGTAGGCGATAGAGTCTTCTTGCGGGTGCGTCCATGAAAGAGTCCCATCCATTATGGGAAGGGCTCTAATTTGGCGCCTCGCTTTTTCGGACCTTTCGAGATACTCAAGAAGATTGGTCCAGTTGCTTATCATCTTGCTTTACTACCCAGTTTCTCATGCATTCACGATGTTTTTCATGTTTCAGTTCTTCGGCCATACCATCCAGACATTTCTCATGTCCTTGATTTGAATGCATTACATGTAGAGGACAAGTAGCTAGCTTTGGAGCCTGTGGCCATAATGGAGCGCAAAACACTCGCTCTTCGAGGGTGAGATATTGATCAGGTTAGGATCCAGTGGGATCCTAGGGATGACACATCATCCACATGGGAGGATGTAGCTAGAATGAGGGAGCTTTATCCCTATTTTTTCGCAGGCTTCCAGGAGTAAGCCTGACCCTAGGGGGGGAGGATGTAATACCCCTCCATTTTGCTTTTTTGTGCGAACGATGTTGTTCTCCTTTTTATGTTTTAGTTTCTGTTTTCTCTTTGACTATGTACTTGGTTACGGTTGATCACTATTTTATCGTGATGTATCTTGATGTGATGATATTGTATTTTGATGTTATTATTATGGCATGTTTTGAATTAGCATAAGTGGATATTCAAATTAATGATGTTTTATTCTTTTGATTAAGGTGCTATGTTAGATATGTCAATTAGTAATATTGTATTGGTGAAGAGGATGGTATCGCATCACTCGCTTGCAAGCGCCCTATGATTCTATGATTTCCCCTTCACGGTGTGCCTTATTTATGACATATTTATGCATGAGGATATATTGTGTGTTCGCAGGTACAAGACATCGACTCCGCCTGGTTTCACAGGTTTGAGTGTGTCCATTGTCCAACGGTATTCAATTGGGAGATAGTAGCTAGGTTTTTTCGTGCCAAATCATCACCCTAGTAATAGTGTGTCATCAAGTTTTAGTCAGGTTAAGTTGCTTTAATGTTGTTCATCTGGCCTTGATTTCAGTTAAAATTGCAAGTTAGGAAAAGGTTAAAATATATGCTTTGGTAGTTAAATTGTCGATTAACTTTATCTGGTTTATGTTGAAATGTAATTTAATTTATTAATAAATAATTTAATCTTGGATTAGATTTAGTTTATTGATAATTAAATTAATTTTTTTCAAATAAATTAAGTTTTTCCATTTTGGAGTTAATAGATTTTGTGTGAAATTGAGAAAATTGAAAGGATGAAAATTAACAAAATAAAGGAAAATTAATTGAATTGCATTTTTATAAAGTTTGAATTCAAAAATTGGAAAGAAGAAGATATTTGTTATTTTGTTTTCAAAAATTAATGAGAGTGGTTGCATGATATTTGTTTGAATTTTCTTTATTATTTAAAAATGCTTCACAAGTTTTTCTCTCAACAAGCATGAAATTTTGAAAGTGGAAGAGGAAGAATTTTTGCATTTTGTGGGTTTTGGATTGAAGCTATGAAAATTGGCAGAGCTGAAGTTGGAATCAAGGCAGGAATCGATGCACCATTTGGACCTCCTCCAACTCAAGAATACCAGGTTCATGTTGTTATTTCTAAAATTTATTTGTTTGAAAATATATTTACTTACATTTTGCTGTTGAAAAATAATGTTAAAAGAACATTTAAATTCCTCTAATAGATTTGCAAAAACAAACCCAATTTGTTTCTTGTCTTCAAATTTGAAGAAAAACCTCTTTTTAGAAATAAAATGCTTCAAAGAAAATGATATTCTTGGTTGTGACTATTAATTTCAATTTTATTTTTCTCAATTTGCTTGCAAATTCAGACTGTGTAAATTTATTTATATATATATATTATATATTTCATTATGTGGGGTTATGCTGGCAAATTTCTTTATAAAAAAAAAAAAAAAGATAGAGCTTTTTTAAAAACCCTATTTCAGATTTAAAATCCATTTTTTTTCTTGTGTTTTAAAAAAAAATAATAATAGGGAGGGGAGGCGCTGGGGGCTCACCCCCACCACACCCCCATGGGAGGCAAGTTGGGGGGAGCCATGCCCAGCGCGACCCCCTTTAACCCCTGTGGTTGTTGTATGAACAACCACCGCCATTGTTGGTGGTGCTATGAATAGTGCCTCCAACAATGGGGTCGACTATGCATACAGTCGCCGCCCCCTGTTGGTGTTGGCACGGCGTCCAAGAATGCACGCCCTAAATTTCGTGATTTGCCCTTCTTTTTTTTTATAAAAAAAACATGTATATTTTCATAATAATATTTTATTATTATTTATTATGATTAATATAATATATTTTAATATTTTAATATTTAATATATGCCTCGCTCATGAACGCAAGGGCTTGCAAAGACTTGGGTTGAGACGAGAAGGCCTGGAATGGCAAGATCGTTATCTTGTCTCTACAAAAGATAATTGATTCCGCATTGGATTACATGAGAGGTTGGAAGTCGTTAGAGGTTACCAGGGTAACCCGACATGGGGTCTGAGGCCTAGGAAGACTCACTAGGATAACCCATGTAACATTGTGATGACACTTCTCCTAAGTCAACTGTATGTTCGCATCAGTGATACAATTGATTATGTGATTTTGGAAGCATTGTAACCATTGAGTTAAGTGATCTATTTGTATTTATTTCAGTTCGGTTATGTGTTAGCCTATGTCTTGAGGTAGATGGTCTTGGCTAGAAATCCTTGTTACTATCTCCTAGCATGGGGGGTGGACCTTTGGGTTCTACTTGGTTGGGTGGAACGTGCACCTTACTCCGTTACATTTTTCTTCTTGATTGTGTGGACGAGACTTCCAGTTGGAGAGCTCATATGATCCAGTTTACTTTCATACCCTATTTAGTTCATATGATCTTGTGATTTATTACCCCTCATTTGTTATCGAGGTGGAAGTTGTAATTGTAACCTTAATCATTGGACTTGCCTCATTCAGGGAATGAGAGATGTAACTATATTGTTTAATTATGGATAATTGAAATTGAAAGTTATCTCTATGCTTGATGTAAATTATCTTATTTGGAGTGTATGTGTTTTATTTTCTTAATTAAATAAATGACATGGTTTAATTCATGTTTTTTGTTGAGGTTCTATATAACCTTAGAGGTTGTTGGCTTTAGATAGTCAACTTGCTTATTATTGTACTTAAACAAAAAAAAAAAGTCTGCTTAAGTAGTTGTTTGCAACTTCCTCTAGGGTTGTGTGGCGAGATGTTACAGCAATGCTCAAAATAGGAAAATATGAAAATCAAGACAATAAAAGCAATTAAATCCTATTTAAACATGCAAATCCTCAATCCCATGGGGGAGTTGGTGTCAATTATGTGTAGAAATTGGCCATTTCCCAACTCCTTTGTAAGCTTGATGATATGATGAAAATTTATCCACTTTGTTGATGAAGAACAAGATGAACTCCTTAAAAAATCCTACAATAACCTAGCTATGGTGATGGAAAATGCTCAAGAAATATATGAAGTGGCTCTAAATATGAAGATAATAAATTTGCATTAAAATTGTGGATGATGAATGAGAGAAATATTCTCTCATTTATAGATTTCAAATTGGAAGAAAGAGAAAGATTTGAGCGATGTCGGATCATTCAACATCCAATGGCCAAGTGTCACTTGTCAAGTGTGAATTGGGGAAGGTTGTGCACATTTTGATGAATGAGCCAATAAATGATATTAGATTCAAATTTTGAATTTGAGAGTTGGCAAGTTGGAGGGACAGAGGAATGAAGTCAATGTCACTTGGTTCAAGGCTAAGGACATGTAAGAGACATTAAATACCTTGCTAGAAGTACCCATCCCTTTTGGAGGGATTTTTGAATTGAAAGAATATTCCACAAAAGATGTCCTTTTGAATGGAAATTGATGATTTAATAAATCAAATAAATTGATGTATTGTGCAAGTTACAAAATCAAGAGGATTGAAGTGATTAGGATTAAATTAATCAAAAGGTTAATTAATTTAATGAGGGATTAGATTTAATCGTGATTTGATTAATTTAGATGAAGATTAGATGATTTGACCATTTTGACTTAGATTTTAGGATTTATTTAAATAAAAGTTGAGAGGAAAATGATTTTAGATTTAATTAAATAAAATTTGATTTATTTTATTAAAGAAGGTGATGTTAGATTAAATCAAATAAAAATTAATTTATTTAATTTAAAGAGATGACTTTAGAGATTAATTAAATAAAGTGAATTATTTAATTAAAAGGGTGATTATAGGATTAATTAAACAAAATGATTTATTTAATTAATAGAAGAGAATGACTTAATCAGATAAATTTGATTTATTTAATTAAGAGAGGAAATATGATGAATTTAATCAAATAAAGATTATTCAATTAAATTAATTAGAAAAGGGGATGATTTAAGAAGGAACAATGTTAGTAAGATTAGGATAAGGTGTGTAGGATCAACTTGTATATTTTTTGTGTCTACAATATAAATGGTGGTTTAGTTGTATTAACTAATTTTAAAATGATGGAGTTATTATTTGATATGCAATATGTTTATTCATGTTAAGTTTTATATTGATTGGAAACATTAGTTTACTTTACACGTTCAATAGTGAGATAAATTCATTGTGTTTGATTATTTTAAATGGCATACCTAGTATGTACGTAGGCAAGTAGTTGTTGTACTTTGTTTTGATTAGAGGTAAAAAAATGGGTTTTGAAGGGGATCAAAACCCTTTACAAAAAATAGCAACTGATAAAAAAAGAAAACATCAATACGCAACAATCAGCCCAACGACGGCAAACCAACAGCTAAAAAGAAACCAAAAAGAAGGTAGCCAGCCAACAGCACTACATATTGTTCAGAATCTCTATAGATTACATATCAGTAGAAACCATCTTCTGCACATTCTCCACAGTATCAAACACCTCAACACCAGAGGTCCCAACCTGAGCTTTCATTTTGTTTCTAGTTTTGACCCCCAACCCACCAATTTTTACCTCATCACTCAAAACACTACCTTTAACAACATCCTTCTCACCAGCACAACCCACATCCAACAGCTTGCCCCCAGCAATGGTACCATCAATAGACACAGTATCTTTTCTCTTCTTCGTCATAATCACAAGGGAGATCACCTTGGTAGAATCCGAAATGCCCAAAACCTTAGAGGTATCCCCACTCTTCATCACAACTTTCCACATTTTATCAAATTTATCCTCAAGGGATAAGATTCTACCTTCCAAATTATGTTTCAAATTAATGGTTTCCTCTACCACAGTATTAGCCACAATATTAAGAGACTCCATCAGATTATCAATTTGGTTTTGGACAGCAGGGTCCTCAACCTTACTAGCAACACCTCTAAGTCTCGCATTAATCATATTAATCTCATGAAAGAACCACTTAAAAAGTTTAAACTGCACATTAGCACTCTCATGAGCCGATCCCAACACATCATACAACTCCTCCCTATCAAATTTTTCAACCTGTTTACCCAAAAAAACATCCTCATCAAAAGAAATAACATGAACCTTATCAGCAGAAATATCCTTACCTTTGTCAACGGAGACAAGAGACTTCATCTTTCGAATGGAGCAAGCAATTTCCTCCGCAGCAGTCTTCATTTTCAACATCCTATCCCCATCCTCTTTGCTAGTTCCCATAGAATTTACACCACCCAGATCCATTTTTGTCCCCTGCTTCATCCCAATGTTAGCACTCGGAGAGGCCTCACCATAGATACCTCCAGCCAGGGAACAAGGGAAACCCTTCTCCAAGATTTGGCTATCAGTTCTCAGCACCCTTCTCTTTCGGCTCCCCTCCCCAGTCTCCTAAATATGTCTAGACATTGGGGGAGGAGAGGAAGCTTCCCCATAAAGTTCATTTTTTTCCTTAACCCCATTAGGATGAGCATTCGCAACCACATCATCACTTCAAGTAGTATAACCCTCTTTATCATCTGACTTCCTATTCCCGGTTTTACCCAGAACAGGGGAAGAGGGGCCCTCCCCAAAAGAGGCATAGGAATCCAGAACATAGTCAGTATCATCATCCTTGTCAGACTCAGACTCTTTGATCAAAATAAGCCTCCTCTTCTTATCTATTTTACTAACCCTTTCCTCTCTCGAATCCGTCTTATAACCCTCCCAGGGTTTAGCAATATTTTCCTTCGGAGACACAATATTTTTATGCACCTCATGCGCTTTGGCATGTTCATAGATCAAGAGAATTAACCCCACATGCACGGAAAGATTCTTGGGGTTTTTCATATGTTCCTTAATCCTAGTTTCAAGCGACATCAACAAATAGTAAGGAAAGGAAACCCATTTCTTATGTCAAAAATGGTTCAGAAAAAAGAAATGGTAAGTGTTAATCGTTGTATACCTTCCTTCCAAGGTGGCATACCTCATAATCTCTTCTACCACATCATGCCACAATGCTTTCAAAGAGCTCCTCTGATAACCACCACTCTTCACCTTTTTCAAAACAGAAGCCTCATTCCCTTTGAAGAAGATAGACATCGCATCTTGTGATTATTTCTTATCTCTAAATACCTTCATACCCTGCATAGCCAAACCAATAATTTGGGCTATGAATTATTTCTTGACCACAACTTCCCTACCACCCAAATTCAAGGTTCTCTCATTCCACCCTTGAGCAACCAATTCGGTGATCTAAGGATTGTAGCCATGCGATTTCTCCATATACATAGTTAAGCCACCCTTCTCTAAAATCTCCCACACCTCCTTCCTCTACTTAGCAAAAACATGAGACTTAGGCTTGGCACGATTTTTGTCCCCACCCATTGCAAACAAAAGTGAATCACATAGATGAAACCTAATGAGACTAAGACAAACACCACCTAGAGCGAGAATAATCAACAGAAGACTCCAGAAACTAAGGCAAATATCACCTAGAATCCATGTGAAGCCAGCCAAAGGATAGATATGCAATAATGAATTATCACTCTGGCCCTTGTGAAATTCGCCCCCCATACCCATAACTTTAACATCCTCATTCAAAACATTCGACCACGTGATTAAATACATGCACCCCTCAAATCCAGCTAAGATCGGCATAAGATTAGCATTCATTATTAATAATAGTTGTTGCTTCAAAAGGGATAGGATCATTTAAATCCCACGCCTTTTTTTCTCTAACACCAAAGTTAGCGAAGAAAATCGTTAACATATTTCCCTTTCTCAATATATGAGAGAGATAAACATTATCCAAGGAATTGATAATTTCAATAGATTCCCTGACCAAGGCCTCAATAGTCCAAGATGAAGGAGAGGCATTCTTCAAATTGTTTATAATATCCAGAGAGTCACCTTCCACCTAGACCTTCCTATACCCTTTGCTTTGAGCCAATTTGATTCCATGATAAACTGCAGCAGTTGTCGTACTTTGTTAGTATTTTAGTGGGGTATGTATTATTTGTAAACTTTATCATTATTCAATTGGAACAATGTATCATTGAATGTACTTTGTTTATAAATGAGAATATTTGTTGATGATCTATTTGTTTAAGGAAGAGTTATATGTTGTTACATTTGGAATTTTGGTTTGGTTTCTTTTGTGATGGCTTTGAGATTTCGAGGAATCGGGTGTCATTTTTCATCCCTGGGTAGATGTTTACTTACTTCTAGAGGCTAGGGGAATTTGTGTGTTTGTGCATATTGTTGTTATATTTATCTTTTTATCTTGAGGATGTGTGCATGGATGGTACCTCCTTGGTTCATGGTTTTTGATACATTATGTATTTGCGAGATGGTCATGCCTCGTGTGTTTTGTTTAAAGAGTCTCCTTTATGTTTCTGAGTGATGAGGTACGCCCCTTTGCTTGACTTTGGTTTTGGTTAACTATAGGGAGAGTGGCTATTCATGGGGGCCGGTGCACAAAGTGGCTGCCAGGATAATCCATGGAAGAGTTTCCTCAATAAGTGATAACCTAATTAAAGAACTAGTGGGTTGGGCTATTTAAACTCATAACAAGACTAAACATGTGCCCCACCCAAGCCGTTAGTGCTCTCAAAGGCTAAGGATGGGATGGGAAGACCTAGTTGGTAAGGTCACTGCCTTGTCTTTGTGAAAGGTAAGTGGCTCCGCATGAGTCACCCTATGGGGCGACGCCTTGAGATAGGTTGTCTAGTTAACCATAATGGAGGCGACAGCTAGTGTTAGGTATTATGGTTAATCCATGTAAGTCCATCATGTGATGACACTCTCCCATTGTTCTCATTTACCTTCCCTTGCTTTTGTTGCCTCTAGAGTATTGTTGTTGTTGTCTATGTTTTTATGTGGTTTTGTGTTGGGTGGTGTTGGTCTTTTCTATTTTGACCTTGTTGGATGTGGGTCCTTTCTTGTCAACTCCTTGTATGGGGGGTGGGCCTTCATGTCCACAAGGTCAGGTGGAACATGATACGCACCCATTGGGTTCCCAAGTAGTGATCGTGATGTGGAGTTGGATGCAGTGATCTTAGAGCTTCACACGAAGGAAGATTGTACCACATTATGTATTCAATTCTTCATTGTTGTATTATTTTGGATTATGATGTACACTTCCCATTACTATAAGGGAAGCATCTTTGCAATGTATTATTGGTTTCTTAATGTGTTGTATCTTTGGAAATATGCTCCACAAATGTAATATTAAACTTGGAAGTTTTATTGCAATAATATGATATTCATGTATTTCTTCATCTATTTTATTTATGTTTGGATGTATTTATATTTATGTCACTTCATATTCACATTTCTATTGTCTATTTAATTTGGTTTTGTTTAACGATGTTGTTGGTTGGGTTCGTTTCATGTAGTGTAACCATGTAATCCCATCGGACTAGGTTGATGTCATATGGAATATATTAATGTTGATTAATTACTTAATTATGGTTAAAGTAATTTTTGTTTTAAAAAAAAAATTATTTCATTTATTATTAGTTGTTGTGTCCTATGGGGTTTGTGTGGCGGGGCGTTATAGCAACAAGCGTGGTGGAACACATATTGTAAATAATTGTAAATAATAGTCTCATAAACAATAAAGTATCATAGAAATAAATATTATTAAGTAGCAAAATCCAGAATTAAATATTATGGAGAAAGTGGAAAAGTGAAAAAGAGTGGACAAAATTCTCAAAGTGGGGATATTTTTAGAAAATATTGTACAAATTTCCATGTGAAGACAAGGTGGACCCTTGTACAAAATTGTCTATCTTGTGTAAAAGATTCCAAAAATATCCACATGTAAATATATTTTGTCTACTATCAAAAAGTGAGGATAGATAATGTCTACAAAAAATATTTAGTAGATATTCTTAGAGTTCCATAATATGATAAATAAATAAATTTGATGTAAAAAGCAAGGATTGAAAATGTCTTACCACTTGGAAACATAATCCTCATTGCATTCTCTAAAATGTTAACCTAGTAGAATAGGTAAAAGGTGAAGGTGATCCGATGTCCAAGTTATTTGAAGCCTATAAATAAGGCTCCAAGAATTCATCTGAGGCAACACAAGTTAGATCTAGTCTTAGTGTGATAAGTTCTACAATCTAAAGTCTTGCAAAGAAATAGTATGCTCTTCTCTTGCATTATAGAGCGATCTTAAGAATCAAAAAATACAATGCAAATAAGTTTGTAAATAATATCTTCTATAACATTTCTTCTTTCATAATAGTCAAAAGTCGTAGCCATTTGGCCATCAACCTCCACTGTAGTTTTCTTCTAATCAACAACTTATTAAAGCCCATCATTGCCTAGTTGCATGACCCTTTGATAATGATGGTATCAAAATTATCAAAAGGTCATGTAGTTGGTCGATGATGGGCTCTGATAAACAATGGATTAGAAGTAAACCACGATGAAGATTGATGGCTAAATGACTATGGATTCTGACTATTACTAAAAAGAAATATTACAGAAGATATATTTACAAACTTATTTGCATTGCACTTTTTGATTCTCAAGATCGCTCTATGGTGCAAGAGAAGAGTATACTAATTCTTTTCAAGACTCTAGATTAAGGATTCACTAAGACTTGATGTAACTTGTGATGCCTCAAATGAGTTCTTGGGGCCTTATTTATAGGTTTCAAATGACCTAGACATCCGGTCACATTCACCTTTTACCTATTCTACTAGGTTAACATTCTAGATAATGTGAGGAGGATTATCTTGCAAAGTGACAGACACTGTCAATCCTTTCTTTTAACATCAACTTTATTTATTTTTCATATTATGGAAGTGGAGGAGAAATATCTACTAAATATTTTCTATAGACATTGTCTATCCTCACTTTTTGATAGTAGACAAAATTTATTTACATATGAATATTTTTTGAATCTTTTGTACAAGATAGATTTTTTTGTACAAAAGTCCACCTTGTCTTCACATGAAAATTTGTACAATATTTTTTAGAAATATTTCTAATTTGATATTTTTGTCCACACCTTTTTTTCACTTTTCCACTTTCTCCATAATATTTAATTCTAAATTTTGCTAGTAAATAATATTTATTTCTAAGAAGCTTTATTTTCTATGAGACTATTATTTACAATGTGTCCCACCATGCTTGTTGTGTTTTCATCTATTATCCCACTTGATGATTCACCATCTTCCAATGTTAGGTAACATATGTATGCAGGGTATGTTGAAGATGTTGTCAAACTCCATTATATATTGATAATGATAATGATGCTTGAGTATTTTTTGAGCAAATCAACCAATAATAGGATGATACTATTCTCCAAGGAGTGATTTTTTGGTATGCTTGATCACCCATTCTAATTGACTTGAAGAGAAATTAATTGCAAGATATATGATGTCTAACAATGTTGTCTACACTAAAGCAACTTTATATGGTGTCATATGTGAAAATAAAATTTTACAACCAATATTAAAGATACTTGTTAAATTATCAACATTATGGAAACCAGAAGGAAAGAAATTGATAATATCTCTACATCAAAAAATGATGTGAGCTTCTTTGTATTGTTTGACCAAGTTCTTCAAGATTAAAAATTCAACACTGTTGAGAACGACAGATAGAATTACTATTTCTTTTGTTCCTAGGATAGTCTGGATGTTTCCCCATCCATCATTTTGAAATGTAGGGACTGGAGTCTTATACAAAAAAAACTTCTAATATGATTCTTTGACAGGCTTCAAAGAGTTCCTTGATCTTGTGCATGACATAAGACTGTGTATCTTAAAGGAGAAGATTTTCTTGATCATCAAATCTTCCTATCATATAAACTGACTGAATTGTATGAGGAAGATAATGAAATGGTATTTCCTTATGGTTTCCTAAAACTATACCAGACTCAAAAATGAAAAGGACTTAAACTGACTCAGAAAATCTATTCCTAGAATAATATCAATTTCCATGTTCTCATGTTGTCAAAAAGAACATAAAACACTAAAATCTCCTAAATTTACTAAAATATTACAGGTCTTCTTCATAGTTTGTACAATGCCAAGACCTTGAACAAATATTTTTTGTTGACACCAATATAACATGGGTAAAACATAACTCTTAATCAGACTAATAAAAGAGCCTCTATCTATTAAAGCTACAAAAATTCCACTAAAACCTTGTAACTTGACACTAATAACCGGTCTTACAAGGAAAGATATGACTTGAGATTATTTCTTAATGAAGGGTAATATACAAAGAAAACTATGGTAAAATTATAAAAGACTCGAGAAATAGTAAAGGAAAATAGAATCTATAGTAGACTCTGCATACATTACATATCTACTACTGCTTTTTGATTCTTCACTTTCTTGATCTTCATCACTATTTTCATCATAAATTAGTTGACCATGTATTGTATGCGTGTTTTTTGAGATTACAACAAACTTTTATGATATGCCAAGTGCATTTTTATGCATTATGATTGAGTGAAATTGAATTTTATGCATGATGCTTTTATGAATTTATATGTGATTGATTTGTATGGGTGTTTTAAAGTTACATCAAAATCCCATGGTGCCTACAGTGTTCTTGTTCATACAACATAGTTGTGTGACTTTAAATCTTATGCAAACTAAATATGGTTTTTGTATGAAGGACCTAATGTCATTACGTTGTATGGGTTTTGTTTGGTAGATCTAAGGACACATATTATTAAATTTTATGGGTTTTTTAAGGTTGCATCAAAATACAATGGTGAAGCTAGTAAGCGTGTTCATGAATCATGGTTGGTTGATATTGACTCTTGTGTATGATGATTATATGGATTTTTCATTAAGGGTTAATTATATATATGTAATTTTGTTGTATGAGGTTTTTTAAGATCCTAATGACATGTATTTCATTAATTTGTATAGGTTTTCTTTGAAAGTTGCATCAAATTCCTATGGTGTGAATAGTGTTCTTATTCATTCACCATTACTTCTTGTGTATGATGGTTGTAAGGGTATTCCATGAAGGGTCTAGTGAATTATGTCATTGATCTGTATGATTTTTTTAAAGGTTACACCAAAATCCTATTGGCTTTCTAGTTTGCTCATTCACACATAATTAAGTGACATTAACTCTTGTGCATGATGATTGTATGATTTTTTTATGAAGGATTTATTGACATATTTCATGGATTTGTATGAGATTTGATTTAAATTTTAAATGGAATATATGCATTTAAGTTGTATGATATTTGATTTAGTGCTCTAATGCCTTATATGCTATTAAGTTATATTATTTTAAGGTTTCATCAAAATCCCATGGTGTGCATAGCATCTTGTACCTTGCGCATGATTGTATGATTTTATTGCAAAGAGTGTAATGACATATATGTCATTGAATTGTATGGGTTTTCTTTATACTGTGTATATTTTTGTATTATGTTTGATGCATCACACTCCTATAGTGTGCATAATGTACATGTTCATCAATTATATCTCCTTCTACGTTGATTGCATGACTTTATGTGATGGATCTAAAGACATGTGGCATTGAATTGTATGGGTATTGTTTGTAGTGTGTTCATTCGTGCATCATGGTTTAGTGACATTACCTCTTTTGCATGATAATTATATGGATTTTACACTAAAAGTGTAATGGCATACATAGCATTGGGTTGTACAAGTTTGATGCAAGAGTGTGCAAAGGAAATGTTGTAGCAACCAAAAAAGTTCAAGTTTTCATCAAAGTTTTGTTGCATTTCTCTTGGTTTTGGGTTGTTTCTTAATGGATTTTCAAAGAAAATTTGGGAAAATCAAGGACATCACCTTCTAGAGGAGCCAAATGGGTTGTGACAAATAAAAAATGCATGAAAATTAGATGAAAAAAAGAAAGTTATTGTCTTGCGGGTTTCTACCAACTATCTGACATTTGTAGAGTTTCAAATGGCTATGGGTGGTCAGTTTTCAGACTGTAATTGAACTTTTGTAGATAATTCCATGTGAACAAGATGTGGGTTCTCATACCACAACTAAACCTTTGCGAAGAAGTCTATTTGAACCAAAAATTTGTTTTGGTTGGATACCTGACCGATTCAAATATATTTTCCTACATTGTGGGAAATGTGACATCATTCAACATTTGTGAAGATTTTGGACACATTTGAACATTTGCAAGTTCTTGGTTTGCATCTAACCTTGTTGGTTTTTTATCTACATCAAGCTTTGTAGAAAATTTCAAGTGAACTACACTTTTGTGTTGGTGAACTGGTTCAAATAAATAGTTTTGATGATGTCAATTGGTTGATGATCTCAGCATGACATCAAGAGGGACAAGGTAACTTGTCAAAAGATGATGTCACTTTGTACAAATTGCATATTTTCTTCAATCGTTTTAATATTGTAGACACTTGGGCTCCATCAAGGCTTTTCGATAACTTTGTCTTAATCTACACTACAAAAACTTTGGCTCTAACAAGATTAGTGGGAATTTCAATTCCATCTAAACATTTGTGGAGAAACCTTTGTAAATTGAACTTAATAAGGTAATGAGTCAATCTTGATGATTTTATCCACCTATAATGTTAACATGATGTTCTATGATATTATTGAGTATAATTTGTGAGAATATAGGTGTAGGTGGAGGAAGAAATTGAGTTGGTGATAGTGATACAAAGCATGATATGAAATATTTAAAGAATTTTTTATAAATATTTTCATTTTTTTGTTTTTCTAAATAGATTGAGAGATGATGTGTCATAAAGATAACCATACAATTTTTGAGACAATAATGTTAGCTTAGGTATGATGAGATTAACTAATAAATATTAAGTTTAGTACATCAGTTATCATTTAGTTTGTTGTTCAGCGATAATTTCGCTTTATTTTCTAGGATCTATTGCATATCATAGTTTGAATATTTGAATTGAGATGGATAATTTTATGAATTTGAATCTAGTTATGATTTATACTAATTTATAGGTTACGTATTTTTTCACTAACATTTTTCTTTATTAATGTGATTAATCTTTTAATTTTGGATTTAAAGGTTTGACATTTCATCTACATTATATCAAATTAATTAAAATATAAATTCAAGTTAGGTCTTACAAGGTTTGAATCATTTGAAGAAATATTATTTCTAAATTATATGTTTTCTTTTTTGAAGTCTTTAATTGTGTTTGTGGATGGATGTGGTCATGGAGGAGGGGGTGGAGTAGGATGTGGGAGAAGCAATGTAGAGGTTTGGAATAGAGAAGCGTGAAAGGATGTGTGAGAGATGATGGAATAGATAAGTGAGATAGGATGTGGGGATGATTGAATTAGTGTAGATTAATTATGAATGGGAAATAAGGTTATATAGGTGTAAGTGGTGAGGATGGAAAAGATTGAACTGGGATAACAATATAGATTGTAGAAATTGTGATAGAAAAGTTTATATGAATTATTTTAGTTATTTTCAATTTTATGTTTTGCTTGTGGTATTTTTTGATTGGCCTAACAAATAGAGGGTGACATCAAGGCACACAAATAATAATGATTTTTTAAATTAACAATTTAAGTCCATTCGTGATGACATTAACTAATATAGTGCATTATTTAGTAAATTAATTATTACTCAATTTGATACTTGATGATGAATTTTGTATGCTTATGTTGATCCATTATAACTCATGGTTTCAATATTTAGATTGAGATTGATTGTGTTAGAAATTTGATTTATATGTATTTATTTCATGCATTTTTTTTTTTTAAATTGATTTATTAGAATGAGTAATCCATCTTTTTATTTGTCTCTCAAGTTTTAACATTTAATCTATTTTTTATTATGTTATTTAAATAATTGTGAATTGAAATTAGGTCTTACATTGTTTAATTTTTTAAAAATAATATAGGTTATGAACTACATTTTCTTTAATTAAGGAGTTTATTTTTCTACAAGCCTTTAGCCTTTAATTGTGAGCATGGGAAGAGGTGATCATGGGGTTTGAGAAGATGGTGCTTTAGGATGTGGAGGTGATAGTGGAAATGGTTGTAAATGCCAAGTGGTAGGTTGGGTTTTAAAGAGTGGAAGAGAATCTAGAAAAGGTTATAGTACAATAGATGAATTGGGAAAGGGGAAGAAGGTAATTGGATAAGAATAGATTGAGGTAGGAATGTTGATATAGATAAGGACATTGTTATATGAAAGTTTTAATGAATTATTTTAGTTATTAATAATTTTTATTTGGTTTGTTTATTATTTTGTTAGGTGAAATTTTTGTTAATTCATGGTTTGAATATCCAAGATTGATTTGTATTTACTTGAAGTATTTTTTTTCAAATATTTTGGTTTATTAGAGTGATTAATTCATCTTTTAGTCTTTAGCTCTAAGTTTTAACATTTAATCTATGTTTTATCATCTTATTTAAATAATTATAAAATGAAATTACATCCTACTTGGTTTGGTTCATTTAAAATATTGTCATACATGTTTTAAATTGTTTGAATGTTATATTAAATTTGAGTTATGTATACTTTGGTTTTGGGGTTTTTTCTTTTCTTTTGGAGCCTTAAATTGTGGGTCTATTGGAGGAGGTGGAGGTGTAGGATGTGGGAGGTAATTGTGGGAAAGGAGGTGGTGGAGGGCAAGGAACATGTTGGGAATGGATGGAGTTTGATCTATGAGGTTTTCAATTTGAGGGTTTTAGTTGCAAGATCTGGGGGTAGTTGAAATTTTAGGGCACTTTGAGCCTAAATTGACCTCACCATTGAGATCAGGAGGCTCGAGAGACAAATTTTGATATAAAATTCAGCTATATTTGGTAATGTTGTTTTTGGGGCTAATTTTATTTTTCCTAGGCAGGTCATACAGTCCCCCAGGTCAACATATTTTATTTGCAGAAAAAATATATTAAAAAAATATTATGTGTTTTTATTTCTATTGGGCAAAAAAAATCTATGTAATACTTTGAAATATTTTTGGGCAATAATTATTATTTTGAGCTAAAATTATTATTAAATTTTTTGAGGTTTAAATACCCATCGACAACATTTATTTGTTTGTACAGTCCTTATGCAGAATTTTTTGTACCGATTGCGACTTGTAGATTTTGTCAACGTTCAAAAGTCTTTTATATATATATATATATTGAAAAACTTTTAAATCTACAATTTAAAAATGTTTGGCCAATGGAATTTTAAGCCCTTGGTCGGGCTTTTTTAGGTCGACAGAGTTTTGTTTTGGACTGACAACCCCAGCAAGTGGTGCGCAGGAGAGTGCCAACGCCGTGCCACTAGCCTATCGCCCAAGGTAGCAGCAATTCAGTTTTTAAAACCTACAAACAACCAGTCACATGGGTGACCTTGTTGTAGCACCCGAGAGCCCATTTTTTGCATTTATATAGCCTTCAGTAACCTAATGTTGCCCCAAAGTGCCTAAAATAGCCCTTTCTTCAAATTTTCATAACTTGGGCTAATGGAGGCCATATTTTCAAAACAAAAATTGTTAGAAAGCTGGTGATCCCAATTTTTTAGTGGTGGAGGTGTTTTGCAGAGATTTTGCAGAGATTTTGCAGTTTCATACCATTTTTTCAAGTTGAAGCCAAATCTTCCCTTTTTTCCTTCGAGCTCATATCTTTTTGCTCAAGACTTTGATTTTTTCGATTCTTGCAGCATCAGGAAGGTATCCAAGAGCACAATAGTTATATTCATGCACTTTTTGCAGATTTGTTTTCAAAATTTTAGAATTTTAATTTGAAGTTGATTGGGTACTTTTAGATACATTGTTGTAAATTTTTAAAAGAAAGTGTCAATTTTTTTTTAACAAAGGGGTTATTTGCTTTTATTGTGTTGGTTAATTGTTGTTCCTCTCTTGTAATTTCTAATTTTATCATGGATTTTTAAAAAATTATACTTCTAACCCCATATAACTATCATGAATGGAAATTACAAATAGGGATGTTATTGTTAAAATGGTTTGATATAAGGGATGAAGCACTTGGTACTCTTCTTTTGTCCATTTCGCCATATCTTAGATATCATGTTGCATCTTGCATACATCCTAATCAAATTTGGACTATTTTAGAGGGTCTCTTTGGTAAGCCAGATAAAATATGGAAATTTAAGCTGGAGAATGAACTAATGAATCGAAATCCTTTACATTTTGACAATATCCAAGACTTCTTCTCTAAGCTCAATTCTCTAAGATTGCAATTATCTAATTGTGGGGTCACTAAAGAGGATGAATAGTTGATTCTTGCTAAGCTTAGTCTTGATTATTCAGTGTTTGTTTCTACATTCTATGCTACAATGGATGCCCTTGGAAATGTATACAAAATGCCTTCTCTTGATGAATTTGTAGCTCATCTCACAAGGGAACAAGCAAAGTTGGTACACATGGGCACATTGAAGTCTTCCACATCTCATGCTTTTTTTGCAAAATATACAAAGGCTTCAAGTGGAAAAGGTAAGAAGTAGAATAAGACCCCCAAGTCTAATGAACAAGGTAAATATTCACCTTTACATAGAACTCTCGAGTCCACTCCCTCTTCTAAAGAGGAATCATCTAGAAAGAAGTTCAAATGTGCATATTGTAAAAGGCTAGGACATGATGAGCATAGATTTTATAATAAGAAGATTGATGACTCACACACCTTCAAAAGAATAACATGCATCTACCCTCATCAATGTCTTCTTCTTCTTCAACATCTCAATTGGCAGCACCATCATCATCACAGTCAGAGAATGCAAGATCTATAATTGGTTTGAACAAAATGAAAGGGAAAGCACTCTTGGCCTCTGCAAGTCCTAAATCTAATAGATGGCTTCTTAATTCAAGGGCATCTCATCATATGGTACCTTCTATGGATTTGTTCTCTTCTTTTGAGCCTTGTAATTCTACTCGTATTTTGATGGGTAACAATACATATATGAAGGTAAGTGGGAAAGGTTATATTGACATGGGAGAGGGAACTTTTAATGATGTACTTTATGTTCCTTCTATGTCCACTAATCTCCTCTCTTTTTTATCAAATTACCCATGGTGTTCAAGGTAAAATAGTTGAGTTCACTCCTAATAGAGTGTACATAAGGGACTTGGAGACTAGAGATATTGTTGCTATCGGGATGGTTGATCATTCATCTCATTTGTATTCCTTTTCATATTTTGCTTCAAAAGGTGATAATGTTCCTTTGATTGCATACCATTCATTCATCAAGTGTGAATCATGTTTGTGAGAAGTTTGGTCATCTAAACCTTGGTAATCTAGAGACCAGTGTTGAGCTTCCTACTCCTCCACCTCTTGCTTCTATTTAGTAGGATGATCATAATTTTTCAGATCTTGCTTTGTGGGATGAATATTTGAAAAGTATTTCTAACTTATTTGTGGAGTCTCATACTGTAGATTTGGAGGATACACTAGAGGGGGTTTATCTCCTCTTTGATGACAGTTTCAACACAACTATTATCCCATCTTCTTTGTCTTTGGAGATTGGCATTCATGAGTCTCCTCATTCTCTTGATTTGTCATGTTTCTTGGTTGATTTTGACCATGATTATCTTGTGGCTCATTCAATCTTGGAGACTCCTACTCAATTTTCAAAGGCATATATTTTGAGACTTCATCCTTACTCCTTTTAGTTTGACATGGAATGGCTTCTTCATTGGCCTATGGATTTGTTTATGCCTAAGATAAGATGTTTTCTTGCAAACATTGGGTCATGTTTTGTTTTCAAGCATTCTTCATCGACATTGGAGCTTCTTCATTATGGGGGGTATCTTGTCTCTCTTTTTCCCTCTTATGGGGGTCATTGATTGTCTATACATGATGGATGTAGTCCTTGAGTGGTATCATTAAGTCATCCATACATCATGTTGTTTTGTTTCTTTTCTCTCTTTTGGAGAGGAGTTTTTCCCCATTGGAATTTCTCATTTTCTCCATTTGTGAGAGATTGAATTTGCATTGTAAATGGGCACCTAACATGGCCTAGTAGTCGGAACCTATCTTCATCTTCATAATCTTTTTGCATAGTTTGCATAATAATATTCTCCCTAAGTTGCACTTAAGGGGGGGTGTTGGTATGAATAAATGTCTTGTACCTAGCTAATTTACTCACTAGGTAATTAGAGGACATTCACATGTTAAGTTTACTTAAGATATAAGATTATTTCTAAAAAAATTAGTTCACTTTTCTAAAATTTATTTTATCTAGCTTGTAATGCTTGATTTATAGGTAGTTAGGTTGTTAGTTGTCACATTTTATAGGATTAAGTCACTTTTCATGATCTTGTCTAATCTTATCTATCACCTTGCCTTTATAAGCAAGTCATCTTATGTACATTTGGAAGTGCAAGTTAAAACATGCGGTGTGTTTTACAAAGTGTGTACTCTGACGGTTGCCCTATGCCATAAAATGCAGGTTAATAAATGCATCATGTTTAGAAACCTCATATTTTTTATAAGACATCCATAACTATACATATCTTTGTC
This sequence comes from Sequoiadendron giganteum, assembly GCA_007115665.2. Taxonomy (NCBI): domain Eukaryota; kingdom Viridiplantae; phylum Streptophyta; class Pinopsida; order Cupressales; family Cupressaceae; genus Sequoiadendron; species Sequoiadendron giganteum. Next base: position 644,169,572 of record CM021102.1, read on the forward strand.
TACATTTGAAAGAACATTTGACAACTATGTGTTTGGGTATGAGAAATCACAAGTTTCAAAACATGTTTTGTAACCTACATTTGCCAAGGTATACAAAACACACTGTGATTTGTATCCTCTACCATGGAGAAATATATTATATTTTTTCAATAACAAAATAAATAGTTTTATTTCTATTTGACTTACAAACTTGGATATACATAGATCAAAACCAAAGGGGTTGGGAATATTGTGAAGTGCAAGTTGTGTGCACTTCGAAGGTTGCCCTTTTTCATAAAGTGCAAATTAATAAAGACATGTTTAAAACCCCCCTATTTGCTATAAGACATCGATAACTATACATATCTCAATATACATTTGAAATAACAATATCATTTGACAATTGTGCATTTGGGTATGAGAAATTGTAGATTTCAAAACATGGTGTGTTTTGTAACCTAAATTTGATATGGTACCCAAAACACAATTTGACTTGTATCCTCTACCATGCAAAAATGTATTTGTTTGAAGGTATGAGATTGAGCATCTCTTTAACAAAAATTATACCATACAAGTGTTTTAAAATAGGTTTTATGATAACCCCTTAGATGTCATACACTTCCATACATGGAAACAAAACACACAAAAACATAAAACTGAAATGTATTTGAAATTGATGTGTTTTAATGTGTCGAGGATTATGGGAAGAGAACTAGTTACAGACTAGTGCCTTCATCCATTCGGTTTAGATGGGCTCAAATTATTGCAAGGTGTAGATGCAAGCCAAAACTCTACACATGTGGATGCAATCCAAAACTCTGTAAATGTAAATGTAGGATGAAATTCCACAAATGACAACTACGATCATGAAATTTCACTTGGATGATATTTTCTCACAATTTGTACTCAATAATGTCAAATAATTTCATGTTAACATCATAGGTGGATCAAAGCATCAAGATTGACTCTATTGAGCTTCTCTTTTGCTATTTGTCCTTGATGACAATATTGTGTTTCAGTTTGGCATCTTTTTGGTTGATTATTTAGTTGCATTGTTTCTATTATTTCATTGGCATACTTACTTCGACATTATGATGTTATCTTTGATGGCACTGATCTCTTGACTCCATGTGTAGATCATAAGGAATCTTTTTTACAGGATAATGTTTCCATGTTCAGGAGATATGATTCTAGTTTGACATTTTTTGCTACAGTGATCTATAGGGTTATATGTTATTGGCTTGTTCAGATTTCTAACATCATGACATTGATATAATTTTTTGAACAACATCGGTGTTGTGCTTCTCTATTCAAACTCTTTCAGGTAATACTTTCATTTATCTTGGTTCTTGGGATTATCAAATGCAGTTGGCTCTTAGTTTTAAGAAAACCCTATCGAGTTTCCTTAAATAATTAATAATGGCATGGGCATATGGTATGTGATATTGGCTTGGGTATATGGAACAATTGATATTTGCATGGGCAAATGACTTTAAAGGGAGTCATGTTTTTACGGTATTAAAATGGTTATCATGGGTATTAGACTTTATTATATTTCTAAAAGCATTGGAGATATCAGGTCTTATGGTTGATAATTCACTAGGCCTTACGGCCGACAGCAGGTATGAGGTTATGTTTATTTAAAAGCCACTACAAAAGTGACATGGCTTTGACTTCTTGGTAATAAGGATGGCTAAGGTAATTGGCATTTGGTTTTTAAAGTGGTCATGGAAAATTATTTAAGGCATTATTGTGTCGACATTTCACTTGATTAATAATTGAACATTGATAATGATGATCTACGGTGTGCATGCATTCAGAGGTAATGAGATGGTCGGCATGCATTCCATTGGTTTGACCATGGAATTCAGAATACATTGTGGATTTCTACTTATTATTTTTGTCCTTTCGGACTTCAAATTTTATCAGTACTTGTAAATGTCATCGGTTGATATGCTTTGGAAAGTTTAGGGCAATCATTTTTTGTTTCGCATGCTCGAGGGTTTGGAACCCTAACTCGGCCACCACCATAGAAATCTACTCAGTCGTTTCACTGTCTTTGTTGGCTTTCTGAAACTCTTGGACAATGAATGGGGGTATCTGAAAGATCCTTACCCTGGTCGATGGTTGTGTCAGCTTCTTGTCTTTGGGTGAAGGCTCGAAATTGGAAGGAGTCTTGGTCGTTTTTCTCTCTGTCGGTCTAGTAAATATATTCATGACAGTCTCTCCATCATTCTTCCCAGATATTCATCTTTTAAATTTTTTTTGAAGAACCGTTACTTCTATTGGCTCTTATAATAGAAGACATGTGTTTACTTCTATCTGGAAAATGGTAAAATGGGTTTATTTTGTCCGTGGTCAGAAATAATGCATGTTGATTTCACATAATCTGAAATGCATATCAGAGTATTTTACCATATTAATTTTTCTCCTACTTTAAGGGATGGTGATTTTGATTTGTGGGTAATCATGAGTTCTGCAAATCCTTTCAGTCTTTCACTTGGATTTGGTGATAATTGTTTTTGGGTGCACTACCTTGAGGTTTCAGTTACATTGTTGTTTCATCTATTTTCAAGGCTATTGTTCATGGAATATTTTTTGTTTTTAATGGTGGTTTGGTTAGCATTGCCTGTGCATGCTCCTTATGTGGACAGGGTTCAATCTCCTTTCTAAAAATGCATATTCCTTGACTATTTGTGTCAAAAGAAAACCTCCATGTTGAACATTTTCTCAAAAACACAACAATACCTAGCAATGTTGTTCGACAGAAAGTGGGTACTTTGAAAATAACCTCTGTTGTTTTGAATAATAAAAAAAAAGATGTTACTGTTGAAATTTACTTGAGATGAAAAGTTGAAATGCATGTAAGAATTTAAAACAGTGTGAAGGGTCCTTTTCAGCTTCTTGAAAAAACAGTGAGAGATAAGGTTTTTAGATTATGGAGAAACAGTGAGATAAGGTTAACTGTTTTCTTAAGAACTATGAGAAATGTATGAGAAATATAGTGAAAAAAAGTGTGAGTACATTACAGTTATTGTATTGAAGAAATGTTGAGTTTTGAGATTGAAAATTTAAAATATGAGTTAATTATTAAGTTGTCTTAAGGCTTGGCAATGGCTAAAATTATGAAGGTTCATTTTGGAACTTTGAGGATTTTAGATATTATCTGTCAAGAGGCACTTGATAGATAAGAGAGAAATAGAGAGATCCTTTGTATCATTGTATGTCTTACTGAAAACAGAAAAGGGGTTGGTGCTCCTTGAGTTGGTGCTTAGAAATCAGCCTATGAGGCATTCTCAAATGTGATTATTAAAATAAAAGCCTAGAAAGGAAGCAGTTTAGGAGTGGTTTTTCTACCCCAAGAGGGTTTTCCACTCGGCATATCTTGTGTCATTTTGCTTATATGTGGTTCATCTAATTCATTGCATGAATGCTTTAAAATGCTATGTTTCACTATTATAATTCTCATTTCAGTTATATGTGATTGCATTCAATACATGAATGAGTTTATCATTGATAAATGAGAGCATAAATTTTTTTTACTTCAGTTTTAGTAAAATTTGTCAAAATTGTCAATGACACTGATTCACCCCCCCTCTCAGTGTCTTTCACTCCAACAGGCTCATTACCTTATTAAGCTCAATTTACTAAGGTTTCCCCACAAATGTTCAAATGCAACCAAAATTCTTGCTAATCTTGTTAGAGCCAAGGCTTTCACAATGTGTAGATGGAGTCAAAGTTCCCACAAAGTCTTGATTGAAGAAAATATATGCAATCTATACAAAGTGACATCATCACTACACCATGCTTACATCATCTCTTGACAAGTTACCCTATCCTTATTGATGTTATGCCAAATGGAGCAATTCTTTGATATTCATCATCTTCTGAGTCAACAAAAGGTCACTATGGCTTCATTATACCTAGAACCAGATCAATTTATTTGGTATCGTTGTTTATGTGATGAGAAGAGAAAAAAGGGTTGTGTTGTCACATGGTCAATTTTTCAAGAGGAAGTCACTACCCATTATGGAGATAACTTTATGGATAGCTACTTTTGCCAACTTACTAATTTAAAGCAAACAAGTATGGGCAAGGATTATATTCAACAATTTCATACCCTTTCTCTAAGAGTAGAGAATGTGGCAGAAGAAAATATGAAGGAACTATTTCTAGGCGGTTTGCAAGATCACATAAAATATGAAGTGTGATTGTTCCAACCACAATCCTTATCACAAGCAATAGTAATGGCAAGACAAGTGGAGGAGAATTTTTTGGCTAGTAGGAGGCAAGGGAATAGAAATTTCAATGAAGGGGGGTCTCCTACATATTCACTACCACAACCTACTAGGTTGACTCCACAACAAATTGAGAAGAGAGCAAAAGGGTTATGCTTCAATTGCGACAGTAAATATAGTCAAGGGCATAAATGTAGTTAAAAGAAACTGTTTTATATTGAAGGATCGAGTGAGGAAGAAGAGGAGGAACCAATGTTAAAGGGGGATGTGGAATTAGATAATGAATCACAACCAATCATTTATTTTCATGCACTCTCTGGTTTTAGTGCCCCACAAACTCTCAAGGTAGTTGGGTTCTTAAAGAAGCAGAAGGTAACAGTGTTGATCGACTTAGGTAGTACTCACAATTTCATCAACAAACAGCTGGCTACTCGTCTAAATTATTTATATATCTAGCTCCAGAATTTTAGGTCTTTATTGCAAATGGTGGTACTATCAGTTGTTTTGGAAAGTGCCATAACATTAAATTATCCATGGGAGATTATCAACTTGATAGCCCAATGTATGTTATTTCCATGGGTGTAGCAAATATTGTTTTGGGAGTACAGTAACTTACTACCTTGGGAACAATTGAGATGAACTTCCAAGAATTGTTCATGAGATTCCAATCAGAAGGAAAGACAATAGAGCTAAGAGGTTTGAAGGCAAAGTCCCCACAAATGGTGAGTTCTCATCAAATGCAAAATTTTCTTAAGGAGTTGATGGATTTGTGGCCCAGTTATTTTCATTAAAAGTCTCGCAATCTAATAATATCCCTACTCAGATAATATTACTAGAGTTTGATGAAGAAGGAAGAGTCATATTGGAACCAGAATGTATTCTTCAAAAATACACAAAGAAGTTAAGGACCAAAACACTCACTCAGTATCTCATCCAAGGGAAGAATTTACTAATTAAAGATGCCACATGTGAGGAAGAGTTCATTCAAAAGCATCCAAAATTGCCTAGCATTGAGGACAATGCTTATGTAAAGAGGGGGGGGGCATACTATGCCCTTAATATTAGAGTACATTGGGTTATAAATAGTCAGCTTGTGGCTATCTTAACTCCTAATTAAGTCATATTATTATTATTATATTGTTATTTAGTTTATTAGGTCAGCCTAGGGCTTACATAGGGTTATCTAATTCGGTCTGGGTGATATCCTAGGCATAAATGCGTATATATAGGAGGTTGTGAGTCTTATTTGATCATCATGTTGAGTATTGTGTTCTTATTGAAGACTATTGGAGGTATCCCCCTCGAAGTGGCATATTATTATCAAGTATTTTCAGCATATTTCATATTGTATTCTTCTTGTGCAAGTTATTTCATTACATAGAGCATTCAATCAAATATCATACAACTTAAATACATATATGCCATTAAAATTTTAAGTCAAATCTCATACAAATCCATGAAATATGTCAATAAATCCTTCAGGCAAAATTCATACACTCATCATGCATAAGAGTTAATGTCACTCAATTATGATGTGTGAATGAGCAAACTAGAAAGACCATACGATTTTGGTGCAACCTTTAAAAAAATCCTACAAATCAATTACATATGTCACGAGACCCTTCATGAAATACCCTTACAACCATTATACACAAGAGGTAATGATGAATGAATAAGAACACTATACACACCATAGGAGTTTGATGCAACTTTCAAAGAAAACCCATACAAATCAATGGCATACATCATTAGGATCTTAAAAAACCTCATACAACAAAATTACATATATATAATTAGCCCTTCATGAAAAATCCATATAATCATCATGCAAAAGAGTCAATATCAACCAACCATTATTCATGAACAAGCTTAATAGCCGTACCATAGTATTTTGATGCAACCTTAAAAAACCCATGAAAGTTAATAATATGTGCCCTTAGATCCACCAAACAAAACCCATACAACCTACTGACATTAGGTCCTTCATGCAAAAGCCATATATTCATTTTGCATAAGATTTAAAGTCACAACCATGTTGTATGAACAAGAACACAATAGCCACCATGGGAGTTTGATGTAACTTTAAAAGACACAAACAAATCAATAACATATAAATTCATAGAAGCATCATGCATAAAATTCAATTTCACTCAATCATAATGCATGAAAGGGAACTTGGCATATCATAAGAGTTTAATGTCATCTTAAAATAAACATACAACTTAAATATGTTGTTAATGCCTTTAAAAATCTCTCAATTCAAAGACATTGCTCACTATCCCCTTCACACAAAAGTCTTACACTCATCTTGCAAAAGAGTCAATTTCACTCAGCCATGATGCACGAACAAGCATACTAGCCACACCATAGGACCTTGATGCAACCCTCAAATGAAACCTATACAACTCAATGACATATATGCTAGTATAACTTTCAAACAAACTCCATGCAGCTTAGTAACATATGCCATTAAACCCCCTTCATGCAAAAGTTATACAATCATCATGCACAAGACTTAATATCATGTAACCATCATTCATGAACAAATAAACTGTGTACAACTAAGGAGTTTGATGCAACCCTAAAAATACCATACAACTCAATTACATAAAATCCACTAAAAGCTTAAAAAACTCGTATAACTCAAATGACATACATGTCATTAGAGTGTTCATGTAAAATTAATTTAATCATCATGATAAAAGTTAATCACTTAACAATGATGCATGGAAAAACACTCTATGCACACCATAGGATTTTGATGCAACCATAAAATAAACCCTATACAACTAAATGGCATATATGTCAATTGACCCTTCAAAAAAATATCTATAATCAACATGCACAATAGTGAATACCATTATCAATAATGCATGAACAAGCACACTAGACACAACATAGGAGTTTGTAACAAACTAGTCATGATGGAAACCACACAAAAGGAAACTAAGCCATGTGTACCACATTCCATTATAACCATCACATGCAGAGTCAATATTGCATAATCATTGAACAAGCACAACATATGAGTTTGATGCAACCTTCAAAAAGCTCATTCAACTCAAAGGCATATATGTATTAGTACCTTCAAATCAAATCCATCATACAATTCAATGACATAGTTCACTAAATCCTTCATGCAAAAGCCATGCAATCAAGTAGAAGAATCGATATGTCTCATCCATGATGCATAAAAAAGCACACCAAGAACGTTGCATGAGTTTAACACAACCTTCAAATTAAACTCATATATTAGAATTTGTCACTAGTACCTTAAAAAACCATTATACAATTGAAGGATATATGTAACTAGATCCTCCTTGCAAATTTAGTATAATCATTATGTCAAGTAATCAATATCACACAACCATGATGCATGAACAAGAAATGTTCAAACAAAATCCATGCAAAATCATGTGTAACCTTCAATAAAAAAAAATTATGCAACTTAATGACATATATATAATTGGAACCTACACTCAAAAATTCATATAATCATCATGCATGAATAAGCACACTAGGCACACCATAGGAGTTTGATTAACACTATCCATAATGCAAGATTGACATAAAATTCCAAATAATTATAGGGTGATATGTCATATATTTCATTCAATCATAATGCACACCATGTACACCATATTCCATCCCTCCAACATAAGAGTTGGTGTAACTCAACCATGATGCATGGACAAACATATTAGGCATATGATAGGATTTTGATGTACATTGGGAATATAATCACAATAACATCCATACAATTTTCATGGACAAGAGTCAATCCCACTCAACCATGATGTATGACCAAGCACATTAAGCACACAATAATTGTTTATCTTGAATTTTAAATAAAATAATATATAATCTATAAATAATGATACATATATCATTGGGCCCCTCATAGAAAATTCATAAAATAATTAGGCACAAGAGTCTTTGTCACTCAGCCATGGTACATGAACAAACACATTAAGCACACAATCGAAGTTTGATGAAACCTTAAAAAAAAACCCATTCAATTTAATGACGTTTCATTAAAAATACAAACTCATACAAATAAATGAAATATATGTCATTAAGCCCTTCAAACAAAAGTCATACAATCATCATGTACAATAGTAAATGCCACTCAACCATGATGAATGAACAAATACACTAAGAACACATGGTAGGAGTTTGATGCAACCTTCAAACAAAACCCATACAACTCAATGACATATGTCATTAAAAATTTAAATAAAACACATATAATCAAAATGCATAATCATAAATGTCACTAACCATGATGCATGATTGAGTACACTAAACATACTATAGGAGTTTGATGCACACTATTCATGATGAAAGATTCACTCAAAAGATATGAAAATAAAAGAGATACTAAGCCATTCAACCCTAATGCAAACCATGTATGCCACATTCAATTAGAACCATCCCACACTATATTTAATATCACTCAACCATAGTGAACAAACAAGCACACTCGACGTAACATAGTTTGATGTACATTGACCATACAAATAATGGAGTTATTCCTAATGCATAAGTGCACTATGACACACCGTAAGACTTAATGGCATGCATGACATTGAACCATTGACATAAAATCCTTAAAATCAATTACACAATTAATTTCATCAATCCTAATGTATATTAGACATGAAAATTTTACATAAACCCTATAAGACTCAATTTTTGTTATATTTTCATTAGAACCTTCACATAAAAGCCATATAGATTATTAATTATGTGTACAAGTCTATCATTCCATTATAGACTTACACAAAATCTAGTGTTGATGCATACAAATTAATGTCATTCAACCAAACACATCTTAAATTGACTAATTAAATAATTTCACAAAAAAAAACCATTATATTAAAACTTAAATATTTCTATTTCAACATGTGCATAAAATGTGACTCAAATACTTGCAAACCCTACCTCTAGACACACACCAAGCACTTTGATTACATAGTATTAGACATAGCCTAATAAATATTAAAATATAGAACAAATATTTTAAAAAATCACATGGTAAAACAAAACATTTGTTTATTTTCACCCCTTTCAATTTTTAAAATAAAACAAATATATTTTTTTTAATTTTTACATGCATAATATAACCATTTGTCAAACAATAGTTAATTTTCACTTCCTCTATTGTCTCCTAATTATTCTTTCCTTGAGGATATAATAAGCATACATACAATTTCCATATTTCCATATATTTCAATTTAAATGAATTTCATTAAAAGTACGACATTATAAAGCATCCATTATAAGAATATATAATGAGTGAGTTGTCATTTTACATTTTAGCTCTCTTAATCAACTTGTCTAAATGTAGAGCGAAAGTAGTCATTACTTTATAATTTTCATTAATCATACTTATTAAAAATATATTTACAATTCTTAAATTAGCAATAAATAATCTACTTTATTTAACTTTTAAAATATATGTTTGATTTAACAAAACAATTTAATTAAATTAAAATAAATAATAATTTTAAAAAATAGCATAAAAAAGACCTCTTAAAGGATGTCCATGGTCATCCTTAAGAGTTTTTGGAGGGGTATTTCTACCCCTCCTAAAAGAATAATGCATCTTTTATTAATTATAATTGTTAAGCAATGTTTACAAGTAATTTATGTCTTCCTTTGAGCTTTGTTTCATGTTTCCATCACTACATAAAACTATTTATAACTAAGATCTGGATATTTTTAGAATTATAGTGTTCCTTCAAATTTGTTTTTGTATTATTTCTTCCAATTCAAATGAACCCTGCACATTCGACATTTTACACCTAAAATTAATAAACCTTTTAACATCAAAATCACTAAATAATGCATATTCAAAAACTATATCCCTCAACTTGCCATTTATATTCTTTTAGTGAACTTCACATTTCATAAGGTAAATAAACATGTATCTCAAAGAAAATCAACAATAAAATCAATATATCAATGTTATATGTTTATATAAAATGAAATATTATGTTATGTGCATGTTAAAGAAAATAGCTTCTCCTACACAAAATATAAAATTCCAAATATTAGCATTGCCCATTAAATATATATTTTATATGATTTCACTTTGTATATTTCCTTATTTCACCTTTACTACTTGTTATCTATTCAAAAGTCATTCAATGTGTTGAAAATGAGTAAAACTAAATAATAAAATAGTTTCTTCTATAGCAACTAAAACAATGACATTATAATAGTAAACTGGTTGAATTCCTTTGAAAATTAAAAAATCTCATAGAAAAATTGAACCATAGAACATGGGAAATCCGAAAAAATGTAGAATATTCTATAATGAATCTTTTAAAAGTGTTGTCCAACACTTTTTTCAAACAAACTGCAACTAATCTAAATTTTATATATTAAGCATATTGTTTATAAAAATTGTTTTTCAACCATTTCTAACAATTAAATTAGAAAATGGGATGTCCAAGTTCACATTGCTTCCAATCAATTTCACATGAATTTTCAAACAAATTCTAAAGTAAGCTAAGTTTTTTGATAGTTTACATCAAGACAAATATTAGAGTTTGACTACCCTAAACTAAACAATACACTATCCTAGGATGATAGAGCCTTATCTATATTTTAGAAAAATAGTTTCTCCTTATAAAATGGGATGTCCAAGTTCACATTGCTTCCAAATCAATTTCTCATGAATTTTCAAACAAATTCTAAAGTAATCTAAGTTTTTTGATAGTTTACATCAAGACAAATATTAGAGTTTGACTACCCTAAACTAAACAATACACTATCCTAGGATGATAGAGCCTTATCTACATTTTAGAAAAATAGTTTCTCCTTATAAAATGGGATGTCCAAGTTCACATTGCTTCCAAATCAATTTCACATGAATTTTCAAACAAATTCTAAAGTAATCTAAGTTTTTTGATAGTTTACATCAAGACAAATATTAGAGTTTGACTACCCTAAACTAAACAATACACTATCCTAAGATGATAGAGCCTTCTCTACATTTTAGAAATAAAGTTTCTCCTTATAAAATGGGATGTCCAAGTTCACATTGCTTCCAAATCAATTTCACATGAATTTTCAAACAAATTCTAAAGTAATCTAAGTTTTTTATAGTTTACATCAAGACAAATATTAGAGTTTGATTACGATTACCCTAAACTAAACAATACACTATCCTAGGATGATAGAGCCTTATCTACATTTTAGAAAAATAGTTTATCCTTATAATGTTGCTTTGTAATGTAAAATTTAAAATTTAAAGTCTTACAACATAACAACTCAATGGATTATAAATGATGAGTAATATAGCGTCCCTAAAGTCATGCTTTCTTAAGGAACTAAAGTTTGACTCACATAAATGGAACAATACAATATTCTAGTAGCCTTGAACCTTTTCTATTGGATAATAAAAACTTATTTCGACAAACAATTGACTATAAAGAATGGGATTGATATTTAACTCTACCCAAAACAAATGACACAAGCATATATAATCACTCAACTATCCAAAATAAGAAGTTTGAATTCTTTGGGCATACCTTAACAATCAAGTTTGCAGCTCATTTCAAGAAAGAAAACGCCTTGAGTCTAGTTCAAAAGTAATAAATTATCTACAAACCAACAAGTACCATTTATGTATTAGAATCTTAATATATGACTACAAATTAAAAAACCAAAAATATTAGTAAAATATCATCAAAATAAATAACTAAAAATTACTACCATAAATGAAATGATATCTTAAATAAAATAAATAAATAAAAATAAGACATAAAACCCTTACAACCTCTCATTTTTTAATTCCAGACAACCAAGAAAAACCAAAAATGTTAAAGTACTTATCAAACTCGTATTATGAGAGAGAAAATGTACAATCAGTTATATCATTGTAAGACACACAAAACCCATTGTGACACATAATTTTAACTTTTCATAGAAAATGTACAATCAGTTATATCATTGCCATACATATCTAAACAAATATAAATTGTCAAGAATGACATTATGGATATAATAATATTTTTACATTATTTTACCATTTGTTCAGATGTTTATGTTTTACAGTTATAATCAAACATGATAAAAAGGAAATGGATTGTACACTTGTCCAAATTTGTAATGTTCGTGTGTATAATATATGACAGGGGAAATGAAAATGGATATTTTCACATGTTTATCACAGCTATTATGTTTGGAAAAACCAAAATAAGCATGCAATGTGGCAAATCGTCTCTAGTATGTGTAGAAAAGGAAATTTGAAACACATCCAATATATTTAAGATTTTCTTCTATTATATGAAACTAATTGCATTGAAATGTGATGAGAAAAATTAAACGATAGTTTTCAAATATTCTATTGATATATTCTATTACAAATGTATAACTAGTAGTCAATTATAACTTAAGGTATGATAAAATTCATGCCATGCCCAAAGTAATGTATGGAAACTAGAGGTTCAATATTTATACCCTAGGATTGTGCATAGGTAAAGGTTGGAAACTTGAGGATGAAATTCAATACTCAAACATATTTTAGAGGCAAAGCTTAGAAACTTATAAGTCACTATATCCTAAGAAATCAACTGCTTTGGGATTGTGCATATAAGGGACAGGGATGTGTAGAGACAAGTTTAGACATAAGCAGAATGAACAAGATTTAAATCAGATACAACACAACCACCCATATAATCTAAATCCTTAGCTAGTTTCCCATGCCTAAACCCCCTCATATTGCAGGGCATCCCTCGCTTGTGAACTCCTCACTCTCTCGATTCTCATTATGGTCCATTCCATTTCTAACTAGAAACTTATTGGTGCAGAGAAATTTCTCCAAAGGTTTATAAATTGATACCATTATGCTCTATTTTGTTATAGATTGTGTTTCTTCAAAAAAATCCTTGCATAAAAAGGGTGAGGAATATGTTGAATGTGGATATACAAGGGTAAATGGATGTAGATAGTTTTCTGCACACAAGGGTAACTGAATGGCTCAGGCTCACTATAGAGCATATCACAATAGGTCGAACACACATCGAAGAAGAGGAGTTCCCACTGACATCTGAGTTCTCCTCTCGCTGCATTTGAAATGAAGGGGGAAGTGTATGGTAGATCCAACCATCCCTTGATATCCCTGCCCAATTCTTGTCTAGATCTTGGGATCCATTCAACTTCATTTCCTTCTATCAATGAATTAATAAGAGATCGATCAATGGTACTGTTAAGCATTGAAACATCTAAAGTAGCAGAGCTTGCATTAGCAGGCATGGATCAGCTAATGAAATAGGTCAAATGGTAGAACCTCTATGGGTAAGTAGTCAAGAAATGGGAGGGAAAACTTTGAACCTCAAAGAATATTCAATAAAGTTCCCAAGGCTAATTGGACCAAAACCAATTGGCCATAAAATAGAAGGCACCAAAGAAACTAGTATAGTGGTCATGAAGAGCTCCACCATAGTTGACACTCTCATTAATATTGTAGTAAATATAAAATATTATAGCTCCCCGTCTAAATTATCGCTTGTTATTCACTAGATGAAAACATCTGGTGTCTATTAGACTAATAGAAAACAGTAAACCTAGTGTGTACATAAATAATAGATTAATAATATTGTACCATTGCACCAGCTTAGCTTCCGATTACATCAAATCTAATCTATAAAAGGAAAATTATTAAAAATCTTCTTTTATGTTTCATAATTGGGAAAACCCAGACACTTGTCTAGAGTGCAGGATTTAATGAGTCAATAGGCTATGTTAACTACACAAATCTTTTATCTTTATTAAATGCTTTGGTGAAATTTGCAACCCAGAACAATTTTGTCAGTAATCTAAAATTTAGTAAATAGCGATGATGTGGAAGAAGCTATGTGGATTATAATTATAATCCACTTGCAAAACAAGCCCAATCATTTCACCACAGACTACACAGGGGAGATCACCTTTTAAGTCAAAAAAAGTGAGGCAAGCAAGTAATTTTTAGTTTGTGTGTCATCTTTTGCGTTAGATCAAATTAAAAAATCTCAGATTTTGGAAAGTACAAAATTTTCGATGACACTTAGGAGCAAATGCCGTACTGCAAGAGTACACGGTTATTTGGACCCATTCCCCCTGTAATTGTTTATAGAAGAAAGACAGACTAATAGTTACATCACAATGAACACTCAACTCAGAATTCACAATGAGCAACAGTTAATCAGCCTTGACGAGGAAAGGGGTTGGAGCCTATCAGTCGAGTGACTTAGCAATCCTATGGCCAATCATCAACAAAATGTAGGTATAATTGATGCAGATTGGCCTCTGCCCCTGCAAGATGACCACTAACAACAGAAAAACAAATAATCTGCCATGCAAATCAACTTATAAAAGTGTGCTCTATTCCCCTGAATCATACTCAAGAACATGAACAAAAAAAACAGGATATGAAGAAACTGAATATGAACATGCTCAAGTTATACCCAAAGAAAGATACTTCAATATTCCCTTTATTCTGAAAATCCAAAACAGCACAAAACAGAAGTGCATAATACATCAACTGCCAACAACATGATTCACCTCAGACACCTACATTTCATACTGTCTAAGTAGAGAAGCAAAACCAAAAAACGAATGCTCAAGAATGGACCAGACCGATAAGAAAAACCTGAACAGCAAAAACAAAGTGCCAACACCCTGCCAGTCACTTCTTCCTTTTTTTTCCTCCATCAAACAGACACCATCCCCAAAAATTATCCCAGCCACAGCACCGAATGCCCCTATTTAAAAACAGAAATAGAAATCTCTTAAAATAACCCCACAACCCAATCCTTAAGTTCCTGTTCCGGCAGAGTTTTAAATGCCCTGATATTGCTCACTGCCCAAAAATATTGTAACGGCCCCTGACATTTAATTATTCCAGAATTCCAGTGGGGAATCAATGAATGGTTTTCCGTCAGTAATGATATCACAAAGATAGTGTTAATTCACATTGTCAAAGGAAACTCCTGAAATTCTATCCGGTTGCAGAGAAGTCTACTCATTTTGTGCACACTTCATTCTCAACCCCCTGTTACATGTAAGAATGACTTCTCTTCCTTAGTTAAGAAGCAATGTACTGGAAAAATTCTCTCTTTGCCCATCTTAGTGCTGCTGCTAAAAATATCAACCCTATTGGTACTCATCCATTAGGGCACAGTCAGAATTACAATAATAATACTAACCCAAGGACTCAGAAGAACAGGTAATGACGAGAACCCCAAGATATTTGAAACCTTATTAGAGGCCATCAACAAGCTGGATGGTGGTATTCGGAACATGGAAGTTGGTGCAAGAGCACACGGGCGGACAGGTGATCAGCACCACCCAAAAATATGGCTGGTTTGATTTTCTTCAAATTTTGGTTTTTGTTTGGTTTCTTTCCGGTCAGTGCCTAAACCTCTTAAATTTTCTCGATTTCAATATAACACTAGCGAGGCCACAAATGTTATTGACTGGTGTAAAGCCAATTTCCTCTACCTTTTGACAACATCCTCATGGCTTAAATGTGATGGATCAAAGGCATCCATCAATGGTAGCTTCGACAGCCCTGGTAAGCACATATGCAAATGTGGAAGCATAGAATGGCTTAAAAGGAATTTTGCTTGATGTCGTAGTTGCATTTGCCAGACATTATTATCCAAGCTACGCTATTTACTTATGGGCTGCATTGATTTCAACTCCATGAAATTGCTTTTCTTTTGCGACCGGTAATGATTGCAGAATATGCACACAATGATTGGTTGAAGGCTTTAAGGATTCAAACATAGACATGGGCAGGTGTAAAATTTTTGACTTGGTATTTAATCTTCAATCTGAAGATGAATCGATTTGCTCTTTATCACATTATATTGATGATTTCGATGGGCTCAATTAAAAAATTTGAATTCAATACTTGGTAATGCCTTTTCATATTCCATGATGACATGGGAGACCGCGGATTAGGGTGGAGGCGGTTTAGAACTGAGAAAAAATGCGCAGCAAGGAAAAGGCCAAAAAGACTTTGGGAAAAGGCCGATACATTTTGGTCTGAAATTTGAAATTAATGTTTGCCTTTTCATCTTCCAAGAAAAGAGTCGATTGAAAGCAAAAAGGAAATGAAAGGATAAAAAAGACTATTGGCAGCAAGGGAGAGAGAATGAAGGCGGCGCCAAGTTAGGGTAACAAGAATAGAGCCTGTGAGAATAAGAAGAGCAGCATAGAGTGCCAAGTATAGGCGAGCGGTAGAAGTTTTTACAGAGAGCCCTTGTGATTGAGTTAAGAGAGTGCGGGCAGAAGAAGAAACAAAAGCCTTTTGAAAGAATGCGCAGACATGAAGAAGGCAATGCAAGTGAATAGAGGTTTGACCGAGTGATGAGGAGGCATCAGACAAGGAGACAAGGCGTGGCAGGTGATGGAAGTGTGCAGAGCAGACAAGAACAAAGTGCGCAGTATTAAAAGCTAGTGTGCAGCAGTGAGAGAAAGAGGAGGCCGATAGGGGAGAAGTCGGTCTTGGTATGAACAAAAGAAAATACATAAATCAGAGTAAGTGTGCAGAACAGAGGACAGCAACGTGAATGTGAGTGTGAAGGAAATATTGTCTAAGCTTTGTAATACCTCATTGGAGATTGAAAAACAGAGACTTGAGAGAGGGTGAAGGCATATGAAGGATCTTTCTTGTTGTATTTGTCACAAAACTTGTATTGCAGATTTGAATATTTATATTGAGCAAATTTGAAATCAAATAAAACACCAAATTGTTGTGTTTATGTTGTTGATAACTCTCTGAGCAATAGGTAAAACAGAGGTCACCTGCATCAGAAGCAAAAATAAAGAAGCAAGAAAATATAATCCCAGTCATGGGAGATTATATCTATCACATTAGAGATTGCATAAAAGAAAAGAAGAATGTATTGATCTATTGAGGTAAAACAAATAGTACCAACAAATACACCTCCAGTCGCTGAAGCCATTTTATTCTATGATCCACTTAAAAGTTTGGTATGGTAAAATGTGAATGACCAAATGGAATAGGCTAGAATGACCAAACACACTCATGGTGGTAGCTTGAGCACTACCCGAGCCCAAGATACTAATTGGTGTGTCCCAACTTACACTCCAAGGGACCAAATTTGACACACAAGGGACCTACTCATCATCCAAATTGATCACTGAATACTGCCAATGGGGTTGTGCATACTAAAGATTGTCAGATATACATTATTCACCAAAATTTGTTTTGCTAGGTCAATATACTAGTATTTCAAACAATGAGCTCTCTACAACTGCAAACTTGTTCCACCTAAGTCTAGGAATGGTTGTCTGTATAACTACTCTCTTAACTTTTCTGATAGGTTTAATCTTTAAGGTTGCTAATAGTTGACTATTCTTAAGTTCAGTCGTTTGCATATCCTGTCAGCTTTGTAATTCTTTTGCTGTTCTAGTGATCTATTTCAACGATATTGCAAATGTCTATACTTGTGCCACACCTTTCAGCTGCTTACTATTGTGTCCCCTACAAGTATAAGGTATCTCTGTAATATTCCTATTTATTAATATAAAAATTTGATTTTCTTTTAGAAGTTTTCTTTTAAAAAATTGTTTTTTATGGATTAAAGAGCATGCCTAGATCTGGTAACCTTTTATTATTATACTTCAAAATTAAATGCAGAGAATATTAAGACTGATTCCACACACAGTTTTGAAGCATACAAACGTAACAGCACATTCATACATTCATATATAGATGTGCAGAACCAAATCTAAATGTTCAAACAAGCTAAAAAGACATGAAATATAAAACAAAGATTTTATTAATCAAAGCCTTCGTAAACTAGTTTTGAGTATTAGATGGCCTAAAGGGCAACAAATTCTCTCTATCAAAATAAGCTTCGAAAAGAAGAGAGGGAGAAGTCTGCAATCCACTCTAGGTTATAGACTCTAAATTCTTTGAATTGACTTGACAATCCTGCAAACAAATTTAAGAGATGCGTGCAGGCACTCAGGAAAGGCTGGACAAAACTAATAGAGATGAGTCCCACAGCTAAAGCATAACAGTCTCTAAGGCTCACAAATACTATTTTTTTTAAGTTTTCTTACCTTTTAACAAACAAAAGCTTTATTGCAAAATCACAAATTACAAGATTATCCATTGGCTATGAAATTTTTCATCCCTTAATAAAGTGAGGCTTTTCACATCCATAGATGCAGTAAGGTACAATTTGCACAAGGTGCTAACTTAGCAGAAAACACATAGATTGGCATCTTTTCCTGGGAACTTTCCATTCTCTAATACAGTGAGGTTTTACACAATCATAGATGCACTAAGGTACAATTTGCACAAGGTGCTAGCTTAGTAGACAACATATAAATTGCCGCTCTTGCCAATAAATTGTTCTCTGAATGATAAAAGGTAATTTAACAAAGGTTAACATCAAATCAGTCTTTGAAAATCAATGAAATGAAGTTCATGTCTGACAACTCCATCTCAAAGTCCAAAGACAATGAGTTGCTATCTCTGATCAGCAAGTTTATCATAGGCAATTCCTAATCAATGACAATACCACAGATTTAGTTCTTCATTTTAGATGCAATCTTACTACTTTTTATAGCCCAGTTTAAAACAAACCCAAGCTTGGGAATCCCTTTGTGAAGAGGAAAACAAAGAAACAAAAGTTTAGCAAAGAAATGCTCAACAACAATAGAACATGGTTGTGCAACATTGAAAGTCAAACTAGATCTGAATAGAACAGTTACTAGATCAGATATATATCTAGGGCCCTTATCTTGAAAAAGACAGATACTGAAAAGAAAAAGATGCAAGTCTCTCACACATTTGTCATTTATGTCAAGCTGCTTCATTTGTGATAAAATCAAGGACCGTTTCTATTCTGATTGTATGATTTCCCTCATTGGTACCTTGGCCAACTTATGATCAACTGTAACATAAATTGGTTGGTTTAATAACCCACCTCCTTTTTTAATACAATACTTGTAAGTTTTTTTTAACATCAATTGAATGCAATAGAAGTGCAAGGAATGAATAGTGGCATCAACATCAAAATTATCCAACAAGACAACCAATAGACACAACCAGAAGAGTTCCACGGCCAGTTGGAGCCAAAGTTTAGCGCACATTATTATGCTTTGAGTCCATTACATGGATCTGGTTATGGAGTTGTTGAATTGTGGCATACATAACCTTTGAGTTGGTCATTCCATAATTTCTAGATTTAATGGTTGTAGGAGTAATTGGCCAAATTTTAGTGTGCATTGTTATGCTCTGACTCCATTTTGTAGATCTGGTTATGGAGTTGACTTACGACATACATAACCTTTGAGTTGGTCATTTCATAATTTCAAGATTTAATGGTTGTACGATTAGTTGACCAAATTGGCTACAAAGATATCACCCTAACATAATTAGCTATAAATTGAAGGTAGCAGTTTTCATTGGCATCATATCTACAAAATCTATTCCTATTGCATTTCTTTCAGAGGTAGCCCCTTTAACGTGGCTATGTTTTTGGAGCTAATATTTAGCATGATTGTCATTGACTTCTGCTTATTGCATGATCTGTCCTTTCCTATTCTTTATTTGTGAATTATTGTTGGTGTTATGTTTGTGCATTGAATAAATTTCATTACAACTGGTATCAAAGCTTTAAATTGGAAAAATGGTTCTGTGGTGCAAGGCAAAAACAAAGGCAAGCAATAATCAACATTATTCCAAGTACAAGAATTCTTTATAGACAATTTGTTTCTGTCTTTCCTGGAGCTTCTGCAATTTAGTTAAGCAATGACTACATTGTGCAAAATTCCAATTTAGTGGCTTCTATCTCATATCCAAAGGAGAACTTAGTTTCCGTTTGCATTGGGAAAACCAAGGTAATTTTAGAAAGTCTATGTTGGATTTTAGGGTTTCAGCAAAATTAGCTAATCTTTGACCCGGTTGAAACCCTAATATATCTTATTAGGAGGTTCAGTGTCAGGTAATTAACATGAAATGGGTTGTGTCTTTGACATTGGTAGCTAGAATTGTTGTAGAATGTGTGAAGAAAGGAATAAGGAGTGAATATTTGAGTATATTGCAGTATAACCACACTTTATATTACCATTAGGAGGTGGTTAAAGCTAAGGCAAGATGTTTTATTTTTTACAGTTTTCTTGTGTACAATGTCATGAAAGATGTGAAAAAGATGAGAAAATAGAAAGATAGAAAAATACATGTCAAAACCCAAACGAAGTGATGATCAAATCAGGAAATAATGGAAACATTTTTATCAGGTAGAAATGGAAAAACTAAAAGTGAAACTGCAACAAGCATTCAAAGTAGCTGAGGTAGCAATTCTCATACCTGCAAAGTGCCATACCCGCTCTCTATCGCCATTGTCGTTCTTGCAGGTGCCTCATGCCTTCTCCCTTCTCCAATGCAATTAAAACCAAGCCCAGAAAAAACTCTGATTTAGATTTATATTGAATTAAAAAGAAGATAATAACGGCAAGGAAATGAAGTCCAAAAAGCAAGCGTGGGCACGGATCTAAAGAAAAAGCTTAGCTGGACAACAGAAAGGCAGAAAAAACGTGTTTGGCCAAACAGGAGGAATGGAAAAAGCAAATCTGCCTGCAAATTTAGCTTGCAAAAAGCCAAACTAGAATAATTTGAACGTTTTAAAGGCTAGTTGATCATAACGATCAAAAAATTTAAAATCCAAATAAGATAAAGCATAGAGGTTATGGATTTTCCATAATCGGAGTACGACAAATTTGAGGAAATCAATGCAGAGTAAGAGAAAAATGAAAAAATATAGGTCCAGATTATTGGAGTGTTTAGGAATATATTTGTTTTGTAATAAAAAAAAATTGAATGGAATTCATCTCTTTGTTTTTTATATAGAATATTTTTTTTAAAATAGGTTTTTTAATAGATATTTCAAAAATAAAATAAAATAAATATGAAATTGTTGACATAATAATGTATATGTTTCTTTGATTTGTATTTGATACATGGCATGAGTTTGTATTTGTTATGTCAATGTTTGTTTTTTATTTGAACAATCAAACAAAAGATAGATGGTATCATGATTACTTTAATACATGTTTATTTTGAAGATTTGATATATGTTTTTCATTATGTCTCACTAAACATGGTCAAGAAGTGACACATGTAAGGGGTCCCTTGGCTATACTAATAAGGGGCTATTCTTATTGAGTAGGAAATTTGTCTTATTATTATTGAAGAGTGTTTCAGATTATATGTTGAAAATTTCATTGTATTTATTTATTGACAAAGAAGCAATAGAACATCATTGTTGTAATTACTTTGTCATGGTAGAGAAGTTGCAACATAGTTGATAGCGACTAGTTAAAAGACTAGCAAGTATTAATTGTAGTTGTCTTACTATAGTATAGAAATTGAAGAAATTATCACAATATTTTACAAGACTATAGATTGTTGATGAGTGGACTTGGTGTGTCCTAAAACAAATGAAAGTGTTTTCTATGTTTTGCTAAAGTTCCTAATACTCACCCTGGGAATAATAGAAGCACCTCAAGTGGCACAAATTAGTCTTGGATAGGCTAATGGATATACAAGAATAAATTGGAAAGTAATGAATAATAATAAAATGGCACCTCATTATTTTTAATTAAAATTATTCATGTGTTAATGTAAGTGGATATGACAGATAATTTCAAGTGATCGAAAATATGTTTATTAAAATTGACAAATTGAATAATATCTAAACATAAGATCTAGCAATTGTATTAAGGGAGAATAATCTTGAATGGAGAATTATTGTTTGTATAGGTTTTAGTAAATCTGTTAGCTTATAGGAATTGATTTTTATGTTTTGTTGATGGATATACTCTTTCATGAATTTGCAAGGTGCGAAATATGTTTAAAATAAGAAAATTGGTAGGGTGCAAGTCATATTATCGCTTTATTTCAATGTAATAAAAATCCATAGATTCTAATCATAGTGCTCTAAAATATTATCAACAAAATAAGAACTAAACATTAAAACCTAAACTTTAGATGTTTGAATAAATACCATAGCTAGCTAGTAAAGACATGTAGTTGAAGTCATGATATATTCATACTTGAGTGATGAAGAGGTTTATGAGGTTGAAGTATAGTATAAACATGATCATGAGTAGAATGAGGTGGAAAATAAATAGAGAAGCTCATAGAGAGCATTGATAAATGGTAGCATCTATAATGAATATTTGCACATAGCTTTAAATATCAAATGTAAACATATATTCTCAAGAATAGTTTTTCACAAGGGAAAAAAATCCACTCATTCATCAATTATAGGCAATTTGAATTTAATGCATGCACAAATCTTCATAATAAGCTTATTTACATGTATGTCAAATGTGGAAGTTTGGTGGATTCCCATAAACAAATAGATCTCCAATGTGATAACTTCACATTTTTTAACATACTTCGAGCTTGTTTCAAAATGGAAGATTTCAAACAAGGTATGGATATTCATAAAAACATAAAATATAGATAAATTTAGTCATATATTGTAGTTGCAACCACCCTACTAAACATGTTAAAATAAAATGTCAACTTTTGAAGTGATTGTCATGAGGTAGTTTAGCCACTATAGGTTTGGATGGTAGCTAGCCTAACCACAACACATGATAAGAATTTTGTATGGGTGGCTAACAAGGTTAGTCACAAGTGCATCTTGATGTATCGCTATTAAACATAATTGTAATTAATTCGCAAACCTCACTTAGTAGTTTGGTTTCTTTGTGTTTAATTTCTTGATCTTCGAATGGGACTTCAAGTTCCTTGTTGGATTTTATTTGTTATGTTATTATTCTCTTATTTATTGCTTCAAGTTTCTTAACGATTTTAGAATATGTGGAGTCTTCATGGATTGGGGAAACACCAACAAAAAATGAGAATTATATAGGGACGAACACCAAAAATGGGTTTACAAATATCACCAGAAAAATATTGATTGTTTATTTTATATATATCAGTGGCTTACCTCACCCAACATACTGGAGTTGAGAATCTTTCCAATATAAGGATCAGATCAATTTTTGGTAGAAATAAAAACTCATAAAGATATCAAACCAACTAGAAGCCTATTAAAGTTTGAAAAAATGTGGTTTCATAGGGATGACCTTATTGATCTAATTAGGGATTGGTGGTCATCAACACCATAAAATATTGGAACCCAAAATTATCAATTTATGTTTAAGCTCTAATTCATTAAAGATAAATTAAAAGATTGGAACAAGAACTCATTTAAAAATATATTTGAGAAGAAAGAGAGAATTGAAAAAGAATTAGAAAATTTAAATGAGAGAGTGATTACATGTGGAATGTTTCAAATATACTATATGAAGGAGAAGGAACCAATGGCAAAGCATACAAAGATCTTAGCAAGGGAAGAAGAATTCTAGAGGGAAAATTTGGGAGAAGTGTAGTTGTAGGAGTGGACTCCAACATAATTTTTTAATAATACTACGAAGATTTAAAGATCTCAAAATAAGATTGAAGCAATCAAGGGTTCAAAAAGATAAAATATAGAATTAGTAACAAGGGTGAAACAAGAAGAAATTGCTTTCTTTCAAAACCTATTAGCACTAGTTGGAGCTTTAGATAACATCAAAATGAAATATGTCTCAGAAAATATCCCATATATCATCTTGAATGAAGAAAATGAGATGCTAACAACCCCATACATGGAACATGAAATTAAACTTGCACATCTTTCCAGTTGCATCTGGAAAAATCGCAAAGACCTAGCAAATTTTCAACCCTATTCTACCAAAAATATTGGCACATCATGGGAAAATAAATATAGGAGTTAGCAAAAGAGTTTCAAAAATAAAGGAATTTTTTTAAAGATATGAATAAGACATCAATTGCTTTGATATTGAAGAAGCTTGAATACAAACCAATCTTGTTATGTAATATAATATAAGATTATAACTAAGGTAATGGTGACAAGACTACAAAAAATATTGGAAAAAGTAATCTTGATCAATCAAGGTGGCTTCACACTAGAAATAGACATAGAAAATAACAAAATTCAATGCAATGGCCACTATTTGTTTTCTCCTAGAAATATCACTCGATAGTCAACAATGTGAATTCTTCATCAGAGAAGCTTTTTGATGCCTATGTACAACACCATGACACCAAATGATATTTAAAATTGTTGGTTTGAAATCCCCCTAGTATCATGACATATACAAATATATCCATGACCAAAACCTTATGCCTTAACTCTCACATAACAAGTGGAAGTAATTCTTTTAGTTATCATCTCATTGTACCCTCCTTGAAACCTTATATTCAACGGGTTTTGATGGTACCTTATTATGATTTCTAAATTTAGAAGAGGATAACCTTATAATCAAAGAATTGCATGAAGGTATTTATGGATCCCAAACTAGTGATATGGTCCTCACTAAGAATCTCCCCTACCATGAAAATATGCATATGCCAATATGTCCAAAAATATCTATCATATTAGTAACATGAAGACCTCACTCATGTACCATCTCAAATATTATATTACATCACAACTCTTCAACCCTTTTACATATGGGGTATTGATCTTATTGGAAATATTAACCCATCCTCATCCAATTATAATAAGTTCATTATTAACACCATTAAGTATTTCACTAAATCAACCAAATACATTTCACTCACTTACACCACTAGTGACAAATTTCTAAATTCATCCTCAACCATATCCTCGATTGTCATAGTATCCCTTCTACTATTATCATTGATAATGGTAAATCATTAAAAAATTATGAAATTTATTCCTTATACATGATAAATTCCATAATAAACATCACTAGTCCACCTTGTATTACCTCAAAGGTAATAGTCAAGCAAAGGAAAATTGGTGAAGCACCAAAATAAGTCATTAAAAGAAAGATAAGTTCAAACCAAAGTGGTTGACCCCTTATATAATCATTACCAAGTATAGACCATGAATATATCATTTCATCATACCAATTTTTTATGAGCTCAAAGAACCTTTGAACATAGTGCACCTCAAGTGCTTTCATCCCAAATTATAGCAAATTTGAAATAGAAAATCTAACATGTAAAAAATATATAAAATATCATCCTCTAATGAAAACTACCCTATGGCACCTTGGAAAAGTACCATGGTGAAAACTTAATCATAGGTTCCACATCATAAATTTGGATTCCATTATATTTTAGGTCCTCTTTTCACTATCTTGTGTTATCCTCTTGAATTATAATCCCTTCACTATTCTCCCCTTCCCTATGACTAGAATTTTAGGTGGTGCATTGTGTCATACTTTGGAAAGCACATTTTTATGTTCTCTCATTTTTTAGCATGAAATATTATAATGTGTATCCTTCTAGGACATATCAAAAACACACTTTTTGACATGAAAACCCACTATTAAAAAACTCAACAACACTCCTAAACTAAATACAAAAATAAATGACCCTATCTAGCACCATCAATGCCCATCATAAAATTCCTTTTCTATCATCTCATCATTTTCCTTCACAAAATATGTCATTCCCCATATTAGGCATTATCATCATCCTAAACCTTTCAACACTTTGGAAAGAGATACAAACCCTGTGATTTTTTGGTCTCTTGAGTTTGATTATTTACCTATCTATTTCCCTAAAACATACCTTCTAAAGGTCACCATGATCCTTACATAATTATTCCTCTTGAAGGTATGTCAAGAATTTTTTTGGTTTAGTATTTTTCTTATTGTTTGTTTTTATTACATTCCTTGATGGTATGATTTGGAATCATCTTGTTTGAAGCATATTTTTTATTCAATCCTTTATGCACAAGGTACATCATCAACATGGTTTGTATACCTTTTTGCATAATATTAGATTCACTGAAGGACTCAAGCCTCTAGGATCATCTACAAAACCAAAAATAACCTTCTACAAGAGAGAAAGTCAAGATCCTAAATTTTCAATAATGGATGCAATATAATATAGCCAATATGAAATACTCAAGATTGCAATTATATTTGATTTTTACATGAAATCCTTTCTTATAAAAGCAAGGTGAGAGATATGATTAGACAAGATTGTGACATGTGTCTTAGTCACGTGTTATGAGATGAATAAATTGAAAAAAAGGTCAAAGAGATAAGATAAGATAAGTTCTTATCTAGATAAATACGACTTCTAGAAGGAAATCTAGAACCTAAGTAAACTTAACATTTGAATAAGTCCTCTTGCTAGAAATTAGTTGGGTACAAGACATTTATTCACACCAACACCCCCCTTAAGTGCAACTTAGGAAATAGATTATTATGCAAAGATGCAAAATAAGAAAAATATTATTATGGGTTTTGGCTACTAGGCCATGTTATGAACCCATCTACAATGAAATCTCTCACAAATAGAGAAAAGGAGAAAACCCTTTGGGACAAAAATCCTAGGGAAAAAAGAGAGAAAAACTTATAAAAAAGGATGATGTATGGAGGATTCAATGATACCCCAAGGACCACATCCATCATGTATATACAATTAATAACCCCCCCCCCCAATAAGAGGGAAAAATTAAGACAATATATCTCCCCCATAGAAGAAGCTCCAATGCCAATGAAGAATGTCTAAAAATAAAAGATGATCCAATTCTTGCAAGAAACATATCTTCCCTTAAGAAGACACAAATCCATAGGTTGATGAGGAAGCCACTCCATGTCAAATTAAAAGGAGGAAGGATGAATTCTCAATATATTTATCTCTAAAAACTAATTAGGAGTCTCCAATCTTGAAGAAGTCACAATATAATCATGGTCAAACTCAACCAAGAAACATGAAAAATCAAGGGAATGAGGAAACTCGTGAATGTCAATTTGTAAAGATAAAGAAGATAAGATAACAATTGTGTTGAAACTGTCATCAAAGAGGAGAGAAACCCCCTCAAGTGTGAATAATAGTCAAAGGAACATTATCATCAACGAAAGTAAAATGAGAAAAGGAATACAAATGAGATGAATGATCAACCATCCTAATAGCAATGCTATATCTAGTATCAAGTCCCTTATGTATACTCTATCAAGACTGAACTCAACTATTTTACCTTATCCACTATCATGGATAATTTGATAAACAAAAAGGAGATTTTATGACAAGGAAGAAACATAAAATGCATCATTAAAAGTTCATTCTCCCATATCAATAGAACCCTTTCACACACCTTCATATTTATTTTGTTACCCATCAAAATAAGTAAATTACAAGGCTCAAAAGAAGAGAATATTCCCATAGATGAAGCCATATGATGAGATGCCCCTGAATCAAGAATTCATCCTCCAAATT
Source organism: Sequoiadendron giganteum (assembly GCA_007115665.2). NCBI lineage: Eukaryota > Viridiplantae > Streptophyta > Pinopsida > Cupressales > Cupressaceae > Sequoiadendron > Sequoiadendron giganteum. The sequence goes on from CM021102.1 coordinate 644,197,112, forward strand.
CAAGAATTGTAGGGGCCAAGAGTGCTTTTCCTTTCATTTTGTTGAGGCTATTTGTAACTCTTGTAGTTCCCAACTATGATGATGCAATTGCTACAGATTGAGATGCTAAAGAAGAAGAAAAAGATATTGATGAGGGTAATAGAATGTTGTTCTTATAAAGAAGGTGTATTATTTCATCAATCTTCTTATCTTAACATCTATGCTCATCATGTCTTGTCCATTTAAAATATACACATTTAAAATTATACTTTTTAGATGAGTCCTCTTTGAAAGAGGGAGTGGACTTAGGAGTTCCATGTGAAGGTGAATCTTTACCTTGCTAGTTAGAATCAAGATCTGTATTCTACTTCTTACCTTTTCCACTTGAAGCCTTTTGATCTTTTCCAAGAAGAGCTTGAGATGTGGAAGACTTCAATTTTCCCATGTGTCAAATTTTCTTGTTCCTCTGTGAGTTGAGTTGCAAATCCATCAAGATAAGGCATTTTTTATTTATTTCCAAGGGCACCCATTGTAACATAAAATTTAGAAATAAACACTAAATAATCAAGACCTAGCTTAGCAAGAATGGAAAGAATCAATCATTCATCTTCTTTAGTGACCCCACAATCATACAACTATAGTCTAAGAGAATTGAGCTTACATAAAAAGTCTTATATTATCAAAATCTAAAGGATTAAGAATCATAAGTTATTTTCCAACTTAAATTTCCTCATTTTATCTATCTTACCAAAGAGACTCTCTAAGGTAGTCTAAACATCATTAGGATGAGTACAAGATGCAACATGGTATCTAAGATATAAAGAAATGGAAAAAATAAGAATACCAAGGGCTTCATCCCTTCTATTAAACTATTTTCTTTTTCTGTAGCTCTCATGGGTTCTAGATTTGTGCCAAATGTGATTTTTTGCAACTTCAATTTTAATAATAAGACCCCCATTTGTCATTTCCATTCGTGATAGTTATATGGGGTAAGAAGTAAAAATTTTAGAAAATCCATGATAAAATTAGAAATTACAATAGAGGAACAACAAATAACCCCTTTGTGCCAGAGAAAATACCATTTTGTTTTATAAATTTATAAGTTATGCCAAAGTACCAATTTGGCTTCAAAATGAAATATTGAAATTTTGGCAAAAGAAAGTGTAAAAAGTGTATATAAAAACATGAATTTCTCCTCAATGCCTTCTTGATGCCACAAGAATCAAGGAAAAAAAAGTCTAAAACCAAAAGTTATGAGCTTGGAGGTTGAAAATCAAGATCCAACTTCAATTTCATAAAACAAGAATCAAACAACAAAATATAAATAAATAACAAGCACCATTGGAATTTTCTTAGAACTAGCTTCCCAACAATATCTCATTCATCAAAATCTAATTTCTAGATCAAAAGTTATGATTTTTTGAAAAAATGTTGAATTTAGCCTGTAGTGACGACCCTCCTACCAAAATAAAAAAATTCCAAAAATCAAGTTTTGTCTAAAATGGAAAAAATTTATATAAAAATAGGGGTTTTTGAGCTACTCTATTTGGGCGAGAAGGTCTTTAATAAAAATATGTTCACTAGATCTAAGCTTCAAACCCTAGTTTGTAACTATATCATACAATGGCCAAATTGAGTGAAATAAAAAGCTAGATCTAAGTTTCTTGGACATTTTAAACTCAATAGCGAGCTTATATTTGCACCAACATGCTCCAAAATGAAACTGCAATACAAATCCACAAAGAGAAAACCTCAAATTTGGTATTTCTATCAAGTTTTTTTTTATTCTCAAATTCATCATTTGATGCAAGAGAAGAGCATACTCAACTTTTCAAGATTCATCAATATTTGTACCATAAAAAATTTATCAAGCCTAATTATCTCTCATATCTAAGAGTGGGCTTGTATATTTGAAGCTTTGATACCATGCTAGATTCACTCAAGGAATCAAGCCTCCGAGATCACTTACAATACCAAAAATATCCTTCTACAAGAGAGAAAGGAAAGAGTATTAATTTGCAATAATGGATGCAATATAATATAGCCAATATGCAATACTCAAGATTGTAATTGTATTTGATTTGTATATGAGAGGTATATCTTATAAAGGCAAGGTGAGAGATAGGATTAGATAAGATTGTGACATTTGTCTTAATCCTATGTTATGAGAAAACTAACTTGACAAAAAGGTTAAAGGGATAAGATAAGATAAGATATTATCTAGACAACTAGTACTTCTAGGACATCCAGAACCTAAGTAAACTTGACATGTGAATAATTCCCCTTTCTAGGAACTACCTAGGTACAAGATATTTATTCACACCAACAAATAAATGTCAAGTACTATAACAAATCTAGGTTTCTTACCATATTTTAGCATGTTCCTACATCTAGCTTCAAACACACTCATCATAAAAATACATAATCATTTCCATCCTTTCTATCATTATCCTTATCATAATTCTATAATTTTTGTTATATACTAACATCATTTTCTAACATTTATATCTTCTACCATTCATATCCTTTAATATGTACCATTATTAAAAGTGTATAAATTTTAATCTTATGTTCATAACCATTTGTATATGCATTATCATCACATAGAATAAACATCCATAATCATAACAAATACACCCATCATAAATAACCATCCATAAGAATAAATCATAACATATCCATAATTGAGACTATCACATGATGCAATCCATGAATCGATTAAAAATCAAATGTCAAATATCATAATTAAATGTATGTACATCATCTCCAAATACAAAATGTGTATGTACTCAAAAAAATTATCTATTATGACCAATCATACATGACTATTTCTACCCCCCTCTCCCTCTTGTAGCTTGGCTAATGTTCTTGGTAATCATGGTGGTCATGGTATATTTCTCACTAATTTTGATCTACTAGAAGTCCCTAATCAAACACTTGAATACTATATAAATGAAGGATCCCTCTACAATTTTGGAATATCACTCTCATAAGTCATTAATAATATTGTGCCTCTCACAATGTATTTTGTGCATCTCTTAAGGAACTTATTGCATATACCAATTCTTGGGACATGTCTTATGATCCCAACAATCCCCTAGCCTAGCTTCTCTCCTACGTAAGTTTTAGATCCTAAATCTCTTCTTGTGTAGCATCTAGCTAGGCTTGTAACCCATCTCTTTGTATTGATTCTATTCATCCCATGTGCCCCTTGTATTTCTACCTTACACTCTAACCAACTGAGATATGAAGTGGCATATAGGCTATCCCACTCTATCTCCAAATAATCCCTTTACTAACGTACTCATGCATGCTCTCTATGGTATCACCTACTTGTGGTGACCCTATTAGCTTGGAATTTTTTATCTATACCTATGTAGGGATATCCTTTGCATCCCCTTTATCATCTCCTCCACTTAGTGATGTTTCCACTATTATCATTATAAGTACAATTTCTTCCACTCTCCCACCTCGTTGTCATTATGAATGGTGTCACACTCTCAAAATTACTTAGCTAGTGGCCCAAAATTCTGTAGCCATCGGCTAATTTAATATCATCAACCACTCAAGCTAGATGCCTACTCACAAAGCATCATATGTAATAGATATCACATCTACCACATCTCCCATCTTCCCACTACATTAGTGCTAGCATGACCTAGCTATCTAATAGCTCTTTCTTATTTACCCATGGTCCCTAGAACCTAATCTCTCTCACCACCCATGCCTATACATGAGTGGTAGGGATATCAAATTTTACATTATAAATTACTTTATAACCATATTAAAGTCTTATTTATGACTCAATGATATAGTTATGTTTCCAATGATATCACATGACATCAATGTGAAACTAAAATAAAACATATCCTCTATACCACAAGCATAGCTAGCCTTGTATGACCTCCATGTAATGTATATCACTACAAGCTTATCAATGACTCACATTTAGTAACTAATCTCTCTAAGGTGTCTTCATTTACCACCCAACATAATCCTACATGTGTAAACTATTGTCTCATTTATTTCTTACACTAATCACACTACTCATAGCCACTCAAGTCATTTAGTTGCAATGTGCTCCCATGCACATATTTGAAGAAGTGTCAAATCCCCAATACTATATTAATCCTAGTATAATATCAAGTGTAAAACTTGTATAATTATGTCAACACACATAGAGCCTAGACAAACATTATCTCCATCTCCACCATATCCACCATCATATTTGTGAGCCCCACCATGAAAATTATTTCAATCTTGTCATCTAGCAACATTCTACTAACAACCACCATAAATATAAAAGATACCTAATTTATTTGCACCATGCATCAATCTCCAATGCCATCACATGTATAATAACATTACTTCTCCTTTCCATTCACCATAGAAATCCCTAAATTTTTTTCACTCACTAGTAGACTTAGTCCTTGTATATTGAGATCTATAAAGTACTCCACATATTCTCTAAGGTCACTATCATATCCCCTATTGAGAACTACAAATATTTTGTCCTTGAGTGTTATTACTTAGTTAGTGTTGTGAGCAAGGTCTTTTCTACCCTAATATTTTGTGTTTATTCCAAGTAGCTCAACCCCACTACATCTATCAAACCCTATTCATCATTTTCAAGTCTTTGTATCAACTATAGTATCATAGACTACCTATCCTAAGCTACTCCCATAGTAAATATCTATAAAAAAAAGCACACACCCTTATCAACTTCTTTTCTACTAAAACCTAACTGATCCCTATGCTTACTATTCACCTACACCACTAATTGTGTGCTTTCACCATGCTATCTAGTGCTTGTGCCACCCTAAATGCACTTGTGTCACTCCTTACTGCACTTGCACTGTCATTTAGTATGTTTGTGCCACACATGCTTATACATGTACCATTAGTGCATATGTAATATGGTATCCCTAACACAAGCACAATCCCCACTTTTACCCCTCATTAATGGCTCTAAATCCTATCCAAAATATATAAATAATGAACTCAATTTAGGTTGACTCACCACTTGTCACCCATACTCTTAAACTAACTCATTATGATGTTGATCAATTGATACAAATGTTATTCTACTCAACACCTCTATTTAAAATCCAAAGCTCCTTTTTCTTAATCAGTAATTTAAAAATTAACTTTTTACACCCCCCCAAACCTCTTATTTATAGGATTTCTCCCTATTTTTTTCCTTCATTACCCTAATTTTTATCTCCTAGGCCCTATTCCTCTTGTCGAGAGCCCATCTAGGCTCTGTAACCTTTCCTACCTTCTCAAGGAGCAACCCTACCTCATACCTCTTCATCAATCATCTCCTAAGTAACTAGGGAATCCCTTTTAGAAATTGCTATATTTTATTTTCTTTGAAACAAAATTATGTAACATTATATCAAAGAGGGCCAAAAATGTGGACACCTAAAAGAAATTCCTACATTTTTGTCATCATCATTCTAGATCTATCTTTAATACCCACTTCTAACATTAATTAACTAGTTTCTATTTAATTAATCAATTTGATCATTCTTTTAATATTAATTAACTAAATTTTGATTACTTAATTAATAAATATAACCATTCTTTTGACATTAATTAAATAAATTATGTTCATTTATATAATTTAATTAACTAATTCATCCCTTCTTCTAAAGTTTTAGCCTTAATTTAATAAATCAAATTTATTTAATTAAACTAGTCTTTCCCTCAATATTCCTCCATAGTTAAATAAATACATGATATATACAATAAACATTAACTAATCACTTGTACATTCCTTCACCAATTTTTTTAAAATAAACAAATTTAACTTTGATAAGGCTCCAAATACATAGGGCTCAAAAAAGTACATGTAATACCAAAAATTGCATCCTATGCAATTTCACACTCCATAACCTCCCCTTTAGCTTAATTAAATTCAATAATGCAATGCCCCCTTCACCTAACCTTAACTTGTCATTAACCCTTTTATTTTTTGTCATTAAAGTGAAATTTTGTTACGGATGACCACACATTGTGCAAATGTCTACACGTCATGCAAACTTCTCAAAAAGATTCATATTTGTGTAGCCATTTTGATGTTACACCTTTTGCCTTCACATGAAGGGTAACACCTCTACAACTTGCAGACACGCTAAAAACACCCATTTACATGCCTATGTCCATTTCAAACTCTCTATTTTTCTATTATATTCACTATATCACTCATTCTATTCACTCTATTCTATCTATCACTCATTATTGCTCATTCTTCTTCATCTTTCACTCTCATTATCTCATTCTTTCAAGCTCTCTCACATCTTGGCTCTCTACACCAACACTTTAGTTCTCTTGGCACATCTTAGGTGTGGCATTCTCTTCCTTTCAACATCACCATCTTGCTAAAGGGAGGGTAACTACATTATTTCTACATTGTATTATCATATTCATGTTCCAAGGGTAGCATATTGTTGTTCTAACACATCTATTATCTTTATCTTATCTATGTATTTTCTTTTCTATTATCTTTTCTATCTATCTATCTCTTTCTCCATGGAGGTGGGAACACCTACATGAGGATTTGATTCAGGCAAGCCCCTAAAATAACCCCAAGCTTTTTCCCATTTTTGTGTGTACAAGTATTGAAGTCGGAACGTTGCAGGCGGCTTCAATCATGGACCTCTTCCTTTTCATTTTTGTCATTTCCTTTAAATATTATTCAGTTTATGCTTGCTTTCATTATTTTTTTATTTCTATTATTCTATCATTTAAACTTGTTTTGGACTTTTTAGTTGCCAAATAGTTAGTGAGCTCTTTGTGGTCTCTGTTAGTGAACTCTATTTTCAATTTGTATGAGACTACAACATGTCACGAGGATTTCTACACACTACACTATCCTCCTTGGCTGAGAGCTTGTCAATTTTCTCATGAGACCTCTGAAACCTAATCTTTTAGCCCCTAAAATTCTCATCCTTTAATTCCACATAAAACATAAAATATAAGAAAAACCCCCTTATCTTCCTATTTTGTCATCTGAGCTTTGTTCGACAAGTTTACATAAATATTCGACGGTGATTCAAAAAAAATACAGAGGGAAACATAAAGTTTTGATCTGGCACGAAAGGATTGCGAAAAAAAAATCTAAAATCCCTCTACAAGGACACATACACCCTGAGTGAATTAGTCCTCCATTTTCAGCCCCAAATTTGAACCATAGGTGCATATTATCCTTCTTTGTCCAATTCAATTATCTGAATTCTTTTGTGCCTTTTTGTGTTTACTGCATTTGTATTAGAACATATTTTTCATCATTACTATAGTCATTTCATTGCATGTTCCAATAAAACATAACCATTTTTTAACTTTTACAAATTTGACAAGTAATATCTTAGAGTTGAGGGCACATTCTATATTTTTGTAAGTATTGGATTAAAAAAATAGGTTGGAAATCTCTTCAATATTCAAACACATGGGAGATAAGGTCATTACCATCTATTTCAAGTCACTAGCACACAATGAAATTCATGAATGCCCATAGATCACTAGTGTCTAGTAAAGATCACTAGAAGCCAATATTCCTATCATTTACCTATATTCCTATATTCCTATATTCCTATCAAGTTTCTTATATTTATTGCAAGTCTAGAATTTCATTTACACTTCTAGATCACTTATAGACTATACCTCTATCCCTTTACCACCTTCAAACCAATCTCAAATGAAAAAATAGCCACACTATCCTATCCCTTCTCTTTTCATTTATAGTTTTTAGTTTCTATTTATTTCCCAAACATCTTTTTTAATGTAATTAGCATAGGTCTAGATTCCTATACTTTATTATTTTCTTAAAATAAAATCACATTAGTTTAAGTAGAATAAACACATTGGAATTGAAAGTAATAAATATTGCTTAATACACCAAGAAACATACATTTATTACCATTTTAATAGTTTCAGTAGGTTTTAGTTTCAAATGGTTCGCAATTTCAAGGGTTTTTAGATTTTGATAGTTTTTAGTTTTGGGTATACGTATTCAAATGGGATTTGATGGAATTGACTTTATTGATGTGTCTCCAAATACTCATCTATTCTTGGGAGCTTAGTAAAAAACCATATTTTTTCTTGTAATGGCCACTTTGTGCTACGATTGTGGGATTTTTTGTGCTTTTAATCTTTTTAGTGGTAGAGTTTTTGGGATAGGAGACAAGAACAATGTTATAGATTTATTTTGATGGCTACTATAATATTTTCTAAGATATTGTATTCCTTTTTAAAAAATGGATATGTATTTAATTGTGTTTTTTTTTTTTTTTTTCCATTATTATTTTTTTCCTATTTAATCTCATATTTCTATATTTAGTGTTGAGTGTTAAAATGTAAGAACAATGTATAAATTGGATAAGAAACTTGTATGTTTGGAGAGAAGTATCCATCAGTTCTTCAACCATGTAATATCTCATAACTCTTTTCACTTATCCATGTTTCCTATATAACACTTCTTTCTCATGTACATACCTTCATTATTAGCCCTTGACCTTAAGTGATCATATCCACATGCTTTCATGCTTACAACATATGGATTATATTATCATATCTGTGCACATGTTCTTATATCTTATATAACACTATTCTTGTGCTCAAAATTATTACATTCTCGTGACTTTTTGGCTATTCTTTCATGATTCATCTAAATATTGACTTCTATTTATTATCCTCACTATTGGGGGTAACATTAAGAAACCTCCCAATGCACTTAGATACATATGCTTAGAATATTATATATGCCATTTAATTGATTTTATCTACAACATTATTACATTTTTATAGTGCTAACATGATCATGTATTTTACATACCACTTTCTTTCCTCTCCTCCAATTTTTTGTATCCTTTTACATGCAACCAAATAAAGAGGTATGTGTATAATATCACTAACATATTTTGATGTTTATAAGTACCATGAATATCTCATGGTAATTATGGCTCCTTCACAACCACACATTATTTTTGGGTTGTAGGCTCTTTTGTATCCATACATCAATTACCTTTGTAGGCTCATTTATAGCCATACATGTCAATTTCTTATGCATGCACCTTTACAACCACATATAGTGGTCTTTTGTAGGATCATTTAAAACCCCATATATTGACTTTATTTTCAAGCTCCTTACCAACCACATATATTAGTTTCTTTGCTAAGTTCCTTCACAACCACATATATGTTTTTTTGCAAGATCCTTTGTATTTGGGCCACATATAAGTTTTCTTTGCAAGTTCCTTCACAACCCCACATTTATGATGGATCCTAATAACCTCCATCTCTTTCTACTTTTGCATATTTTTTTTTAAATTATTAAGTAGTTCGTGCCTATTTCATAATTTTTCAAATAAAACTCATTAAGTTTTTCCCTCATAGCTTTCAACATAGAATTATCACTACAAGGATCACATACAAATCATTGTTCATATCCATATCCTTTTTATATTTACCTTCCATTTAATTTCATGTTGGTTGCTTGCTAACTTTAACATGTATTATTCATAATCAGTTCCCTTGCAAGTCAAAGTAGGGGCAAAGTGTTAAGGGTGAAAAACACATCCCTAACACTTTTCCCCATTTATATTGGACCCAACTTGATTGGCTATTCCTTTGTAGAGGATGGGATTCACTACTCCCAATTCTCAAGATGAACAGGGTCTAAAGGGATCTCATTTCCCTCAACTACCTCAATAATAAGAATGAAGGAAAAGAGGTGGCAAATGGAAGGACAAACAAGACTCTATTTTATGTTTTCAGGAAAGGAGGATTTTGGGAATTGGGTGAGAAAACCACGGAGGTCTTGGATTGTAGACCAATTGGCTCTCGTCCGAAGGATGAAAATGTGAGACTCAGACAACAGAGCGACACACTGTCATCTCTGGGACGTGGTGGCGTCCTGTACAGATCAAAAATAGAGTTTGCAACCAGAAAATCGTAGGGTATGCTAACGAACCAAAAACCTTAATCTGATAGTTTGAACAAAGATAACAAAATATGTAAAATGAACTAATTACAATAAGAAGAATTCTATAAATTAAAAGATAAACTTGGACTATGAAAGAATGACAAGTAAGGGTATTATAAATCCAACTTACAAATGGTCTAGTTCTCCCACAAGCTCCACATGAACAAAGCACCTACACACATGAACATAGAAAAATGTTCGGGCTATGTTTTGGAGTTTGCCTTAGTCAAACCCCTGCTTATGATGTTTCCACCTCCACGAACAACCAATATGCAACAATAGAGATAAAATTATAAAGAAAATAAGTAGATAAAACTTATGGAAAGCAAAGATAATATAAATGCTAATCTATAAGTAAGACAATGCAATAGTAAATTTTACTATCCCTTCTACATTCTTGGAGAAGCCGAGAGAAGAAGGAAGAGAGACTTGAGAGTGTAAGACGATAGTGTTGATAACATAGAGCTTGAAAACTTGTGAGAAGCGATGGTGTAGAAGAAAGAAGCAACAAGAAATGGTGTAGAATGAGAGATGTAGAGTGAATGAGAAAGAAGTAAGAGTGGGTGAATGAATGAAGTGAAGTGAATGCAAGTGAGTTCAAAGGATATTTTGGAGGTAAAGAGACATTTTCGGACAGTCAAGGTTCATAGGAGGCATTACATTCATAGGTTGATAGAGAATCATAATGTCCACTGACTTGAGAATATTGTCAGGATGCTAACACAATGTGTAGACATCTACACGATGTGTAGGCATCCACGACAAAAAATCCCTCATTGATAGAAAATGACAAAGCAAATGAGGGGTAAAGGTGGCATATTTTTGTGTTGTCATCCTTATAAGGCTAAAGTGAAGGTATATTGTGGGAAATTGCACTAGGGTGCAATTTTTCTTAACACCCTTGTACACTGATCTATTTTACATATGACATATTTTTATGTGAACATTGGAAAATTCACTTGAGTAGTGATTTAATCTAACTCCACACATTTCAATGACCCAATTTGACCTTTAGATTTCCCATTACTTATCTTGGCTCAAGCCCATAGTTGTAAAGTTGAACCTTGTTCAAAATTATCTTTTTGAACCCTAAAATCCAAAAATTAAATTAAATCATAAGTATAAACTAATTTAGTCCCAAAAAAAAATTTCCCATCAACTTGAACACACATTATTAAAATTTACATGTTGATGTTACCTATAAAAGAACATACATTAATTCATTTGACCATGTAAGAATCATCAAATTTCATCATGATCTAGTATTACACAATCTTACAATTGCATATCTTTAACATCAACATTGATAATGATATACTGACCATTTACATTTTATTTTGGTGCTACGGTCTCCCTCCTTTAACCAACATTCCCTCAACTTTTGCCTCCAAAATAATTCCTCCTGAGCTAGCAATTCAACATAAGACTTATTCAAGGCCTCCTTGTTTGAAATCGAATTCATCCATACCCTTGATGAGTACCCTTTCATGAAGTTGTTCCAAATCACCTTCAATGCATAGCTTTTCTTCAAAAAAAAAAATTAACTTTTTTTTGTTCCATTCACAAAGTTCACTCTTTAAAAAGTAAGCCTTCATACCCTCCACAAATGGAGCATTTTTCCACCAATCGACTATCAAAGTTCTCAGCCCTTCATCTTGAAGCCACATATTCTCAAATTTAAACGGGCTCTTAGCAGGAACATCATCGGATAAAACTGAAAGAGATAATAGGTAGTGATCTAAACAGGTGAGAAGGGTGGGATAAAGGATTCCACAATATATGGTTTTACACCCCAATTTCTTGCCAAGAAAAATTGTCTAGTTTTTTTGCTATATTAGTGAACCCCAATCTTCTATTCGTCCATGTAAAATTCCCATTTTTTGTAAATAATTCTTGTAGATTATTTTGAGAAACAAACTATTGGAAATCCATTTGTACCGAGGTTAAATTGTTGCATCCCCTTTTTTCTCCCCACTTGATAAAGTGGCATTAAAATCTCCTCCAATCACTACCAAAGAGCCCTCTAATGATTGCAATGCTTTTGATATTTATCTCCATACCTCCCACTTTTTCCTTGTACCTGTCGAGCCATAAGCATTTACCAAAAAGAAGGATTCCTTTATCCACTCTGCCTGAACTTTTATAAGTTTCAAGTGTTGTTGCTACAACAAAACTTCAACCAATAATCTAACTGGATTCTATAAAACTACTAAACCACTTGAAGCTCCATTTTCTTCCACAAAACTACCATTCAAATTCCTCCACGTTTGCATGAGGCTATCCACGTTCACCTTGTCGAGCTTGGTTTCTTGCAAAAGAATAAGGTCCAAATGTGCCTGACCAAAACACCTCTTGATCAGATGCCTCTTGTCTGGGGCATTACAACCTCTAGCATTCCATGATAGGACCTTCATGGTGACTCGGGTAGCAAAAACCCCTTCCCATAATGCAATTTGTGTTGACCTTTAGCACTAGTCACTAGCTCTAGTTTTAGTTTATTCAACTTTTAGCCCTGTACTTTATTTTCTCCTATTTTTACTTTCTCATCCATTAATATGCTTTGTTTGATAGTTCTTTCCAAAATTCCCCCTTCCATTTCACCATTTGCACTTTTTTCATCCTTTGAGGAATCATTCTCCATATCCTCTTTATCCCTACATTTTGGGGTTTCCAATATATTATCCACACAGATCACATAACCCTAAAAATATATATTGGTGAGGGATTTAGCTCTCTCAATGTTAGCTCCCAAATAGGCTTCTGAATCCTAGACTTGTAACACCACAACATTATTGCCATTTTAGATAACCTCATTAACCCTCATTTTTTGTGTATTATTTTCAGCTATATGTAATACAAGTTCTTGAGAAACCCTCTCTTTGTCATGCCCCAAATTATCCACAACTAACCAAAACACAACCACCAAATTTTTTGAGCAAAAACACTAATAATCATCAATTACACATGTACATAATACCATACTAGAGATAAGGTGAATATTAAATATCCCCATTAACAAAAATTTACTAACATTATTTATATTGACACTAATATGATTGTAATATTACCTTTAATACTTCACAATAATCTACTTCCCTCATTAAGTATCCACTCTAATGATTATGTCACTCATAATAACTATACCTTAATGTTGTCCTTATTTGTATTGTTGAAGATAACATTACCGATTCCAATCTTAGCATTAACATTATATATTTTATGATGCCAAATTTACTTCCAAATAAGATTAGCATTAATATTCATGAAACCACAAGTAAATTTACTATTACAGTTAACAACCTTACCAATTATAATTCTTATCCTTTACTATTTACTATTCCATTATTATTCTTGAAAATAAAATTACTCAAATACTAATTTATTGGCTACACACCTCTTAGAATTGACATTATACAAATGCTAATATTCATATCATTCACATTGCCTACATTCTCTCCAAAAATGATATTATTGTGATTGGAAATCACAATTGTGAAAATTTTATTGCAATTACTGATTATTAATCCCCTATCTATAAAGATTATTTGACTGTCGAAAATAAATTCACAACAAATACTAAAAAATAATACAACTGCAACTTCACAAATAAAACCACAAGAATAGAGAAGAAAACATGCAAAATAATAAACATAATATTTTTGGACAAATTGTCCCTGGAAAAACCCTGGAGGGAAAACCAGTACTGCAGATGAGAAATTTTATTAAACTTCAGCAAACTAAGAGATACATAAACTGCTTGCCTCTTATTGGCAGAGCTCCGACAATAATCTTCTCTAAAAATTCTTCCCTCAATTTCTCCTACTGAAATTTCACCAATGTTGCCTCCAATGCTATCACTATGCCCTTGCTATCACTGCAAGACTATTTGCTCTCACTACAAATTTTATTTGCTATCACTGCAAATCTTTCTCAAGTGTGTGTGTGTTCTCCAAATGTCCATTGATCCCCTTTTAAACTATTCTCATTGGAAAACCAATGGCCATGATCTAATCTCAATCAATGGCTAAGATTAATTAGACTCTAACAAACCCTAACTAATTAGTTTCTAGAAGTCTCTAGAGGAATCAATCAATCAATTAATTATTGCTAACTAACTCTTTTCTAGAAGTCTCAAGAATTAAATAATAATTCTTGGGAATGGAGAAAATATTTATCCGAGCTACAATAAATTAACACTCCCTCTTAGCGAGGAAGGTGTTTTGCATGACACCCAACATATATTTGAAGAAGATGAATTTTTCCTTCCCCAATGCCTTTGTCAAAATGTTTGCTACCTGCTAATCTGTAGGTATATATCGTAGCTGAATAATCCCCCGCTGTACACAATCCCTGATGAAATGATACCCGATTTCTATATGCTTAGACCTATCATGAAACACCAGATTCTCAAACAACCTAACACAACTCTGATTGTCACAGTGTATCACCATAGTCTCAACCTTCTGACCAAACAAGGCTACCAGCAACTTTCGAAGCCATGTCACCTCACACATCGCCATGCTAGCTACTATGTATTCTACCTCTACAAAACTTAGAACCACAAAAATTTTCTTCTTGTTGTACCAAGATACAACTCTTGATCCCAAGCTAAAGAAACACCCTGAAGTGCTTTTCCTATCTGTCGTACTACCTACCCAATCTGTGTTAGTATAGCCTATCATCCCGATACCATCACCTCGAGCATATTTGATCCCATACTCGATTGTACCATGCAAATACCACAACACATGCTTTCTCGTTGTCCAATGCACTCTCCTCAGCTCAACCATGAACTAACTAAGATATTTTACTGCAAAGGATATATCTGGCCTGGTGTTGACCAAATACATGAGAGATCTAATCAATTGCCTATATAAGGTTGGGTCTACATCCTTCTCCTTGGATGTGTCTACCTTCTTCCAATTCATGATCATAGGAGTAGACATGGCTCTACAATCCTCCATCTCGAACCTCCTCAAGATTTAGATGCAACATTTCTCTTGTCCAAGGAAAATGTCTCCATCTATCTATCATACCTCCATACCTAGAAAGTAGTGAATAAGCCCCAAATCCTTCATCTTGAACTATGCTGCAAGGTTGTGCTTGCACTCCTCTATGAGCTCCAATGAACCTGTTAAAACCAAGTCTTCCACATATAGAACAAGAATGAGAACCTCACCCCCAACCACCAAGTAGTAGAGGTTAGCATCTGCCTCACCCTTCAAGAAGCCCATTCCCTGCAAGTATCTATCAATGTGCTCATACCATGCCTTGGGAGCTTGCTTGAGTCTATACAAAGCTCTCTTCAATCTGCACACGTGGGTTTCATTGCTTTGTGCTGCAAAGCCCTCTAGTTTTTCTATGTATACCTCCTCTTTCAATTCACCATTAATAAGCGTTGTCTTGACATACATCTGATGGATCTACCATCTCATTTGTGTTGCAAGAGAAATCATGGCTCGTATAGAAATATACCTGGCCACTGGAGCAAATGTCTCCTCATATTCTATTCCCTCCTTCTGAGAGAAACCCTTAGTCATAAACCTTTCCTTGTATTTATCTACGCTACCATCTGCATCATGCTTGATCTTATAGATCCATTGTGATCCAGCCACCACCCTATTTGCCAGTCTACGCACAACCTTCCACACATTGTTATGTACTATTGAGGTATATTCCTCAACCATCGCATCTCACCACACTTGCTATTGTGTAGCCTCTTGATAGCTGGAAGTCTCATTATCTACCAACTGACTAACTAAAGCCATATAGTCATTATACCTGGTTGGTTGTCTCCATTGTCTATTCTCATCCTAAGAGCTCCCACAAACTCCTGAGTATCCCTTTGTTTCTCTTGGTTACTGCTACCAACTGTAGAGAATGAAGTATCAACTTCCATATGTTCTTGATGCATCTCTTGGATCTTTTGCATCTATTGCTCCATACTCTGTGAACTCTCAACACCTGAGCCTGTGCTTGTACTAGTCACTGTACTCAAACTTCATTGTCCCTGATCTGATTGCTCAATCCTTGGAGCTGTTGCTAGCTGCTCGCTCCTTGGAAAAGTTTCTTTCACAAACTTCCCCAACACACATCCCTTACATACATCATCATGCTTTGTGCTCACCTCTGGAACACCTGTCATTATCTCACGAAGCAATTTAAGTGCTCCATGATGTATATGGCCCATCCTCCTATGCCATAGCTCTCCTTGATCTTTAGAATTACTATTGCTCATCAGTGACTTATAAGTATCAAATTGCAACTTGTAAATTCGGCCACTCCTAACTCCAATAGCTATGGGTGATTTCCAATCCTTGTGCTTGATTATCACATTTCCCCCTCTAAAGAGTACATTGTAGCCTTTATCCTAAAGGACAGATACAAAAATTAGATTCATACCCAAGCCTAGCACATGCAACACATCATGAATGGGAATCGGCTTGCCATTCTCCCTCTAAAATAGAACAGTCCCTTTCCCAACTGGATTTAGTTTGGACATGTTCTCCATAGAAATCTAGATTTTGATGTCATCCTCCTTATAATTGGAGAAGTATTCTCTAACTCTTCTCATATGAAATGATGCCCCACTGTCTATATACCAAACACCTTGTGAGGTTGAGCTAACCATACAAACTATGCGAGCAAACTCATCCTCCACTCTACTAGAGAGATCATCTACACTTGTTGAAGTTGTCATCTGCTTCTTGCCTTTCTTCCTTTGTAGGCAATTGTTGACATAGTGGCCAAATTTGTGACAACCATAAAATTTGACTTTATACAAGTCCTTCTTCTCACCTTTAGGATTTGATCCTTTGCTAGACCCCTTTTTTGCTTTCCCTTTTCCAGCTAGGGCAATATTTTCCTATTTTGCCTCACTTTTTTGACTCTTACTGCTAGTACCAATGACAAGACTTAGTCTAAGCTCCTCCTAAGTGAAGTCACTCCATAGTCGATCCCAACTTGGTAAGGTGTCTCATCCATTAATAACTTGAACAAAGAAATCCCACTACTTAGTAAACCCATTTAGGGCTATCTGTACTAGCTCGTCATTATTTGGTTTATCTCCAACAACTACCAACTCGTCCTTGACAAGTCTGTCTGGTGAGGTAACTTGTAATGTCTTCTCCCTTTTTCATTCGAGTATTCCTCAACTTTTCTTTGAGAATTAGCTTCATGTTAGTGGTAGCATTATGGTACAAATTCATAATGGCGTCCCACATCTTCTTCGTTGTATCCAACTCTACGATATGCAAAACAGTATGATCCTTAACACCATCAAGAATCAACCTCCTCACCTTGGCATCTGCCTTATTATATGTTGAGAGTTGTGTTGGATCTATAGGTACAACTACAACACTGGTCACATATTCCTTGATACCATTCTCTTCCAACAATAAAGAAATTTTGGCTTTCCAGACACCAAAATTTGAGGCTCCATCCAATCTATCCTGATCTCTTAAACCTGTTGAGGCCATAATGATAAAAATAAATAATTTTGAAGAGGTGGTACTAGGTTTTATAAACCCTCAATTTTCCTTCATGTGCCTGCGTTGAGCTCTTTTTTCCCTTAGATCTGCTTTGATACCATGTGAAAATTCTATTGCAGTTATTGATTATTAATCTCCTATCTATAAATATTATTTGACTACCAAAAATTAATTCACAACAAATACTGAAAAATAATACAACTGCAACTTCACAAATAAAACCACAGGAATAGAGAAGAAAACATGCAAAATAATAAACACGATATTTTTGGACAAATTATCCCTGGAAAAACCCCAGAGGGAAAACCAGTACTGCATATGAGGAATTTTATTAAACTTTAGTAAATTAATAGATACATAAACTGCTTGCCTCTTACTGGCAAAGCTCCGGCAATAATCTTCTCCAAAAATTCTTCCCTCAATTTCTCTTGCTGAAATTCCACTGCTACTGCCTCTAATGCTATCACTACACCCTTGCTATCACTGCAAAACTATTTTCTCTCACTGCAAATTTTATTTTCTCTCACTGCAAATTTTATTTGCTATCACTACAAATATTTCTCAAGTGTGTGTGTGTGTTCTCCAAATGCCCATTGATCCCCTTTTAAACTATTCTCATTAGAAAACCAATGGCCATGATTTAATCTCAATCAATGGCTAAGATTAATTAGACTCTAAAAAACCCTAACTAATTGGTTTCTAGAAGTCTCTAAAGGAATCGATTAATTAATTAATTAATTAATTATCTCTAACTAACTCCTTTCTAGAAGTCTCAAGAATTAAATAATAATTCTTGGAAATGGAGAAAACAATTGTCCGAGCTACAATAAATTAACAACAAAAATAATATGATTAGTAGACAAGATATACATGACTCCTTAATTACCCTCTCATAATGAATCATAGTAGTATTGATATTTGCCACAATTGATCCTTACGAGAAGACTCAAACACTATTAACTAATCCAATCAACTCCAACTAATCTTAACCTAGAATAAATTTATGGTCATCCCTTCACCAAGTTTCTAAAATAGTTGTTCAAGCATCACTAAATATTTAAATAGCTCTATCATGTACCCATCAAGATCACTATGGACATTATCTAACCCACAACCCAACTCACTTCTTGAAACTTACCAAACATAATCAATTATTGAAGCATTTGTGCATCTTCAATCATTAAATAATACAACTTGTTTCTCAATGCATGCTAAGAGGGTGAATGACATTC
The DNA here is from genome assembly GCA_007115665.2 of Sequoiadendron giganteum. NCBI lineage: Eukaryota > Viridiplantae > Streptophyta > Pinopsida > Cupressales > Cupressaceae > Sequoiadendron > Sequoiadendron giganteum. Next base: position 644,215,798 of record CM021102.1, read on the forward strand.
TCAAATCACCATTTAATGACATCAACTAATATAATTTAATGACATCTATTTGGAAAACTATCGCTACAGATAGACAATGAGAAAAACATGGATAAAACACTTCCAAGAAAGACAAACAAAAATGTAAAAGAGAAAAACACCAGAGTGAAGATTTTGTATTCTTGGTAAATGACAATTCGACTATATTGGTAAGTAATCTAAATACTAGTTTTGCTAGACATGCAATCATCAGTTATGGAACACTTATAAAGACAAGATCAAGCATACCATGCACTTAGCTAAGACGATTCAAGCTAAAAATAGGTAATATATTGTTGGTCCAAACGAATATATGCGAAGACATGAAGACCAAGAATATTAAAAAGATTAGAAGATTGTTTACTTTATCAAACCAAGATGTTTTATTATGATGGGAGTTCTATTTGTGCATCATTATATGTATATATTTGAAAAATACCCCATTAATTCTATTTGAATTCCAACTTATACTACTATGTAGATTGCACAAGACTACATCTGCTTAAGCATACAATCATGTTATTATTATTAGTTTTGTCCAAAGCAGAATATTAATGCATCTATTGCATGCAATTTTTTTAACTGATAGTGACAATCCAACCAATGAACATCTAGAATTAAAAACTTGACCAACAATTTTATATAGTTTATTTATAATTGTCTATTTTTAAAATTGTTAAAATATCCTTTATCTTTCTTTTTATTGGTTCATGTTGTCAACAATGAGTGCAAAAATTATGAATTTTCTTTTTCCATATTATGTGCAATGTAATGCATTTAATTCATTGAATCAAGTTTCAAATATATTAATGACTTGAATGACATGAGCACTATTTCATACATCATAATATAATTACATTGTTGACTTGAGAGATAGTATTTTACATATTTTATTTAATAATTGGTAATATTTTCAAAGCTTGTTAAATAAATGTGAGTACACTCAATGCATATTTTATATTTGTTTACCAATGTGTATTAAATATCACAATAAAATTTATTTATCTATAATAAATATCAAACTAAAATTTATCTATCTACAACTAATATTTCAATAATATATTATGATAATATTTCAATAATATATTATAATAATATTTCAATAATATAATATATATTGGAGTTATTATAATAATATATATTTGTATAATTGAATTATTATTATTATTTTGCAATATTAATTAACAATAATAATAACATTAAACAACAACAATCATATTACAACCCTACCTACTTCTATTAACTAAATGTTTAAAACAACCAAGCATACCCATATGATTTTTTTTTATTTTTTATTTTTGCAACATTGATCAACTATAATAATAACATTATAAAACAACAAAAAATCACATTACACCCCTAACTACTTCTATAAAATAAATGTTTAAAATAACAAGCACACCCCACATGAATATTTTTTAAAAATTTTGCAACATTAATCAACTATAATAATAACATTATACAATAACAATCACATTACACCCCTAGCTACTTCTATTAATTAAATGTTTAAAACAACCAAACACACCCCACAATGGATAGAACCTGATACAAATGCATCTCTTGTTTTATTCAAGTCAAGGATGAGTTCTTGATAAGCTTAATTAGATTTTCTCAAATTAACTCTTACACAATAAATTGGAACTTACAAAGAAGGAAACAAATAAACATTAAATAATTAAACACATTAATTCCTAACAAGAATTACTTTTCCAACTAACTTGACAAGCTTGAAAGATTGATGATATTCTCTGGTTTCCATTTGCATTTCAATTGTGAGATTGGTTCCTATTTTTTCCCTAGATTTTTCAATTCATCACACTAATCCTCCTTTGAAGTTTATCTAATTAATTTGCAAGAATTTGCATTATTATTATTACAAAGGAGTGACCCTTTCCATTGTTTCCAGAATGCCAACACCTTAATCATAATTTTAAATGCCCTTTTACATATGTACATACCTGTCCATATAACTATATATGATTATTTATATATACTTCATAATACCAAATCTAATGCAATATTTCAGCAGGCAAAACATAGATTAGTCGACTGTACCAAGGATAGGTGACCAAATTGATAATACATTTCTTTTTCTTTTGTTGTTCTCTTCGATGAAACTTAATATATATAAATGGTTGTGTATGGGCTATTACTATAGACCCATAGGCCGGGTGTTCCCAGGGTTTAAATTCTACTTAACTATTGTTTTTCTTGCTTAACCATAGACCCCTCAATATGTATATTGATCCTTTGAACATGGTGATGCTTGTGAATGGGGTGTCGAACCCCCCCAGTCGACTCCAAGAGGTGCTCGACCAGGGGGAAGTTGAGCCCTTATTTAAGTTCTCGTTATTTCTTAAGAATGATAATGGTGGTGGAGAACTTGTACTCTTGAAAAAGAGGTCACAAGTTCAAATCTTGAAGGGGTAAGGTAGGTACACCCGCATTGTGGAGCATGAGTTAGGTGTCTCCTTCATATTGGCAATACGAGGAGTCCCATATACTGTAAGTCATCTGTAGACCCAAAAACAAATCTCCTGATATCATGGACTATAAAAAGACCTTTCCTTTTTATTTGGAACATTTTAAGTCTCTTACTTTCCTCTTTAAAGTCTTTAATTCTTATAAATTTAATATAGTTTTCTTCCATCTTCCTTAAAACATTAATAAATTAGTACACTTTTTTTTTCTTGTTTAGGAAAACTAAATGAAATTTTAATCATGCTAATTTTGACTATTAAGATGGGTTTTATAAATTATAAATTCTAGAATATTTATTTTAATATAATTTCTTAAATGTTTATTTTAATAATATATATATATATATATATAAGAATTATAATGTTGATATAAAAGAAACATCAAGTTTTAATAATGATTTTTTTTATCAGTAATAAGATTGTTTTTTATTAAATTTATGAGATTTGTCCTACCCTAAAATAGGGATGGTAACAAGGGAAACCATCTCCCCTTGCAAAGGACACCAACAAACAAATAATAGACAAAGCAACAAATCATAAACCCCTTATGAATCCATATTTAGAGCCACAAATCCCAAACCCTCTATCAATCTATTCAAGTGTGTCCTTGGCCTTTGGTCTCTCCCTTTGTCTATGATCAGAGGAACATGTTGAAGGTTTCCTTCTTTCCTTTTTTATCTCACTTACCCTTTACAATCTACCATCCCTCCTCCATTGTTGCAGCTTCCTTTTGCCATTTCTTTGAAGTATCATGTTGCCTACCAGCCTTTCCTTGCTCACCACATGCAACATATCCACACTGATCCTCTGAGGTGTCTTGCACCTCCCCAATTTCTTGTCCCCTAGTCAATCCCAATTTCTCCCTACACTCGAGTTTTTAGCACCATGGTGGTTTTGTTCCACCGCCCCTTCATCCATTCTCATTGTGTCAACAACGTTTGAGGCAGGCACCTCAACATGACTTGACCCCCCCCCCTTTGTTTTGAGCCCCATTTAGCTGATGTAGAACCGAGTTACGCAACGCCTGAGAATAGCTCTTGCTTTAATCCTCCTTCTTCTCACCCTATTTCTCCACCACATAATGTGTATGTGACACATCCTTCCACCAAGTAGTTGGTTTAGGTACTCGAGATTTTTCACATTTCGTAGCCAAATGTCTAGTTTGTAAGCATCTTCTGCAACGAAAAGGAACCCCTTCGTAGTCCAGAGGTTGCTTCCAGCATCCTTTAGAAGTGTTGATTGCAATCTCTTATGGAAGAGTCTTTGCTACTTCCATCTCCACCAAAATCCGGGCATATGTCGAATGCATCAGATTTGAAGAATCATCATCAACCATCAAAAATTTCCTAAGGAATTTCCTATAGCCTCCAAACAGGACTCAAACCAAAGATGAAGAGGAAAGTTTGGGAGTCTCGCCCACAATGGCACTTTATCAAAATTTTATGTTGCAGGATTAAAAGCCAGATGCCATGGTTTCAACGACAAAGCAATTTTTTTCCTCCCAACTCCAAAAATAGTCACCCAAAACTTTATTTTTGTCATTCCCAAATTCAAAAATAGTAATAAAAAACCTCTCGAGACTGGGTAAATTTGAATACATCCATTCACCACAAGTTCCCAGTGTTCAGAGATCCATTTATGTAACTCACACAAACTTGGCCAGAATCCCCTGAAGTGTCCAATCAAACCTAGTTCTGAGAAAACTTTAACATTGTGATTTACCTCTTCATCGAGCTCTGCTTGCAGAGAAATGAACGTCGGATTAGCATTTCCAATATTTCCTGACGCCTGGAGGATATGCCATGCATCTACATTTTTCGCCACTCCCAACTAGAAGTCACCGGTATTCCCCTTAAAAAAATTTCCATGGCCTACAACACCATGCTTATCCCTTGCTTCCCTTAGACACTTTGCCTTATGTTCAGTGCCCGCACTCGAGCATTTATAGTTTGAAGGGCATCCAACATCCATGCCCACTGAAACCCTAGCTCATGCTGCAAATGCCAACGGCTCCTTTCCACTCTCCATTTGCCACAAAGATTCAAATTTGGTTGTGTTCTTATTTTTATATGTATCCACTTATTGTATGGGATGATGCAAATTCATTCCTATATGCTTGGAGTAAACGTTTACTATTAGTTGTGCACTGAGTGAGTCCATCAGATAAATGCAATTTTTGTTAAGTAATAGTCTTGTAGAATGCTTGCATAAGGGGTTTCTCATACCGATATCAATCTCACTTGGTGGTGTTTTAATAATGATTTTATTACTATTATTTTTAGAATTGTTTCAAACTATTTGGTATATCTATATTGATATATATATATATATATATATTTGATTTGTAAGAAGTGATTTTTATTAAAACATAGGAAATAAAGTACAAAAGGCCTGCTAGGCCAAGAAAGAGAAGAACAATGAGCTAAGAGGAACCTAATCAAAGAATAGAAGATTGTGAGGAACAAAGGAGAGAACAAAAAAAATTGACCCTAAAAAAGGTGAGAGAAAGAAATCAATTACATAATATGCTAGGCTTCAAGCCCAAAACTAAGGAGAATTAAACTTTCTTAGCTTGTCGTGATAATAGAGCCTCGATAGTCCACTGAGACCCCGCCTCCACAACATCCAAACCTTCGATACAGAGTTTCTCAGCGTCTGATTTTCTTCCTTTCTTTTTCCTAGTCCCGCAATCAAGTTTAGTTTTACAACAATCCCTTTGACCAATCCCAAGAGACTGAGAGGGAGCAAGAAAAAAATCATGTTCGAAAGAATCAAAATTTTCAAAATTCTCCTCCAAGTCCTCCATGAAAGGATAAGTGTCCTTAGAATTAGAATGATCCTCCACTGGAACAAGGGGGAGAGCATCAACATTGTTGGTGGCACGGTCATCATGAGGAGGAGAAGAAGACACAATGGGAGGATCAGGCTCAAACACAAGATCCAGAGTAGAGAAGAACTTACCATGGTTACGCCAGATGAAATCAACATCTGGGGTATCTGACTTTTTCATCCATTTTTTGAGATTGATGTATCTCATGCTAGAGAGATGCTTGGCGGAGCAAGACTCGACTTTATGTCCCAAATTGTTGCAATGAAAACATCTAAAGGGGAGCCCCTCAAAATTTAGGAATTGAGTCCAAGTACCGAAAGATGAGTGAATGCGGATGGAGTGAGAAAGAGGTTTGGAGATATCCACCAAAGCGCAAACCCTAATATACCTGCGAGAAAGATCAATCACCTCTAGATCCATCCTGACCAAAATACCTACTTGATTAATCAACATTTTTATAAGGTCCAAAGATCGCAAAACAAGAAATGAATTATAGAGTCTGATCCACATAGGAATGTCAGTAACCACGACAATGGAAGGATAAAAAAAAAGGGTCCATGGAGACAAAAAAAATCCATAATTTCCATAAAACCATGGACTATTAAGCTTCACGAATTCGCAGTCCTTAGTCGAGTTGAAAGTGAACAAGAAAAAACCAAAATCCATTGGTTCAACCATAGGGAGGGAAAGATTTTCCCAAGTCATTTTTTCCCATTCCAAAATCGAATTCATAGATGAACACCTACACATGAACCACAGGGCCAAGGAGCACACACCAATATCAACAACAATGGCACTTATATGATTGTCTAAAATGTGGATATTCGTCGGCTCATCGGTAAAGACAATCTCAACATCGCTAAAAGTGAATGAAGAGCCCTTTGAACGCTGCACCTGCTCCAGAATGGGAATGGCATTAGATTTCAGCAATGACAAGGAAGGAGGCAGGCTAGGGTTTTCCTTCGAGATCTATGCCAAACAAAAGGAACTACACACATGGTAGGGATTCACACTATTTTTGCATCTAGCCAGAGTTTCGGGATCCAGAGTAGGGGAATCCATCTCCTCCGCTAATGTCGAGCCCAGATCTGTGTGCAGAGGGTCAAAATACAGACATGGGGGAGGTTGTGAGAGATAACCAAACTTGGAACAAATGGAATACTGGATCCTCTCGTCCCCCACCTCTGAGCGCCCAACCCACTACCTTCCAGACGAAGCCTTCTTACCTTTGTTCAACGCCTTAGCCCTCGCGCTAGAACACATCGCCTTCATCGTCTGCACCATCACGTGCAACTTCACGTAGGGAAGCCTCACACATTTTCACCTCTATATTGATATTTATTTTTATTCCTTAAGTACGTATATAAATAATTTGTGCACATATACTTTGATATATTGGTATATTATATACATATAATATTTTTTTGAAAAAAATAATATTACATCTAATTAGTTATATTACAAGGAATTCAATATAAAGAGGAAGAGATCCTACTTTTCATTTTTCCTTTAAATAATTACACCAATGACTATCATGATTACACTTATAAAGTCTATATTTATCCAACATTAGTTTCTTTACAACAAGGGATTGAGACATACCTAAAGTCTTCCTTGAATTTACACATCTAACTGAAAGTACAACACATTTACAAATTGAACCAACCACCATACCCAACAATTATATTTTTTGATAACACCACCCTTGGAACTTAAAAGTTTTTCCCAATTCACAAGACTCATAACTATTTCTTGAATCCTTAATTTGATATTCCTTCAATTAATTTCCAACTTCAATATATATATGGGTATCAACACATAGTTGTGTCACACTTTCGGCCAACTTATCAGCACAGGTGAATTTAAGTAATTTTAACTAAAAAATAATTCTGGTCAACCATATGATCTTGTAAGATTAATTCTAGCTAAGTTATATATGTCCACAACTTTTCCAATAAAAAATGTTGGTTAAATTTATATTTAGCACCACTTTGAGTCCAGCTTACCAAAAAAATAAAATTATTTGAAAAACTTGATGTTTCAACAACTTCTACTCGTGTAAAAAACATTTTTTTTAAAAATATAAAAATACCCTTTTGTAGATCCATAAGTTTAGTTTTCAAAAATTTATATATTTTAATAGTTTAATTATTATTTATATTTTCTTTTTTATTTTTACTAAATGTAGGTTATAACTTATTAGTACAAAACATTAGGTTGATTACCATTTTAAGCAAAAATAATAAAACTTATTAAAAAAAAAAAAATTAAATATGATGCCCTAGATATAAGAATCTATATCAAGATGGTATAATTTTTTTCCTATTTTAGATAAATAATTTATATGAAAGTTGACGTCGACTAGAAAAAACTAAATTTTAATACACACACATTTTAATATATATTTATCAAAATTGGAAAAAAATGTATCCATGCCCTAAAGTTTCAAGTTATAAATACACACAAAAAATTGAAGGAAAACAAATAAAATTTACTATATAAAGGTTGACATCTCATGTAACTTCATTTTTCATCATTTTATCAACAACTAAATTATAGTGTTAATTTATAAAAAACTATATTCAAATAATTTTATAATTTTTTCAAAAAAATACAAACATAAAATATACTAAAAATTAAAAAATTAATTAGTTTACATCATTTCAAAATTTAAAACATATATATCACTTTTTATTGATTCAAGTTTAAAAGTTGGATCAGTGTTGGTAATTTCCTTTATAAAAGTGTGACACAACTTTGTACTTTTACCCATATGTACCTAAAAGAAAAAGGACAACAACAACAACAACAAAAACAATATGGTCACAAGCTCTCCTCCCAACCATAGGATTGAAAATCAATCCACACTCGAGCTCTAAGGGTCACATAGTTTTCCCTTAGATGCAGCTCTAGTATTCACAAGGGTTCCTTAAATAAATTACACCACATACCATGCACAATGCAAACACTCATGCTATAATTCGTCACCTTAACCCTTACATATCCATACACATTCAAATAACTAAAAAAAATGTGGAAGTCCAACAAGACAAAGCCAAACATGCAATTTCAACAATACCTCAAAAGGATCTGACATTAAGTTGCACATAAGTTCAATACATAAACAATATTTCATACATCGTAAACAAAGATCCAAAAAGGGGTAGACCTTACCAACTAAATGCAAATCCAAAAGGTGATAGCCTCTCCTTATCCAATTCCTATTTTTCCATTCTCCCTTTCATCCTCTCCTTCATCTTCACCAAGAATTCTCCCTTCCAAATGAGGGAAAAAAAGACATCCAAGAAATAAGGACAACTCAAGAGGAAAAACCCACAAGGAGAGAAGCCACGCCAAAAGAGAGAAGCCAAGCTCCAAAAGAGAGATCCCCTTCTCCTTTCAAAAGAAGGAATATATAGAAGGGAAAAGGGCAACTAACTCCCCAAAACTTCCCAACCACCCAACCAACTCCAATTTTCGCCACTTTTCATAAGTGGGAAATTAGAGTGGGTTTTAGACTTAATTTAAGGGGTTTTAGGGAATAAAAAGACCCCTAACCTATATACCTACCATCTAGGAAAAAAATTGTACACTTAATACCACATAAAGACTTCTCAAATCATACCATAAGTAATCACATTTTAAAAAGTGACTCGAGGTCTAATAAAACAACCTTTCACACATACACAATCCTTACAAAACAAGGTTAAAACACATATCCTTGACAAGACTAGGAATTCACAATAGTAACATACAGGAAATAGCTATGTGACCCCTTCACCAATATTGGCCAATTTTAACCTATTTACCCAACTAGAAAAGGTGTCAGTAGTTATCATAACCAATAGTAATTGAAACAATTGATATATATATATATATATATAAAACCTTCTAATAGTAATCAACTAAGGAATTAAATCTACATATAATTTTACTCTACCTACTTGCATTATATCTTTTAGAGTCAAACAATAATTGATCATATTATTTAATATCAAAATATTACCAATAATGAAACCTCTCAATCTTTATATACTTATGTAGATAGGGAAATAGACCTCATTTGGCCATCATGTGAAACCACAACAACCACTAGTTAGTTAGTTAACAATCAAAAATATAAACAAGTTGATGTATAGGAACAATAAATTTCCCAACACAAAAGAACATAAAATATAGGACATAAACCATTGATGACTAATAAGATCAACGAGGCCACAAGGGGTGGGGTCTTACACTCTTCGCTTTGAAAAGAGTGTTGATGCTCTGTGTTATTATTTCCCTCCCTACTTTCACTCCATGGAGGAGAAGATTGTGCCTCTCCCAAGCCACTTGTCTGCCCCTTTGCCATCTACATCAACTTATTGAACAATGCCTCATCCTCCACCTCCTTACCTTTTTGTCTTTAACACAATCTTCCCTTGAGTGCCCTATATCATTACATAAATGGTATGTTTTGATGTCTCTTTCCACATCGATCGATTGATGCACAATTCCTTCATTAGTCCTAATTTCAACTTCTCTTGGAAGGGGGTAAAAGGATTCCAGTTTATACAAATCCACACATACATGCTTAAGTCTTCTTTATCTATAGCTTGATCTAAACATATAAAAGAACCCAACTTGCTTCCTATCTCACTAAGAATTTTTAGATTCTAGTATTCCATAGGGAGGTTCTTCAGACGAATCCAAATTGGAACTTTTGTAATAGATTCAGTTCTCGGGTTCAAATTAGGGACCCAATCTTTTATATGAAATCCCATACAACGAAGGGCTCATCATTTAATATCAATCGCTTGGTGTGGTCAAATTCACATTTGACAAAAAAGAAGCCATTTGACATTAGCTTGATCTTAATGTAAGAGCCCTAGTTTGCATCACACCAACTTCTAACCCTAGCAAAATCTAGACCTTCACCAACACATTTCAGGAAAAAGGCATTCTCCCTGAAATCTTTTACTGCATCCGACCACTCCCTCCCCTCTATTTCAAAGGAAATAACCCTATTCTCTTTAACTAGAATGCTTACCTTGTCTTTGGCCGTTGCTTGCTCAAATGATTTTGGCTTCCATATTTTGTTGAGTATTTCTCCACTTTGCTAGTTTGAGCTCGCAAATATTCTTCCATAACCCCACTTCAACTCTCTTGATCTTACTGTAGGTCTCTATGGAGGGCACTTCCTACCCCTATTCCATCTTAGACCCTCTCATCCTCACTGAGGTAGAGTGAAGTTCTGACCACCTTTGAATTGTGCATGCTCTGATCTTCTTGGAGCTTGAAAATTTCTCACAGGTTGCCATGGAAGGAACCCTAACGTTCCTTCATGACGCGACATCTCTTTTACACATAAAATAATTAATAAGTTTAATTATTTATTAACTTAATAAATTTATTATTATTGGTAAGTACTGCCAAGAGAGCAACTCTTGTATAAAAAAGTTTCAAACTAAGGAGTTATGAAATATTAACTCCCAAAAAAGTGCATCAAACCCTTAAAGGTGTGCTTTATATTTTGCATTTGAACCATTACTTTCCATTTTGAAATGAGAGCGTAAAACATCTTCTGAGCACCCAAAATTTTTTTGGTACATTCTTTCTTTTTCCTTTGTACCACTTTCCACTCCAAAGAGCCCAACAAATCTTGATCATTTGTCAAAACCCGAGAGTATACATCCAGATAATTGTTAGTGCCTTGGTTAGGAGGATCCACCTTTCTTGATTGCTGACTTCGGAACAGGCCAGGGGTCTCCTCAATAACAGTAGAAGATTTCTTCAGCATTCCAGGTTCAGAAGGTTGTTCAATTTTACTTTTTCCCGCTTTCTCCTTTGTGGAGGGAGATTGAGGTCTTTCCAGAGGACCATCCATAGTGTAATGACATGGTAGAGCATCTTCCACCATGTAGCTTGATTATCAGAGATGAGTTTGGAGTAGGCACCAAAAGGAAAGACCTTCGTAATCCAGTGTTAGAGACCAACTGCGCTCTGCAATTTTGAAGGTAATTTCTTTGGGAAGGGCCAACGATGTGTCCATATCTACAAGAATGCATGTGAAGGTAGTGTGAGTGAACTTTGTAGTGTCTTGATCCACTATCAAAAAGCTGCCAAGTGTGTTGCCAATTGCCTCGAAACAAGCATCGAACAAGAATTGGAGCGGGAGATTTGGGAGTCGAATCCATAGGGGCTTAACCATGAAGGATTCCATAGAGGGATTAAAGTTGGGGTGCCAAGGTTTGAGCATGAGAACATTTTGCCCCTAGATCCAGTGCTTACCATACATAATGGCATCACGATTTTCCACACAGTCAAAAGTAACAATAAAGAAACCATAGGCGCATGGGTAAATTTCAAGGTTACCATTGAGGAGAGGTCTCCAGGCCGTAAAAATCCATTTGTGTAGATCTGGTAGTGTAGGCCAAAGTTGATTAAACCTGCCAATTAAACCATGAATAGTGAAATACTTTTTGCTTTCTAAAACCTCCTTTTTGATGTCATCCTTGAAAACCAAAATCGGAGCTTTACTTCTATTGTTGTGTGGTTTGTTTGTACCCTATGGCAAAGAATCAAAATTTGAGTGTGGTCGCGGATCATGAATGAGGGACGATTCTCCCAAATTGTTGGGTTGTGGCGAGCATATAGGGTTTGCTTTGGGCCTTGTAGTAGACGCAGGAGGCATCAGGGATGAATTAGGGCATGGAGAAACCAACACATCCAAGCTAGAGACAACCTTGTCCTTGTAAGATGAGCAGTTGCCTGAAGCCACCCCAAAAGATGTAGATTCAAAAGGTTTATTTGGAGGGACAGCTGTACCCAACTGCTTAAGAAATCTTGCCTTTCGCTCAGAGGAAATCGACATCAAGGAAGAGTTCGAGAGCACCTTTCGCTCATACAAATTTGACAGGGAGGAAGAGTTCGGGAGCGCCATTCTCTTAATAAGTTTATTATTTGTTATTATATTTTTAAATTATTATTTTTATTAATATTTGCATTTTGATATATTTTTACTTTGCATACAGTTTATTCTATTTTAATATTTAATTTAGACTTAAGTTTTAAAGTTGTTTTAATTTTTTATGTCTTTTTATGAAATTACAAAAAATAATTAATAGTTATTATTTAATTTAATTACAATTAATTTCTTTATTAAAAATTTAATTATTACATTAAATAATTATATTTTAATTTTAATTTATATAATAAAATAAATTTAAAACTTAAAATTTAAATTAAAAGTTAGAGAGAGAAACTAACTTTTGATCAATCATTTTGTGCCAACAATCCAAGGATATCACTGTCCCTGGAGAGTTATGCTCAAGGTAGCATGTCGTTTGATTAAGGATATGATAATTCACCTTTAATACCTCTTCAATGTACCTATTACACACTTAGGAGCAAACTAAAAATAGAAAAAAGAGAGAGGAAGAGAGAAGGGAGAGGGAGATATAGATAAGATATAGAGAGGCAAAGGGACAAAAGAGAAAGAAAGGAAGAGGGAGATATATAGAGAGAGGTAGAGACATGGAATATATGTAGAGAGATCTTTATATCTTTATCTCCCTCTCCATCTCTATGTTTCTCATTATCTCTCAATTTCCCTCTTCATATCTCCCCTATTTCTCTCTATATTTGTCTTCCCTTCTATATTTCTCTCGTTTCCTCCTTGTCTTTCCCTATCCCCATCTCTCTCTCTCTCTCTCTCTCTCTCCCTTACTCTCTTTTTCTATCCCTATTTGTCTCGCCCTGTCTCCCCCTCTCCCTCTCTCTATCTCTAGTTTTTCCTCTCCCTCTTCTTCTCTCCTTCCATCTCTCCCTCTATCTCCATCTATATCAATCATTATCGTCATCTCCAACTCCATCTCCATCTCTATCTTCCTCTTTATCTATCTTCCCTATTTCTATCTCCTTACCTTTTACTGCATCTCTCTCACTCTTCCCCTATCTTTCCCAATATATGTATCTCTCTATCTCCCCCTCTTTTTATTTCCCTCCCTCTCCCTATGAACCCCTCTTTCTATATCTCTCTAATTATCTACCCTCTTTATATTTCTCTCCCTTTCTCCCTTGCTCTCAATCTATTTATATATATCTATTTCCCTCTCTATCTCTATCTCCATATCTCTCTCTCACTAACACACACACACTTAGTGTTTCCCCCTCCCTATCTCTATATCTATATCTCTCACTCACACACACACACACTCCATGTTTCTCCCTCCCTATCTCTATCTCTATCTCTATCTCTATCTCTATCCCCCCCTCTCTATCTCTCCCCCTCTCTCTATCATGTGTCTCTATCATGTCCTTTATCTCTTACTCTTTCCCCCCTTTATCTCTATCTTCACATCTCTCCCTCTTTATATACATGCCTCTTCGTCTCTCCCTCTCCCTATCACTCCCTCTTTCTATATTTGTCTAATTCTCTCTCTTCTCTCTATTTATCTCCCCATCTCTCCCTCCATCCCTACCCCTATCTATCTATTTATCTCAACCTCTCTCCCTTTCTCTTCCCATCTCTCTCTCTCTCTCTCTCTCTCCCCATTTATCTCTATCTCTCTCAATCTCCTATTTATCTCTCCCTCTCTCTATCTCTATTTGTCTACCTTTGTTCTCTCTATTTTTCTCTCTTTATTGCTCTCCCTCTCTCTATATTTGCTTATATATATATATATATATATCACCATCTATATGTCTTTATCTTTAACAACCCATTCAAAATTATTACTTATTTAATATTGTTGTAAATGACACATGGATATACTCCAAATTAAAAAGATTTATCTAGTGGCTAAAGTCAATCATAGCTACACGTGTCCATTTAAAATGAGTCAAAATTCATATATTCACTTCAAAAGTCAAATTACAATATCAAGTCTGACTTGGCTCCTAAGGCCACATAGTCATTGCATTGTACACTTTTCATCATATACATAAATGTATTACATCAAGTTATATCTTAGACTAAAATAGTCTTTTGAACAACTAAGGTTTTGTTTTGACACTCGCCTCCACTAGTGGATGAGAACATGATTGAAGCGCTTTACCACCCAACCATGAAGATTATGCTTCCCTGATATTCTTTCGACTTGAAGAATGCCTGACCTTGCACATAAAATTTAGCAAGAGAATAATTTGCAAGGTGGAATCTGGTGTGTGCCCATACATCAACATGCAATTTCTATCTACAAGTTAGAAAAGAAAATGCAAGATCTATGCTAGGAATGACAAAGAGTGAAATCATAGAGTTCATACATACATAATGAACAATATTGCTTGGCCAAGCATAATAAATGTGTTGCAACAACAACAAACAATAGGCTCTGATAAAGTAAACCTATACTTTTTGATCTCCATTTCGGCACCCGTCCTAGAAGGAAAATTTCTAATAAACATAACATAACAACTATCTACCCTCTAGCAACATCTACCCTGAGGTGCTCTAGTCAACTAAGGTATCATTGTTTCGTTCAGAATATTATTTCACACATGTTTTCAAAAGAAGAATTTGATTCTAAGTTACTCTCTAAATAGAAATCAGATTTAAGATTCAATAGAGTAATTCAATTAATTAGTCATATCATTTTTATGACTAATATATACTTTCCATCATAAGCATTTTACATCTAAAAATGAACTAAGAACAAAAGAAGGTAAGTCACAAGTATGTGTATGTACATAGATGAGGTCTATGTGCATACATGCATATATGTGCCTACTTAAGTTTTAGATTTGTGCATACATTTTAAAATAAAACATTTAAATCAGATTGCAATCAAAAAATAGTATTCCATTTGACGTTTCTTGTCAAAAAATGAAGAATCAAAACATGTCTATGTTAATAGTTTCACACATACTGTTATTGCATTCTCATAACTATGACATTCTAACATTGCTATTCACATATGAGCATTCATCGTTTAAACAAACAAGTATTGTTTCCTACTAAACATATATAAGACAAGTTGTTCACATATGAACCTTCATTGTTTAACATAACACCTACTAAATAGTTATAAGACAAGTTGTTTACATATGAACATTCATTGTTTAAGGAACAAGTATTGTTTCCTACTAAATAGTTATAAGATAAGTTGTTTCAGCTACAAAAATAACTTTAATCAACAAAACAATGTTGTTTATAAAAGACTATTCTCTGTTTACATTATTTCAATACTGTTTTAGACTAAACAGTTACATTTAATGACAAAAAATATGATTTTTCCAACAAAACATACATTGTTTACAATTTATTATTGTTGTTCCAAGTGGTTTAGATGCTAAATGGTAATATTACATTTAATTATTCATTGTTTTTAAAATAGAACGGGTTGTTCCCCTATGAACTGAAAATAAACAATCTTGTTTTGCTAGTAACAATATTATCTACAGCTTCTATTTGCCAACGATTTTTCAAGCAAACTAAGAGATTTATCTAACAATTGAATAGCCTTGTTTAAACATAATTTTTTTTTTTATAATATTCAGATCTTGAACAACTTTCATCTCTGAGATTCACTGTGCAACTTAATAATGTAAAAAATTTAAGTTGGTCATGCTTGTCGAGGTAAAAAATAGACAAGTATTTAGTCAATAAAAAGACATGGAAGTTTCGAGTTCTAGCAAAACTCATGCCTTTCAAGTTTATACATGCATTCAAATATCACTCTAATCGACCATTTATATTGGTCTAGTGCATTCTTCTAGTAACAATAACATGCATAGATTTGACCTTAAAGACATGCTAGTTTCACCATAAAATTTTGACATGCAAGAATCTTAGTTGCAAGGTAATCTTCCCTTTAATCTTATAGATTGAACCATACTTGGGTTTATTGGATTTAAGCAAAATTTCACCACCTTTCCCTCTAGAATGAGGCAACATTATAATACAAACAATGTGATTTAAGCATTTGTTTAAACGAACATATATTGGCCCAACTGATATGAAGAATGCAATACATATAAAAAAAAACACAAGGTGATTACCCATGTTCAAGGGATCGATGCTCGATCCTCCATGTTTTTAAATCATCATATAAATGCAAAGATTCAGATTTAGAGATTCCGAATAGCCATCACATGGTTGGCACAAAGGTGTGAACTAAAGAAAAATCATACTTAAGAAATTCTAAGGCTCGACCTAGCTATGAAAGATATCCACAAGGCTTCAAGATGAAACTCATATAACATTGGCCACATGCTAAGTGACCCAAGACTATGGTCAACGCCACACTACTCGACTCAAGGCCATGGTTTCAACAGGAATACATTTTTACAGTAAAATGATGCAATTGATTAAATGGAAAGCTATCATTCATACAGTAATAAAAATGATAAAAGAAAATTGAGTTTTCTTTCTATGCAATCGAATTACCTGATAAATTGATCTTTGCGAGAGTCTGCCTTTTGATTTTTCCCCCACCCACAAGATCTATTTTTTTTTTCCTTCGAACCCCTAGCTTTCTTCGCCTTTGCGTTGAGTATACTAGAATGGAAACAATAACAACACATTACTCTTTTCTTTTTGCATGCCAATGGCAGGGACATTATTGCCTTACTGCTGACCACTACTCATTTGAATATTTCCATTATTATTGTGGCATACCATGCCCTTCATAATCTTATTTGATTTTCAATGGTTCGATATTAGAACATTATTGGTTATCTAATTTGAATTTGATATAAATTAGAATATGTGTACATATATGTATATGTATGTATATATATGTATATGTATGTATTTGCATTTATTTACATATATATATATATATATATATATCATATACATTCTTGTGAAAATTGTTTCTTTAGAAGAGCTTATAAGTTCCATATGTTATCATTCAAATTAAGTAAGGGATTTAAATTTTATCCCAAGCATCCATATATGTAAACTAAAAGAACCTCTTTTCACTTAATTTTCTCTTAATGAAATCTCTTATCCTTTTTAAATCGTTCTTTTCAATACTTTCTTTCGTTTCTTCAAAACATAGAGTTTGAGTAGATGATTTAATCTACAAACCATTCACATTCAATCACTGAAACAATTCAACTCAATTCCTTAAGTTCTCTTATATATGCAAAATAGTTCAAATGCAAATCATCATGCCATTTGTGGTGTGTGCACCCAAACTCCAATTGGCT
This sequence comes from Sequoiadendron giganteum, assembly GCA_007115665.2. Taxonomy (NCBI): domain Eukaryota; kingdom Viridiplantae; phylum Streptophyta; class Pinopsida; order Cupressales; family Cupressaceae; genus Sequoiadendron; species Sequoiadendron giganteum. The sequence continues at coordinate 644,233,264 of CM021102.1, forward strand.
TACCGTTCAATCCGGCTAAACAATCCTACTTCAACTGTGTTCTCATCCTTCAACCTATCACCCTGCAACTGCACACACTTGCACTTGCAAATTGATCAGTAACATTCAATTCTTGATAATATATAAAATATTTTTCCAAAAGTTCATAAAGTCAACATCAACCAACTCTTTTATTCAATTTCCAAAAAATTCAAATTTTCTTTTTAATATTTATTGAATTTCTTCAATAATTCAATTTACCATATTATAATAAATATGCAATAAAATTGGGTTATGACACTATCTCTTTCCCTCTACCTCTCTCTCTATATTTATTTGTCTCCTTCCTCTCTTGTTTTATCTTCATCTCTACATCTATCTTCCTTTCTCCTCCTCTATCTCTAGACATGTATCCCTCTCTCTATCCATCCATATCTTTCCCTATTTCCCTCTTCCTAGACCTCTATATCTATATCTTTTTGTCTATCTATCTTTATCTCTCCATATTTCTTCTTCCATCTCTCCCTCTATATCTATATCATTATCTCTTTGTATATCTCTACCCCTATGTCTCTCCTTTTCTCTACTTCTCTCTATATATCACTTCCCATCTTTATCTTTATCTTTCCATTTCTCCCTATCTTTCCATCTTTATATATGTATATCTTCCATCTCTATTTATCTCTATCTCCTCTCTCTTTATTTCTCCCTCTCCTCCTCTACATACCCCTCTCCTTATCCATAGACATCTCCACCTCCATCTTTATCGCTATCTTCCTCTCCATCAATATCTCCTTACCCCCCTCTCTCTCTTGTGCTCTTCCCCTCTCTATCTCTCCCTCTTTCTTTCCCTTTATCGCCCCCTCTCTCTCTCTCTATTGCAAACATGACTCTCTTGGTAATGAAACCTGATCATCTTTCTAATTTAGAGGTTTTGTTTCAATCATGTTTGGATCCATGTAAGTGGATGCATACTTGATTTGAAGCTATCACTTCTCCATTAAGACCTTTGTTGAATGAACAATATATTTTTTAAATGACCTACCAATTAATCTCATATATTGTACAAATATATAAAAAAAAATGACAAAAAAATTCCTAATTGACCTTCTAGAGACTATCCATTGCACACCAAGATAAATTAAAATATGACACATATTCATAAAAAAAAATCTTTCATATCATTTCAATCTAACTTTAGAAAAAATTCACTTATAATCTCTTCCAATACCTAGTTCTCTATATTTCTCAATTGTAACTTTCCTGGGTACATCGGGAGACGAGGATGTTAGCGAGCATTCAAATCGAGGACAAGCAGAAGTATAGGACGAGGAGGAAATTGCAGGCCCAACGTCAATACTTTCAATGAATCGCAAGAAGAGGTGAGAGGATGAGGGGTTCGAATTAGGCCATGGGCATTTGGGAAAATTAAATTGGAGACGTTGTCCATGATACTGAGTATAGCAAATGGTTTGCACAGGCAGACGCAGAGGAAGAGGTATGGATGGTGAAGCAGTTGTTCTAATATATTTACAGGTGCGCTATACTTAATGTTCTCGATTTTGTAAGAAACACCAGTAGTCGCTTTAGCATTAGCTTGGACTTTGATATCATTTCTGAAGATTAATGCTTGCATCAAACTTGGCCCAGTTCCAGAAACCATGAATACTTTGCTGAAAAATGACTACTGCTTGATGATTCATATTCCTCGTGTCCAATCATCTAACAATCTCGTTAAATGTAGGTAATATACACAAATCAAATAGGCCACGGCCTGGCAAGTATTCAAAGAAATGAATTATAATGGTCTATTCCACTTGCACCCCTTTTTGTCGAGTTCGAGGAATGGCCACAGGTTTTGCAAGGTGGGTATGATGACAATTCAAAGAACCGAACAATACAGTGCGCAACATGATGTGGTTACTTATAATAACACAGACTCACCAATGGAAGGAAATAGGGACAATGCGATGAAGGAGGTGGGTAGCGGTACAACCGATTTCAAAAATAGAATGTGTGAACAGGGGCCACATCTCTCAACTTACAATACACAAGTTAATGGGCTTTACAAGCAAAAGAAAATGGAGGAGGCAGGGCATGCTGTGAATGAATTGAAGGCAAAAGGCACATTTCCCAATTCCAACATCTATTCAACAATGATAAATGGATATGCCAAGTTAGGCAAACTAGCTGATGCATTTCAATTGTTCTATGAGATGGTGAAGCAAGGCATCAGACCCACCGTTTCTATTTACAGTACTTTGATTGGTGGATATTGCAGAGAAGGCAAAATGGAAGATGTTCTTAATATGCGCAATAAACTAATTGAAAATGGTCTTGCATCTGATATAATAACTTGTAATGCACTAATATATGGCTTTTGCAAAAATGGGGATATGCAACCGATCAAAAAAAAAATATATGGGGATATGCAGAAAGCCAAGCAGATTCTTTGTCAAATGTGGAAAAGTGGTTTGATTGAAGATGAGAAGTACCTAAACTGTTGCCCCAAATTGATTAATGACAATTGTAAGAAAGTTAAACTACAAGAGGCGTGTAAAACTTTAACAGATACGACTGAAAAAAATCTCACAACTGATACAGTTCCAGATGATGCACTTATTGGAAAATTTTGTAAAAGAGGGTTGCTGCTTGATGCAAACAACCTTTTGAACAAGGTACTTGAAACAGGCCAAAACCCAAGTGCCAGTTCTTATGAGATGCTTATTGCTGGATACTTAAAGGTAGGGAGCATGGAACAGGTATTTAAGTTGAGCACTGAGATGCTTGGGATGGGATATATTCCTAACCTTCTTTTGGCTACTGCATTGTTTAGTGGACTATCCAAGAGATGCAAAATGAATGATGCCAACCACTTGTTGAATTTAATGCTTGAAAAAGGTTTTCTTCCTGATGATGTCATTTATAACCTAATGATTCTAGGGAACTGCAAGGCATGTAACTTGCAGGAAGCTTCAAAGTGGCATGACCATATGTTGGAAAAAGGGATTTTTCCTTGCAAAGATACCCTTAACATTCTCATCAATGAACTGTGTAAAAATCATTCCATGAGAGAAGCAACCAAATTATTAAATATTATGTTAGAATTAAACCTTGTCCTTGATGATAGAACAGTCAGGGCACTTCTTGACATGTATACCAAGGAAGGAAATTTACAAGAAGCCTTTAAGCTTTATGACAAATGGATAAGCAAAGAAGAAATGCAGCATGCTATGACTGGTCATATACCCATTGCTCGTGTTAGCAACAACACTGTTCAGGAGGTCAAGAAACCTTTAGACAGGATGCTAGATAATGGTCCAGGGCTTCATATCTCAACTTTCAGTTGGCTGAATGATGAAAATGATGGAAAAAGTAGTAAAAAGGAGGCAATTAATCTGCAGAAGGAACTGATGGAAAGGGGGATTTTATAAATATGTAAGAAAAACAATGAAAACTTGAATCTGAGCATCCAGGTGATAAGGTCCTAGTTCCTGTATGTGTGCCACTGAAGAGGAATTCAGAGTGGAGTTTTAAGGAATCCTGTGAGCTACGGTTGTCATGTGCCAACAAAGACATAACTCAGTAACTTAACAGCTCAGAGTTGGCTACTGCAGAGTGAGGACTTGAATGGAAGAAATGATAATTTGATCAAGTTTCGTACTTTTTCCCAATGTATCTCAAGCTATGAAAAATGAAATGAAGGTAATTACTAATTAATGGTTTTAATCAGTCTCTTTTCTCTGGTGTTTTATATGCTAAACATAGCCTGTTCATAGTAGAGGTAACATGTTTGATGTTCATTGACTCTTGAGGACTTGCAAAGGCTTTGCAATTTTCTTCTCTGACATCATGTCTCTTCATGCACTAATTGTATCTTGGGTGAAGGTGCTTTCTGTGGAGATTAAAGTTCTCATTTCCTATTTATTCCACCATGTACGCTGCATCAGAACCATTATGAAGATAGTTGTGACTTGCAATTATTTTGGAGATTTATGTTATGCATGTTAGTTCATCTAGACATTTAGTAGTCACACTAGATATATGTGATCCCACACTACTACGATCTGGAATGTTAGCAACTGGCTAGCTTCACTAATTGGCATCATAGCAAAGGGAGGTGGTCTATGAGTGCATTGGGATAGATCCGTATTTAGTATTTACATGGATCTGATATATATTAAGAAGTAATGAAAAGATTGGAGGTACCAATCCTTATGTTTTCTACCATTGCCGAAGAAGAAATACTATCCTACAACACTTAAAAAAAATTGTAATGTTACCAGAACAGATTTGATCAATTCCTAGTTCTCCCATTAATTTTTTTTTTTTCTATTGAGACCTGCATAACAGGAAATCGTTCTTCTACAAAGCAGGACTAAAGCACTTAAGAATTACAAATGTTTATATACAGTAAATTGGTGATAAGAGATACAATTTGGCTGAAAGGCTATTATTGTGTTTCATCTGAACAAACTAAACATTTTTTTATTGTATAAAATAAAACATATGTGATATGTTTTTATTATCATTTGCATCTGAAAATATGAGCTGTTTCTGTATCTGAGTGCCCTTTCCTGAGTTCTACTTTAAGGAATTTTCTCTGTTTCTAACTTTCTTGTTTGTGCTTGATAATGTCTGAATGCCTTCATATTGATTATGAAATATTAACAATGGCGATAGAAGATTATGTTTGGTCTGACGGAAGCCAAGCATGTAAGCCTCATGTAGGATTATCTCTTTCTTAAAGAAGTAAGGTTGTTAAAACCCTCACTTCTGAAACTTATGTTGCATTTTCTCTTCATTAAATGTTGGCTGTGTCGTTTAGCTTTGAATTTTGATTCAAGGGTTTTCCTTTATATTGGTTTTATTTTTCCTGAAAATGGCAGGAGTTTGTTGCATTAAAGGATCATTCAAGATCATAAAAGTGACTCTGTTAGTAGAAGTCAGTTTAGAGCAAACCTCGTGTTCAAGTTCTCTCTTCTATTTGCAGTTAGGGTTGCCTTTAATGGATCATGAAAATTGCTATCAAAAAACCCCAATAAGGATTTCTAAAATAACAAGAGCCAGGTTTCTTAGTTTATTGTCACCATTATCTCCCTCAAATTCTTGAGAAAAATACTGAAGTAGATTAAGGAAACTTCTTCCATTCACAGAGATAATGAGACCGCTTCTATCGTTTCGACTGCCTATAGTGGAAAATCTGCCCCCAGAGCCTTTATGCAACCTTTTATCATGACTCATAAGATTTTAAGGGATTTTGTCTAGCCAATTACTCTATATTTGGTTTGAGCAAATGTGGGGCAGGAAAATTTTCAATATATATCTGACATGTGCAGAATCCATTCTTGTTAAGCCATTTTTTATATGAGAATTTTATGAGCATTTTTTGTTTATCAAGAGTAGGGAAAATACTTGAAATTTTTGGCAGCTGGAAAAGTGGATAAAACTTAAGCTGTTTAATTCCTGCATCATATTTTCTGTACGTGATTGGAGCAAATTAGTGATTTTTTAAAATAAAAATGAAATTAATGTTTGAAGCATCTGCCTGATTGATTTTGGTCTTTGTCATTTGTCACTGCATTTTTGGGTTAAGATATGGAGATTACTGACACATTTTTTAGAATCTATGAAAGGCAACAATATCATCTCTTGTGGTACCAAATTTCCGACTTTTTCTTGGCATTTCTTTTCACTTTCCCTCTTTTCTAGTAGGCATGCCACTGTTAAACTTTAAAAAAAATTGATCTGCAAGTGATGGCACCTCTGATCTTTATATGCATTTATATTGCATCTTTTGCATTGTCATGTTGACCCCTTCTATGGTTGTTTCCCAGTGAAATTTTCCACTGGAAATCTGACCGGGAGGGCAGAGTATCAATGTTTGCATCAACCTCTTCACCTTCATCATTGCCCAAGCCTTTTTAGCCATGCTCTGCCATTTGAAGTTTGAATTGTTCATTTTCTTCTCTGGATGGGTTTTGATCATGAGCATTTTCATCTACATTTTCATGCCAGAGACCAAGGGTGTACCAATTGAAGAGATGAGCCTTGTCTGGAAGTCACATTGGTATTGGGGGAAGTTTATTCTTGATGATTACAGACCCACTGTGGAGCTCACTAAAGCAAGCAAGATGTAATAACTTTTTATTCTCTGCTACACATGTGGCCTGCCTATTTCAATACTAGATAATGTAATATTTAATTAAACATGTTTTGGGTTCTCCACAAGATGTAGCCCTCTTTGTTTTGTTCATCTGCTTTTCAGACTATTTGAAAGAAGTTTGAATTTATGCAAATCATTTGTTTTAATTTAAATATGCTTAAGGTAATGGAAAAATTTGTTTATGATTTTCAAGTTTGTTAATTATATGCTGATTAGATTGATTGTAAAAAAGCCTGAATTCATGCGAGTCATTTGTTTTCATTTAATTAAAATGCTTTCAAGATTGCTTATGATAGTCGAAGCCCATTGGAGAGAGAAAGCTTGCGGCTGAGAAATCCCCTGCCAAGGAAAAGGAGGTCATTGTAATTTTTCCTTCTTTTCTACCTCTATGGATTTTAATTTGAATTCAAGCTTGATTTGTTTTTATTATTCCTCATAGGAGCGCTTTTCCCAATTCCAAAAGCTTTCGTCATCCCCAAGGCTTACACCTACTGTTGTCTATCAAATACCATAGTTATTAGTCACTTGTGCATTAAATATCTCAATAGGAGAGTCTGGTGGACCTGAATGTCTACCTGGAGAAAGTTAAAAATATGTTGGAGTGCTGCAAACCTATCAAAGCATTTCAATGGAAAAAAGCCCATATGAAGTTTTTGGATCATTTGTGTGTGTAGCCTTGCATTTTGGGTGGCAAAGTGGCTCCCCATGCCTGGGGCAATCATGTCATCTCTAAGCAAGATGATCTACTCTGGATGGGAAAACAAGAAGCTACTTACAACCTTTCACATGCTAGTTGGCAGTGCTCTTACTGGAATTTTGAAGGAAATTACAATTGAACTATCAAAGGATGTTCAGGTTATTTCCTAAAATTAGCAACGTCTTGTCATGGGACTGATTGATATGTCTTACAAGTTACAAGTAAATAGTTCCTATATTTTAGATTATTGATATCATGTCATTGATGATAGGAAAGAAAATTTCCATGGCATCTTCCTATAATTGGGGTTTTTTTTGCTTTCATTAAATTACCTGGGGCATGTTACCTGTCTTTCTTCCACACATTGCGACTGGTAGGGATGTTGAGGACATTCTTGTCTGCAAACATTTGGTACAAGAGTCAATCCAAGGCAGTAAAACTGGAAACTGACCTGTGAGTAAATTTGAATTAAAATGCGGGTCAACTGCAGGAAAAGGTTGGGGGTCTCAGAAATTGGTTTGGAAGGAGAATTAATGATTATTAGTGAAAAATATGTAATGTAAGGATCCGGTAGTGCTTTTGGATCCCCAATATCTGCAAGAATGTGAAGGGATATGTAAATATTAATAGGTTCCTAGGAAGCAATACTGTACCTCTTCTTCACAGTTTGTTCCAAGTTAAGCAAATGATTTTCACCATTTGCAGTGTGCACTTAATATTGGATATGAGCTATATATGTTATTGACTAGAAAATCTTTCTGTATTCTAGCTCTCTACTGCAGTAGTTGGAATGATTTTGAGTGTTGATTATCTTCTACATTATTTGAATTTTGGACAAATTTGTGAGATGTTCATCTTTAGGGAAGTTTGGGCAAGAATTACACTTCTTCAGCTAACAGATCTTAAAAAATGCAAATTGTTTTCCCTTTTCATTATTGAGATGCTTTGGAGTTAATCAAGATGATTTTAAGACAAATTTTAGAACTTGTGATAGCAATGAAGAATAAAAGTAGTGTTCATCTTCTTTCTCAATACTCAGTATTTTTTAAGTAATGGGGCATGCATTTTCTCTGTTCTTTGATTACTTTTTTAAGTAATGGGGCATGCATTTCCTGGGGCTTAAATCTATGGTAAATAGAAATCTGTTTCACTATTTTGATACTCATCTAAAATTTGCTAGGAAATGTTTTTAGGATCTCTCACTTTGTTTACAGTTCATTGCCAATGTCTTGTGTCTCAACAATTAGAGGTTGTCACCAAATATCATATTGTTTTCTACACTATCTCTTCCTTTTTGCTTGTTCTCACAGTCACTCTCTGGTAACTTGGTGCTGAAATGACAAGTTCAATAGAGTAGGATAAGATTCCATAACAGTAGGTTCAAGGATAAGATGAATGTCTTTTACGGATAATGAATACATTAATGTTGTAAAGATCTCCCTTTGTCTTTTCGTTAGTGTGGCTGCTAGATATTTACATGGACTTTGCTTACCATATGATGATAACTACTTGAAGAGTCCATACAGTTTGGGAAGTGTTGTTTAAATCTCTTGAAATTTTCGTATCCTCTGATTTTCTCGCATTTATCATATATGCATTATAATCTCTATATTATAATTTGATTTCATTGTTTTCATTTCAGTTGTATTGATTGGTTTCTCGTTCCCTTAAAATCATAAGGGGCACCTTAATTTCCCAAGAGCATAAAAATAGCCATTATGTACAAACACACAATTACAAATGGCATATAGGCAATATCATGAATATATAATTGCAATTGAAGAACAATATGATTTACCTGCCATTTTCACTTAATTATAATGGTAACTATTCTCAAAGAAACTAAGTTGCAAAATTTGAATTATATTTTATCGAGCAATGAGTTATTAAGTATAGATGTTGATGGTGGTAATGATTTCAACTTTGACTACCGTTTTAAGGTTGCTTGGTAACTTTTCTTAGGGCAGACTTAAATCTTTAGCAATTTTTTTAACATATAATGTGCTGCTTTGAAATCAAAAGTGATACTTTCAACTATATTTTGAGGACTTAAGTTATTTTATGCAATGCTTCACAAACATGACTGTTAATGAGGAAAAGTCACCCACAACATTCACCAATAAACCATTACATAGCATGCATTAGTATATTATATCATACAATAAAACACTTAACATAAAACCAACACTCGTAGACCAACTCTCAAATTTCAAAGTTACCTTATTCTGAATATAATCATCAGAAATGTTTTAAATAATTTCAATAAACATTATCAAGGTAATAAAAAAGGTTGGAACCATCTAATTTCCCAAGATTTATACACACTATTTTGGTAAAAAGAAAATGTATCAATGATTTTTATGACACTTGTTGATGCTTTTATAGAGATTTTTGCCATCCTACTTTGGAATTGATATTGATAAAGTTCATGCAATGGAATACATTCTCTACACAAATGTTTTCAATAGTTGCTTTGTAGGTTGTTTTTTGCCAACATTGAACAGCTACGTTTTTTTGACGATAAAATTGTGATTCTAAGGGATAAAAATGTCAAAGATGTGTAAGCTTCCTATCCTAGATAAACATTTACAAAACTTCTTTTTGTTAAATATTTAATTTCCAAATGGCATTATACCCTCACCATAATGTTTCCTAATAGATTGCTAGAATGAATGCCTAGTATTGTTTGTGAAAAGAAGGGTATTAACACTTCTACCATTGAGGTAGTGGATGCACAAAACCTTGTATTGGAGGCTTTCTACCAATACTTTTTCTTTCAATGTGCTAGTAGTCATGTAGGAGAAGATAAAAAACCTCTAGAGGAGGTCTATGTAAGAGGATGCAATATTCTTTCTAACTCGTAGGAAGGTTGTGTCATGAACATAATGCATCTGAATAGATGTCTTTGTGGTAGTATGTAACTATTTAGAGGGTGCTCAAACCTAGTTGTGAATCCTCTCTTGTCATATTTTTAGGTATGAATGTAATCGAAGTTATATGAATGTGTAAACTTTTAATTCATTGCAAACTATTTTGTAATTGTTTTTATGTTTTATGTGGGTAGTTGCAACATTGAGACCAAACTATTAAGTATGTCCATTGCATGAAGTGATATTTGATTTGCATGTGTGCACATCTAGTTCCATTATTTTTTGTAAGTGTATCATCTTCTTCCTTGTATGATCATGAATTTTTTGCCCAATGGAGTAGGCATTTCTCATATTAGAAAATGTCCAGATATTTGTCAAATTGGTTATTTACCTACCCTTGTTTGTTTAGGAGTAGATTAGGGGTCCCACATGCTCTCATGATCCAATATTATAACTTAGGGAACATCTTAAGTGACCACAAACTACTTATTTATTTAGAGAATCATGTCATGTATTCCTACTCATTGTACATGTATAAAATGTTTAGTGGAGTCACTTGTGAGGATATTGTAAGGTTGTTATCTTTGGGTGAATATACAAGGTTGTAGCTATCAACTTGATCAGAGGTCTTTCATGTATATAGTTAGTCTCTAGCCTAGAGACAAATTTTGGGGCAAGTATGCATTGGGTATAACTATAATTAGTTTAATCTTGTTCATCATTCTTGATATAAATATCATTGAGAATGCCTTCAGGGAATACCTTCCTAGGTTTAGCTAATCCCAAAGATAAAGATGAAATTTCTCACTTAGAATCATTGGTCCATTCATGCCACACTTTGATCATAAGTCTTTCCCATCACTTTTGTTGACACTCCCTATCATTCGGTGTTGGCACAAGACTTTAGGAATTGTAGAGCCATATTTTTAGCATTGACATACTAGACAAAATGAATTTGATAAAAAAATATAAATGTGTAGATCTTGGTAGACATGATTATTCATATATGTTCCTATCAACCATCCAATATCACCTTTAGGTGCTTATACAAATTTGGAGTAAGAGAAACCTATTTCTCAAACACCCTACACACGTAAGTATAATGCAAGTCATGTGCTTTGAGAATTTTTGAGATTATGAATCAATACTTTCCATATTATACCTCTTATAAAACTATTTTAAATAATAAATTTTATGTACATTTATATACAATGAATAGTAAAAAATCATGTAGGTGATTAGCTACACATTTTGTATAAGATTTGTAATATATAATAGTCATTTGTATATTTTTAATAAGAAAATTATATAAAGTATATTTATGATTTTAATACTATTTTTGTCATGGTATCTATATTAGAGAGCATGATCACAAAGCCCTTAAGAAGTTGATTACAACATGCTAAGCAAGTGTGCACCTATATTAGAAGGGCTTCACTAAGTTGTCATGGCTAGGGGGTTCATTATGTCAAAGTCACCTAGAGATCAAACTTGAGCCTCATCACGCTTTCTAAGATTTACACCTTGGTGAATGCATCCCATTTACAACTACATCTCCCTTAAACAAATTTTAGTAGTACTTTAAAAATAATTTACTATTTATTTATTTAAAACATTAAATGTAGTTTAACATTTACATGGCCAAAAACACTAAAACATTTCTCACATGAACCATTTGTTTCAAAAGGAAATAAGAAGTGAATTCTACCATACATTCATAATAATAAAATATAAACAATAGTTATAGCTTGAAATAAAAAAGATATATATTAATGGAAAAATCAACAAAAAAAGATATATACTAATGGAAAAATGAACATACTCATGCAAATTCCTATTTACTTTTGTGGTCACCTTGGGGAATGTCTTTAATGCAATCATATATTGGCAAGTGGCACATTCTTGTGATGGATTTGATTCATACCTTGAACCCTTTTAATTCTTATTTCTTTCCTCTAATATTTATCCAAACACATTTGACATTTATCTCTCACTTATTACACCAATTCATGCTTACCTCAATACATTTGCTCTCTGCCTCAAGTTTACTATTTCATTTCCTAGGTTCATTTCTACACTACTTAGGAAGGATCTTGTGATGTGTGGGAATCAATGCAAAATATAAATATTCAAATTCAAATTTAAGTTTTCTTGCTCCTTTTCACTATCCATTGAGAGTCAACTTGGTTCATTTTTGAGTGAAATGTTGCTACCTCTTGGCATTTAAAGAGATTTAATGTGATTAATTTATGAGGCAAGGAAAATGTTAAATAAAGAGAAATAACCATATAACACTCTAATTTTCAAGGGACACAAAATTACAATTTCATCATCTACATGTAGGTCACTTATATGCTCGTGTATGTTTTCTTCAAATATTCTCTTAGTAAAGCAAGTTGAAACAAGGGCTTGACCTAGGATAAACCGGCCCAAGTGATCCAATAGATTTCCTTAGTGTGTTTATAAACACCACAATCCTTACAAGCACATACATAGTAGGGATCAAAGTGAACAATTTTTAAGAATGTGTTTCATTAGTTAAAATTTGTGCATCAAGAATAAGATCTATGTCAATGGGGATTGAACCCACAACACTCGAGATTGACCTTGAGAGTTTTTTGTGGTTGTTTGGACTTCAATTCATTCATCAGACTAAGAGAATTAGATTTTATACCTTTGCAAATGATTCCAAAATTAGTGTAAAATTTTCATCATTATTCCTTGAGATAAATACTTAAATCCTCTCATTTAATTATTGTATTTATTATTAATTTCTTGTCATCAACCCAACTCTAAATTTACTCTAGAGGGTAATTATGTGATTACTGATTGTATTTATTTATTTGCCTAGATTAGATATTTTGTGTGTATTTATAGTTTATTTCATTACATTCATTGGTGAACTTAAATTTTCTCACACTACTTGTAGTCCCCCTTATGATTTCTTCTTCTTTAGGTTTTTTTAAATTATTCTTTGTAATTAGTTTATCATATGTTTAGACCTTGTTAGAGTTTTTACTGTTTATTCTATTGCACTTCATAGCTATACCTCTATTTAAGGTTTTATGGATAATTGATATATCATATTGTAACAACCTCGGTGTTCTACTCAATAAAATTCCAAATATTTCATGTTAAATGGATATTCTATGATGCCATGACATAGTAATAATTTTTTTTCTTTCCATAATGTAAAAATTTACATGCACATACTATTTACAAACCTCCATTGCATTCCATTGTAATTTCACAAATCTTTTCATAACATAGATGTCATATTGAATGAACTCATGTTTATCATTCATGATTACATCCTTCCATATAAATGGGTACATGATATATACATAGCTCTTTTGAGCTTCATATGGCAATAGATATACAATTTGGTCCTGTTGTCGCTGTAATGGTGCATACCTTCTAGATTCCCTCGCTCTTTGGTGCATACACTCTAGTTGTCCCCAAAGCTAATGCAAAAATCTGCAAACCTCGACTGCCAACTAATGAGGAGCAACATCACTCAAGCGTTTTTCTGCCAACTATGGATTCAAATGCAGTCCCTCACACATCTATCATTCGATAGATGGCCCTACCCTTCAACAAAGAGATTGGTTGGTAAACCTCATAAAAATAGCCTATTTGAGCTTAGTGTTGTGTCCTACATGACTAGAACTTGTAAACCCTACAATCCTCAACTAGCATGCATAAAAGGAACACAATGAACTAACAGTGTAAATAGTGGCTACTTACACTACTTTGGCCAAAGTATTCTCACCCAATACTTCAAGTGACAGTCTCCCTATTCACATACACTTCTATAGCCCAGTTTGGATTATGACCGTTCATATACTATGCTTAGGTATTTTCCTTCCTTAGGTAATCCCTAACCTCAAAAATAACCTATTCCCCTTTTCCTAAAACACTATGGCATCTCTACCATTAAAACATAAGCATAAGTTGGTTTCCCCCTTCAAAGGCCATTCTACTTCCTAGGTATAACATACAAGATTCCCTAGTTTACATAGTAACTTTGCATAAACATCTTTCCAAACTATTCCCTTCGTTGGACATACAACCTAGCCCTAGGAATACTTATTAATTTGAAGTATAGCTACATAAGCTTATTTTATTCATAGATTAAATATTCATAAATAATCGACTCCAATCAATAATATATCACATTAATAAGTGGTTCTTATCAAGAGAATATCCACATCAATGATTGACCTCAATCGAAGAATAATCATAGCAATAGATAACTCCATTCAAGAGCGTAATCCCCTTAGTAAAAAGAGTTATTCAAAGTAGAATATTGTCAACAATGTGACTTCATTTCAAGAGTGTAAATCAACTAACCAAGTAGCCAATTTAACTCAATAGGTAATCCCACCTATAGTTCTAGAAGCATATAGTACTCCATAAACTCAAGTGATTTACTTATTCACATAGGTGAGTCTCAACCTTAGTATACCCTAATCTCAAATATAATCAATAATAAAAAAATAGTGTAATCAAGCAGGTTAACCTAAACCTATGTGTTCCGACAAGAACAACATACAACACATCCAAGCAAGTTTTCTTAACCTATTGGTTCCAAAGGGTAATCAAGTAAATATTCCAACCTAATAGGTTAATCTTAACCTAGTTTTCAATATGCTTCTCAACCCAAATAGGTTACCTTCAACCTAGGGTTTTATCCAGTAGTTAAACAATGATCAAGTGGTCATACTAGTAAAAATTAGTAATGACTCATTCTGTCATTTCTTCCAAACTGTTGATGTACAACTATACCTTATCATTCCTAAGGTTTCCTAACATCATAAGCCATTAGTGTCAAGTCACTTCGTTTCATTGATATGTCTCACATTCTGAATAACCTTTAAGCTATTCTTGTTTCATCATTCCTAGTATACTTATTCTAATGACAAACAATCCCTCCTATTATGGAGTAAATACAAGCACCTTCATAGAAAAGCATAAAACAACTTCTTTTTCTTTTTCAAAGCAAATGCTATGACCTCCTAATGCAAGTATTCTCAAGTAGTACAAAACAAAGAATTTAATCTCATTCTTTCATAAATAAAGACAAATAAGAGAAGACTAGATCCTCATGCCTATAATACGCTTAATATAATTGGCTGACTTGATACATAGCCTTCCAACAACAACTTCCTAACTTTACTTTATCAACCCAAAGTAAGCCCCTTTCTCAAAATAATGTAGTACTCTCACAAAGTAATTCTTAGCTCTCTCAAAATATCTTTCAGCTATCACAAAATAATGCAATAGAGTAAATTTGTTGGGAAAAAAATTGGTCATCTCAGATAAGAATCTAAGATCTGTATTGTCTTTGGTAACTTTAATTTCAATTAGATTTCCTCAAAAACACATACAACTATGTCACAAAGCAGAATCAAACATAGTTCATTTTCCCACATTAATCCTTCTGAGAGAAACTTATGTAAATTCAGTTTCAACAACAAACATTAATAGATTCTAACCAAGAAACATGAAACATGAAAGATGGGACATAACACACAAATTTACGTGGGAAAACCCTTTCGAGTAAAAAACCCCACACTCCAAAAGCCTAGATTGCCATTGTATTATTCATGCAACAAAATAGTTATAAATACAAGTCAGGCACTAAGCCTTTACAAAGATTACATCTTGTTTCATTCTGGAGATAAACTAAACAACATAACCCCTTATATGATCTTCACACTATTACAATATTGTCATACAACATATAGTATAGATCTTATCTCTCATGGACCTCTAATCAACCTCTCAAGTGTTTACAAACCTCACTCTGTTATAATACTCTCTCACAACATACAAAACAAATTCACATTGAGAGAAGTTTCACATTCAATCCACAAACAGAGAGCGGAGTTGCCTCCTTCAAAATAGAATTCTCATCCTCTCCTCTAATCGTCGAACATTCAGAGAGTTCCATTTTCTTCACATGCTCAAACGGTATGTTGATCTTCCAATGGTCACAATATTCCAACAATCGACGGTTTACATTCTGCTTCACCGACAAGCTTTCTTCACCGCCATGCAACACACATCGGGCTGCCCAACATTAAATTTTGTTACAAAGAATATAGAATTCAGCCAATGATTGCTGATTTACAACAACAATGTAAAATAAATAAATTCCATTGTGCCACATGTCGGCACATCATTCGTCCATCACACCAAAACCTATCATTTGTTCCCTGTTCTCCTCCTACCACGCCACTGCTATCCATCCAACAGACCCTCGAGGTAAGGCGGTATATGACGCTACCACTCGACAGGTGTGAAGTCCTTACGGTATGGTGGTAAACACCACACCACCGCGCTAGAGCTTGAAGACACCTGTGGTATGGTGGTGCCACCGCGTTACCGCCAAGCAGTCAAGAGATCCCTGCGGTATGGCGATATCGCCACACAACTGCTAGAAAATAATGCTCTGCACTACCACACCTCTATATGAAGACTCACGCGGTATGGTGGTATCGCTGCACTATCACTCCCCAGTGTAAAGATACCCGCGATATGGTAGTGTCCACCGCACTACCGCTACATGACCAGAGAACTCTTGCAGTATAGAGGTAAACCACACTACCACACCTCTTCCACAAACACCTTGCGGTATGGAGGTAAAGCCATGAACACCAAGGGGACATCTGCCAAGTCTCTAATAGAGGTTCAAGATAGCAAGTTGAGACACATTTTCCAACAATCTCCCACTCGACGAAGACTTACTGGCTTCCTCCAAACTCAGACTTAATGAAGATCATAGGCCCAAGACCCATCAAACTGGCACACAATTCCAAAAATCTCCCACTTGATGAAGATCACACTGGCACCTCCAGAGCACTTCAAGAACTACTAAAATCACGCTGGCACCACCAATTCAGACCCTGTTCAACAACATTCAGGACACCTAACAACCAAGTTTCCACAGATAACAGTCTACCAAAAAATTTGCAACTAAATCAAGTATCCAACTGCAACTAACTATCCAACATTGTAACCAATGATAGTCATCCATGAAACCACAAAGATCCAAACGTCCTCTCATGCTCCATTAAGGCTTCTACAAAAACATCTAAGATGTCCACTGTTCAGGCAATAATCCCTGTCATCCTCCAACATGCCACCTATGGAAGAAAGGTACAAGCCAAGGTGAATATGCACTAGTCCAATAAAAACAAGAAAAAGATCTGAGTGATATCAACAACAAGAAACTGCCATCACTCCAGAAAACAAGATAAAAATATATCAGCTAGAACAATAATCAAACAAACTGCTTCTATCCAACTGATAAACCCACGTGACTGAAAATAACACCCACAACAAGTGCTAGTACATCCAATCATCCATACCTCAAAGGTATCATACATTAGTAAACTTATGTCCCAGGCATAACCAACCCATGTACTTACAATTGCAAGCTCCACATGTATACAATTCGATGAAGAACAAACATTTTCAAGAACTCACACTGCATGATTCATGCCAAAAGCTGAAACAATTTCAAAGGGCAAAACAAGTCTACCAATCTACAACACAAAGAAAGTGTAACAATGTAGTACCAAGGACCCAACTCCACATAGATATACAAAACCTGCAAACAAGCTACTATAAGAAAAAACATCTCTTCTAACCAGTCTGCACAACTCTTCCATGTACTCCACATCCAACAAAGAAAACAATGTTATGTGAAACCACATATTCAAAAAAATCAGTAAGACAAAAGAGAATCTGCAAGACATAACATTTAACACGTCCTTCTAAAAAACACCTCCAAGTATCAGTTGTGTCAAGTAGTATCTTGTTTACATCCCCAACAAAAAATCCTTAACAACAATCAACCAATTAAACCACATGAAAGTAATCTTCTTAGAGAAGATCAAACTACTCTATTTCCTATTTCAGGAAATCAGCCCACTACTATCCCCCATGATCATCATAAATAAAAATTTACACCAAGGAGATAGCCAAGTTGTCTATCTATCATAATGAAAACTTTAGAACCATCTGACCATAGCTAAGAGAAACAATGGGCACTACCTCTCAAGTTATTAAACTGTTGAGAAGACCAAGAGTGGGAAAGAGAAAGTTCCTCCAAGATATCCAAGTAGAAAAGACTCATTCATGCACTATCTCCTCATAGGTCTTTGTTCAACTCACGTTCAATCAAGGTGTAGGCTCCTCATACTTTCTTCTAGAAAATTCAACAAGACTAACCATTCAATACACTTCTCTTATCTCAAGAGAAATTCAACCTCACCTTATTCTCCATGTATCCATGAGCACCTGCAAACAATCACCTCATGCCAAACTCCAAATGCAACACACCAACATCATGAAGTATTAGGCAAATGATCAATGCGTCCAAAACACAAAGAATATACCAAGATCAATGTCAAAGATCCAACTACAAAATTGAGAACTTAACATGACATCATGATCTTTTCATCCCCTCTTAGGACATACCATGCTTCAAGTGAGGAAACCAAAGTCTCAAGATCAATGCTCAATGTCAAAACTCCAATACAAAAGAAAGAGTATATCATGACATACAAGAACAAGCTCTAAACCAGCATCACCTGTCAAGCACCATCAACACCTCAACCCATAGGACACACAAGTCATCCAAGGTTTCAAAATGATAACCATCTTGAAATAGTAGCCCTGTAAATGTGAAAGAACCCTTCTGCAGCAACAGGATCAAAGAGTTCCTCCTAGTAACATCTGCAAACTAAAGAAACATTATTAACAGTCACTGCTAAATATCCAACTGAACAGTGATACCGAGATTTCCAAGCATCATGACCAAGCATCTCCAATACTGAAAAAATCTTCCAGGTCCATAAACATATAGCTGTACTGCTAATTATCCCAAGTGAAACCAAGATCTCATAAGTAAGGAGATTCACCACGCTACATGAATCCATAATTCACTTATCATCCATCCTCTTACCTCAAAACAACCACACCAATGCACAAGTGACCACAGACACAACCTGCTTACAAGTTTGCATAAACACTAAATCAAATCGCGTGGATATAAACAGTCCACTTCTAGGTTGTCCCACTACAAACATATGGGTAAAGACAACATTGCACAGCCCGTAGATCCAATTAATGAAACATGAAAACTCACAATCACATCAATGTCTTGCACAATATGAGGTCTCACAAGAGAAAAAACATGTAGACACCCTGACTCAAACACCAAATCAAGTACAAATCTAACTTTCCAATTGTGTCCACACCAAGCACCAAAGTCTAGGAATCCATCAAGCATTACCATAGAACGATGAATGACTAATCACATACCAAACATATCTATGCAGAGAAGAATCACACCTTCTCTCACCATGCACAAAGCATACAAGTAGAGCTGCAACTATCTTATCTAGTAGTGCCCTGAGGAAGTAGGGGTCTAGAAAATAGCTCTTCAACAGATTCACAAATCAACAAGTTTTCTTGACCATGTAAAACCTGCAAAACCATAAAAACATGGAAATACAATTCATCCTTATAAAGGAAGAACAGTTCAAGAATCCTAGGCCCATTTCAAGCCAACTCCAAAACCACCAATATTTGCATGCATATGAGAAAGAGATAGGCTATTTTAGAAGCTTTCAAATCATCTAATGATTAACTTCATAGCCTTTATGCATTCGAGGTTAATAGGAAACAATGCCTTCCAACACTAGGAAAAACCGCCCAACATTAGCACTTTATTCCATGGATGAGAAACAACTCACGCCTCTCCATATTACCAAGGAGCCTCTCACACAGACACCCAATATGAAAAATTTATTGCTACACAACCACGAAGCAAAGAAATCCACCTCATGCATCAAGGTTATACCACTGCCAACTAGGAGACACAGATCACAACAATTCAACATGACCAACTCCATTGTATCCATCTTCACCATCCTTCAAGCTGTGTGTTGTCTCTGAATACCACAAGACTTCCACTCACCAAAGGATCAATACATCAATTGATTCCTCCAGATTTCCTCAAGTCTGACAGACTAAGAAATCTTCACAAGAGAAATACCCAGAACCAACAACCAAAAAAAGGCTCTGATACCACTTGTTGGGAAAAAATTTGGTCATCTTAGATAAGCATCTAAGATGTATAGTGTCTTTGGTAACTTTAATTTCAATTAGATTTCCTCAAAAAAATGTACAACTATGTCACAAATCAGAATCAAACACAATTCATTTTCCCACATTAATCCTTCTGAGAAAAACTTATGTAAATTCAGTTTCAACAACAAACATTAACAAATTCTAACCAAGAAACATGAAACATGAAAGATGGGACATAACACACAGATTTATGTGGGGAAAACCCTTTTGGGTTAAAAACTCCACTCCAAAAGCCCAAATCACCATTGTATTAGTCATACAACATAATAATTACAAATACAACTCAAGAACTAAACCTTTACAAAGATTACATCTTGTTTCATTTTGGAGACAAATTGAAAAACATAACCCCTTAAATACAATCTTCACACTGTACAATACTGTCATACAACATACAATATAGATCTTATCTCTCATGGACCTTTGTTCAACCTCTCAAGTGTTTACAAACCTCACTCTGTTACAACACTCTCTCACAACATACATAGAGGATTCACATTGAGAGAAGTTTCACATTCAATCCACACACAGAGAGCATAGTTGCCTCCTTCAGAACAACATTCTCGTCCTCTCCTCTAATCGTCGAACATTCAGAGAGTTCCATTTTGTTCACATGCTCAAACAGTTTTTTGATCTTCCAACAGTCACAACAGTCCAACAACCAATGGTTTACATTCTGCTTCACCGACAAGCTTTCTTCACCGCCCTGCAGCACACATCGAGTCACCCAACATTAAATTCAGTTACAAAGAATATAGCTTTCAACCAATGATTGTTGATTTACAACAACAATGTAAAATCAACAAATGACATCGTGCCAAGTGTCGACACATCATTGTCCATCACACCAAAACCTGTTAGCTGTGCCCTGTTCTCCTCCTACCGCGCCACCGCTAGGCATCCAATAGATCCTTGAGGTAAGGTGGTATACCGTGGTACCTCTTGACAGGTGTGAAGTCCTTATGGTATGGCGGTAAAAACCACACCACCATGCCAGAGCTTGAAGAAACCTGCGGTATGGCAGTGCCACCATGTTACCACTAGGCAGTCAAGAGATCCCTGTGGTATGGCGGTATTGCCACACAACTGCCAAAAAATTATGCCACGTGCTACTGCACCTCTGTATGAAGACTCTCGTAGTATGGTGGTATCACTACACTACCGCTCCCCAATGTAAAGATACATGCGGTATGGTGATGTCCACTGCACTACCGCTACATGACCAGAGAACTCTTGCGGTATAGAGGTAAACCGCGCTACCACACCTCTTCCATAAATACCTCGGAGTATGGAGGTAAAGTCATGAACACTAAGGGGACATCTGCCAAGTCTCTAACAGAGGTTCAAGCCAGCAAGTTGAGACACATTTTCCAACAAAATTTGCAAAATAAGTTTATTGAGTAAAAGTGCATCCGAATGAGAGAACTATCCTCTGTATTCATATAGGAAATGGAGAATTTGCAGCCTATAGAAAAGGCATGTTAAATGATAGCTCTCTTTATGCAAGTTGACTCATTATCTCTAGCTAAAAGGTGGCAGCAAACACATATTATACTAAGCATATAATGCCATTGATCGACCTCTATGGTTGAACACAACAAAAGATTAGTTCAATCTGCACATGATCAAATGATGACAATTGACTTGCTACATAATAAAATTCTATAAGAAATAGAGCTTTCTTAAGTTGGAGCCATGTATTTAGCCAACCTCATTTTCCTTTAGCAAGGTTATCTACTTTGAAATAGCCTTCTACTTTCAAGCGACAAACACATTGTTGACTTGGTCATGGTTTCATTGAGCAACTGAGATAAGATGAGTCACTCCTCCATTTTAGCATATATTTGGTGCTTTGACTAATTCATATCTTGTTGTTCGCATTTCCTATTCTCATGCACCAGGATATTTGTCATATTCATAACTACTTACTTATGTGTCGGCTCTTATTCCTTACCTAGCATTGCACTGCAGACAAATTTGACTTAGTTTTGGCTTTATTTATCAAACACCACCACATTATACAATATGCTAAGAAGTTTACTTTATATCTTACATATTGCACGACATCTTAAAACATGATTTGAATTAGTCTAAGATTTATGCGTTGCAGGTAAAGTATTAATTCTTTGGCTTTTATCAAAGCCTTATCCACTATGACTCGCACTTCACACTTGTGCAAAGATTTTCCTTTAAAAAGGGTTTTATTATTATATATATATATAATATATATATATATATTACAATTTCCACATTATAATATATATGTATATTATTTTTTATATATATATATATATATATATATATATATATTCAAACATTCCTTGCTACCAAAATAAGTATAAAATCTTATATATATTAATATATATACATGTATGCTTACGTGTGTGTTTAGACACATACATTCTTATATGTAAATATATATATATGTGACACATATAACTACGCTTTCAAGGATTGATAAATATATCAATAGATCGAATGCATTCATACATATATATATATATTATATATATAT
This sequence comes from Sequoiadendron giganteum, assembly GCA_007115665.2. Classification (NCBI taxonomy): domain Eukaryota; kingdom Viridiplantae; phylum Streptophyta; class Pinopsida; order Cupressales; family Cupressaceae; genus Sequoiadendron; species Sequoiadendron giganteum. Next base: position 644,255,658 of record CM021102.1, read on the forward strand.
ATATATATACATGAAAAATTGGCAATTCAATGCATATGATGTATCCGTACATGGTATGTGAAAGTATTCCTTCTTTTGTATTAACATGCACACATATATTCATTATGCATGAATATCATTTCCACACACACATATATATTGTATATATACATTCTTTTCAAGCATGAATGCTCATGTGTATATATGTATATATATACACACACTCATATATAAATATATATTCTATAGCAATACGATAGTCAAATAATCCATTTGATATCCGAATGATTATGACCACGTGATTATATTCACAATAACATCATATTAACTATTTATATACATATATGCATATCTATACATATGTTGACATACTTGTATGGACATCCCATTATATCCGACATACGTGTATATTGAAATATATATATACATATAGGCAGATATCTCAAACACTCATTCAACCATACAATCAAGCATAGTAACACAAGGAAGAACTCATAAGCTCCGAACACATAAATATCATCCAAGAACGCATTCAACAGTAATCAAGACCCTTACTATTGCATAAACATCATACTAAGGATGACTTACCAATTCCCAATACTATGTCTTGACTCAACCATTTTATTGTGAGGGTGTGTGTGAGCTCAGATAGGTTTCATTTAGGGTTATCCGACCAATCACTTCTCCTGAGTGATACTTCCCCTCTCTTTCAAAGGATTGAACTTGTCCCTACAACCAGCTTAGCATATTTGCAATGGTAGTTAGATGTTCATAATAAATCCATATGCATCGTAAAATTTAGCATATTCATATAGAAATCAATGTAAACATATTTACTCTTCCAAAGCCATATTTAAGCATTTATCAACACTTTCACATAATTCCTATTTTAGTATTCCATTCTTTTAGCGAGCATATTCAAATCATGATTTCATTTACCATCCTATTTACTCGTGAAGGCAAAAGTAAATCAGTAACAACAAGATGGGGTGTGACACATATCTCTTACCCAACCTACCCACCCTAACTTTGGCCTATGAGGTTTTCATTCAATATTTGTTTCAAGTCTAATTATTGACTAAATTTATATTTTTATTAGCTCTTAGGTCATTTATATCTATTTTTTACTTTAGGGTTTTGAGAGTTATTTTGCATGCCAAAATCTCTTCCCTCTCACCCCCCTTAGCAAATAAATGCTCATTTGAAATCCTATATGACTTAATTTATCAAAAATAGTCTTTGTAATGATGTTACCATAAGCAATAGTGTTACAACTATCATTGATACTGTGGATGCTAAAATCTGCAAACAAAATCATCTCAAACCATTTCATGTTGTTAGCACGAAAGTTAGTTTAAAACAACAAATTTAACATTCCTATGAGATATTCAATCATGTCTAAATATGCAACTAATGAGCATAAAAGCAGGTTAAACAGAAGCATATAAAAACACGATTAAACCTTCATCCCATAGTGGATTGGTGCCACCATTGTTGTGTAGTAAGCAGCCCTTTCCCAATGTTCAAACAAGCTAAATGATGGTATGAGTAAGATTAATTCTCAAATGAAGAGAATAACCTTGCATGAAGATGTGGATATTGAACTAAATTTGAGTATAGTAAGTCTACTCAAAATTGTGGATGGATAATGAGGAGAGAAGCCTCCAATTTATAGATTTCTAAACTGGAAAAGAGAGTAAAATAGAGCAATATGGGATCATTCAACATCCAATGGCCAAGTGCCATTTGTCAAGATGTGAATGGCTGAAGGTTGTGCACATTTTGGCCAAAGTGCCAATAAATGCAATTAGGTGGCATTTCAAATTTGAGAAATGACATGTGAGAGGGAAAAAGGAATGAAATAAATGCCACTTGGCTCAATGCACAAGGACATGTAAGAGGAATGAATGCCTTGTTGGATGTACAAATCCACTTGGCCTTTTTGAATTCAAAAGAGGAATATTCTCTTTTTGATGCTTTGTGAGGGAAAATAGGAGAATTAATAAATCAAAGTAATTGATATATTGTGCAGGTTGCATTCTCTAGAGGATTTTAGTGAGAGGGATTAAGTTAATCATGGATTTGATTAGCTTAATGAAGAATTAGGTGATGTGACAATTTAGACTTAGATTTATGAATTGATTCAAGTCAGAAATTGAGAGGAAATGATTTATTAAATGATTTGATTTATTTAACCAAAGAGAATAATGTTAGATTAAATCAAACAAGGTTCAATTTAATGAGAAGACTTAGGGATTAATTAAATAAAATGATTTATTTAATTAAAAGAGGAATTACAAAAATAATTAAATAAAATTGATTTATTTAATTAACAGGAGATGAAGAGTGATGAATTTAATCAAATACATATCGTTCGATTAAATGACTAGCAAAAAAGATGATTCAGGATGAAATGGTGTTAATAGATCAGGATTCAATGTGTCAAACTGAATTGTACATTTTCCATGTCTACAGATACTAACAATGAAGATTACATTCATGATGGACAATAGTCTAACAAGAGTTTGCATAAGAGCTCATTATCTTAGCTAATACTAAAAACCTACATAATTAGCATTTATGATTCATAATTTGTTCATAAACAAACAATATAGATTAGTGATCTTAGAAAATATTGGTACTAATGTTACTATTGAAATGAATTTAGGTAAACCTACAAAATTTCCTAACCTAACCCATTGAGAGAAGCAATGTTAAATAGGAATAATCTAGCGTTTTTTATATCAAATGATCAATAGGAAATTAAATAATACATACTCAACAAAAAATATACCTTAGGAAAACTCTTTTGGGAAAAAAACTATTATCAAAGAAGCATTCAATGCATTAATTTGAGCTTCTAGATTATAATATAATACCATAGTAGCAACCCCTTCAATATTAACCTTCTGTAATGGTGCAAATTTGCACCCTAGGTAAATTTCCCATTTATTTACCCTTGCTTTAGAATTGCAAGTACAAAGGTGCATAAAATCATTGCCACCTTCTCATTCCTTCAACATGGTCTTGTATTTTTGTGTTAGTGTAGGAATATTTGTTAGGGATGCATGTGCACCATGTAGACATCCACACACTATGTTGCCATCCTGGCAAATTCCCGCCTTTGAGATTTGCAGAAGATTTATGTTTCTTGGTTGGTCACGAAGGTAACATTCTCTACCGAGTCTTGACAGATGAAAAGCGAATCCTTGCCTCCATTTTTTCTCATTCAAACTCATTCTTTCATTCTCTCTTGCGATTTTCAACGTTCTCTAGCTCACTCTCACACTTTCTCTTGTACTTCTTGATCATCTTTCTTGCTCAATCTTGTTACCACCAACCTTCTACTTGGGTCTCTTCGCTTCAACACCATTTTCATTATAGGTTTACAGAATTATATCTCCTTGATGGGGTGGTGCTACTCTCTTCTTTCCTCTATTGGCCTTGAGTGCTTATAGAAGGGAAGGTAACATTGTGTCTTTTCATTTTGCATCTATCATCTTGTAGAGTAACATTCAGTTTGTCATTACTCTCTAAATTATTGTATCATTTCCATTCTTTCCTTTATTGATTTTTTCTCTATATTGTTGTATATATAGCTGTCCATGGAGGTGGGAACACCAAAATAGGGGTTTGACTGAGGTAGACCTCAAAATACAACCCAACACTTTTCCTATTTCTGTGTGTGTAGGTTTTGGTTTGTCCGCTTGGAGTTATAGCCAAGAATTGAATTTCACATGAAAAGTATCTTTTCCTACTCTTTTTTTGTCATTTTTGTCACTAGAATAACTCTCTTTAGTATTCTTCTTCTTGTACTGTTTATTTCCACATTTCCATATTAATTGCCAAACTATTTTTTTTATTTATTTGGGTTGTAAGTAGACGTTGAGTGTCTTTGGTTGTTATTCAACTTGTTGTCTGTACAAGACACCAACACATCCTTGAGACTCCAATGTGGTGCATTGAAGTTCAATTCCCACATTTCCATCCTTAGACATAGAGTTGTTTGAGTCATAGTCTGAGATCCTTATAGTCTACTCACCCGATTTTTGGAACACTTGTCATTACCTATTTCTCAACTTGAGGTATTTTAGGGTAGTTCGTTCCTTGGGGCTCTCCCATGACTTGGAGCCTTAGGGGTGATGAAGCCCCCTACTCTATATTTTTGATGAACCCGATGTGAAAGTTTTGTTTTCATATATTTGTGTCACATATCTTTCTCTCGTTTCTTGGGTACGTTACATATTTGCATGTTGTGAAGCTTTATGAGATTTATGTCTCAGTCTATGACCTTCAGGCATGTTGTTAGAAGGAGCATCTGACATATAGAGATGGATCCTAAGAAGGTCTTTACTGAGCCTACCTTTGAGGAAATAATTTTAGGAACAAATGCAAGTTTCTCTAGCCCCTTTGGGGAAGCTCTGCATGTCCCTACCCCTCTCGTTTCTCCTTATGCTTCATCTATGTAGGAATAAAATTCTCTTGAGGTTCCCATAGAGAAAATTCTTTCCCCAGATAGAAGACTTGGGGATTTCGAGAAGTATTTGGGGAAGGAAAGGACTATGGCTAAAAATGGTAAGGTTGTTAACAACTTAAGAGCTATGTTGGAAAGGACCAAATCAGTCTAGAATTCCTCCAAGGCCTTGCAAACATTATGGACACTCATATCCTATCATAAAATCCTAGGTTAGGCATTGCCCAAGACCTTGGGTCCAAGACCACTGAGAGACAAATAGAAGTCTCGATGCCTAAGGCATCAATATGTATGGTTGATACTAGACCTTGTGTTGACACCACCTTCGGTCCTCGGCCAACCCCCATCATTAAAGTAACCAAGGTACCCATGGGTTTCAGCTCCATCACTCCTAATATTCTTGGTGGTAATCTTGGAGCCCATGCTATTCATGGTGGTGAGATCTTTGCTAACGTGGGGGTTGGTAGCTCTGATGGAGGTTCCACTGGTCATGTTTCATCCTTTGACCCTGCCTTGAATGCCTTGTTGTAGAACATGAGTCAGATACAAAACTAGTTAGTGAACCAATCCAATTCTACCTCTCAACCTATCTTTCAACATTTCTTTCATCATAGTCCTCTATCTATCACCATTATAAACATTCCTATCCCTCAGAGGATGGAGATTCCAAAATTTGTAAAGTATTTTATTAGATCTTTTATTTTGTTTAGTTGAACAATTTTGTAAAGTATAATATTTGATTAAATGAACTTATCCAAGTTTGTTTGATTATATCACAATGGTATTTAATTTAAAAATATACATCACATCATAAGAATACATGCATGTAACATATACAAATCCATAACACATACACATATAACTCAAAATATATAGAACATATACATATACATATACATACATACATACATACATACATATATATCAAAACTCTCATGTACACAAAATTACCACTATATCAAAATATGGTGTGAGTATACATCAAAAATAATAATACAAATATTTATATTAGGGATCGTGACTACTTGAATACTCAAGTTCTAGTGGCTAGTTAGCCTAAGGTGGTCATTTTCATATGAATTTTATGGATCAAGAGTGTGTCTATGACCCACTTTATGTATACAATCCCTTGATCTCACCCCTTAGCTCTACTACCTAATCTATGAGCTACATCTCTCACTCCCTAATATGTATCTATCACTCTCTAATTGAGACAATCTATTCCACAAACCATTGGACCCTAATATGATTTAGGTTTGATGGTGCCACTACTTGGATCTTCTATATCTCTACTTGTAATTGACCAATCTAGCTTTATAGAGCATCATGTGCACTCTCTACACTCTTCACTCTCATCATGGCTAGCTCATAGTCTACTGTGAGTGAGGATATATATACCCTTGGTTGGGCCTACTATTGTATGGTAATTTATGCCATCTCTATAGCTATCTAGTCCTCATATACTCTTGACTCCTCAACCATATTGGAGCCACACAATAGGTTAAAAATATCAATATACCTATTGATAGTCAATTGTGGCATTTAACTAGACTACACACTCTACTAAGGCTATATGATTGGGACTATCTTTTTTATGAATCAAGCCACAAATTTGAGCCACTCTTGTGTAATCACTAAAAAGAGAAGCTAAAAAATTTCATTAGTACATCAATCATATAATTGTAAAATATAAACATTTATTATTCTACTAAAATTAACATAGAAATTCATAAATGATATTCTTTCTTGGATTTACAAGTTCCCAATATGGACCTAGAGTAATTGAAGCTAATGTCACCTTTATTGGTATGGTGGAAGGCCTAGCAGCAATGATTCTACTCAAATCCATGGGCTCATATTGACTAGGTGCACATTGAATAGATTGTAGTGGTTTCTTGGCTTGTATTCAAACCCTAGGCCTCTCATTCATTGTCACTCAACTCTCCTCTTAGTGTCATCATACCCTCACTACAGGTACAACCTCCCCTTGATTCACCATCCTCTTCCTCACTCTCCTCATTAGTTACCTCCTCATCTACTAAGGACTATGTCCATGCTTCTCCTCCAAGGGTGTCTATGAGATAGATTCAAATAGGCCTTGTTGTCTCCCACCATCTCACAAATCTTGGTGTCACACTAGCATCATCTATATCTATTATGGGTGATGGATCCACCCTATTACTATGTGAGCCACTATATGTGATATCTACAATATTCAGTTAAGGATGGTCCCTTGGTCTCGTTGTGTTGCAATAAAAACATGTATAGAAAAGTAAAGCTGAAGGAGTCCACTACACCTACTTGAACTACCTCAATATCCATTTGAAGTATACTAGCACAAAGATGTGGTCTAGGAAACTGGCTAATAGTTAATCCCATTACACCCTAATTAGCTAAGGTGTTGTCTCAACCCACATCATCATCTATTGGTAAGTTATTCAAATAAAACTTGTGTTACATAGCCTGTCAAAATCTTGCCACTATAAATTCAAGTCACCAAACTGTCATTTCTCTCTCACTGGATAAGAATGTTCCCTTAACATATCTCCCTTGATCATCACTAAAAAACCAATTGTTCATGTGTAAGTAATTTGTTTGAAGGCTCATAACTATAGCAGTGTGCATATCATCAAACTCCAACACTTGTGGTGCATGTAGTGGCCCAAATCGTGGTATAAATGAGAAAGCATGATCCATCCCCATGTAAGAGCCTTGAGATGAATCCATTGCCAATAAAGAATCAATCCTCTAGGACAATTTCACATAGTAGGTGGCTCTTGTAGTAACATAAAATAAATTTTATTTTTTCTCTATTGCACCAACTTACAATATTTAAAAAAAATATAAATACTTTTTACTACAAATTTTTCAAATGCTAACATGTTTGAGAGACGTTAGTGAAAAAAATTTATGCATACATGTCAGGAAGGAAATTAGTGTGCACATTGGATGCTAATGTGTAGCATGGGTTTCCATGGGCACTAAAAATGAAATCACTACTCAACTCAATAACTGAACTAATCTAGTTTGAGTGACCAATAGTCTCGATTGCATCACATTTTCTCTTTGAAATCACTCTAGGTGCTCAAAATTTCCAAATATTTCTAGTGAAAATTGATAGTAAAATTGACTTTTTTTACTATTTAGAGTAATTTTTTTGAAATTCTTGAAGCACCCTTTGCATGAAATTTTTCATAACTTTTAGATATGGACTTGGATTTTCATTTCATCTTCTCTCTGTGGATCTTGGCTCTTTTTTCTTCAATATTTTTCACCATGATGTTATTTTTGGAAATAATTTCTACAACTTTTCTTCGAATCTCATTGTGGTAAATTAACCTTCATGTTTTCGCCTCCTATAGTTCAAGAAAAAACACGAGGCTGAAATTATTTGTCTTGCATGATTATAATTGTATTTCTTTATCTAGCATATTGATTTTGTAGGATTATGGTACTTAATGTGTTGGCTTTGCAATTTTTGAGCTTGAGGACATCATCCTTTAACCTAGAGAATTTATATGTCCTCTATAGTATCTTTTTGGGTATCCTTTTGTATGCTTTTTGAATTTCATTTTTGTACTTTAGTAGTATAGTCTATCAATTAGTGTCATCCACCCATTAAAGTGGGGAAATATAATGTAGAAAATTTCATACTCGCACAATTTTATATTATGTTTTGAACTTGCTTTAGTGTCCACTCCTATAGCATGTTCGAGGTCTACTTAAGCTTAAACCTTGGCATTTTTTCTTACACCAAGGTTTTCTTGAATTATTAGATTGCAATATCGTTTTAGCCTTTATTTTTAAAAACATAAAATTTTGGATAATTTTTTGGGGATGTGAGCATGATACGTAAACATTTGTGCAACATGCTAGCATTCCCAAAGTTTTGGAATCTAAAACATGGGTTTTTTGCATATCTATTTTGTGATACTTGTTGTAATGCTCAACCAAGAAAATAATGCTCTATATTCTCCCATTGAACAAAATAAAATCTCAAATTTTCTCATTCAAATGAATCTTGTTATTTTTTACCTCTTTTAATCTTCATTTTAGCTCTCTTTGAAAGACTCCCAAAATCTCTATTGAAGCTAATGGGATATTACATTATTTTTCTATATTCAACTATTTGAAGCTCTCAAAGGAACACTCAACTTGCACATCATACAATTTTTTTACGAGCTTCATATTTGTGGTAATATTGCTCTATTTTGTTCAAATAAAACACTGTTTTCTTCATATATATTTCTTGTCCATTTATTGTTAGGAAAATATATTTAGTTTAAATCACTTCTTTGTTTGCATATCCAACCACAATGGTAGTTTTCATTGTAGCCCATAGTTGACACCATTAGCATTGATTATATTTTATTTTATTGTTGTTTATTCCTCAAGCACATAGGATAAGAGTACACTTCAGTTTTATTATATTTTTCTATTCTAACTATCTTGGAGGTAGGAATACTAATATGATGACTTGGCTGAGGCACGCTCCTAAAAAAATCCAACAAATATTCTCATATTTTCTATGTTTTTAGTCTCTAGTGTATCATTGTGCCTATTTTAACAAATTTGACCAATTATTGGATTAGAACCATACATTCTAGAACTTTATATTGTTGAGGTTGTAGGGATGAAAATGCAACATGCAGATGTTCATGCAATGTACTAGTGTCTTAAACATTGAGTTGTAGCATCCAATACTAGGTGTCTCTCTTTTCTCTTTCTAGTCTTATAATAAAAATTGGTAAATCATTATCTAGTTTATGCAAAGCAACATTTTTCTACTCTCTTTAATATTTTAATTAAGTAAATACTTCTTGTTTATAAAGCAATAATATTTTTGATTATTAATAATATTTTATTCTTTCGTTATCATGTAAAAGGAAAAATATTATCATTTAAAGATTTTCACTCTTAAATAGTGTGATAAAGAATTTGTTTAGTTAGAAAGAAAACATTTCATAGCTAGATAAAATTTACTCTATTACACCATATTAAAAATATGCCAACAAAAATGCTCCAACGAGTTATTTTTAGCCAAGTGTAAGAGAAACTGAGAAATTATCTTTTGCATGTTGAGGAGGGTGCTCCACTTGGCTATTTGTAGCTACTAGATGTGATTTCGTTAGGTGGAGGGGGTTATTCTTTAACTATGCATGCATTATTGAATTTGGTGTCTCAATTTGAGGAGAAAAACTACAAATAAATTATAATGCTTAGAAATTGATGGGATAGTTAGCTTCTAGTGTGGTTGGTTGCATGAAGGAACTTGGAGTTTTTCTTTGTTTGTATGTTGCCAAGAAGCTCAAGTTTAGAGACTAAAGTTGTCAAAACCTGGATTTTGTTGCATTAGTTTAAGTGGTACTTGTGTATGTTGCTTTGCAAGTTGAAATGTTGAGTTTGCAAAGGAAAATTTTGTCAAAGTTTCCCTAAAATTAAGTGTTGTACATCACTAGTAGTTGCACCAGAAGGGGGTGCAATGGTCACACAAATAGAAAAATATATATAAGTTAATTTATTAGAGAGTACAATTCAGTTTGTACATAGAAGATGTATTATTTATATTTTTCATTTTCTGTATATAATAATATTTAAAAAATGATGCATGGGACTACTATGTTTTGTATATAATATTATTTTTGTAAGTTTACTTTTATTTTATAGATTACATTAATAATGATGATAAATATATGTCTAAAGATGGTATTTGAAATATACTTGCATGTATATTTTTTATAATCAATTGAGGAAATGTTTTATAACAACTTTACTTTTGTTTGGAATAGAAGTTAACAATACATACAAAATAGATGAAGATGGCTACTTTTCCAATCATCGTAGATGGAACATTTCCTATTCTAAAGGGATATTTTGGGAAATATCAGGTGACAAAGGCCTAATAGGAACCACCACCTTCCCACTGGCTCTCTAGAAATATGATAAACTTTCTTTCCATTTCAAAGCATGATCTGATTATAATAAAGGAATGTCAATGGATTGATTTAAAGACGCATTGTAAGTTAGATATTTGTTTGCTATTATATTTCAATGCCTCAATAACATACCACGCTTCAAAGGGCCATCCAACAACTTGATTAAATGGGAAATTTGAGTTGCACACAACATGATCAATCAGTATTAAAGCTCATAAATATGGAAATTTGAAGTCTTGATATTTTATGCAAGCAACTATAGTGGAATACCATACAATCATGTCAATATTAAATAGATTTTCTATCCACTTAAAATTTGATCCAACTTGAGGCACCTAATTACCTCCCGACCTTGAATGTTTACAACGCCATCATGAATCCTACAATTCTCATTGCTATTTGATAGATGGAATTCCAAATCCTTTCATAAATTAATGATGTTGGAAGCAATTGTAGTATGAAAGTTCACAAAGTCTTGAAATCTTAGTACCATTATACAACAATCCAAGATTGACAGTTTTTTCCCTATTAGATAGAGAAATTCAAAGACATCTACATAAAATAGTTCCACTTTATTTGTAACCTCTACATCTTCTTTTCTAATTCATTATTAGTAATTAGGGTCTTTGAATTCTAAATTTTAAGGTGGTAAATAAGCCAAAAGAATGTTGATGTTGTAAGTCCAACCTTGCCTACAATTCTTGTGGCACCTTTCCCTACATTGGCCCTAATGTTACTAGCTAGTTGAATCTTTTGGTGAACCTTGTTACTCTTGTCCCAATATAATTTCAACATAAAATCTTCAATTAACCCTATATATAATTATTTACATTGGAAACCTAATATTAGATATTTTTATTGCTATTAATTTTTTTCATAATCGTTACTTGATTCTCCTTTTAGTGTGAAACCCATTATATCTTGTATAAATACCAGAACATGGTTATAGACTTAATTTTATTATTATTAATGTCCATTTTAATTGTAAGTTCTATTTGATGTGTGGTTATGTCAAGCTATGATATAATTATGCTAACCCTAGGACAGTCATTGTGATGCTTACATAAATAATTAAGTTAGATTGTATTATGTTGAATATGTGAATGCTAATCCTAATGGAAGAAAAACTCTTAAGGTGAGAACTTTAGAATTATTATTATCTTGGAACCCCAACACAAGTACCTATCCATAGGAAACTTGAGAGAAGGTGCTTCCCTAAGCTCAAGACACCAAGTCTTCCCATGAATTTTTTAAGTGTTGGATGGAGAAATCAACTCCAAATTTATACCAATATGGTATCCTAAAACACACACAAACATATAAAGTATATATTATTGTATATAAATGTCCCTTAACCACATTTAATCTTTTAAATATAATTTTTGTTAATTATTATTTAGACCAATTTAATTATAAAATTATATTTGAAAAATTGCATACAAATATATATGTAAATGGTTGGATCTATTCACAATAAATAAAATCAACACACAAACTATTAACTAAATCGTTGGAAAAATAAAACCTAAACACAATCGAACCTAACTAGTAAGAAGTACAAATTAATTTAAAAACTATACCATATTCCTAAATAACTAATAAGAGCAATTACACAACATTCATGACCTACCATTATATATAGCTTTATCAAATATAAAAAATGTATAATAAAAATTGATGAGTTGTAGTTGTTCCTAAGAGAAATGCATGTCATTGCAATAATAGGCTTGTTTTAAAGTTATCATATACAATTATCCTACCTTGGACTACTAAAAAAGTTGATTTCTGCCAACATTTCTCAAAACTTGCATACCCAAATCAAATGATCTAATGATTACATATAGTGAGCATGTCAATTGTAGTAGAAAGATTTTTGTAGTGACCGTATGGTATTTAATGTGTTTGAATCCAATACTAGATTACAATGGATGTATTTTGGAACTTGGGCTTAACCAACTTACTCAATACATAAGTCCTTGATCTTATGCCAAATACAAGTTCCACATGAATGCCACCATCTGCATCAAAATTTCTCAAGTCTCCACCTACTCCATATAGAGGAACCTTCTTCCCTTCCACCATTATGGACATAGTGAGGTGGATTTTTTTTATTGGTAATATTCTTACAATTGTATCCAGATTGAAAATTTTAATTATCAATATTTTGGACCTAAAGTTTGCCAAATAAGGCCACAACTTCTAAACATACACATCACCTAGTGGGTTTGGAAGTAGATAATACTCCATGAAAATAATACTAATGACATTGTATAAGCATGAGCTATAAACATTGATTTGGCCAACTTTGAAGAAAAAAAATGATAAACAAACTAGATACATGTTTAAGCAAAATTATGCTCTCTCCAAAAATATGGGAAAAAATGGTTACAACAAAATGTGTTGTATGTAAGTGATACCAAATAATTTTCACCTCTTTGTAGTCTTCCCTCTTAATGTGTCACAATTAAACTTATTGGACTACTCTTAGAAAATATAAAAAATTACTCAAATCTAACATGTTTTAGGAGGAATTCAAGAGACAAGAAGTGTCAATTTATTTGCATTGCAATCCCTTGACATGGTTAATTTATTTGTGGGTACAAAAACATGCGGATTATCTCGAGTCTATTGGATACCTCTTAATGAGAGGAAAATCCAAGAGAAAATAGATCCCAACATCCTTTGAATCATTCCCATTGCCTATGTCTTTATCTAAATGATGCATGAGCATCCAAGGCGAAATAGAAATCCCGTGTCACCAAAAATATTGCTATTTAAATTTTGTTTATTTTCAATAAGGTCTTATGGATTAAGAGAATAAACATTTTAAGTTGCAACATTATAATTTTCCCTTGTGATTTGAAGAGGTAATTTTTTAAGGAATTATGCTTTGATATATGTTTCTAAAGAATCTCCAAAGGGAAATGATTCTTGGGCATTCATTTACAAGAGGGGACCACTTTTCTTACATGTTCTTGCATTATCATTTACATGCCTTGCATGTATTTTCATGTTGGCCACAAGCTTTGCATGTTGTTGCATGTCTGGGTCATAATTGTGAGACCTAGTATTAGTAAAACGACCATAACTTTCCCATATGGTAACAAAATTAAGAATTTCAAAATTATCCAAAATGCTGGAAATGAGGCACACCAAACCCAAAAACTGTTTTAAAAAAAATTGACAAATGACACATCATTGATAGGTAGAAAGTGATGGATTTTTTTGGTGGTTTAGTGGAGGTTGATTTGAGAAACCAATAGTGGTTTCTTCTCACAAAAAATTATATATTGATGCCTTGTCATTGTGAAAAGTTGGATTTGGAGGAGTTGTAGGTTTACATAACAAGATGTTGTCGGATTAAGCATAGGATTGAAGACTCCAAGTGTTGCAGATTTTTATATGTAGAAAGCCCATGTTGTAAGGGAGCTTATGAGCTTTTGCATATTGTAATCCCAATTCATATTTTCTGCAATAAAATATAGTGTTTTCCTTCTTGCACATGTTGTGCTATTTGAGTTGTGTTATGAGTTTTTAGATTTGTAAGGGGAGTCTACTTCATCACTAAACCACCATAACTGACACCTTCTCAAGAGGAAACACCATTTTCCATCGCCATTGTCGTTGCAAGAGGCTGCCACCACTAAGGTTTTAGATGCCATTATCAATAAAAATAATTATTATTATTTAAAAAGACATGAAGCACAAGATGTCAAAATCAATGAGAAATACACTCAAACACTCATACATATTATATATTTTTTTCACAGATAACATGATTTTAGATTTTAATACTTATTACTTTAGTTACAAAACTTTTGCACAAAATTTTTATTTTATTTAAAGACACTCTAAACCCTTTTAAAAAAAATTTAAGGTACTAAAATTTATATTCAATTCTATTAATTCTTTAAAAATAATAAAATTAATAATTTTAATTTCTTTCTACATTTAATTTAATGCATTGATTTGAAGATAAACCCATTTTACATTATTCAATTTTTATTTGATAATTTTACCTATAACCCATGGAGATGATAAAGGTTTTATATATATTTAAGGGCAAATAATTTTACATACAAAAAACTTCTACTTATATAACAAGACATTCAAAGCTAATGGTTCATGTCATCTCATATAACCTTCCACCAATATAACATGTATACAACAAGTGACTTCATTTATCCTAAATTTTTATGAACTCAGAAATGATAGTATTTAATATATTTTTGGTGACTATTTTATATTATTTGTATTCAATTTTGTTAATTATATATATAAGATTCAATATATTTAATTTTTTGTGTCAGAGTTCCTGCTTCAAAGAATATTTTAAGAAAATCTAACATCCCCTCTGGCTGGTGGGAGGTTCTGCAATTGTCTTATCAATCCTAGAGAAGTAGATATTTAAAAGTTCGAAAGCAAGATTACAAATGAGAAGTTATTTTATTCATAATGTAATATCTGAAAAATAAAAAAATAAACTATTGCAACAATTTAAACTATGCTCCCTGATAAGAAAAGTATATGCATGGATGTTGATGAGATTGATATTAAAATAGTAGATATTCAACTTCTGACTTTCAACGTCTTGGAAATGTGGGGGTTTCTCACCATCTTACTCATTGTCCACTCTAAGGTGTTGATCATTGTCTTCAATCCCCCTAGAAACATGTCCTATCAAAAGAAAGAAAAGAATTAAGGAAACCCTTCAATCCTTAGCACTAAATTAAAGAAGTCAATTAAAAGAAAAGGGGGAGATCAACATACAAAAGTGTTGCTTTAATGTGTTCTTGGGTGATTTTCATCTCATTTTCATTTTATGCCTATAACAGCGTAATTCCTTCTACTGGGGCAATAGTGGGGCATATGAAAAATCAATTTGTTTTTGAATTTTGATCTTGGTAGTGCCAGTCTTTGAATCAACGCAACAAGTAGCTCGCTTCAAAGAGGGGAAAAATGTAGACACTTAAATAGTTTTGATCGGTATTACACATCTGAATATGATTACTAACATTGTTCCTTCCCAAATCACTTATGTTCTAACCATTTAATTAAATAATCTGTACTATTTAGTTAAATTCATCAATTTCTACTATTAATCAAATAATTAAATATATCAAATTAATTCAATTTCTTTTGACTAATGTCTATCCCATTTAATTAAGTAAATCAAGTTATTTAATTAAAATCCCAATGTCTTCTCATTTGATTAAATAAATCTAAATTATTTAAACAAATGTCATAAAATCCCCAACTTGCCTACATTAATTAATTAATTCTAAATTAATTAACCCTAAGCTACCTCCTAATCTCAATTATCCATTTCTCTAGCTTCTAACCCCACTTTGGTCAAATAAACCCCTGGTTTGCTAACCAAGTTGCTCATGAAATTCATTTATTTTAATTACTAATTAGCCTATTTTCCCTCGCAAAGGTATATTCTCTAAGAATATTCCCTCAACTTGACTTTCCCTCCAAAGGCTTTAAAAGCCTCTTACAAATCTCTTTAATGCCTCTTACAAAGACATTCAATTCTTCTTACATGCCGTATTGTCTCTTACAAGGGAATTCAATCCTCTTACATCCTCATCAACATTCCCTTACACCCTCAACCATATTCATTCAATTCTCTTATATTCTCTTACAATATCACCTACATGACTAACTCATCACTTCTTTCAAAATGTGCTCATACACATATCCCCATGGATTTCATTAGCCTTGTGACAAGTGTCACAATGCTATTGGTTCCCATATTAGTTCCACATTTCCCAATTTCATCCATTCTCCAACCCTTCTTTCTTATAAATAGAGGCTTCCTCTATTGAATATGGATCCAAAACTTTGTGCATTATTACTCTACTCAAATTCATCACATAGCTATAGGTTTTTATCATCATATTGGCTTGAGTTCATCATATTTTGTATCAAAAATCACCATTGTTCACCAAGGATCTTGAAGCTTATCACAAGGGATTGAGAAAGGGCCACTTTCCACATCAAAGTGACACCAATCCCCCTATGGGATGGAGGTTTGATCTGTTTGGATAAGTTTACATGTTTTTATTTATTTTTTGTTGCTTTGCTTCACATTTTCTTATCTTTGTATGATCAAGAATTTCATAGGTAATGGTTGTTTGTGCTTATTAATGTGACTTACCTTGTTTATTTTGTCTTTGATTAGCTAGGTGCAGATTATCATTCACATTTTGGCACTAGGAGGGCTAACCATTTAAAAAATTGACACTTTGGCTTATTAATCACGTTTTTGTAGGTCCCAAGAAAGTGACGTCATTTTCTACAACCAGAGCTTTGCCTTTGCTTCTTGCGCCACTATTGTTGGAAGACGCTGCATCACCTTTGACAAATAGTGTCACTTTTGATGAATACCGTCGCTTTTGTCTTCTTCTTTCAGTGTCGCCTTTGATAGACCGCCACTTTTAACTTCTCAAGTTTTTGTGATTTTGCAGGGTTCACCAAAATGTCGCCTTCATTTTAGCGTCGCTTCTGTAATTCCAGTGTTGCCTTTGCCCTCTCTATCTACAACAAAGCACCACCTCTGATTTTTACCAGAATGTCACCTTTGAGGAAACAATGCCACCTTTGTTGGTCCAAAGTCACTTTTACAGATTGAGAAATTGAAACTTTGATTTGAAAGTTGAAAAGCATTTTGATTCTCATTGTAATAGCTTAGGACATATTGTTGCCTTTCATTTTCTATTTTAGGACCAACTAGTTTTAGTTTGGGCTTAAAATTAACCATTGCTTTGGATTTTTCAAGTTGATTAAAATTGAACCTACAAACTCACTAGTCATTGCTATGTTGGACTAAAATTGAACAAAACAAATTCACACTCATATTTGGTGCTTAAAATGAAGTCACTATTGCTTTGAAGGATAAAATGAACAAGTGTTTTGAGTGAGTGACCTTGTCTTTGACACACTTTAAGTGTGTATCCTCTTCCCTTATGCTTTGTGTGATCTTCGATCAAGAGAAACACTCAAAAGCCTAAATTTTTATTTTTCATGTTGAGTCACCTTTGGAGGGCTTGCCTCCTGACTTGTGAGAGGGAATGAACCAAGCGATACTTTCATTTCAGTTCACTATATAAATAATTGGTGTGACTAAAGTCATTAACCAGTTGGCATGGATGCTCTATACCGATGAATTTCTCCCCTAGTATCCGTGTGATACGCAAAAAACTTTAGATCTTTCTAAGGGTTGGGAGGCCTCTTAATTGAGTGAATCATCGCATGTATAGACACCAATTTATCTCAAAATACAATTTTCATTAAGTATTTTTTTTAGCGGCCAACTTGTCAATCCAAAGAGTTCTTTAAAGTGGTGCATTGGAAGTTACTTCCAAGAAGTTACTTGCCATGACTGATTTCGGTTAAAGTGTATAGGTTAAAAGTTTCATTCTTAACATACCTCTACACTCTTCCCTCAATTGCTTGTAAAATAATCTCTTCTACTACGAAGGGCATGAGGCAAGCCCACTAAGAAGAACGTACCATTGAGCTAGGATTGTGTTGCTTGTGAGTCAGTTTTAATACTTTTCTTGGCTCCAAAACATTGAAAAATCATCAAATTTCAAACCCTTTGAGAAGTGTGAATATCTTTGAAGAGTCCAATATTAATTTTTATCCTTGAGGATCTCATCTTTAGAGGCTTCTAAATATTTGAACTCATATCTTAATTTTCTCTCTTCAAAGTCAACTTAGGGAAAGTATGGCCTTGGCTTCTTGATTTTTGCATAATGGACCTTGTGGAATAAAAGTTTGCTTTGACATAGACATTTAGTTTGAAACTTAAGCAAGACAAGTGGATGTGGTAAAAATATTCATTAATCAAGATAAACTCACAATTGAACCTCACACATGTGCTTTTCTTCATGATTTCTTGTAAGACTAAATTCCTTAAGTGAAGAGCCACATATCATGTTTTTCAAAAAAAGGCATCATAGTTCAAAGTTTATCAAGAAAATCATCTTGAAGAACTACCGCAACAAGGACATCTTAGTGAGAAATTTTTATAGTGCCTTTTGAGGAACGAATCAAATTTGCATATCAATATGAGCCTAGCATTTAAGGCGTTGGTCTTTTGGGTTTGAGTTACTCATAGAGTAAAGCATGTTCTTCAATATCTTGGTCTTGTAAACAAAGTCCTTTTAGGTTCACTTAGGATCAAAACAACACTTCATCCACCCCCAAAACATCTATCAATTAAATCCATCCCCACAAACAACTTTCTAGAGCTTTAAAAACATCATTATGCTAGACTTTGGTAAATCATTTAAACCAAATCAAAATAAACTTGTTTAGTTAGGTGTGGGAATGAATCCCTTCTCACACATTTATTTAAATTAGTATCCTTGAAAAAGTTCATCCAAAGATGACAAGTCTATCCTAGAATCTACAAGTTCTTTATTCAAATCCAAACATAAAATAATCCAATCCTAAAGCCTAGTATTACCCAAAGTTCTTATAAGTTCAAAACACCCATATCATCCACCCCTTCATACCATCATCATTTGATCTAAAAGCATCCTAGAATTTCTCTTTATACCTAGAATTTAGATCAACCAAAGGAAGTCAAAAGTACATCACACATACTTCTAAAAGTTGATCCCAAATTTTATGGTCCAAACAAGATCACAACACAATAGGAGCATGGAAAAAAACAAGAAAACATCAACCATGAGTGATTTAAGCCAAACTGAATTCGATCCAAGGGAATCTACCAACCCTCCACTTAATCTCCCTCAAATACCTCAAGATTCTCAAGGTGGGGGCTGCCAAGTAGAGGACATCACAAACAATTACAAAAAAAGAAATGTCCCAAGAAGAGTTGCTTGAATTGGTACAAAATCTTGACACCCAAAAACTTGCCAACACGATCATGAGACTAAATCCCACCCAATACATGTTGGCATTGGAAAAATAAGGGGCTAAACTCCTTTCCACTTTTGATGTGAGCACCATTATTAAATAACCCACATGAACCATTCTGCAAGAATCTTTCACACCATATTTTTCAGCCATAGTCCAACCCATCTCCCAACCATCATCATCACACGTGCCAAGTCAACCAGTGACCAACAAAGGGACCTCACTACTTCAAGCCCTTCAAGGGCACCCTCTTGTCAACAATCAAAACTTGGAGGCAAACATCATCTTGGGTATTACTAACACTGTCCCACAAGACAATTAACAACCATATGTGCCACTTGTCTTCCACGACAATTCATCCACTTTTTGTACCACACCCACCTATGCCCTTGATACACAAGGTTACACTCCGAAAATTTCACAAGGACAAGTAGATCTATTCGGACAAGTGGGCACCTTTGATGCTTCCTCTTCACTCCTTGGACACACATCACAAACATATCCACTAGCTCCAATCATAACTGCATCACTTAAATTGATCCAAGGTTTTTAAAAAATCACTTCATCAAATACCTTGCCTCAAAATTAAACCAATCAAACTAACCTATCAAACACAAATCAAATCAATTCATCTGTCATAAATCCAAATATGTCACTAATATCACAATGCCAATTGGCCTCATCCCAACCATTAATCACACCATCAACAACATCCCAAGCATCGCAAGGTCAAGTCTCTCAAGGGTTAGGCACATCGAATCCAATCCCAAATCCACCACCAATCAAACAATCCTTTGTCATGACACAACAACCACAACCACCCAAACAACCTCTCAACATATCATCACAACAAAATCCACCACCCCCACCTAGAAATCCCAATGCAACAAATCAATATAGCATCACATTGCAAGCCGCACAACAAGCTTACCAAAAGGCATTAATGAAATATTTGAAAGCACAACAAGCACAAGAACAAGCTCAAGCCCAAGAAAAATCTCAAGACCAAGCACACACACAAGCATAACAAGCGACACAACAAGCACAATCACAAATGCAATACCAAGCACAAAAACAAGCACAAGCACAATATTTACAACAACAAGCAACACAACAACAGGCACAAAAAAATGCACTATTAGCACAACACCAACAACAACCCTAACAACAAGCCTTGTTGTCACAACAACAACAGGCGTTGCTTGCACAACTACAAGGCTTCCAGAAACCCTTCATGAACACACAAAAAACATCCTTGAACCTTAACACGCAAGGAACTTACACCACCCTATCATTCACCCAACAAATCATACCACCTCAAAAAACGTACATTCCACCACCCGACCCACAAAATGATCTTTCCACACAGGTCAAATTTCTCTCATAGTAAAATACAAGACATTCAATTTGGAAATATGAAAAAATCATATGCCAAACAAGATTTGTGCCCCTATCCCTTTGATAGGAACATTGCCATTGTCTCATTCCCACTAGGATTTCAAATACCAAAATTTGATAAATACAAAGGAAAGAGAAATCCTGAGGACCATACAAAGAATTTCATGTACATTGCATGGAAGTGGCATATGATGACTCGTATCTAATGTGCCTCTTCCCCTGAAGCTTGGCTGGTCCCTCAATTGAATGGTTCACTCTCCTACCTCCTGGAATAAAAAATTTCCAAGACATCAAAGACCCATTTATAGAAAAATTCTCATTTAATCTAGACATGGATGTCATCTTGGAGTAACTATCCACCCTCAAGAAAGCTAGGGGATAATCATTCACAACCTTCTTATAGTTATGGAGGTCTACATCCAACAAGAGAAAAAAATTTATGCCAGAGGAGAAACAAATAGGAACCATCATTTACAACCTTGAGGGAGATTTGTCCTTCCAAATAAAAATGCAATGTATCATGGCATATGATAAATTAATCCCTAAAGCTCTCAACATTGAGAGATCCCTCATAGCACAAGAGCACACACCCACATACAGGGATAATCGACCATCAACAATCTATAATGAAAAACCTCGCACATGGGCCAAGAATAAAAACATTACCAACGATGGTGTTGTTGATGCCAAAGTGGATATTAGTGCTCCCCAACAAAACATGCCCCAAAAAAAATACCCACAACACAACACTCATCAACCACAAATCAACTATCAAAAAATTACACCACAAACAAACACACCCCAACAACAAAACAACCAAGTGGTCAACAACATAAATGCTCAAGTAGGACCACCCCCAAGGAACAAATATCCATAGAAACACAAATATACACCATTGGGGGAACCTATGGAATCCGTCATGCAAAATCTAGTACAAGAAAATCTCATCACAGTCCCTATTTATGAAAATTACCAAGAGCTACAAGTTAAACCACCATGGTATAATGAGAAGCATATTTGTGATTATCATAAAATCAAGGGACACACAATGTCTAGTTGCATGAAATTGAAGAAACTTATCCAAGAAGTCATTGAGAACAAGGATATAACTATTGACCAACAAGGGGGGAACCAAGATTTAAAGATATACATGAATTTGATGCCTGATCATAACAAAGGAAAAGACAAGGGTAAGGGAGAAAAATATACAAATTTCAACCATGTCTACGACCATGTTGTAGCATCCTTAGACGAGTTCATAACAGTTGTCAATATCAAGGGGCCTAGTGTAGAGTGTGGTGTCACCATAGAGTGTGGTGTCACCATGCGTAGAGGCGTGATAACCATCCAAGGACCATTACCATCACCTAGAGGACCATGTACTATTCCAAAATCAAATCCTAATGACTACAATTTCCTAGACCAACTGAAGAAAACTCTCACTCAAATCTTCATCCTAGAAATCTTTGTCTGCATCCACATGCCCAATGACATTGATACAAATCAATTTCAAGCTATGATCAGACATATCACTACACCCCTTCTTCTTACATTTTGAGAACATGACCTCCCCACGCAACCATCCCAGAACCACATGCTCCATCTTGAGGTCTTGTTTCACAAGAACAAGGTTAAAAGAGTCTTGGTGGATGGAGGTGTCAAACTTAATATTTTTACCTTGTAGCTAATCAAGAATCTAGGGTTCCTTGAATATGTTATAAAAAAGGGAAAGGTATCACTATCAGGGCTTATGATGATCAAGAAAGGGTTTCATAAGGCACCATCCAATTCCCCATTCAAGTGGTACCAACCATCATGGAAACCACATGTTAGGTCCTTGACCTTGAGCTTCCTTATAATATTCTCCTAGGGTGTCCATGGATCCATGGGATGCAAGTTGTTGCTTCTACCTATCACCAATGTGTCAAGTTCCCTTATCAAGATAAGGAAGTCACAATCCATGGTGACCCCAAACCGTTTTACCACTACAAGAATTTGGAAGCCAAATACTACAAAATCCCACAAGTTCCTAAGAACAATGAAGGACCCACATCTTCCTATGTTGATCCATCCACCTTGGCCTCCACATCTGAGACAAAGACACCCTCCATCCAAAAAATCTTGGACATCAAAGTTGTAATCCAAGATGATGGTTGTGGAGACTATAAATTGAAGAAGAGTGCATTTGTGTTAGGAGAGTTACCTCAATCTCCTAAATCTCATGGAAGGCCACAACCACTCAACACAAAATGATCTCAGACCTTCAAAGTAGAATCTACCACTTTCAAAAAGTGGGGAGACTTAAACAAAGAGATTGTGGATGAAAAGGATGTATCAAGATTGCTCTACCAAGATGATAGACCTACACCTATTCTTCCAATGGAGGATGACAACAAGGGTCTACAACTGATGTTTGGTTGGGGCTATAATAAAAATGAAAAACTGGGGCAGAACAACAATGGCTTATTAGAACCCCTTGTTCCTAAGAAACGATTAAAGAATCTTGGCCTTGGTTGTGTCACTAGTAAGGTAACCATTTTTGGCAAGAGTGCTCCTATTAAAATAGTCAAAGCTTCCTCTTAGTTACCAATATCCACTGACCTCCCCCTCAATAACTATACCTTCAATATAACTGACCTATACGATGAGGATTCCAATGTTTTCATGATAACCACCACGTCGTTTGAGACAAACCCTTCCAACACTGAGCTACAACTTATATATCCCCAACTCATAAACTAGGACCAACGAGGAACACAAATCTTGGATTCATTCAAAAATGATGAAGCTCCCTTCAAATTTATAGGACTAAGGAATATCCTACCATATGGAGATCACAAAGTAGAATTCGACATCGAGCTAGATACACATGCATACTATGGGGAAACGATTGAATCTCTTAGTATTGAAAATATGAGAATAACATCTAGATCCTTAAGTGAAAAACACGTTGTGGCACTTTCCAATCATGAAATAGTAAAAACAAAGGATGAATTTATGGTGAAAACCTCTCTGAGGTGCTAAAAGATGAGGGATTCAATCTTCCCCTTAGTGCAATACATCAGAAGGTTAGTAGTCCTAGTAGAGAAGTGCAACCCAATGAATTTGGGAACTGAGGAGGCACCAAAAATCACCTTTTATGCAAAATCACTCTTGGATGAAGAGCAAAAGAACCTAGGAGAATTCCTCACAGGTAGAAAGAGGAACGTTGCATGGTCATATGCAGATATGCCAAGCTTAGATCCTAAAGTTGTTGTCCATCACCTTGCAATATATCTTGAGGTGAAATTGGTAAGACAAAAGCTAAGGAAGATGCATCCCCAGATTGCATTACTAGTCAAATTGGAACTACAGAAGCTCCTCGATACAAGATTTATCCAACCCATTGATTATCCATAATGGGTTTGCAATATTGTACCACTTTCCAAGCCCATTGGGGGCATCAAAATCTGTACCAATTTCAGGGATTTGAACAAGGCACGTCCCAAGGATGATTTCCCTCTACCCAACATTGACATGATCGTGGATCTCACTGCAAGACACAAAATGTTATCATTGATGGATGGATTTTTAGGCTATAACCAAATTATGATCGCTAAGGAGGATCAACATAAGACAACATTCACATGTTTGTGGGGCACTTATTGTTGGAACATGATGCCATTTGGGCTAAAGAACACAAGATCCACCTATCAAAGGGTTATGACATTGATATTCCATGACATGATCCACAAGATTGTAGAAGACTATGTCGATGTCATCTTAGCTAAATCTAGGAAATGACAAGATCATATAGCAACCTTGGGACCAATCTTTGATAGACTTGAAGAGTATAAGGTACAACTAAATCCAAAGAAGTGTGTCTTTGGTGTAACTTCAAGAAATCACTTGGGCTACATTATGTCATTGAGAGGAATTGAGATTGATTTAGCAAAGGTGAAGACGATTCTAGATATGGAGGTGCCAAAGACATTGAAATAGCTACGAGGTCTAAAAGGACAACTATAATCCATTAGAAGGTTCATAGTGCAACTAGTTTATAAAACTGTCCCCTATTCTCATTTACTACACAAGGGGGTAGCATATAAATGGGATGAGAAGTGTGACAAAGGCATTCAACCAAATTAAGGAATATCTATTAATACCACCCTTCCTCATGCCCCCCAATCCCAAACAAATCTTTTCTATTATACATCTCATCTACATCAACAACACTTGGCACTCTTCTTGCCAACATGATGAAACAGGAAAAGAGAGGGAAATATACTACATCAACAAAACTTTAGTGGCACATGATGTCAATTACACTTTCATAGAGAAGGATTGCCTCGCAGTCGTGTTTTCTTCAGGAAAATTTAGGCACTACATTAGAGTTCATCAGATAAAGCTCATCGCTAAGATAGATCCACTGAAATATCTATTAGCTAAAGCAACTCTCATAGGATGGATGGCTAAGTGGGTCATGATCTTGACACAATTCAACATAGAATACATAGAAAGGAAAGCCATCAAAGAGCAATCCATTATGGATCAATTGGCTGAAGCACCCATATATGCAAAAAATCCACTAGTATTAGAGTTTTCAGATGAGTTAGTCTTCCTTCTAAATGTAGAAGATCATTGGAAATTGTATTTTGACGGTTCTTTCACACATCACAGATGAGGAGTCAATGTCCTTTTCATCACCGCGCAAGGGGATTGCATTCCCAAATCCTATCGATTGTCCTTCCCATGTACCAATAGTATTACAGAGTATGACACTCTTATCATAGGACTCATAATAGCGGTACAATGGAACATCATGGCATTGAAAGTCTTTGGAAATTCACTGTTGGTCATTAATCAAGTCAATGATGAATATCAAACCAATGACAACAAGATTACTTCCTACAAGAAGCTAACAGAGGATCTCAAGGAATTCTTAATTGATATCACCTTCGAGAAGATACCTCACATGAATAATAGAGTTGTAGATGCTATGGCTACAATTTGATCCTTGCTAGATATCTTGAGGAACACCCATAAACATGAATTTCTTGTAGAACAGTTTCTCATCCTGACTTTCGAGGTACTAGAATCAAAGTTTGTTTGTGAAATTGTTGGTCTTGGTGATCCTTGGTATCATGACATATTCACCTATTTAAAAATAGGAATCCTCCCCGATGACATCACCTCGAACCTAAAGAAATCCTTTGTTAAAAATTCATCCTGTTTAGTTATCCTAGATGAGACCCTTTATCGTAGAAGTTATCGTGGGGACCTTGTTATGATGCCTTAACCCTAAGGAAGCTTTGAATATTTTAACTGAATTACATGAAGGCATTTGTGGATCACATTCAAGTGGTATGAACTTGGCCAAGAAACTGTTGAGGACAGGGTGCTATTGGCCCACCATGGAGAAAGAAGCTCATGAGTATGTGAAGAAATGTTTGCAGTGTCAACAACATGGGGACCTCATCCACACACCAACTCAAGAACTTCAAACCATCATCACACCTTGGCCTTTTTCAGAGTGGGGACTTGACCTCATAGGGAAGATCACACCTACCTCATCCAATAGCCACAAGTTTTTCATTACCGCCATGGAGTACTTTATAAAGTGGGTAGAAGCCATTCCTATGACCTATATTATAGGGAAGAAGATCTCTAAGTTCATCCTAAATTATCTCATATGTCGTTACGATGTTCCTCAAGCCCTTATCTCAGATAATGGGACGCCCTTCAAGAATCAAGATGTTTGTGAGTTGTGTGAAATATTTAACATCCAACATCGGTTGTCCACCCCTTATTACCCCCAAGGTAATGGCCAAGCTGAGGCTATGAATAAAACGATCTTGAAAATCCTTGAGGAAACGATCATTCAAGTTGGTCGTGATTAGCACTTACAACTAAACTGTGCCTTATGGGCATATAGAACTAGTATTTGCATGCCTATAGATGCAACACCTTTCTCCCTAGTATGTGGATCTGAGGCTATCCTACCTATTGAGGTCAAACTCCCATCCTTCAAAATATCATTACAAAATATTATCAATGATGAAGAATACAAAGTGTCACGATTGAATGAACTGGAGCTACTAGATGAACGCCACCTAGATTCTTTGAATCACTTACAGGTTTATAAGAATCACCTCAAAAGGAGCTACAACAAAAATATCAAGAGTCGGTCCTTCCAGGTAGGAGAGCTCATGTTGAAAGAGAATCATAAGAATGTACCCAATCCTAGCAACAAAGGAAAGTTTGAGCCCAATTGGTTGGGACCCTTCATTGTCAATATAAGTTACAAATTAGAAGCATATCAGTTGTCCACACCATATAGTGAATCCTTGCAGGAGCCCATCAATAGCTCCCATCTTAAAAAAAATTATGCTTAGGCTTGCAAGGTATAAATCCGAAAATATAAAACATAATAAAATAAAAAATTCCAAAAAAATTAGAAAGGGGATTGAGAACAATAAAGAAAAAAATCGTCCTCTAGTGAAAACCACTTCGGTGGCGCTTTGGGCAAGTACCTTGGTGAAAACCTGGAAATCGGGCACCTTGTGTGTAAATAAAGCACTTTCCATCCACCATCAATTCTTTGGCTTGTTCTACATCACTTTCCATCGCATTCATCCATCACATTCCATTATTATTTCCATCACCCATCAACATCCATATCATAGCTTGATCTTGTGTGGGTATCATGCTCCCTTTTAGTACTACTTAGCACATCCTTACAGTTGGTCAATTTGTCCTGCCTATATCGAGGTAGTCTATCACATCACATTAGGGGCATTTGTCTATTCTTACATCGGATCAGATTTGTGTATATCCTTAAAGTCGTTCATAATATCGAAAAACCTAAAAACATTCATAAAACATCAAAAAATCCAAAAACATTCACAAAACCAGAAAATCCAAAAACATCCAAAATATATCAAAATCCAAAAACAGGTCGAAAAAAAAAGAAGACAAAAATATTGTCACCATGTCAAACCAAGTTGTCTCTAATCTTGAACATAGGCAAGGCTAATCTTTAATCAATCCCTGAGGCATTAAGATAGGTCCTTTAGGTGTCCATCACAATAAACTGGCAATCCGTAAATGATCATATCTCATCAATAAACGAGATTGTGTCAGTCGAACTACGTGGTATCTACATCTATAATGTAGGAAATGATAATCTTTGATCAGCTCTCGAGACCCCTAGGATAGTCTTTTAGGTTAGGTTCTTGGTCAAAATATCATAAAACATAATAAACATCTAAAAACTTGAAAACCAACTCAAACAAATCCAAAAACAACCTCATAACATCTCAAAAACTCCAAAAACATTAGAATATTAAAAAAAAAACCCAAAATCATCCACCTCTTCTCTTTCACTCACAATAAACATCCACTCACAATAAAATCGATCATCACCTTCAAACTTTGGAAAAACAAGTGGAAACAAGTATTGCAAATTGGTAAAGTGTAAACCTAAACAAAAAGTTCTCAGGTTTAGGTCAATGGGTAAACAAGTCGGTAAGCTCTTTATCAAAATCCTATCATCCCATTAGTTTCAAAATCTTCTAATAATCATTTTCTAGGATGCATCCTTCCTACAATGGACATAAACATTAGTTATCACTGTAGTTTTAGTCTTTTTTGATGATTTATCTTATTGCGCTTATTTCAATGACCTCTCAATGATGTCTATCAAAAAATATTTAGAGAAAAAGGAATGGGGCACTGAACATTATCTTTCATTTGTTGTGCTTGTTAAATGTTCTTGTAATATAACCTTGATGAATACGTGCTTCATTAGGTATGTGTGTAGTGTGTTTTGGATAGCTTGTTGAATATTACATTGGGAGATTATGCCTCTGTATGTTTTGGTCTGAGATGTTCAAAGCATCTAAAGTGCATCCTAGCAAGGTTTTTGTATGTCAGGTGTGAACAAGGACACTCATTTATGTTTGTTGATTCAAAGTCCATCACACCAGATACCATGCCATCCTAATTGTCTATGCCTTGATGCATCGTATCTATGTGTTTTATCAAACATAAGGAAAGGTCTGCCATTCATGTCACAATCCCTCAATAAGCAAATCATCATCACTCATCAGGTCATATATAATAAGTATCGATGACTCATAGACTTGTTGGACTTATACATCTTCTCAGAATCAAGGGATGATCCCTCTCATTCTTCTATCTTCTATCTATGCTAACATGGTAACATGACATTCACCAAAAATATAAATACATCCATCCCGCATCCATACAAATGTCAGCATACACACATCCTCCATAATCATAACATATCATCATAATAGGAAGCATGATCTATTCATGACATCATCATTTAAGTTGTTTAGGATAATATAGATTTGTTATTCTAAGCATCTCAATCCATCTAATTTGCATGACATCATTTAAGTTGTTTAGGATAATATAGATTTGTTATTCTAAGCATCTCAATCCATCTAATTTGCATGACATCATTTTAATTGTTTAGGATAATATAGATTTGTTATTCTAAGCATATTAATCCATTACATAACCATTCATTACATCCATTTCATAAACATATCACATAGAAATGCATCCATACATACATCTTGCATCATCATGGCATATCACATATAAAAGATACTGAAAAGGAAAGTAAAACCATGCATCACATTTGCATACATATCATCCATCCATAACATCACATACATCGCATCATGGATCATAAACATCATAGCATAATCATAAATAACAAGTGCATACATCTATAACACATCATATGCATCCATACATCCTTAAAAGCATGAAATAAAGAAACATCACATCATAAAATTCCACATCGAAGCCATCTCATATATATATCAAAAAATCGAGTGTCATGATACAAATAAGAGTTAATGTGTAATACCATCAAAATAATATACAAGAGGCTAATCAAAACTTAGCTAATGAATGTATATAAATCAATAATTAGGTTGTACATCCAAAAAGTGCCTACAATCGGCTTCAACTATCCCTCACTTTAGAGATCGCCATGGTGGGAACTTGATGCCTATCGACTGATTGATGGGCCTCCCCAAGACCCACTCAAAACCACCCTGCTCATCTGTGAAAAGTCAGGCTGTCAGCAATGCTTGGGGCACTCTTTGTAATAACACATCTTGTAATACTATGCCTCCTGCATCGCTCTCCTGTACATCTATGTCAGGACCATCATCTGTCCTTATGTCTGTTGAGCGGTAGCCTCAAGTTGCTCTCGGCTTCCTATCTCCTATGTCAGGGCAATATCGACATCTTGCTACAACTGTCGCTCATGGTCTATCTCTCCTCGAGAAAATTGTAGATGTTGTCTCGCCTGATCTCTCTCCAAAGTCACCTGCTGCAGCTGGCAGTTAGTTGTTGGACCTGTGTTGTCAAGGATAAAATTTGTGTATCTCATAGATTAGGACCTGGTAATGGTTGTTGTAGGGGTCTCTGCCCTACTGGTGGTATCAATAGAGGTTGACCATCCTGCCTCTATTGCTAATCTGGAACTTGCCCATCATGTCCATCATGTTGACCATGGGGGAGGCTGGTATTGACCTAATTGAGGACCTTTCTATCATCCTCTCCCTATGGTTGGTACTACAACTGGATCTATCAACTGTATCAGAATGTGGGCCCACCAATATTCATCATATGCCAATGTAGTGTTGACATCCAGTGGCCTATCAAAGTAAACCCATGGCTGCATAACCAACTTTCTAAACTCATCCGATGCAACCTGGGGGGATTTGTTGTCCCTAGGTAGTCCCACAAGAAGTCCTAGAAAATGATGCCTTGTACTCATCCCGTGGAGCATCCTGCACCTCCCCAAACTAGCAGGCTACCCAAACAAGAAGGTATCGCTCTATCATCTTGTGCTCCTGCCCCTACATATGTCTCATCTAACGAGCATAGAAGATTTGCTCATCATCATCAATCCATCAGTGGGCGTGTAACCAAGGCCTCCATCAAAATACTATTATCTCATCAATCACTCGCCTCTAGTGCGAGATACATGTGATGCCTGTGTACTGAAGCGTAGTCATAACCCTATATTTGTAGACTACGGGCTCATCACGGTCTGTATCCACCAGTGTAATAATCGGCCGTAGAATTGCAATGTGTTCATAGGCTCAAGGGAGATCCCACAGAACTGGTTTATAATTCTGTTGAGGAAGAAAAATTGCAAAAAATGCCCCCATTAAAAAAAAATTGTGTTTTGGGGGGTTCGAATGAACTTAGGATCCGGATGAACCCAATAAGGGTTCACTTGAACCCCCCTTCGAGCGAATCCTATTAAATTTTGGGTCCCACATATTTCATATTTCCTAGAATAAAAAAAAAAGAGAAACTTTGTAGAAAGGGGGGTTCACTCAAACCTGGGTTCATTCGAACCCCCCTTTTCCCCCCTTCTACCCCTCTAGTACCAAAAATCTCCAAAAAATTTCCCTTCGAAGCTCAAGTTGAGGATGAAAATGGAGGAGACTTCACATACCCAACAGGATGATGGTAGTCCTCAAAACGAGCTATCCATCGGATATAATTTTAATATTTTTTAGTTTTATTATGTATTTGTTTTTTAGTTTGATTAAACATAGGTTTTTCACTGAAAATCAAGCTCTTTGATTTGCACATGTGGAAAAGTAGTAGATTATCAAAATAAAATTTTGAAAAATATGTGCAGGCTAGGTATTGATGTCCTTGATCGAGTAAAAAAAATGAATTTCGATACATACAAAAAAAATTATGTTGTATACGGTCCACCTATGTTTGAATTTTAATTGGTTTGATTAAGAAAAAAATATTCAATAAAACACTATGAAACCAAATGAAAGGGTTAGATATCGTAGTTACAAATCTAAATTAAAAAAAAAATAGAATTTTATCCTTCATAGAAAAAAAGTTATGTTGTATACGGTGAACATCACTCCTTAAAAATGGTGTTTACCGATAAAAACTAGTTTTCGAAGGAGATGGAAAAAAAGTGCAATTTGATTCAAAATTTTTTGAAAAAAATATATTTAGAATCTACAGAAAAAATGTCACAAATCACTAGTTTGCATCATCTTCAAATTTCTCACGATTTAGCCGCTATAGGTGCTCGAAAGTGAAGATTTAGTTAGAAAAAATCAATTCAGTGTCCAGTTTGGCCAAAAATTGTAAACCAATATTGTGGGATCACCCCCAAATATGGAGTAAAGTAACCCCGACACCAATGTTACGTGCACCACAATATACTACCTGGTGCATATCATGGTAAAGAGATGCTAGAACAACTAGGCCCCGAGCATAAACTTTCATCTCCTCCATCATTTGTGCCCAAACAATCCCCCATCCAATGCTACATCCTTTGGCTCATCTATTGGGTACCAAGACCCCTGAAATCAAGGCACCAATGAACAATGTCAAACCTAGGGCAATCCCCTCATAATGGTGCAAGTCAATTCGACCATTGTTAATGTCATATTGATCTACCTCAAGCAGCTGAAAGATCACATTACTTCTAGCCTCTACGTCATACACTATCCTCTCACCATGGATGGGGATCCGTAGGATCTGCCATATGTCCTTGAGAGTCACTGTGGCCTCTCTAGTTGGTAAATGAAAAGATGAAGTCTCACTTTGCCACCGCTTGACTAGACTTGTCATCAACGCCAGGTGTGTATGAATCACTGGCATTTGTGCAATGAACCCGAAGCTAATATCTCCCAAGAAATACATCACATCGTTGATCAAGTATCTCGCCTGACGCAAAATCTAACATCGATGCTCCTTCAAATGGAGCAGGCAAAGAACCTCCCACACTCGAAACGTGCACCATGTCAATTTCTTTTTTTTTTAAATTAAAAAAATCTAAACCCTCAAAATTAAAGGCGAGTCGATTTTTCACTGGGTAGTGCTCTGGTTTTTTGCAATAGAGACACAAAAATCAATAACAACATTATTTCTCAAAGGAGGTTCGGCATTTGAGAGTGGCACCAAACCTAAAGGAACTCATGTGATGCTCTACCACATAGGCAAGTCAACATTTCTAAGCAACACTATACCTAAACCTAGCCGTGCGACACAATTCCACAAAGGCGAGTCGATATTTTATGCACGATGCTCTACCCAAATCAAGCCTTGCGACGCTATCCCGCAAGGGCGGCGCTCCAGCATCAATAGCGACGTCAACTGAAGCAAGAGCGATGCAATACAACACAAATTTTGACTGACACAATTAAACCCTAAAAAATGCATAAAAAATATGAAAAATGAGAAAAGTTTTGAATTGCGTACCAGGGGTCTTGCGTTTGAAGGCTATCAGTACTCATACACTCGATCCATGCGATGTCTGAGAAGCACACGATCACCCATTCAGACAAAGCCTTAGAGAAAAATTGTAAGAAATCTATAAGAGCAAGTGCACAAAGGAATTGAAAATGACCTATCCTCTCTTATTTAACCTTGAAAATTAGGATTTTTAAGGGGAGAAATTAGGGTTTTGAGCCTTTTTTATTTGTTTTTTGCGGGGCAAAGCTTATTTTGATCTTTTTTTTGTGTCTTGAGCCTATTTTTGTGTCATATAGCCTATTTTTTGCAGATGAACCTTTCCTGAAACTTTATCACTAGTTTGACCCAAAAATTGTAATTTTTGCTCAATCTATTTTTGCATCCTATAGCCTATTTTCTGCAGATGAACCTTTCCTAAAACTTTATTGCGAGTTTGACCCAAAAATTGTAATTTTTGCTCGATCTATTTTCGCGTCCTATAGCCTATTTTGATCGTTTTTTCATGTCTTGAGCCTATTTTCATGTCCTGTAGCCTATTTTTTGTAGCTAAACCTTTGTAGAAACTTTATCGTGAGCTCGACCCAAAACTTTATCCCATGGCTTATTAATGTGACAATTTACGACACTACATATTGTAGACACTTAAATAGTCCTGGTTGGTATTATGCATCTGAATCTGATTACTAACATCGTTTCTTCCCAGATCACTTATGTTCTAACTATTTAATTAAATAATATGTATTATTTAGTTAAATTCATCGATTTCTACTACTAATCAAATAATTAAATATATCAAATTAATTCACTTTCTTCTCACTAATGTCTATCCCATTTAATTAAATAAATCAAATTATTTAATTAAAATCCCAATGTCCTCTCATTTGATTAAATAAATCTAAATTATTTAAACAAATGTCATAAAACCCCCAACTTGCCTAAGTTAATTAATTCTGAATTAATTAACCCTAAGCTACCTCCTAATCTCAATTATCCATTTCTCTAGCTTTTAACTCCACTTTGGTCAAATAAACCCCTAGTTTGCTAACCAAGTTGCACATGAAATTCATTTATTTTAATTACTAATTAGTCTATTTTTCCTCACAAAGACATATTCTCTAAGAATATTCCCTCAACTTAACTTTCCTTCTGAAGGCTTTAAAAACCTCTTAAAAATCTCTTTAATGCCTCTTACAAAGGCATTCAATTCTTCTTACATATCATCTTGTCTCTTACAAGGGCATTCACTCCTCTTACATCCTCACGAACATTCCCTTACACCCTCAACCATATTCATTCAATTTTCTTACATTCTTTTACAATCTCACCTACATGTCTTAACTCATCACTTATTTCAAAATGTGCTCATACACATTCTCATGGCTTTCATTAGCCTTGTGACAAGTGTCACAAAGCTATTGGTTCCCAACTTAGTCCCACATTGTTTAATTTCATTCATTCTTCGACCCCTCTTTCCTATAAATAGAGGCTTCCTCTATTGAATATAGATCCACAACTTCATGCATTGTTACTCTATTCAAACTCATCACATAGCTATAGGTTTTCATCATCATATTAGCTTGAGTTCATCATATTTTGCATCAAAAATCACCATTGTTCATCAAGGATTGTGTAACTTATCACAAGGGATTGGGAAAGGGTCACTTTCCACATGAAAGTGACACCAATCCCCCTATGGGATAATGTTTTGATCTATTTGGATAGGTTTACATACTTTTATTTGTTTTTTGTTGATTTGTTTCATGTTTTTATCTTTTTATGACCAAAAATTTCATAGGGAATGATTGTTTGTGTTTATTAATGTAACTAACCTTGTTTGTTTAGTCTTTGATTAGCTAGGTGCAAATTATCGTTCATATTGCCATCTCCAGTGGGGCCTTAGTATGGTCTTCATTTTCCTTATTTCCCCTGCGCATGTGCTCGTCCATGTGTTCGTCTATAATCTTCTCAACTACATCAAAGAAATTGTGGGCCTTCTTCATCTTCCCTCTTACACCACTCAAGTCATCAATCCAAGCAGTAGAAGGATTTAAAGTCTCCAATCTTCAAAGCTCTTATCAAACTTGTGACCTAGTGTACCATTCTATTAAGCTCCTTGCCTACCAAGTCATCATCTTCAGAAAATTTAGTGCCAGCCAGTGTCCTCCAGATTATAGATGGAATGAGAGATGCTATAGTTTTTCTCACATTCAAAGCAACGGTGCCATACTTGCTTTTCTCCCATATGGCATTCACCGCCAAAGCGACCCCCGCCTCTTGTACAAACCTAAAACTCTCAATTCTCTTAGCACTCAGCAACTCTATGACACAAATTTTCCTCATGCGCCTCCAGTAACCTCCGTAAGGATCCAAATTTGCGTTCTTTTCATTATGAGCTACGTATTTTGGAGCAACAAATTCAGGCTTGATGGCAAAAACCAAATCATGGATCTTAGAAAAACTCTTTGGCCATCTCAGAGAAAGAGACCACCAGGATAGGAGTAGAACCCAATCTCAAAAAATATAATGGGACCATATTGCTTAGCAAGGTCCCGAAGAGAACGGTGAGGGAGCTCGCCCAATTGACGCACATTTCCTATGATGAGCCAAGCTAATGGCCCAGGCGGCAATCTAGATGCCTTTCCATTTCCGGTGGAAACCCACGATTGTACATGCTATGGGCGTGAATAGAGACTCTGTTGGTGGAGCTCCTACAATTGCAGGTGGAACAACCATAGATGAAATCACAGAGCCAGTGCCTTCATTTTAGAGATATAAACATAATTATTTTTAGAATGAAATAAAACTCAACAAAAAATGATCTAGCACGTACATATTCCCCCAAAAAAATTCACTGAAACCATGGAAAGTGACTTACCTCAAGATTTTGCACAAATTGTGTTGTGCTATCAATGATGCCGAAGAGAAAAAATGGGCAAAGTTTGCAGGAAATTTTTTACTGAACCCCACCAAAGCAGAAATTTCTTAAAAATGAGACAAACCAAAACCACTCTTCGTGCATCTACTACTTCAATCTATTCAAGTGAAAGAAAATCTAAAAATATCGGGGGTTTAAAGTTGCTTGATTCTTGAGCTCGAGAGAAGATTTTTGCATGCCTCTAATCTAAAAAAAATTGGTTGCGAATTAAATTCTGCTTACACGCGTGACACAAGAAAAACTGATATGATTTAGGCGAATCCGATTTCATCTTGCGGAGACTGAAATAGCTAACTACAACAACTCAAGAGTTGTTTGGCGGCGTGAGACAGGTTTCCAGCCGAAAGTTCACACTATATAGCCTATCGGCTAATTATGTAGGTTTTCATACATGTGACATAGATTGATATCAATCTATTGTTGAAGGAAAATCTAAAAGTTCTAAGTGTAGAGAGGCTGCTTGTAATGTCTTGTGATGTAGATTATTGTTGAGTCTCTAGTTCCTTGCGGAGATTCAAATTTACTCTACAATCATATGCATGTATATCAATTACGTAATTTGAATAAAATCTTAACTAATGTTATGTTGTGTAAAAATTTGAACCTTTGTGAGTTGGATATTAAATTTAAAAACTTGAAATCTTGTTGGTGTGTGTGGAGGTGTTGGCTGCAAGGACGAGGTTGCTATTCATTTAGCCCTCTATCCTTGAGTGCACCACAAGGGAATAGAAACATAATTTAAACAAAATGAGGAGATATTTATTTGCAAGTATATTGAGTAACAACTATCAGGGAGGGGAACAAAATCTCCAAAGAAAGCATATCCAATTGCCAGCCATTCAGCCATGCATTTTCATTCCTCAAAACTGGTTACATGTAAGGGACTCTGTGTAACCATGGGTTACACTTCATTATTAATGGTATCAACATGATACTATCAGCTCAATATTTCTAAAACATCCTGTACAATCAGAAAAATCCAAATTAATGGTGGATCAAAAGCCAAAGGCTTAGATATCAAAGATTAATGCACAATCAGAAGACTTGTGCTCTGAAGAAGCATATAATTATGAGACCGGAAAGATCTCAAGCATTTGCACAAAATACTGTCAACATCATTCATCAAGCACCAACATGCTTTGTTTGTTATGCCAATGACAATAATATACATGAAGAAATCAATTATCTCAGAATTAAAAGCCCTTGGTTTGAATCAACAAAATTCAAATAGCTTGTGGCCAACATATGTGCTTGGCTT
Organism: Sequoiadendron giganteum; assembly: GCA_007115665.2. Lineage (NCBI taxonomy): Eukaryota > Viridiplantae > Streptophyta > Pinopsida > Cupressales > Cupressaceae > Sequoiadendron > Sequoiadendron giganteum. The sequence goes on from CM021102.1 coordinate 644,292,806, forward strand.
ACGAGCTTCCCTTAGGTGGTCTTATATCCTGTTATGTCTGCTCTATTGCTATAGCATAGAACACCACTTACATTCAATGACTTTACCAGTCTATGCCCATGCAGAACAAAGAAAAGCATCCAGCAATTGATCATATCTAGGCGAACAATATTTACTTCATTGTTATCGAGATTACGTGTACTGATTGTGACACTCAGCATCAACAATAATCCCCACATCCACCTTTATGAGAATCAAAATAGATAGCACCTCTCATCACATCTCCTGAGATAATTTTGGAGATGAACATGACAGCAGAAAGGCAGTAATCACGTACTCCAAAGGCTTTTGAGAATTCAATCAAGTGTCCAAGAGCATGTATCGAAAATCCCAAAACCAAAGGTAAGTTTCTCACTGTGTGAACATAGAAAAATTGTTCCTTCTGGTCAATATAGCAAAAAGTTTATGTTGGCTATCCTGTCTCCTTGATTTGTCTAGATGATGTGTCTAGCTATTCACAGATCTTCTTTATTTCTGGATATAACCTGTCTCCAGCATAGAAAGCATGCGCAGCATTATTAACATCTATCCAGCTGCATCCAGAAGTCCTTTCTACTCTTCTGTCTTTCATCAGATTTCTCAGTTTTTGGCTTTCAATCCATCTTCCAGCTGCACCATACATGTTTGATAGCAACACATATTGCGCACGAATTTCAGGGTTCAATGCATAAATGCGTTCCGTTGCATGTTCCGCATACTCTATATTGGCATGGATTCTACAGGCAGAGAGGAAAGACACCCAAATTGCAGCAGTTGGTTCTATTACCATCTGGTTGATAAGCTTTAGGGCCTCATCAAGTTGCCCTGCACGACCAAGTAGATCAACCATACAGCAGTAGTGGTCCAATGAAGGTTTTATATGGTAATCTTGACTCATGCTGCAAAAGTATTTCCAGCCCTGCTGCACCAGGCCTGCATGGCAACAGGCGGAGAGAACTCCAATGAATGTAACATGGTTCGGCTTTGTCCTGGACTGTTGCATTTGTTCAAAGAGTTGAAGTGACATTTTAGCACACCCATGGATAGCATATCCCACAATCATTGCAGTCCATGAGACAACATCTTGTTCAGACATGTTTTCAAAGACTTTGTGTGCTTCCTTTATGCAACCACATTTGGCATAGAAGTCTACAAGCGCACTGCTCACAAAGCTGTCTGTCTCATATCCATCCCTTATTATTCCTTCATGCACCTGCTTGCCATGTTCAAAAGCTGTCAAGTTGGAACATGCGGGAAGAACGCTGGCAAAGGTAGTTGAGTTTAGCTTCAAACCAGTCAGCTGCATTTGTCGAAAGAGATTCAGAGACTCTTCAAATTTCCCATTCTGTGCATATCCAGCAATCATTGCATTCCACGAAACCGTATTTCTTTCCGGCATTTTCTGAAACAGTTCCATTGCCTCGTCAACATACCCATTCTGTGCATAACCAGCAACCATGGTGCTCCAGGCAAAAATGTCCCGTTGAGGCATATCCTGAAAGAGCTTCCGAGCCTCTTCTAAGACTCCATTATGTGCATATCCTCCCAAGAGTGCATTCCATGTGATAAAATTTATTTCTGGCATTTTGTTAAACACCTTGCATGCATCATCCAAGCTTCCACATTTGGCATACATATTTATAAGGGCGGTGCCTTCATGGACATCAGGCTGAAACCCACTTCTTAAAATGGCTCCATGTATCTCCTTGCCATATGGAAGATTTTCCAACTGGAAAAATGCAGGAAGAAGGCAGGTATACGTGACAGAACTTGGTATCACATTCGCAAGTAGCATTCCTCTAAAGAAGTCAACAGCCTCACAGCACAGCCCATTCTGAACACATCCTCCGATTATTGCATTCCATGAGATCAAATCCTTTTCAGGCATTTTCTGAAAAAGGTTCCAAGCATGGTCAACCTGTCCACTCTTTGCATATCCAGAAATCATTGTATTCCACGAAACCACATTTCGTTCAGGCATTTTGTCAAACATTTTTGCGGCCTCATCAAGATACCCCATTTTCACATAAGCCGCAACCATTGTAGTCCATGTGACCACATTACGCTCAGGCATTCCATCAAAAAACCTGCGAGCATCATACAGAGTCCCACACTTGGCATGGAGAATCAAAAGCTTGGTTTGCAGAAACACGTCAGCCTTAAATCCTGACTGCATGATGTGGGCATGCACTAGTTTGCCTTGTGAGAGGGATTTAATGTTAATGGCGTCCTGCAACACACACGCATAGCTGTAATAATCTGCTTTGTAGTTAAGCAAATCAGTGACTTTGCCCTGGTTTTTCTCACTGTTTGAATAAGAATAGTAGTTTGCGTTAGCCAATTGGTGAGCAGAATGGTACTGCTCAATATCGCAAGTGGTCTTAAGGAAGTTGGATTTGGAGGAAGGGAAGAGAAAAACAACCATTTTAGTGATCCATGATGCCATGAACAGTGTTCTGCACTTACTATCATAGTTGACATATTTCAGTTCATTAAATCAACTTGGGCTTCTGTTAACGCTCAATGCTCAATGCTCAACAAGGGATATTCCTCAATGCAATGTTGTTAAAGGCTGATAACCTGGTGGAAATATGTATTTGACCCTTTCCAATCTCAAAGTCCTCTGCTCTAACAATGGTTATCAAGGTATAGGGTACAGTGAAAGGTAGTTGTAGAATCGGCTCAATTAAAGAGCAGCTATTGTGTATTCTTCTATATTTTTTTATGATAGGATCATGGAGTTTGATTGGAAATACCAGTCAAAATTAGAAGCAATACATAATGTGTAAATCATATATCTTTAAAGTATTATAAGCATTAAAATTAATAAAAGAAATTAATGTATTTAGTAATATGATTTATTGTAGAATAAAGAAAATAAATGTAAGGTTTTAAGACTTGTTGTAAAAAAATATTATAAGAAATGATGTTTTGTGATTGATTATTATATCTCATCGAATTCAATGCAAATTGGAAAAATCAAAACATCAAAAATAACATTTAACATATTTTTTAATAAATGTGAATCTTTATTTAATGAGAGGATGTGCTCTTGATGAAGTTGATATGTAGTTGCTCTTGTTTTGCTAGCATAACAATAGCATTCTCTAAATTATGAAATTAAAAGGATTAGTTTGTAATGAAGATTGTTGATGAAAATGATAGCTTTGATAATGCATTTATAGAATTTTGGAGGAATAGATGGATTGCTCAAATTAAATCTGAATCAAGAGTTTCATCTATGAAGGATGTGATTAGAAGAGGTGTCAATCATGGAGGAGTTGAGAATTAATTTATTTTTTAATTAAAATAATGATGATTAGTCAATTAAATTTGATGAGTTAGGAAGAGAATTGATTGTATAGAGAATAGATAGTTGAGTTGAATGGGTGCATGAAGGAGTTCAACTATTGCATGAATGAGTTGATTGAGTGTATAAAGAGGGTAAGTGATTTGATTTATGAGTTGACTGATTAGATGAATGAGTTAACTAATTTTGATTGATTAGTTAACTCAATGAGGTAGATGTTGAAGATTTTATAAAATGGATATTGTGATAAAATATTAGGTGGAATTAATTAATTTTATTTATATATTTGATGGAGAATAAGAAATAACTCATTTTATTTATATAAATAAAATAGGGAAATTAGTTCACTTAAATTAAATAATAAGAATTGTTTAATCTAAATGATATTGAGTTAAGGAAAATGATAAATGAATGTAAAAACAATAAAAGGATAATTGAGAATGGAGAATAATGTTAATAAGATAATGATAGTAGAAGTAAAAGTATTTGTGTTTACATTTTGCTCTTCCTCAAGACAATGTTCGAAGTGACATTGTTCCAAAGAAAAGAAAAGGAACTTAAGAAGAATGGATTAGAAGATGTGGAAAGTGATGGCATTCAACCTAGTTAAGAAAAAGGAATAATGAAAGATTAGATAACAAATGATGACCCCTCAAGAGGTTTTAAGTAAACAAAAACTATGTAAATAATTTCTTAAAAGAAGAAATACAAAGAAAATGTCAAATAGAAAATATAAAGCGATGGAAGAGAAATTAGGGGGGAAATGGAGAAATGAATGTAAGAAAAGTGAAATGAGTTGAAAACTGTGATATGGATAAATGGATGCATGATTATGGATTTATTTATGGTGACGTGTGAGTGATTAATTATTCTTCAATGCATTCGTTATGTTTATAAGTGGAGAGAAACCTTATTTTGATGGGTCTTGTGATGGGAGAATCAATAGACATAAGGAGTAAGCCCCTTCACATCACACCATGTTTGACTTTGGTGGGTCTTGTGAGGGAACAATGAACAACCATGACACATAAATAATAGAGTATGCCCTAATGTATACCATTTGAGACACACCATGATATATAGTGATTGTGGTGGACTTTAGTAGGCATAATATGGGTCAAAAGATAAATTTAAAAAAATTATTAATTCTTGCCAAGATGTTGAAAAGATAAATAGATGATAGTTATACTTGATTTGGGGAAGGATGCATTCCATGAAGGAAAGTGATGGATGAAAAATAAAATTTCACAATGACAAATGATTGGACAACTACATGTTATTGAGGTATAGATTGATGTAGAGTTCTTGATTTTTCATTAAAGAGTGACATTTCAAGTGTAGTTTGTGGTGTAAAGTGTATGTTTCTATTTTATGTTTGTAGAAACATAGATAGTGGGAAATGTATGAAACTCGTTTATTATGGAAGGCACCCAAATCATGAAGTGATACAAAAACATATCTCAAGGTTCATTATAAAGCATGATGTAATCACCTAACCCCATTGTATAACAAGGCATAGGATGTTATGGATGGAGAAATAGACTCATGTGATGGGGATGGACATGTGAGGATGAGGACTTGAAAGATGGTGGAGTCAAGTTATTACATATGTCACTTACAAATAATTTTTTGCCATGGTACTTGTCCAAGGTGCTACTGGAAGTGGTTTTCACCAAAGGATGATATTTGTATTTACTATTTTTTTTAATAAATAATTTTTAATTTTTGTACATTTATTGGGATATTCCTCAAATTAGGCATGAACTCATTTAAGGTGCATGATTTTGATAGGTTCATTAAGCTCTTAACCCATGAGGGTCACAAGCTAATAAACACTGGTTCTATATTTGACGATGATGATATAAGGTCCCAATCAATTAGATTCAAACTTACTTATCTTGTCTTGGTCTTAAAGATTTCTTTGAATTTACTTAAGCACAAAATCACCAATCTCAAACTAAAGGGCTTATATTTTGTTATTTTAGCAGTGATAGAGACGATTCTAGTATGATTGAAGGTGATGGAGGGTTTTGAGGCACCATTCATCAAGAATTTATAACTCATGCAAGAATGAAACCCGATACTCATCATCAATGAGTTTTCACAATCACCAATCTCAAACTAAAGAGCTTATATTTTGTTATTTTAGTAGTGATGGAGACGGTTCTGGTATGATTGAAGGTGATGGAGGGTTTTGAGGCACCATTCATCAAGAATTTATAACTCATGCAAGAACGAAACTTGATACTCATCATTAATGAGTTTTCACAAAGAAACATGCAATGATGAAAATTTGATCTCAATTGGTAAGATGACCTCAAATTCAAAGATAAGGAAGTATGGATTCAAATTATGTGGTGTGTGGATGCTAGTGTGATATGTCCATAAGGTAGGGTTAATTTAGAAATGCCTATCATGACCAACATCATTGACTATATTATTAAATATATTTAGTAAGATTTTGTAAGATTCCTTTAATTGACCATTACTTTGTGAGTATTATAGGGTGGACCAATGATATTGAATGTGGAAGCATTCATAAATAGCATAGACATCTTGATTTTTGAAATATTTGTACCATTGATAGTGAAAATGGAAAAAAGTGTCTTAATAACATATGGTGTAGTGGAGGTTGGAATTAGCAATTCATTGGCTAATGATATTTGTAAGGGGAATATATTAAACCCACTTGTTGAATAATTCAATGGAATTTTTTATGAACTTATGGCCATTAGAGGAACATGGGTGAATATTACCAATGAGATCAAGGCCCCACTATGAAAAGGTCCGAGGAGCGGTGATGGTTTGCAACACCTACAAGGTTGCATGAATGATATGTTTATGTTGCTAGTAGGCTAAAAATTTATTTACATATTGATAGACATCATGTTTTCTAGGGAGAATTCAGTAGCCTATTCTTAAGATATTTTTGGCTAGGACCATGCCATTAGTGTGTGCACCATAGATACTAGCGTTCACCTGTTTCAACATGAGAGAATCCCATTTTGAGTTAAGGCAACTAAGTAGGGTATCATCAAAACTACTTTGATATAGTGTTCCACTAAGGATGGTGAAAAAAGATGAAAGATGGATGAAGGTTTTTTTTAGTATACAATAGGTTTGGTTGTAGGATGTGATCACAAAGGTAAGTGTATATGTCATGATACTAGGGATTGTTGAGACCAAAAAGTTAATTCACAAGCTCCAATTCAAGGATACCATACATGGGGACCAAAATATTTTAAACCAAGAATTCACAACAACAACTATCTTGTAACATATCTAGGAGGGATCTAATGGTGACCTTAGCATTTATTTCTCTATTGTTGATTCAAGATAATTATTTAAATTGGATGTTGATAAAGTAGTCTTTGAAGTTTTTAATCATTCATTTTTACAAATTTAGCCTTTCATCCTTCATTTGATTCATTCTTTACTTGGTTTATGATGATTTTGTTGAACATCCAGAATACTGAGAGGGGGGGTGAATCAATATTCCATTTTAGCTATGACCCATCCAATTATTAAAGCATTTATAACTACAACTAAGAATGAATACATTGAAATGAACATAACATCATAAGACACATCAACACTAGATTTTTACATGGAAAATCCAAAATGGGAAAAACCACAATGAGGGTTAACTTACAATATAATATATCTGGATATAGAATATTACAATGGCTCACTACCAGGACACACTATCCTTGAAGGCTCACAACTTGAATTAATTTACAAAATAGAGTATGGCTCACTGCCAAAAGGTGAACTGGGATAGAATGCACCTTCCTTGTGATGGAGTTCAATTCCAGTGAAGTATTGAATATAAAACACTTCTTTGTAACAATTATGTCTGCTCATATATACAATTTCACACATTCGTACTCTCTAAATTTCATCCTTTTTCTATCTTTTCATCTTCACTTACTTTTCTCTCTTCCATGCTTCTCAAAAATGTCTTACATATATACCATATACATTTGCATTCACTAATTAGGTCGCCTAACTAGAGCAACCCTATTTCAAATCAAAATTAACTCTGTTGGCTTTAACCTTGAAACATATCCAACTTCGCGCCCAACACAAGTATGTAATGTATGGTATCAGTCGGAATGGGCCCAAGATGGATACCTTTAGCATTCACAATGCATATTTAATCTTCTTAACATGAATTCGTAGTTATGTCAGCCAGAGTTAGACCTAAAACATCAATGCTCCAAATATATTGTAATTTCATCAAAAATGTAACATCAAAACATGTTAGAACATCGAATTATATTTAGATGAAATCAAGTAACTTATGTTCAAATCCACAAGACAAAATAATTAATCATGAGAAAACACAAAATCTCCCACATCAATACGCTATACAAACTGAACCACTATATAAACAGAAAATTGTTTACCAAACTATTGGTAATTGTATCTTTCCAACTGTATACCCAAGCCAACTGAAATCTTATCAACAAATGCACATGATGAAAGGATATAACATATTATCAGCTTCTAAATGAATATTACAAAATTAGATAATCCAAACCAAAATACCAGATTAGCAAACTGCAAACTTCCGGTATCGAATTAACATAGCTCAAACTATTATTATCAAAGAAACTACTGATCTATACAAGTAATGTACATCAATGATAATCTTTCAATTTCCATTGTTGGCATCAATGACAACCTTCCAATTTCCAACACTCCCCCTTTGTCATTGATGGCAACACATGATGTGAAAACCATCAAGAACAAAATCTCTCTTTTTCCACATGATACTTTCTCTCCAATTATTTATTTTTCACATGGTATTCTCTCCCCCTTTTCCATCAATGGAAAAGAATACATAATATTGTATTTCCCAAAAAAAACTTTAACAATTTCCTTTTGTCAACCTGAATACTCCCCCTTAGAAGTACATTCAAAATAGTAATTATTCGTAATTAACCAGAGGTGGTTGTCCTTTGAATTTCATGAAGAGTGCTTGCCCATGAAGATTTTCTTTCATCCCATAATTTATTTGCTTTTGTCAAAGATCTACATAGATATTCAAGTTCAACTAAGATATCTTTTCCTTCTACCAAAGTTTCTATTGTGATATTTGAATTCAAGGTTCTATCAGCAAGAGATGGAGCATAGGAGATAGGTGTATGCTTAATTTTGATCATGTCTCTAAGCCATCCATATCATTCAATCACTTCTCCTTTTTCCTTGTGCAGAGTGAGATATTCATCATGTAGTTTTGTCAAGCTAGACCAAGTCTGATCATCCTGATCTAGAGCAGGATCAAAGGTGTTAGATGCATATTTTATTTGTGTCTCAATTGTATCTTCAACATCTTTGAGTCTTTGAATCACATCAAGCCATGTCCAACAAAATGAGAATAGATTTTTGGCCTCTTTTTCACAATCTTGAACTTCTTTCAGTTTGTTAAGTGCATTGTTGTATGTAGACTTGCATCTTTCTTCAATTTCCAACAATCCTCTTTCTCCTACCCAAGTGACCATTTCACTTACTGCTTGACTTCTCAATTGTTTGAATTTATTAGTCAATGAATTAATGCTTTCCATAGTAGACTGTGAGGAACTGATGTATGCTTTAGGAGCTAACTGAATATCTACCTTTCTTCTGGCTAGTTGCTTGAGTCTTCTAAGAGCTAGCTCTGTCTTAGCAATTAATGCACAGACCTTAGTAACTTTTCTCTTTTCTTCGGAGGTATTTTAATCGGAGATCAACTCAAATTTGTCATGTATTTCTTGAGCTATTTAAGTATAGGTTCCAAATCTTGGTTCACTAGGATCTCTGGGGTTGTTAATTGGTATTTCAATATAGCCAACAACATAATATTTCTCTATTTTATAGCCAAGCTCAGGAATCCATATTGTCCTAGGTTCAACCGCCTTAATGATACATCAATCAGTAGATACCAAAAATGTAATGTCACTCTTATATTTTATCACAAGCTCTCTTGGAATTCTTCACCTTTTGTTCATTCATATCTGAAATTTCCCAAAGAATGCAGCAAGGGCATCACCTTATGCATCCAGATCCCAATATTTCTTATTGTTTCCCTAATTTGATGCGCAACCGATTTAGTGTTCTCCCAAAAAACTCCTACAGCAGGTGCTTCTTTCATAAAGTAAAATATTAGGCATATTATCAAGGTTCCATACCTAAATGTGCAATTCTTCTTCTTGATATCATTCAAGTTCTTCAATAATTATTGTTGGAGGAACTCACAAAGATCATATTCAATTCTTTTCTCAACCATCTCTAGCGCTATGTCAATTGTGGTGGCCGAGACATCATTGTCACCAAAGGTCATATGTGTAATAATTATACTTGCATACTAAACTGTTGGATTAGTAATTTCAATACCTATATTATTCATCGACCCTTTTCCTTTGTCAAATTTGCATACCGAAGTAAGTCTGAAGAAAGACAAACCAGTAACATTTCTAATCGTTTCTTTGGTTATCATATGAGAATCATTAAGCCATACAAAATAATCATAAAATCTCCTAATTGTCAATCTAATACATCTCTCTTCATTGCTAAAGTCCAGATTTCAATCCCAAACATTCAATTTCATCTCTATTAGCACGTAGTGTTCTGGTTTTAGGGTGTAGTCCTCTCCAATTAACTCTTCAAACCATAATATATGTGCTTTTCCATAAAGAGGTTCTTCCAATTTCCTATGAAAGTATGTCCCAATATCTTCAATCAGATAACACCAAGGGGAACTTCTGAAAATGCACCCAAAGGGTCAAGTTATAAGATTTTAGCAGGATACCATTTAATTTGTGGTTATGTTCTTTCTAAATTATCTACAACTCAAGGTGAATCCATCACATTCAACATAATTCAATATATAGTTTGTAGAGATTAATGTATAGTAATAACCACTTACCTTTTGTTTGCACACTAGAGCTAAATTTTTAAATTCTACAATATGGAAGTGCTTTTGAATCTTCAAGCTTGCTCTGCACTCTATTTATTTTCTGCAAATACCTTCCATTGAATGATTTTTATGACCCAATTTGCTTCAGTGATAAATTCTTTAAATCTTAGATAGAGTCCTCAGAATATGTGTGTACTTATGTCTTTTCAAACTCTACAAAAATCCATCTTCACACATGTCCACTTAAAATTCCTTTCCCAAGAGATCTTAATTTTGTTATCAACAATAACAACATTTATGTCATGAATTGACATTATGTATCGAAAGGGGATATTAAATTTTCTAACTATTTCTCCCCCTTAGACACTACCTTGATTTAATTTTTGACAGGATTATCTACACCGGGGGATGGTACAAATGAAATTGAAACTTCTAATTCTCCTTGCTTCTCAGATTCTCCTTCCTTTATCTAGATCCTTTCCATTTCCTTCTTAACCTTTGTCGGATCAATCTTAATGATTGGTTCATATCTCTTAACCGAATAGTCCTTTTTCATATTTATTCTTCTACAATCTCTGGCAAGGTGTATGGATTTACTGCGAATGTAACAAACAACATTCTTCCATCCAATTTGTCCTTTATTCAATCTAAATTTGCATTGATTAGCCTTGTTTCCAAATAAATTTCAGCGATAACAGTAACATTTAAAGGAATAGTTCATTCTTTTCAACATCTAACTTCTGCATTCTATAGCTTTATGTCCAATTCTTTTGCACTTAAAAAATTGACCGAAGAATGATAAAGTATTTTGACTCATTTCATCATTTTTTTAATTCTATTTCTACAATCTTTTGTCATATGTCCAAGTCTATTGCATGAATAACATATACCATTAAAAGATAAGTACCTTTGAGCATTAGGTTGTCTCATAGGAGTCCTTTCAGTATTGCTTCTTTGATTCTTGAACTGTCTACCATTGCCTTGAGTCCTCCTTTGATTGTCAATATTGTTAGGAGTCTGATTTTCTTTTGAAATTTTTCCTTCAAATCCCAAACCACTTTTGTCCTTAGAGGGTTTTTGTCCTATAATCGACTCATCTAGCATAGTAATACTTGTTTTGAATTTATCCTCATGAGCTCTTTCTTTCTCTAGGTTTGATCTTAGGGTTACCACTTTTTGTTCAAGCTTTGCACATTCATTCATTTTTCTCTAAATTTCAACTTTTTGAGAGTCCTCAATTCTTCTATTTTCTTCCATTTTCTCTTTTAGTCTGGTGATGTCCTCATTTGCTTTCTTCAAGTGATCACTAACTTGTCTATATCTCTCCTTGAATTTCTTGATTTCTTCTCTCAGTTCCTTGATGCACTCATTTGTTTCCTTCAGGATTTCCTTCAATCCTTGTTTTCTTCTTCAATTATGTCAAGGTCTTCAAGAGAAATTTCAAGTTCATCATTATCTAAGATACAATCTACTTTAATATGTTCAGTAGGAATTTCTTCCAAAGGAATAATAAATCTCTTATCTACCATGTGTTCAAATTCCAAGATCTTCCTCAAGCTATTAAACTTTTCCAAAGGAGCCAAGCTTTGATACCAATTGTTGAACATTCTGAATACTGAGAGGGGGGAATAAGTATTCCATTAAACCATTTAGCTATGACCCATCCAATTATTAAAGCATTTATAATTGCAACTAAGAATGAAGACATTGAAATGAACATAACATCATAAGACACATCAACACATATTTTTACATGAAAAACCTAAAATGGAAAAAAACCACGTTGAGGGTTAACTCACAATATAATATATCTGAATATAGAATATTACAATGGCTTAGTGGCAGGACACACTATCCTTGAAGGCTCATAGCCTGAAGTAATTTAAAAAATAGAGTATGGCTCATTGCAAAAAGGTGAACTGAGATAGAATGCACCTTCCTTATGTTGGAGTTTAGTTTCAGTGAAGTACTAAATACAAAACACTTCTTTGTAACAATTATGTCTTCTCATATATACAATTTAACACATTCACACTCTCTGAATTTCATCCCTTTTCTATCTTTTCATCTTCGCTTACTTTTCTCTCTTTCATGCTTCTCAAAAATGTCTTTTAAATATATACCATATACATCTGCATTCACTAATTAGGTCGGCCTAATTAGAGCAACCCTATTTCAAATCAAAATTAACTTTGTCGGCTTTAACCTTGAAACATATCCATCTTCGCGCCCAACACAAGTATGTAATGTATGGTATTAGTTGGCACAGACCCAAGATGGATCCCTTTAGCATTCAAAATGCATATATAATCTTCTTAACACGAATTCATAATTAGGACGGCCAGAGTTAGACCTAAAACATCAAAACTCCAAACATATTATAATTTCATCAAACGTGTAACATCAAAACATGTTAGAACATCAAATTCTCCTTTAGATGAAATCAAGTAACTTATCTTCAACTCCACATTGAGACAAAATAATTAATTGTGAGAAAACACGAAATATCCCCCATCAATGCGCTATACAAATTGGACCAGTATTTAACCAGAACATTGTTTACCAAACTACTTTTAATTATATCTTTCCAACTGTATACCCAAGCCAACCAAAATCTTGTCAGCAGATGCACATGATGATAGGATAGAACACGTTATCAGTTTCTGAATGAATATTACAAAATAAAATAATCCAGACCAAAATATTGGATCAAAAAACTACAAACTTCTAGTATCGGGTTAAAATAGCTTGAACCATTATTACCGGAGCAACTACTAATCTATACAAGTAATGTACATCAATGCCAATCTTTCAATTTCAATTGTTGAAAGCAATGACAACATTATAATTTCCAACAGATTGGAGAAAATAGAGTGGAGTCCAACACTTAGGATATGTGACAAGGACAAAGAAGGGCATGAGCTTCCAGTCTAGTGTTGGACTCATGTCTAGAATAGGCATTTTGATCAGGCAAGTTATATCACATTTAGGAATCAATTTTCTACTAAATTGTTGTCATTTTTAGGACTGATGCCTAGGGTGCCTAAATAAATATTGGAATTTTTGAGGCTTGTATAGAGGAGGCCTGATCTAGGCATAAAACATAATTGGGGAGATTTTATTCTTCATTATGATTGGACAATTTTAAGAGTATATGGATGCCCGGTAGGACCTCATGTCCTACCCAGATATGTGCCCATGAGGATTGGTTTCCTAGAAGTTATATGACAACTTACAAAATTAGATAGGGCACACTTGGCAAATCAGAAGAAGGGATCCTTCTTTCCTTATTTGACCATTTTATCAAACTTCAAGATGAACATGGAAGGTTTTGAGAAGCTATATGAGAAGTTCAAAACATTTATAATGGCTCAAGAAGTACAAAGGAACTTTGATCCTAATGGTTTCATCAATAACCTTAGGATAAGTATTGGAAGATCCAAATATAGCCATAAATCTCATTTTAGTGAAGATGTGATTAGAAACTACTTGGATGCAAGAGATGTGAATGAAAGAAAGGTTAAATGGACAACTTTCCAAAATATAGAGGAAGCTAAAAGGAAGAAGGATTCCTTCTATAAAGGAGCATATGTGGAGATTGATGACCCAATTTAGAGGATTCAACTAGTTTTGGATAACATTGACAATATATTAGGGAGGCTTTTCCATTAATGATAGAGAAAAAGGTAAGGCCCCTATCATTGAGGAAAGGCCCTCATATTAGCCTCCCAAAGTAGACCCATCCATTTATTCTTTCAAGAGAAAACCTAAGGGTGTGGTAATAAGAGAGAAAGCTCTGCAGTCTTCCCCACAAGAAAAAATACCCCCATCTCCTGCACATGTGCAAAAAGAGCCCTCTTCTACACCAAATATTATTGATATTGAATCCCCTCCAAGAGATTCATCTCCAAAAAGGATAAGAAGAGAAAAGTCTCCATTGGTTGACTATCCAACTACCCCTAAGGAGGATGATTACTATGAGGTAATCGAAGATGATGTGATCAAAACAATGCCCTCCCCTTAGAGGGATGAGAACATACATGTACCCTAGCATAGAATGATAGAGAGTATTATTAGGGGAAGATGCAACATTGAAGATATTAGGGGGTTGGCCTACAACAAATTCATGGAGGATGACCAGTTTGTGCAATCTCAGTAATTTGCTAACTCCATATGGAGATGCAAGATGGATGAATATAAGAAGAGATTAGAGGAAGAAAAATCAAAGGTTCCTCAAGATTCAAAATATCATATTACTCAATGAGTACTAGCACAAATGAGGGTTGAGGCCAAAGATATGACTCCTAAAGAAGGCAGGCAATTGGTTAGAGAAAGTGGCATTCTTTTTCTCCTAGAATGGGATATTGCATCTGTCATCACCTTAGACACTGTTAGAAGACAAGATCAAGAGGTCTTCTCAATAGAAGATGAGGTTATTGTTGCATTGTCTGGTTTAGGGTTTAACCCAAGGTGGGAAACCTTGGCAATTTGGGCTTTGGCACCTAATACCAACAAACTTCTGGTTGTTGAACCTGACCAAGATTTGAGGGGAATCTTGATTGTCAAAAGTGTATCTAACACCCTGGTAGTTGAAGCAACAAAATTAGTAGTGGATGTTGCTAGGTTTATTAAAGCCACCACAAAAGCACTCTAGGAGAAGTATGAAAAACTATTTGAGGAGCCTACAACTATGTTGCATGAATACAATGGATTAAAGGCAATGGAAATGTAGATGCAACAACAACTTCAGTAGGTGGAAAATCCACCCCCCCTCTCCATCAACTACAATGGTGTGGTCAAGTTCAATTATTGCTAGCTCCTTTATAGCTCCACCTCCTAAATGAGAGAAGGAGAAGGAAAATGAAGAACTCATAGAGAAAATTGGTGCTTATGAAGAAATTATGATGAATTACAAAGAGGATCAACATGAGAACAACTTGAACCTTGTTTCAACTATTTTGGGGCATTTGATGAGGAAATTGGTGAAGGTGGATAATGTCCATAGAAATTATTTTCAATTGACAATAGCAATCAACATGATTGCTAATGATAAAGCGGGTTATTCCCCTAATGAATAAATGGAACCAAAGGCTTAATTCATTACTTGGAATGTGTAAAGGATTTGCACATGAACCAAATAAGCTAAAGGAAATTGTCCCTACATACAAGATTGTTAAAGTAGTAGGGGAACAATAGGGATTCTTGGAGTAGCTTGAGGAAAGGGTGAAGGAGAAAGTCAAATAATTTAATGAAAGTGATATAAGGATAATGCCAAAAATCAAGAAAAATAATGGAGAAATAAAGACTTGTGGATTATGGAAGGCTCGGTTTGAAGGCATTACCCCCACCCTTTCTTATACTCATATGTGAAAAAAATAAGGTTGATATGGAGCTTTTGAAGAGAATTTTGGATAAGCTTTGGGACACAAATCAATTATTAGGAGAGTTTGAAAAGGATTCTGATAGTAAAGTATCCAAGTACAATAAGTACAAAGAAAATATGGATCAATTGCTTGCATTCCAATGACCTACAGAAGAACAATATAAGCCCTATGATGAAAAATATAATAATTTTCCTGGTTTATAAATTCTTTATGATTTGGAATTATTATTGTTTCATTCTTTTGGGAATTGGGATATTATTTTGGATTTTTTTCTTATTTAGCATCAACAAATATCTCCTGCATCTTCAACAAATGTTTTGTCTTCTAGTGGACCCACATTTTTGTCTTCTTCTACAAAGTCAACATTTCTCGGGTTTTGATTGGAACACAAAGTGAAGAGAAAGGAACATCATGTACAAGTACGCTCACTTTCTACTTCGAGTGCTTTTTGGAAAGCAAATGGGATCTTCTACAATTTTGTGCAACGATTTTTTCTTATATGGAATATTCCCTCATGAGCAGTTGTACTAATTTTTTGTTATGTATGATTTTGTCAAATGAAAAAGGGACACTTGGCAAAAGGCCTAAAGCTTGTTGCTCTTGTGTTTCTATAAAAGGTAATTCAAGGCCTTTTGTAAACAATCTTGAGATTTTGTAAGCAGAACATATTTTCTATATTAGTCTGTACATGTCTGAAAAATAGGTCTTGATAGAATAGGTTGTCAATATAACTGTACTTTTGTATAACTATACTAGCACTTACAAATATAATACAATGACAGTTTGTATAAATATTGTCTCTTACTTGTACATGTATTGAGAATTTATGAATAAAATTGATCAAGGATCTATTATGTTCATCTTTGTATTTTATCTTGTATATGAATGTGTCTCTTATAGTGTTTACTCAAGTAGTAAATCAAATATGCTTTAAAAGAAATGTTGAATACTTGAGATCTTACAAGAATTTGAAATTATTTGTAGGAATTCAAGGGATAATAATGTAATGCATTGTTATTATGCCTAAGTGTTAAGATTAAATACTATTATTTAGGTTTCAATTGTGTTCCCAAGACTCCATGCCCTAGGTTAAGGCACTAGTCAGATTTATAATATATTTTTGAGTGCGATTTCTTGATAAACTATCAAAATTAAATGAATAATCTACATTCTAGCAATAATTTATATCATAATCTTATTTTTTCATGTTCTCCCACAAGTGAATGCATAAACACCTAAGGGTCTAGCCAATTAATTAAGTATATCTATAAGTCTATGGAAAATCAAGGAGAACATATATGTTAGAGAAATATTCTATATAATTTTGGATCTTCTATATCCACCTGATCACTCTATAATCCAAGTGAATAAATTGTGGGATCACCCTCCGAAGTCTTGCAGAGCCTAAAGTGCAAAGGAGAAGTGCTATCCAACTTTTCCTATTCGTTGGCCAACCCCTCTAAGCAATTGATCATCTGAAATATATTTTCATTAGATTGTTTTTGAGATCTAGTTGGGAAAATTAAAACACCAACAATCTTCATTCCCTTTTTATTTAAACTATTATTCGATCTTTGGCTCAACTTCATTTTCTTTCATTGGTTTATTAGTGATCTAAAAAATGAATGCTTCAAGTTTTGGAGGAGATAAAGTAATAAATCTAGCATCATCTATGCCTTCCTTTTCAAATTTCACATTGTCAAAAGGTGTTCCTTAAGTTACAATCACTAGAGAGGAGGATGTTGTTCCAATTTTCAAACTATACATGATGATGGTGATCAATAGTTGAATAAGAATATGAAGGGATATAATCTTCTTCATTAATTGAAGAGCTATTAGATTCATCTTCACTTTCCTCATAATAAAATTCATATACTTCACCCTCTTTTTCAATATAAGATTTAATCGCTAAGCTAATTAGGTTATTTCTTGAAAACTGCTCTTGACCCAAAACTATGAAATTAAAATATTTAATCATGGAAGGTAACAAATTTATCTTTATTGGTTGTATATGATGATGTTTTTGTTCTTTCATTACAAATTCTTCCTTGGGATCTCTTTTTAGAATGCTTTTTTAAAATTGATTTTCTTTTCATAACCTAGATAATATCAAATCATCTTCAATTTTAATAGCTTCTTGTTATGCAACATTAAGATCGCATACCCTATTTTTCTTCAAAAATAATTTGACACTAGGATACATTATAGAGATGAAAATTCATAACTAGTTCTACTTAGTTGTTTCAAATGAGGAATCTACTTCAAAGACCTATTAACTATTCCACGAATTCTCTCATCATTTCTCCCTCTTTCTTTTGAATATGGGAAAACTGAGAAAAAAATACACTCACATTAATAATTGATTTAAACCTTCTGAGAAATCGATTTTTCAAACTATCCTAGTGTTGTCCATCTATAGATTGCAAATTTTGAAACTAATTTGTTGCATGTCTAATGAGTGTTTCGATGAATAATAGAACAAACACATTTTGTAGAGTTCCTTCCCAAATCTGATAAGAAACCTCTGATTTTTTGCCTTAGGCATTTTGACAAACTCTTCTCTTGCAACCTTATGTCTTGTTGGTTTTGTTTTTTAGTTTGTTTCTATTTGCTTTTGAGTGATGCAAATGAAGTTTAAATAATTTTTAATTGATACTAAACAACTACCAAGTGAATTGAAATGAAGTGCAATATGTTTTTATATTTTCCAATGCATATAAGTGACTGAAAATGACACCTACAACTAATAGACATTTAGTCAAACACTTTGTATGCAAGCTACATAAGCGGATAAGAAAGTATAGCAATTTGACATTTTGTCAAACAATTTGCAGTCAACCATCAACCTTCTATTATGATATTTTCCATGAGATTACAATATTGGAAATGAACTGAACTCCTATGCAAAATTTGACTTCTCCTTATATCGACTTGAATGATTTTGCATAAGCAATTGGTTCTCATAGGATAACAACTAGACCTAGTGCAAAATGAATGAGATTGCAATGCTTATACAATGTAAATGACAACTATTAAAATGAAGATTCTCAATGACTAGACTTAATGAAAAATGAAAACATATATAAACAAGAACCTAATAATATATGGCAACATCCAAAAATTTATTCGATTCTCCTCAAAGATTGAATGTTCACCTCCTAAATGGTTGTGCCTTGCTTCCTAGACATCCCACGATCTATCCAAGAGTTGGTCTAAATTTTAATGGACTTCTATCTCAAAATTGCACCTTACACAAGTGCATCCTAGCCACAAGAAAATTATATTTTTTTTCTTCCACCAAAAATGAAACCGCCCTTCACTAAATCATCTCTTGTAATGCCAAAATCGTCCTCTCAAGAGACTGCAAAAGCTTCCGTCAAAATCTAATTAATCTCCTCAAATTGAACCACCAAATTTGGCCCTTGGCCACAAAATTTGCACAATGAAGAAGGTTGAAATATCTTCCCCTCTCAACTCCAGCTAGGATTGATATCTCACAATCAGACCGGTACCTTAGAGTATTCAAACCCTCATGCAATCAAGGATTCAAGCTTCACCAATGCTAGTATGTGAAATTTTCAACTCAAGATATGTCAAATGTCCTCCAAAAGCTCCTTATAAAGAAATTACAATCACCTCCAAGAAGCTTATAAAAAAATATAATATTTTATTCTCCAAGTGACTTTATAATATAACATTTTATTTCAGTCATTTTATTAAATTAATTAAATATAAAGCTATCCTTATGATTTATTTTATTGAGATAACTTTACAAATAATTATTTAATATTATTACCTTATTTCTCCTTTTAGCCTCCAAGAATAAATAAAGGCTAAAATATTATCCAAGTGGCTACTAAGAAGGGGACATTATAGTCCTCCCTTCCTAAAATTGCTTGTTCTCAAGCAATTGCAAGCTCGGGTGTTGTAGAATCTTCTCATTCTCCCATGTTGCATTCTCTGTCGAAAAATCTTTCCATCTCACCAAATACTCCTTCACCACCCTGTTTCTCAACCTCCTCTCCCGAGTTTCTACAATCTCCTTAGGGACTAGGACCAAGTATCCCTCCTCATCCAAAAGTGGAAGCTCCGAAGAAGAAGTAAGTTTCTGACCCAGTGCCTTCTTGAGGTACGAAACATGAAATCCATTATGAATCTTGCTTCTCTCAGAGAGCTCCAACTCATATGCTACCTCTCCAACCCTCTTGGTGATCTTGTATGGTCCATAGAATCTGGGTTTGAGCTTCTCCGCTCTGCTCTTCTTAAGAGAAGATTGTCAATAGGGCTGCAAGCGAAGGTATACCAAATCACCAACCTCAAAGCTGAGCTCAACCCTATGTCTATTACCATATGTCTTTTGTTGATTATGTGCCACCTGCAGGTTATCCTTGAGTGCCCTCAAGATTTCTTGACTCTCCTTGATCCAATCCTTAGCTTTGGGAGCCTTGATCTCACCAAAATCCATCTCCATGAATGAAGGTGCATTGTATCTGTACAAGGCTCAAAAAGGACTCATCCCAATGGACATATGATAAGTGGTATTATAACAATATTCTCCCAAGTGCAACCACTTAATCCATGCCTGATGTTTCCCTACAATGTAGTTACACAAGTACCCCTCAATCCACTTATTCACTATCTATGTCTGACCATCCGTTTGAGGGTGATAAATTATGCTCAAATTCAACTCTGTACCTGCCAACCTAAACATCTCCTTCCAGAATGCACTCATGAATCTACTATCCCTATCACTGACTATGTATCAAGGTAGCCCATGCAATCTAAAAATCACCCAGAAAAATAGTTCAACTACCTGTGGAGCTCTGTATTCTATCAGAATAGCAAAGAAGTGAGTGTACTTCATCAATCGATCAAAAACCACAAAGATACTATCTCTCCCATGCACCTTGGGTAGACCTGTGATGAAGTCCAGAGAAATGCTCTCCCATTTTTTCTTTGGGATAGGCAATGGTTGTAGCAATCCGGTTGGATGTGTATGCTCTGACTTGTTATGTTGACAAGTCACACACTCCCTAACATGTCATAACACATCATCCTTGAGGACCTTCGATGAGAACCTCTCTCTAACCTGTCCATAAGTTTTGAAGTGGCCATGATGGCTTGCTAAGGGAGTCTTATGAGAAGCCTGCAATATATTCTCCTTCAATCTAGACTCTAGCACCAAGTAAATCATATCCTTGTAGTAAATTACATCATCCACTACTCAGTACCTGTCATCTTGGACCAATCCATCCATCAACTCACAAGAAAAATTATTCTTGGAGTACTCCACCAACAAAAAGGATTTTCAATCTACGAAAATCTTGGAAAGTGAGCAAGTTGAAGGTCTCCTAGAAAGAGCATCTGCAACCATGTTCTTCTTCCCCTTCACATACTCTATATCAAAATTCATATGTTTGTATCCTGTTGACCCACTTCTGTTGTCTCCCATTCAAATCCCTTTGCTAAAATAAGTATCTGGGGCTATTGTGGTCAGTCCTCACCACAAACCTCCCTCCAACTAGATACTGTATGAATTTCTCCAAAGCATGCATAATGGTGAGGGTCTCCTTATCCTAGATGGAGTATAGTCTCTCCGATCCCCTCAACTTACGACTCTCAAAAGCTATGGGATGTCGGTTCTGCATCAACACTATGCCTATGCCTTCACCTAAGGCATCACACTCAAGTACAAAAGGTTGGGTGAAGTCTGGTAGTGTTAACACTGGGCAATTTTTCATCACCTCGAGCTTATCAAAAGCTTGTTGTGCCTCCACAGACCAACAAAATGCACCCTTCTTTGTGAGATCTGTCAAAGGTACTCCCAAATGTGAAAACCCTCTCACAAAGTGTCTATAGTAGCTTCATAACCCAAAGAATCCTTGTAAATATGTAAGTGTCCTAGGTGTTGGCCAATCAAGCATCACCTGCATTTTCTCCTAATGTACATGTGCTCCCTTTGTACTGATCACATGCCCCGAATACAATATCTTTCTAAGAAAAAACTCACATTTAGAAGCCTTAGCATAGAATGAATGCTCCTCCATAATGGTCAAGACCTCATGAAGTTTTCTCAAATGGTCCTCCCAAGTCCTATTGCATATCAGAAAATCATCAAAGAACACCAAGAGGAACTTACACAACTGCTTATTGAAAATATGGTTCACACATGACTGGAATGTGGAAAGTGTGTTAGTCAATCCAAATGGAATCACCAAGAACTCATAATTCCCATAGTGACAACAAAATGTGGTATTATTAATTTCTTTCTCTCAAAGTCTAATCTCATGGTACCCTGAACGAAGATCAATCTTCGAGAAGTTGGTGCAGGAGCACCAAGTTGGTTTCAAGCCTCCATGAGGCCATTTGTAAATAGTTGCTCTATTTTATGTATTGGGTATTATAATAAGGTTTATCAAACCATTTTATAGGTGTTTGAGTATTAGGCAGTCATATTTTAAGTCATTTATCAAATAATGTTTAAAGTTGTTCCATATTGTAAAAATTGTAAAAGTTGCTCAAAAAAGTTGTCAAGCAACTTGTCAAAAGCGCCATTAAGGTGTTTTGTAAACAAACTAATTAGAAGGTGGTTGAAAATAGTCGGTTTTTGTTTTAAATTTATAATTAAACCCTCCTAAACTCGAATTGGGGGGTTGGAGATATTATTTTTGAAGTCTGATGAATGACAACCTCAAGTTTTGTGTGCATTTTCTGATTTTTACATTGTTTTCAGGCTGAAGTTGTGCTTTGTATGGCCTGGTATGGAATCAAATAATGGATTATCATATATGGATGGAAATATCTTTTTTTCTTGGTTCCAATTATTTTTGTCTCATTAATTTTTATTTCGTTTTGTGGAAGATATGACTATTTTGGTGAGATTGTCTATTCTAACAATATTTTGCAGAATTTACAGTCTAAAAAATGTGATGGTACATATTGTAAAGTCTATATTTTGCATCTAAAACCAATTGGATTTTTTTTCTATGTGAATTTAATTTCATTTTCTTCAAGTCTCATCAAAATTCATTAAGTTTTGAATAAGTTATGACCATTTTTGTGAGGGCAGGTTTGAACACTACCTAGGGTTTGCAGTTTTTGTTAAAATGCAATAAATTTATTTTCCACCGTTGGATCTTCATAAAAATTGGAAGGGAATTCTATAATTATGTTATATTCAATCTCACCAAAGAGATTGGATTTATTATTTATTTTTTTGAATTTATAAATGGTAGTTTGGTGCATTGAACTGTGGGCTACCATGAGAATGTTTCCAATGTGATCTAGAATGCACTTAATCATTGTTTGAGATGAGTAATTTTATAAAATTTGTCAAGTGAATAACATGTTGAGTTGTGAATCCCTTTCTTTGCATCAGATTGGTATCAGAGCTTGAAGGTTCTCTAGGAAAGTTGTTTGTGGTTTGTGTCTGTGGTTGTTGATGAGCCTACTTTTTGACATATTTTAGACTATGTTTTTAAACATTTCTATATTTTTTATTATGCTAAGAAGACATTTAGTAGTAATTATGGGAGTAATACATAGAATTTATGCTTAATACAATTTTTTTATTATGATAAGTCTTTCCATGGTTATTGCTTAAATATTTTATTAGTTTGGCAGAAGATGTGTGCCTTGTGACTTTTTGTGATGACATGTCTTTCCTGTAACCACTACTGCTAACCTTCCTGCAACCATATCTAAAATATTGTATGTTCCAAACTAATACCTAATGAATGCAATGATGGATCATCTTAATGAGTTAAATGTGTTGAGCTGATCCTTTGCCGCAGGTATAGCTGTTAGTTATTTACAGGTACCGAGTCTCAAAGAGAAGATTTAACCTCCACTAGATTGTTGAAAGACTGATTCAACAGCAAAGAATAAGGAAACAACTTCAAGTCATCTGCCATGCAAGGGAAGTGTTTTGGGAATCCAACAGAGGCGTTTTGATGGCACATAAATCTAGGATGGTGGTGGTTTACATCTTCAAACTGATTTGACTCAGTCCTTCCTTTTTCTATCTACTTCTTCATTAGATTGATCATGATGTAATAAAGACTTCCCATTTTATGAGGGAAAGGTTAGTTAGTCGTTAGGTTTAGATTTGAATAAATAGCCCATTCTCTTTCAGAAAAATGGCTAGAAGATTGTAGTTGTAATAAGCTTTAGTTTTTCAGAAATATAGTTGCAAGAATTGTGAACCATGTACTTGTTAGTTTCAACTCAATAAAAGCATTCATGGAATTTACAATCTAATTTGTTGTGTATCTTTGACACTACCTAAGGGGGCCCACTTAGGGAGTTGTCTATCTTTTCATTTCTGCAATTAGAATAGATGCACTTCATTTCATAGAACTTCAGTGTGACTGTTCCTGCAGTTGACAAAATTATAGAGTTGTCAACTGTTCCTGCAACCACTAGGGACGAAGTACTTCCTATCTTTAAAGATGGATTTAGTTTTCATTCTGAGAAGATTTAGTCAGTTAGAATTTCTTTCTAGAAATTCCAATTCCAACATAGTATTTTTAGTAGATAATACATGTCTAAAATAGGTGGTTAGTGCATATACTTTGCAGACCCATTTCAAGTCTAACGTCCTTGGGTTGACAATCAAATGATGTCCTTTAGTAGATTATGACTATCAGATATGATGCCTAATCCCTGAGTAGAGGAATTTATGTTCCTAGTTATCAACCTGATTAAAGGATACTGCATTTTTGGCGTCGTTTCCGGGGATGGTGTCATACTAGAAATCTGTTGTAGACATGCTAGTAGAGAGTTTGAATTTCATTCCTAGCATTTAGATTAGAATTCAGCATTCCAACATTATTTTTTCATAGTTTAGACTTACTTTTTGTTGTATGCTTAGAAGAAGAGACCAATTTGGAAGATTCCTTCCTGGAAGATTGGATACCCATGAAATTGACCCAAAAGTTCTCCAAGAAGACCCATATTTGGATGCGGGCCAGGACTTAGTTACCTCATCTTCTTCCTCAGAGTTAAGTTTTAACCTGTTTGATGAGCCTGACGACCTTGATCCACTCACTCAACATTTGAATAATTTGCAAACTTCCAATAACCAGGACCTACATAATAATCCACTTGCCCTTGTAGTTTATTAGCCAGGAGCTAACCCGAGAACACCACCAAGGATGGCAAGGCCTACTTTTCCATTTCCAATTCCTGACCTACATGACAATAGTAATCTCAAGAATATCCCTGCCTCATTACTCCCAAATTTCTATGGGCTTATTACAGAAGACCCTCATACCTTCTTTTTTTAGTTTGTCATCCTTTGTAGAATTTATGACTACACCACTAGTGCACATAAGTTGAATTTGTTTCCCTCTACCCTTAAGGAGTCAACCTTGAGGTGGTTCATGGGATTAGGAGGCAATGTAGCAACCACTTGGGATGAAATGAAGACTTTGTTCTTGGGAAAATATAAAGAATATTGTAGGGGGGATGATATGAGAGGAGATGACATCTTCAAGATGTCACAGAAAGAGGATGAAACCTTAGAAGACTATGTGTCTAGGTTCTTGTTCAGTGTGTAGAAAAACACTAAGCATCAGTTGAATGAGGAATCTTAGAAACTTCTCTTCCTAAGAGGAGTTAATGATACGTGCATGGAGGCACTAGACCTCATGGCCAGAGGAGATATCACCCAAAGCAATTGGGATGATATCAAGATCTGTCTCAACTACTCCAAAGAAACTGTGAAGAAAGGCAGAGGGTTTAGACCCTCTATTTCAAAAGGAAATGGCTCAGGAGTGTCAAAGGGGGAGATTTCTAATCTCTTGTCATATTTCAAGAAATATATCATCAATGACGTTGCTACACAAATTGGACACTATGCAACCCAGAAGGAAGAAAGATGAAGCAGAGGCAATGCTAGCTGAATATTGCCCTCATTGCAAACAAAGGAAGAAGGATTATAGATGCAAGGCAGTGGCTAATTTGGAGGTGCAACATCTTCCCATTGAGCTCAAAACATTAGAAGGAGATGAAGAAGTGTTCTTTGTTGCTTAACATAGGCCTTGGGCCCCAAGACAAGGTATGCCTCAAGACCCTTTGCAAAATTTTGGTTCATCTAATAATCAGTGGCATAACCAATACCCTCCAAATTATGGCCCATATTCCCAACCTCAGTGGAATAATCCTTGGCCAAACGCTGAACAAAATTAGTTGCAACCCCCACAAGGGAATTGGTAGTCACCACAACAAAATCAATGGCAACCTCTACAAGAAAATTGGCAGTATTCTAACCTATGGAGGGGAGGCCAACAATGGTCAAATCAACCCGTTGGTTTCCTGCAACAACCCCAACAACAATCAATCATGCCACCTCTTGCAGCTAATCAAAGCCAAAATCCTAAGCCAACCCAGTTACCTTCTCAAGCAACACCTAATCCAAATAACCAGCCTTAGCAGCAACAACAACAAGTTTATTTCACTGACCCTAATCAACAGCCTTCTTATGCTCTCAACTTGAGTAATATTAAATTACGGTCAAGGACAATGTTACCTACACCTTCTCCTCCCATAATTGTAAAATTGCTATTTGAGGAGAATGAGCAAGGTGATATTAATGACCAAGTTTCATCCAATGAGCCCATGCAAAGTCCATCATTGCCTAAAGGTTGGAAGGTGAAGTTGTTCAAAAGAAAGAAGATCCTACCTTTGACATTCTTGAACAACTAAAGCACATATGTGTAAAAATTCCCTTGTTCCAAGCAATTACAGAAGTACCTATTTATAGCAAGGCTATTAAAGAAGCATGTTTAAAGAAGCCAGGTAGGAAAAAGAAAGACCCTCAAATTGTTCATGTTTTAGGTCAAATCTCTGATTTGATGCTAGGGAAGCTTATCATCCCAAAATATTCAGACCCTGGTAGCCCTGTTGTAGAAATCATTATTAATGGGGTTCAAATTAAAAATGCTTTAGTAGATCTTGGAGCAGCTATCAATGTCATGACAAAAGAACTTGTATTAAAGCTAAGTATTTCAGACCTAAAGGCTACACCTACGGTCCTGTAGCTCGTAGATAGTTCAACTATCAAACCTGATGGAGTAGTTGAAGACCTAGTTGTCACCCTAGATTCATGGGAATATCCTACTGATTTTATGGTTTTATCTCCAAAAGCATCACTAGGAGGATATCCTATAATTCTAGGAAGGCCTTGGTTAGCCACCGCAGATGCTTATATTGGATGTAGGTCTGGTAACATGACTATCTCTGATGGATATAGCACCAAAAAGCTCACCCTTTATGCTCCAGCCCAGCCTCAACTTGAGTTGGGACAAGCAGTCTGGCCAGATTTAGGAGAGGATATGAAAGAGATGAATTCTGTGGCAAACCTGATGATTATTAGCAGAGAGTCTTTTACTGAGAAACAAGAAGATGAAGAAATATTGTCTAATATCCTTCAGAATAATTATGGTATTGAGTAACCCCTCTATGAAAAAGTTCCATGTTCATTGCAAAAAATTCTACCCCAACCTACTTCAACACATTATCCTACAACAACTGACTGCTTGCACACCTTATTACCCCATGAAGTGGAAATGCCTTTTCTATGTGAAGTGTTTATGCTTGAATTGACTTCCCAAGTGGAAGTAGCTACAGGAAAAACCTTGAATATCAATAATAAACTTACTAGTGAGCAGCAAGAGTCAATTGTCCAAGTGCTTACTACCCATAAACCAACTTTTTCTTGGGATTATGGTGACATGAAAGGAATTGATCCAAAGCTATGTACACACTGAATTTTCATCAATAGTGAGTTCAAACTTATTAGACAACCCCAAAGGAGAATTAATCCAGCCCTAAGAGAAATTGTTAAGGAGAAATTGCAAAAGATGTTGAATGTTGGCTTTATCTATCCAATCTCAGATAGCTAGTGGGTTTCTCCACTGGTTATTGTCCCTAATGAAGGAGGAAAATGGAGAGTGTGTGTGGATTACAGGGAGATCAACTCGACAACTAAGAAAGATTTTTTTCCTCTGCCTTTTATTGACCAAGTCTTGGATAACTTATCAGGGAAAAAGTATTTCTCCTTCCTTGATGGCTTCAATGGATATAATCAGATAAAGATTGCTCCAGAGGACCAAGAAAAGACTACTTTCACATGCCCCTAGGGAAGATTTGCCTATTAAGTCTTGCCTTTCGGTCTTTGTAATGCACCTGCAACTTTCCAAAGAGTTGTGATCAGTATTTTCTCAGATATTTCATATGATTGTATGGAAATATACATGGATGACTTTACTGTTTATGGTGCAACATTTGAAGAAGCCCAAGAAAATTTGAAAAAATGTACTATAGAGGTGTGAAGATTGTAATTTGTCACTCAATAGTCATAGTGCTTCATGATGATGCAAGAAGGAATAGTGCTCGGTCACTATATTTCTGCTGCAGGAATATAGGTAGATTCCTCTAAAATTGAAGTCATCTCTAGTCTACCATTCCCTACCAAGCAAAAGGAACTAAGAATATTTCTAGGACATGTCGGCCACTATAGAAGATTTATCAAAGATTTCAGTCAAACAACAAGGCCCCTATACAGTTTGTTGAAGAAGGATGCAGAGTTTGCCTAGACAACAAAATGTGAAAAAGTATTCCTTGATCTGAAGATTTCCCTTACACAAGAACCTATCTTGAAAGCAATTGATTGGTAACTTCCATTCCATATTCATACGGATGCATCAGATTATGCTATTGGTGTTGTCCTAGGACAAAAGGGTGGTTCAACTGAGTATGCACCTTTTTTATATCAGCAAGAACTTGCAAGGAGCTGAACTCAACTACACTGTTACAGAAAAATAAATGTTAGCAATCATTTATGCCCTCAACAAGTTTAAGCAATATATCACATGCTATCAAATATTGGTCCATACTGATCATGCAGCAATCAGGTATCTCATGAACAAGAGCTCAATTATAGGGAGACTGGCTAGGTGGTTGTTGTTGATGCAAGAATTTGATATTACAATTGTGGAAAAACCAGGTAAAGCCAATGTGGTTGTTGATTTCCTATCTAGAATTCAAAGGCAAGATGACTCTGCACTCATAGGAGGATTCCTTCCCTGATGAATATTTGTTTTCCATCAAATTCATTCATCCATGGTATGCAGATATAGCAAATTATGTGGCTGCAAGAAGAATTCCTCCTCACTTCTCACATAAGGAAAAGAGATTGTTAGTAGAGAGAAGCTTTAATTTCTCTTGGATTGCAGATTGCATGTTTTATATAGGACCTGATCAAGTAATGAGGAGATGTGTGAGAGAGGAAGACACTCATGACATACTGCATGCAAGCCATGATGAGCCTTGCGGTGGACATTTTTTTGCTAAGAGAACAACCATGAAAATCTTAAATACTGGATATTATTGGCCAACATTACATAGAGATGAAAGCAAGTATACTAGGAGGTGTGATAGATGTCAAAGGATGGGGAGGCCAACACGATAAAATGAAATGCCTTTATTCCCACAAGTTATTGTTATGCCTTTTGATAAATGGGGACTGGACTTTGTAGGCCCAATTGATCCGCCTTCAAATGGTAAGTCTTACATTCTGGTATACACAGATTATGTAACAAAATGGGTAGAGGCTAGACCTATGAAGCATGCTAGAGATAATAAAGTAGTAGAGCTCCTCTATGAAGAAATCTTTACTAGATTTGGTGTTCCTAGAGAAATAGTGACAGACCAAGGAGCACAATTTACTTCTACTCTTATTACCGCCTTAGTAAATGAATACAACATAAGGCATAGGAAGTCAACTCCTTATCGTCCTCAGGCTAATGGCCAGGTGGAAATTACTAACAAGGATATAGAGGCCATTTTAACAAAAAAAGTGGATCTGCATAGGAAGGATTGGGCTGCAAGGTTACCTGAGGCTACATGGGCCTATAGAACTACATTATGTTTTACTCCTTTTGAAATGGTATATGGTAAGAAATTTGTGATGTCGATAGAGTTTGAACACAAAAATCTCCACACAACTTTGGAATTAAATATGGAGCTAACAACTGCACAGAGAGAAAGAGTCATGCAACTCAATGCCTTAGATGAGCTCAAGAAGAGTGCCCTGCAACATACTGAAATAATACAGAATCAAAGAATCAGATGGAATGATAAGTACATCAAGGAGAAGAAATTCAAAGCAGGAGATTGGGCTATGCTCCATGATTCAAGATACAAGGATAGTCAAGGGAAACTGCAAACCAGATGGTTGGGACCATACGAAATAGTAGAGGTATTTGATAATGGTGCAGTACAGTTGAGCACAATTGATGATGTCAGGTTCAAATTATTGGTCAATGGGCATCGACTGAAGCTTTACCAAAAGCCCATTGATAAGGAAGAGTTCCTAAAGCAATTTCAACTAGAGTAGGAATCTACTGATCTTGCAGCCGAAGGGGTTGAGTCTCGGCTCGATTCTCTAAGCCATGCATGAAAGTGCATATAAAAATCATAATAAAGGGGTCATCCTCATGGATCCCCATTCCATCCCATCATTCCATATCACCATTACATCCGCTATCTGTATCATCTCTTCTTCTGCCACCTCATCCACCTGTCACACATCACCATATCCACGTTTCTAAAGATCGCCTTTTACAATAAAGAAGTTGGAGTCACATCAAACGCTTGTGGCACATCATCGCAGGTAAGCTCCACTTAACTCAAAGATTGATTAGTTATTTTATTTATTGCATTTAATTAGGTATTTAGTAAGGAAAACGGATTTCCTGTATGGTTGCAATATCCTTTAGTATTTTTCGCATGTTTGTGCATCTTTCCCAATTCATAACTAACAGCCACATCGTTACTTTCCACCGCCACGAAGCCTTGTCACATCACATTTTACTGTCCTTTCGGCTTAAACTCCAGATTTTTGAAAATTTGCAATAAATGAGCAAACCTCCTTTACTTCCTGCAATTATAACCAGGCATGTCTTTCGCTCCTCCCTGTCAATCTTTTTATGTCACAACTTTGAGTTAAGATGTTCGAAATTCTTCCTTCAGTTTTTTGCATCTTTTGAAAGAAGTTCAATAGTTTAGGTTGAGGGGAGAGAAAAGAAGTTGGTTTGAGTTGCAGGAAGTTAAATTTGGGCAAGAAATTGAAAGAACCAGGCAACATTTTCGCTTGAAGTGTTAAGTTGCAAAGACAAGCGTAAAAATAGGAGGTCAGCCCATTAGGCATGAGCCAACATACCACAATGTCTTGTTGCAGGATGTACGACATTTTCTACCATTCAGATAGTACGGGTGGTTCAACTATTTTCTCAAACTTGAAAAGTTTGATGAAGACATTGTTGAGGAGTTCACAAGGACATTTCATAATAGAAAGGCTAAGGTCAGGGGAGTAACAATTGATGCCTCAGTAAGTAGAATTGCAAAGATAACAGGGTTACCCCAAGCTGGTGAACTATTTCCTTGAGGAAGGGACGCATGGAGTGCTAGGGTAGAGTTTACTCGGCCTGGTGATCCTCCTCTACATGTGGATAAACAAGGAACCCAACGTATGAGTTTTCCGCAGGACTGGATTCCATGGGCAGGTTATATAATCAAATACCTGACATGTGAAGGTCGGTTTTTTGTTTTGCATTCTCATCATTTTAAGCTATTATCTCATTTGTGTCATGGGTTATCAATGAACATACTAGACTTCCTATATAATTTTCTCTCCAATAGTGCTTTTGAATTAAAAAAGGGAAGAATTAATTTTGTCTCCCGCCATTGCCTCATCAAATTTCTTGTTGAAAAATTCATTACGGATTTGTCACCAATGACCTGGGAGGAGTTTGTTGTTAATGTTAATCCAAGGGTTCAAAATGTCGGACCCAAGGGTTAACCTCTCACCTTTAAACAATGAACCTCTCAGTCAAAAGATGAAGCCTCTGCTGCAGCATCTCCTATTCTTGAATCATCTGACTCACAAGATGAGGTCCCTCTTTCTGAAATATTTTCCAAAGGGCCAGTGCAAACCCCTATTTTTAACCCAGGGACTTCGTCTGAAAATAAAAAGGGAAAGTCACAAATGGTAACACCCCAGCAAAAGACCCCTACACTTGATCCTAAATCTATTAAGAGGAAGCAAACAAAAGAATCTCCTAATCCTACAGCTAAGAACCCAAAGAAACATAAGGCAGTCTCCACTCCCTTATGAAGAAGCTCCAAGATTCATAACCAAATAGCTCAGCACTCACTCAATACCTCTCATTCTGCACCATCATCCTCAGACCCTTCTAGTCATGCACTTGAGGAATAGGAACCATCTGTTGGTGAGACTAGGCATGTTTCAGAAGGGGCTGGCCTCGATGAATTGGTAGTTGTGGTAGAGAAAATGCAAGAGGGGTTATCATAACAGTTGCAGGAAGAGGTAGTGTATATTGGGGAGGAAGGGAAATTAGTTACAGTTCAATCATAAGAAAGAAGTGAAGATAATGAAGGGATAGATGAATCACTGATTGTTGTAGGAAATACACCAAAACATCAAATGCCGTAGGAACAACAAGAGAACTGGCAACCAGATGATGAAATGGAAAAGGAAATTCTCGAGCAATTATTTACCAAAGACATAATTGAGACAACAGAGCATGAAACTGTTGATGCACTTGAAGAAACTCAAAGGCCACTTACAACAAATCATAACCATAAGCCTCCTCTCCATGTTACAAATTTTTCTACAGGAATGTCATGTTACATAGAACTTCAAAATCAACATAATACCTATGAATTGGAAATTGAGAGATTGAGGAGAGTAATCCAGAACAAGGATATAAAAATTTCTAATCTGACAGACACTCGGTCAGGTAGTTCAGCTTGTTCTACAAATTGTGCAATGTAGATCTACTCTGCCTATTTATGCAATGTACTTAAAAGAGTTATATTTGAACTTTCAATTAATAAGGATCTAGCAAGGTCAAGGCCCTTCCTTGAATACTCCTGAGGAATTTTATAATGCATACAGAGACTCACCACAACATGTCAGACACCTTCTGTGTGAGTTTTATTTACATAGTTTATGTGCCTCATGATAACGAATGGAATCCTCTATGCTATGTTGGGGACATTCACATCAGTGCTTTGATTTCCTAGATTAGAAATGAAATAAGTAGGGGAGAACAGTTTGATGATTACAAACATGATGAGGTTAACATGCCATTGACAATGAAAAATGAATCTAAGAAGGGATTGGGTATTTACTTTGATTGGAAGAAGCTGTGGGAAGATGAAAGGGCTAGGTTGATGATTGAACCCTTGAGACAAGAAGTGTTTGCCCAATACTCCAAAATTGTGAATGATGACCTCGATATTGCTACACAACACAACCAAACAAGATGGGAACACTTGCCATTGCAGCTAAGAAGGGCAGAACCGCATACCCCAAACAACCTGTATGCAGCTGCTCAGAGAGCAGAGAGGTATATGAGAAACGCTAGAACAAAGAAAGAGAATTGGTTGCCATTAGTCATGCAGCCACCCATTCTCTTATGGCCATTGCTGGCCATGCAAGGAGAAAACAACACCTATAGTAGGAATTCAAAGGATAGTAGGTGGCAACGACTGGAGTCTATGTGGGCTCAGTTTTGGATTTTTCAACATGGTGAATGTGGACAGCAACAAAATGTTGATTTAAGAGAGTATGCTTGAAGGAAAAATGTCAGACTTGCTGAAGGGACCAACAAGTAGTTGGTTGAGGGGGATGAGCCCAATTTTTGGCATATTTTAGACTATGTTTTTAAACATTTCTATATCTTTTATTATGCTAAGAAGACATTTAGAAGTAATTATGGGAGTAATACGTAGATTTTATGCTTAATACAAATTTTTTATTATGATAAGTCTTTCCATGGTTATTGCTTAAATTTTTTATTAGTTTGACAAAAGATGTGTGCCTTGTGACTTTTTGTGATGACATGCCTTTCCTGCAACCACTACTGTTAACCTTCCTGCAACCATATCCAAAATATTATCTATTCCAAACTAATACCTAATGAATGAATGAGTGGAATGATGGATCGCCTTAATGAGTTAAATGTGTTGAGTTGATCCTTTGCCACAAGTATAGTTGTTAGTTATTTGTAAGTACCAAGTATCAAGGAGAAGATTTAGCCTCCACTAGATTGCTGAAAGACTGATTCAATGAGGACCGATTCAGCAGCAAAGAATAGGGAAACAACTTCAAGTCATCCGCCATGCAAGGGAAGTGTTCCAGGAATCCAACAGAGGCATCTTGATGGCACATAAATCTAGGATGGTGATGCTTTACATCTTCAAAATGATTTGACTCAGCCCTTCCTTTTTCTATCTACTTCTTCATTAGGTTGATCATGATGTAATAAAGACTTCCCATTATATGAGGGAAAGGTTAGTTAGTCATTAGGTTCATATTTGAATAAATATCCCATTCTCCTTCAAAGAAAGGGCTAGAAGATTGTTGTTGTAATAAGCTTTAGTTTTTTAGAAATATAGTTGCAAGAATTGTGAGCCATGTACTCGTTAGTTTTAACTCAATAAAAGCGTTCATGGAATTCACAGTCTAATTTGTTGTGTATCTTTGACACTACCTAAGGGGGGCCACTTAGGGAGTTGTCTATCTTTTCATTTATGCAATTAGAATAGTTGCACTTCATTTTATAGAACTTCAGTGTGTCTGTTCCTACAGTTGACAAAATTACAAAGCTGCCAACTATTCCTCCAACCACTAGGGACGAAGTACTTCCTATCTTTAAAGCTGGATTTAGTTTTCATTCTGAGTAGATTTAGTTAGTTAGAATTTGTTTCCAAAAATTCCAATTCCAGCATAGTATTTTTAGTAGATAATACATGTTTGAAATAGGTGGTTAGTGCATATACTTTGCAGACCCATTTCAAGTCTAACGTCCCTGGGTTGAAAATCAAATGATGTCCTTTAGTAGATTATGACTATCAGATGTGATGCCTAATCCTTGAGTAGAGGAATTTATGTTCCTAGTTATCAACCTGATTAAAAGATACTACAGTTGTTTGCAGGTTGAGGAAGGAACCTGTTTGCCTAGGTGTGGCAAAGTGAAGTGGAAGCAAGGAGAGACTTGCTTGTGAAGATGGAATTTTTAAAGAGATGTTGGTAGGCTGAGGATTCACGAAGGAAGAAGGAAAGAGAGGAAAAAGAAATGAGAAAGAAGGCAAGACAAATAGAGTTTGAGAAAGCCATGGGAGAGATAAGCCAAAGGTTGGAAAGATTAGCCAAAGAACACCAACTTCTTAAGGAAGCACAAAGGAGTTGGAATATACCAATGTCAAAGAGGTTAAGATGGCCTCTAAAGAAGATTATGCAGAAGCAAAAAAAAAAAGGCAACAAATGAGACAAAGGTAAAGTTTGAATCTACTATTCAAATTGAGCAAGATAAGTTACAAGTTGAGATGCATGATATTTCGATTGTGTTTGAAGATGAACAAACTTCTTTGTTGGTTAATGAAAATGTTGATGTTGAGATTAATGATGTGGTTGTTGTTGGTACTCAAGTAGTTGATGAAATTGTTGTTTATGAACAAGTTGAGAAGGTTGTTGATGTTACTGATAACCTTGGTATTGATACTCAAGTTGATGATGACAAATTTGTTGATAACATTGATGATGATATTCATGATCAAGTTGTTGTTGATAATAAGGTTGTTAATAAAGATGTTGCAGATCTATTTGCTAATGATGTATATGAAGGTTTGCAAGAGTATGATGCAGGTTATATATGGTACAATAATTATAAGAATGAAGATATAGATGATGCTACTGAGGTTTATACACAAGAAATGGAGTTTTGGAGCCTAGATGATGATAAGATGATAGGAAGGCACATTTTTCTTATTGTGTTCATGATACCAAGGAAGACAAAACCATGGGTTAAGATGAAGATACAAGTGTTTGTGATTGTAGGTGATAGTGAAGATTCATTTATTTTTGTAGGTGCTTTATTTTATGCTAACTCAGGGAACTTGAGTTTTTTCTTCAAGGGGTGTATGGTGCAAGAGCACCAAGTTGTTTTCAAGCCTCCATGAGGCCATTTGTAAATAGTTGCTCTATTTTATCTATTGGGTCTTACAATAAAGTTTATCAAACCATTTTATAGGTGTTTGAGTCTTAGGAAGCCATATTTGAAGTCATTTGTCAAATAATGTTTAAAATTGTTCCATATTGTAAAAATTGTAAAAGTTGCTCAAAAAAGTTGTCAAGCAGCTTGTCAAAAGTGTCATTAAGGTCTTTTTTCAACAAACTAATTAAAAGGTGGTTGAAAATAGTTGGTTTTGGTTGGAACTTTATAAGTAAACCATCCAAAACTTGAATTGGCGGGTTGGAGACATTATTTTTGAAGTTTGATGAATGACAACCTCAAGTTTGGTGTGCATTTTCTGATTTTTACATTGTTTTTAGGCTGAAGTTGTGCTTTGTACGAAATGGTATGGACTAAAATAATGGAGTATCATATATGGATGGAAAGATCTTTGTTTCTAATTTCCAATTATTTTTGTTTCATTAAAGTTTATTGAGTTTTGTGGAAGATATGACTATTTTGGTGAGACTGTCTATTCTAACAATATTTTGCAGAATTCGTAGTCTAAAAACTGTGATGGTACAGATTGTAAAGTTTATATTTTGGATCTGAAACCAATTTTATTTTATTTCTATGTGAATATAATTTCACTTTCTTCAAGTCTCATCAAAATTCATTAAGTTTTGAATAAGTTATGACCATTTTTGTGAGGGCAGGTTTGAACACTACCTAGGGTTTGCAGTTTTAGAAAAAATGCAATAAATTTATTTTCCACTATTGGATCTTCATAAAAATTGGAAGGGAAGTCTATAATTATGTTATCTTCAATATCACCAAAGAGATTATATTTATGATTATTTTTGTGGAAGTTATAAATGGTAGTTTGGTGCATTGAATTGTGGGCTACCATGAGAATGCTTCCAATGTGATCTAGAATGCACTTAATCATTGTTTGAGATGAATAATTTTATGAAACTTTTCAAGTGAATGACATGTTGAGTTGCGAATCCCTTGCTCTACATCAAAAGTGTTAGAGTAATTGGACATTTACTTTAGTAATTAAACAATATTTGTTTAATTACGTAAAGTTCCCTTTTACCTCTTTTTCACTTAAGCTAACATCAGGTGCATAATAATTAATTACTTTATTAATTATTATTGTGCAAGCCTAGGGTTTTCCTTTTTAGGGTTTTCATCGATATGTAGTTGAAAACTATCTTTTGTATCATTATTCCTTTTATATTTTCGGGTGAATACATTGCTCCACATTCTTGAGCATTTCCTTTATTGCTTCTCTTTGCTTCTCCTTGTAACAAGTTATTTGCTTGCAAAGATCTTTGGGCTTCTGTGGTGTTGTATCTTCTCAACTCCAACATGGTATCAAAGCTTCAGATTTGCAGCTGCTTGTTCTTGTTTTGAGATTTTTGCATTGGAAGCAAATCTAGGGTTCTAAGGTTTCTTCTTGTGGATTCAACATACTCTAAATTTTAGGTTCACTTTGGGCTCAAATGGACAGTGCCATTGGATTCGTAGCGCCCAAAAACCCCTAAATCGATTGTCAAATCATTGATTTTGGCCATAGTCAACTAGGGTTGCAAAATTTTCATTAGGGTTTGGCCATACGACCCCCTCAGAAAAAAAAATCACAAAAATAAATTTAAAAAAATAATAAAAACCTAAGGTTTTTATTAATTTTTTGGCGCCGCCCGTCGGCCACCGCTCCGCCGTCAGCATCCATAGTGCCGCCCCGCTCCGCCATCGACACCACTGCCAAGCTCGACCATCTGCCTTTGCGCTCCACCCGGTTCCCGACCCCGCCATGCTCCGCTCACCTCGGCCAACCCCGGCTCCGCCGAGCCCGCTCCGCCCACATGCTCACCCTGCCGACACCCGCCTAGCTCGGCCTACTCCCGCTGACTCCGAACGACTCCGTCCGAGCTTGCCGGGCTCCACTCCGAGCTCGCCAACCTGAGTCGGGCCCTCTAGCCCCCGTGGGCTTAACAACCTTGCCGCCCGGTCACATGGGTGACCGCGGGTCTTCCGCCCCAGCCCCCTGGTCCGCCTTGGCGACCAGGGGCCATTTTTTTTAGCCCCTAGGTGCTAAAGGGGTCTAATAGGGCAATTTTTTTGCTCTCTCACGAAATCGGGCATAACTCGGGCGTTTTAGCTCCGTTTTTCGAACAGGAAGAAGCGTTGGAAAACTAGTTTCGGCACTGATCTGATGGTGCAGGTAATTTTATAAAAAAATTACTAATCTGGATATTTTTTACTAGTCAAAGTGATGTCTTCTTTCTTCACTTCCGAGGTCATAGAAGGTGCAAACAGACTCCGTTTTTCAAACTTGAATAGGCGTTGGAAAGCTCTCAAGATGCTCTATTAAGTGATGTGATCTATTTTATCAAAATTTTCACCAAGTACACGAGAATTTGTTTTGAAATATTTTTTTCTTATGCATTGCTTCCTTCTTCTCAGTTTGTACTAGGGTTTGGGTTTATCTTTTGTGGGGGGTGTTTTTCTCTTGCTTTATGTCATTTATATTAGAAAACCAAAACACCAAAACTCTCAAAAATACAAACCCTTCTGCATCTTCTGTCTATTCTGAAAGATCACATAATAATAAAAAACACAAGCAGGTATAGGTGCAGGCTTTCATGGTAGACTCTTCAGTTGAGCTACTCACATCACATAACTATCACACTTGGAAGTCTCACATGATGAGGCTACTCAGGTCACGAGGGTTATGGTCTTGTTTAGATGAGGTTTAGCCTTAGTTGCAGCGTCCTTTTGATATTATGCAACACAGGAACAAGATGGATGAGGCTATAGGTTTGTTATGCATGCATGTTTCAGACAGTCTTTTGTTTCACCTTGATGCTTTGCTCACTCCTTGAGCCATGTGGCTGAAGTTTGAGACACTTTTTGGGGCCATTAATGAGTTTCGCGCATTACAGATTAAGGCAGAGCTGACTTCATTGTTACCTGATTCATTTCCCACTATTGAGGATTTTTTGAACAAGTTCAAAACTATCCGCACTATTTTACAGGGTTGTGGAAAGAACAAGACAGACACAGAGTGCATTTACTTGATTCTTTCGAAGCTTCGTGGTCCATTTCAGATATTTGCTTCCTCCTTCTACTCCACCATGGATGGTTTGGGTGTCAGTTTTACCATGCCTAACCTTTGATTTGTTTTGTGAGCGTTTGTCTTGGGAACAGTCTCACCTTTCTTAGATGGATATGCTCTCAGGTTCAAAGAGCAAAGCATTGGTTGCTCAGTCACCGAAGGGGAAATAGAAGCAGAAACTGAGGCCCAAGAAAGATTTTGCAAGTAGTGAGCATTCCTCCAAACCGCCTCCTAAGTCTGATTCTAAACCACCATATAATCCAAAATATGGGAAATCTTCGAAGTCTGGTGAGTCTTCCTCCAAGACTAAGGATAAATCAGGAGACACTTGCAGTTTTTGTGGCAAGCAAGGTCATCCAGTTTCCAGGTGTTGGAAATGATTAGAGGCTTTAGAGGACGCCATGCAACAACAACATATCTCCTCACCTCAGTCTTCTTCTTCCTCCACCACAGGGAAAGGTCATGCTCTCACTGCTAGAGCATCGACCAATGGGTCCACTTGGATTTTAGACTCTGGTGCTTCTCACCATATGACTCACACTCAGCAGTTGGTCACTTCTCTTGCCTCTTGTGGTACTTCACAGATTGCAGTGGGTGACTCTTCACAGTTTTTCATCTTAGGTTCAGGTTTTGTCTCTTTGGATGGGGGCACTCTACAGGATGTTTTGGTTGTTCCTGACATCTCGATGAACCTCTTGTCCATTTATCAAATTTGCCACATTGGCTCTCCTAAGACAGTTGATTTCTCACCACACGATGTGGTTATTCAGGACCTCCATGATTTTGATTTGGTTGTGGCTACTGGTAGTGTTGATACTGCATCTCGTCTTTATAGATTTGATGGATTTGTGCCTTCTGAGGGTACAGGTTCATCTCTTATAGCACATGCAGATTCGGTGAGTCAGCTTTGGCATGAGCGTTTGGGCCATGTCAATTACATATATCTTCAGCAGATGAGTACATAGTCACTTGTTCTTGGTCTTCCACAGATTTCCTGCACTGACGGTGTTTGTCATGGTTTTGTACTTGGCAAGCATCACAGTGATCCCTTTCTGAAGGGAAGTACCACTTGTGCTTTGGCACTCTTGGAGTTGATTCATAGTGACCTCATGTCATTTCCCACTCCTTCTTTTTCAGGGGCCAAGTATGTACTCACATTCATTGATGACTTCTCCAGATGCACATGGTTGTACTTTCTTAAGTACAAGTCTGATGTCTTTGATTCCTTTCGTGTCTTCAAGACATTTGTAGAGAAGCAGTCTAGTCTTTCTATCCAGTGGATACGTAGAGATAATGGGGGGGAGTATGTGAATCAAGCTTTTAGAGATTTTTGCACTGAGCATGGTTTGCAGCATCAGTTTTTTGTTCCCTACACCCCTCAACAGAATGGTATCGTTGAGCGAAAGAACAAGACTTTACGAGAGATGGCTAATTGTATGATTCAGTCCAAGTCCATGGATTCGTCTTTTTGGGCTGAGGTAGACAATTGTGCCAACTATATTCAAAATCGGATGCCTCACAAGGCAATTCGACATATGACTCCTGAGGAGGCTTGGTCTCATGACAAGCCTGATATTTCATCATTTCGAGTATTTGGTGGTGAGGCATGGGCTTTTATTCCTAATGCTCAGAGGAGAGCTATGGAGTGGAAGAGTCGACCCTTCATTTTTGTCGGCTACTGTGAGGATGTTAAGGCATACAGGTTGTTTGATCCTGATTCTAGAGAGGTCTTGTTTCGACGAGATGTTCAGTTTGATGAGCACCTTCCTCCAGTTGATACCCTGTTTCCAATGTCCACTTCACTACCTACTCCACCCACTACAACTCTTCAGGATTATTTTGAGGATGATTCTGATGAGGATATTGATGATCCCCCATCTCCACCTCCACTTGTTCCACCTCAGAGGCCCAAATGGGCTCGCTTTACTATTGAGGCAGCAAGATCTATGGCCGGTGATCCTTCAGACACTCGTCGCACCCTTTCTCATACTATGGGTTCTAGTCTTTTGACTCATGCTCTTTCAGAGGATCCTCAGAGATTTTTAGAGGCAATAGGTCACCCTGAGTGGGATAGTGCTATGGAGGAGGAGTATTCTTCTTTGATGAGGAATAGTACATGGGATCTCTGTCCTCTTCCTAAGGGCAGAAAGATGGTTCGGTGCCGATGGTTGTATCGCAC
Source organism: Sequoiadendron giganteum (assembly GCA_007115665.2). Classification (NCBI taxonomy): domain Eukaryota; kingdom Viridiplantae; phylum Streptophyta; class Pinopsida; order Cupressales; family Cupressaceae; genus Sequoiadendron; species Sequoiadendron giganteum. The sequence goes on from CM021102.1 coordinate 644,333,767, forward strand.
CAAGTATGCTACTGATGGTTCTATTGATAAGTACAAAGCATGTCTTGTTGCAAAGGGTTTCTCACAGGTTGAGGGTATTGATTACTCTGAGACATTTTCCTCTGTCGCCAAGATGAATTCTATTCGCTTTGTACTATCACTTGCAACTTCTAGAGGATGGCTCATTTTTCAGATGGATGTGAAGTGTGCCTTTTTGCATGGTGACCTACAGGAGGAGATCTATATGGAGCAACCTTAGGGATTTGTTCATGATACTTCTTTGGTTTGCAGACTTCAACGTTCATTATATGGTCTCAAATAGGCCCCTCGGGCTTGGTATGAGAAGATGGACTCTTTTTTGCTCTCCACTGATTTCACTCGTTGTCATTCTGATCACACGGTCTATATTCAACATCTTGAGGGTGAGATCTTGATTCTTGTGCTATATGTTGATGATCTTCTCATCACAGGAAGCTCATCCTCTATGATTCAAAATTCTTAGCTAGCCTTGATGGAGTAGTTTGAGATGACAAATCTTGGCCTTCTGCACTATTTTCTTGGTCTTCAGGTGATTCAGTCTTCAGAGGGGATCTCCATTTACCACCAGAAGTATTCTCTTGATATGCTTCAGCGCTTTGGCATGCTTGATTGCAAGCCTGCCCCCACACCTTTTCAGTCAGGGGTTGTTTTGACTACTACTTGCCCCACTCCTTCAGTAGATTCTACACTTTACAAGCAGTTGGTTGGCAGTTTGTTGTACCTGACTCACACTCATCCTGATCTTTCCTTTGCAGTTGGTCTTGTCTCTCGATTCTCACATGATCCTCATGAGAGTCATTGGCAAGCTGCCAAGCATATTTTGAGGTACATTCAGGGCACCACTTCATATGACATTCACTACACATCAAGGGATCCTCACATTGTTGGCTACATTGAATCAGATTGGGCCGGTGATGTCAATGATCGGAAGTCTACTTTTGGCTTTGTTTTTTGTCTTGGCTCTAGTCCTATCACATGGTCGTGCAAGAAGCAAACTGCTCATGCATTATCATCTACAGAGGCTGAGTACCGAGTTGCTGTGCTCGCTAGTCAGGAGATTTTATGGCTTCGTCAGTTGATGACTGAGTTTGGTTTTCCTCCTGATAGTCCCACTATTCTTTGGTGTGACAATCAAAGTGCTATACACATTTCGCGCAACCCGGTGGAGCATCAGCGGACGAAGCACATTGAGCTTCATATGCATTTCATCAAATAGTTGATTCAGGATGGTTCTCTCATCTTGGAGTATATTCCCACTGCCGAGTAGGTTGCAGACATCTTCACGAAACCTTTTGCATCTCCACGCTATCTTCAGTTGCGCTCTATGCTTGTGGTGAAGGAAGTTGTCCTTGGGGGGTCTTTATGAGGCCTTCCTTCCTTCATGTTTCTTTCAGCATGTTGTTCTATCTCTTTTTGGAGAGGAGTTTTTCCCATTGGGTTTTATCCTTTTCTCCTTTACATAGAGATTTATTTATACTTGGTTACCTGATCTGGCCTTGTTGTCGGGACCCATTGCTTTTGCTTTCAATAGCTTCTTCTAGGTTTTAGCTTCTCCCTATGTCTATCTTAGGGGGGGGTGTTAGAGTAATTGGACATTTACTTTATTAATTAAATAATATTAATTTAATTACGTAAAGTTCCCTTTTACCTCTTTTTCACTTAAGCTAACATTAGGTGCATAATTATTAATTACTTTATTAATTATTATTGTGCAAGCCTAGGGTTTTCCTTTTTAGGGTTTTCATCTATATGTAGTTGAAAACTATATTTTGTATCATTATTCATTTTACATTTTCAGGTGAATACATTGCTCCACATTCTTGAGTATTTCCTTTGTTGCTTCTCTTTGCTTCTCCTTGTAACAGGTTATTTGCTTGCAGAGATCTTTGGGCTTCTGTGGTGTTGTATCTTCTCAACTCCAACAAAAAGTACACCGCCCCATGAAGTTCATCCAACAACTCATCTATCTGGGGTATTAGGTATCTGTTTTTGATGGTCTTCTTGTTGAGAGCTTGGTAGTCAATGCACATCCTCATGGTCCCATCGTTCTTCTTCACAAAAATGATTGAAGAAACAAAGAGGTTGGAGCTCGGTCTAATGTGACCCATCTCAAGAAATTCCTTGATTTCTTTCTCAATCTCATCATTGAATTTCTTAGGATAACGATAGGGGGTAGTAATCACTAGCTTGGCCCCTTCCTCCAACTCAATGGTGTGCTCAAATCCACGATCCGGTGACCTCCTTGGAGGTATCTCTCCAAAAATCCTGTCATGCTTACCCAATAGCTCTTGTATGTTAATATGATATGGCTACCCTGAATCTGTAGACTCCTTGGTGGTGATCAAACACTCTCCTTCCCAAGCTATGTCATCATGTCGAAAGATACTCTCCATACGCTTGGAAAATACTACCTTGGGTGCTCCTGTCGACATGCCTGTAAGCACCACATGTTGTCCATCTACTACCTTGAACTTGAGTTCCATGGTTTGGAAATTTTGTGTATACTTTTCTAATGAATGTAACCACTAGACTCCAAGTATATCATGAGTGTCACCCAAATCCACCACATAGAAGTCATCTGTGACCATTTAATTTCCCATAGTGATAGGCAACTGAGGGAATCTCTTGATACATGTCATCTTATAACCATTTGCCACCATCACACTAAATCCCTCAAAATCCTCTATTGGTAGCTTCTACTTTGCCACTAGGGTTGCATCGATGAAGTTGTGGGTGGCCCCACTATCAATCAACACTGCGATGCATTGGCCCTGTAAAACTCCCCTAACTCTGAAGGAGTTAAATATCGGAGTGCCTAATAAGGTGGCAATGGTACTACTCTTACTTTCCCCCTAAGGTTGCTCCTCATCTGAACTGTTGTTATCATTATCCTAAGAATGCTCATCATCACTACTCTCATACTCAAACATAACCTCAATAAGATGAGCCTTGCCTTTGCCTAGGCAACGGTGTCTTGGTTCCCAACATTCCTTGCAATGGCAACAAATTCCCTTAATTCTTCATTCCTTGCGATACTCCTCATCTAGATCACTTTTCTTGTTTCCCTTCCTCTAAAATGACTTTTTTCCCTTGTTCTTCTGAGGAAAGAAAGATTTAGAAGGGGTTTTGTTACCCGGTGTGGAATTCTCCATGTCTCTAGCTCTATTAATCGCATCCTATAGGGAATCGGGTTTGAAAGCCTTGATCCAACCACGAAGTGGTTCATATAGACCATCGATGAAGAGCATAACCAACTGCTGCTTTGAAATATCTATCCAATGACTGCCAACTATTGAAATTCTAAAATATATGCATCTATTGAGCCATTCTGTTTAAGTTGTGCTAACTTCCTGAAATGAAGTTTAGGATCCTACTAATCAAATCTATCTATCAGTTTTGTGTGAAATCCAAATAGGATGTGATATTGGCAAGTCCCAATGTGACAATCCCATGGTACCACCATTCATGCGCTTCACCATCCAAATGTAGAGTAGTATACTTAATGACTTCATTCTCCAACATAGGGTTAAGTTAAAGATAGGTATCCAGCTTATGTACCCAAGATTTGGTTGTGCATTTTCTAGACCCATCAAAGGAAGGGATTGAAATTTTCCCAACCTTTCACTATAAATCTTGATTTTGATGTCCTCTATTGTTGTTTCTAGGTATTTTTCTGAGTTTTACATTACAAAAGTCTACCAATGACATGGTAGCCTAAAATTAATCTCCCAAAGAATTGTACTCTCTCAAATAATCTGAGAATCCTTCTTCTTGTGCTTGTTGCCCCTGCTTTTTAGCAGCTTTTTCTCCCAAGAATTGAGGCATCAAAGGACTCAGTGTCACTCTGCTAACTACCCTAGCATTGCTCTGAGTTGTATTATTGTTATCATGACCACCATTGACCATTCTACCCATTGTTCCTATTGTGGTTTCCATTATTCACAAGTTGTGTGAGAATCTGTGTCAACTCTTGCCATCCTTTAGCCTTCTCTTCCATCATTTGTTGTTGATCTCTAGCAAGGTCACTAAGCATATGTTGAGTGTTGCTCTCTTCCATGATCTCAAATGGACTCAAACCTTTTTTCAACCTTCTGTAGAGATTTTCAAATGGGTTGTGATCTGGAATCTCTTGATTCTCTTCGTTCATAACCCTCACATGCTGAAAGGAAGGCTAGCTTTGATACCACTATAGATTTCCTTGCCAAATTTGATAAGAAACCTTTGATTTTCTGCCTTGTATTTTGACAAACTCTTCTCTTGCAACCTTTTGTCTTGCTGGTTTTGATTTTCAATCTGTTTCTTTTTTCTTTTGAGTGATGCAAATGAATTTTAAATGCTTATCAATTGATACTAAACAACTACCAAGTGAATTGAAATGAAGTGCAATATGTTTTTTGTATTTTCCAATGCATATAAGTGATTGAAAATGACAGCTACAACTAATAGACATTTAGTCAAACACTTTGTATGCAAGCTACATAAGTTGATAAGAAAGTATAGCAATTTGAAATTTTGTCAAACAATTTGCAATCAACCATCAACCTTCTATTATGATATTTTCCATGAGATTACAATGCTGGAAATGAACTGAAATCCTATGGAAAATGTGACTTCTTATATCAAATTGACCGAGTTTACATAAACAATTGGTTTTCATAGGACATCAACCAAACCTAGTGCAAAATGAATGAGATTGCAATGCTTATACAATGTAAATGATAGCGATTACAATGAAGATTCTCAACGACTAGAATCAATGCAAAATACAAACATATATAAATAGGAACTTGATAATATATGGCAGCATCCACAAATTTAATTGATTCTCCTCAAAGACTAAATATTCGCCTCCTAGATGGTTGCATCTTGCTTCCTAGACATCCCATGATCTCTCCAAGAGTTGGTCTGAATTTTAATGGACTTCTATCTCAAATTCACACCTTACACAAGTGCGTCCTAGCCACAAGCAAAGTCTGATTTTTGTCTTCCACCAAAACTGAAATCGCCCTTCACAAAATTATCTCTTGTAATGCCAAAATCGTCCTCTCAAGGGACTGCAAAAGCTTCCATCAAAATCTGATTAATCTCTTCAAATCGAACCACTAAATTTGGTCCTTGGCCACAAAATTTGCACAATGAAGAAGACTAAAATATTTTCCCCTCTCAACTCTAGCTAGGATTGATATCTCACAATCGAAACCAGTACCTTAGAGTATTTAAACCCTTAGGCAATCAAGCATTCAAGCTTCACCAATGTTGGTATGTGAAATTGTCAACTCAAGATATGCCAAATGTCCTCCAAAAGCTCCTTATAAAGAAATTACAATCACCTCCAAGAAGCTTCTAGAAAAATATAATATTTTATTCTCCAAGTGACTTTATAATATCATTTTATTTCAGACGCTTTATTAAATTAATTAAATTTAAAGCTATCTTTATGATTTATTTTATTGAGATAACTTTACAAATAATTAATTTAATATTATTCCCTTATTTCTCCTTTTATCCTTCGAGAATAAATAAAGGCTAAAGTAATATCCAGGTGGCTATTGAGAAGGGGACATTACACATTTTTATCATTGACCCGGGCCAAGATTCCATAAACAATGAATTCTTGAATGTGATCTGCTACATCTTGAGAACTTTCTCCAACAAAATTCAAGAAGTGTTTCTTGGAAATTGAGGGTAATGCTATATATTGATTTAATGATAGGGGTCGCCCTAAATAATTTTCCCATGGTTGAAGTGAAAATAATACCATGATACAAACCTAGAAAACATGATAGCATGTATCTCATTCTATTAGGAGTTATTTCATCAAACTTATCCTCTTCTAAGTAGGGTTTTCTATATAGAGTCATCAACCTCCATCTCAAGGGAGGAACCTTAGATTTATGAGAAAATAAATGCACCAACACTTTGGTTCTTTCCTCAACAATCACCATACATTTGTTTGTAAAAAAAAATCACTATGATATTTCATTGCAAAAAACAAGTAGACTCACCCAATGGGCATAAAATAATGTTTCAATAGTTGAAGAGATAGCTATTGTATTAGTGACATTCCTTTCTGTTTGAGAGATGAAGCTCCCTCATATGATAAGATTTTATAATTATTTAGTACTTTCGACTAGAAAGTACAAAAAGGAGGAAACAAAATCAAAATAAAGTGGAAAGAAAAGGGGGGAAAGGAGTTCAAAAATTAATAAACACAATCCATATTTCCCAAGAAAATTATAGAAAATAAAGAAAAAAATTAGATAAAAAAGCACAAAGTCTTCCTATCCAAATCAAACAAAAAAAATGTAAATGGAAACAATAAGAGAGATCAATGGCTTCAAGTTTCTACAATCCATATAGATTATTGCTGAGCCGATTTTTGGATTTGACTGTGTGAAATATTTTTGCATCTGAGATAACTTGTTGGACATAAGAACAAATAGTATTTAGAAAGAAAATACGGCATAAGAATAATAATCCTTCATGAATATAAAATAAATAGGAGCACAAAGTCTTGAACGATTCCCCTTAAAAAACTCTCAAGTTGAGAGGTTGAAAGATCCATATACAATGAGTGGCTTTTACAATATATGAAGAAAGAGAGCGAGTTGACTCTAGATTATTATTCCAACTAATTTACTTCCAATTGTGTGTATTTTATTTTACTTTGGTATGATTTCTCATTTAGAATTGCATTCATCCCAAAATGGGAGAAATTTAAGAGTGAAAATTGCATACCTTGCACTTTAACTCTTCATTTATACAACTTTGTGTGGGTATCCTAAGTACAATTTCTTAGCATGTGATTTTAACTAATAGGCACTCCGATTGACTCCAAACTTAGACTAACTCTTAGAAATAGCATATTATCCCTACTCAAGATAAATCTAGCTCCCAAATTACCATTTTAATTGGCAAATTCAAAATTGCAATATGGTACTAACCTCTAAGGCCAAAACCACACATGCAAGAATGGTGTGCTTGCTCAAAATTTAAATTTTACCCAAAACCAAGCTAACACAATTCCAACAAGTCATTACTTGTTGACTCTCATGTTAAATCTTTCAAATTGTTTGCCTAGTATGAGTATAAAAGAAAATCACCCTTAGGTCATGTCATAAGAATTGATCATAAACCACTAGGAAAATCCTTCTACATCTATATATCATAAGGATCAATAAGCAATCATTGATCAATCCCTTGCATTAATCACATCAACTAGATTAGTCATTGTATTAACAAATAGAAACTCTAGTTCTTGCTCTAAATCACTAAAGCATCCATTGCATCAAGTATCACATCTCAAATGCTTAGCATCATCACAACCACATCATTGTCAGTTGCATATATTGCTTGTTGTCTCCCAACTTTATCAAAACTATAAAATCAATCAATTGATCTTGATTAAGGAAAAAGGAGGGGAGCAAGTCAACCCCTACAACTATTAGAGTAAGTTCTAAGGACATTATTCAACACCACCAAGTCTTTCATTGCAAGTTACAAGCACAAGTAAAACATGTTTGCAAGTACCAAATATTTGAAGACAATGTAGTCAAATCCATAGAAAAATATCAAAACTACACCATTTGGGCCAGAACTATAAATCTAGGGATCAAGATCATAAGTGTGGGGCTGACTCAAGTTCTTGTACCATTTCAAATTTTGAAGACTACAATCATCTCAATTTGTTTGTTTTAGATCCAAATTTAGAAATTAGGTTCTATCATAATCTTTTTCATTTATATTTTCAAGATTCACATTTAATACTATTTGATTCCTATTTCAAATCCAATGACAAATAATTTCCACTCAACTCTTTTATCTAAGATGATTTGATTATTGCTATTTTATAACAATTATTTGTTGTGTCAATAGATGTTCTCCTCTAGGAAGTAGTGAGCTCTCGTACAACTAAAATGGGAAATTGATGGGGTGTATTATTTGTCAGCGTTGAAAGCATCCTAGATGGACACATTGGGATGTGTCAAAAATCATTGATCAACCATGTAGGAACTCTTTGCCATTCACATCAGAATAAAAAAATAGTGACTTCACTTTGCAACATACAATACATTTATGTGATGAAACAAGCAACTTCCTTATAAATCCATTGTGAATTCAAACTTAACTACAAGAGATGAAAGAATCCTAGATTAGATGAATTTTCCCACGCTTATGCTTGGAAAAATTGATGTCCAAACATTTAAATGTTGGCCTCTAGTTCTTTGGTATAAAATTTGTACTTTATACCTTTAATTTTTTGCTTCGGGATAATATATTATGTCAACAAAGATTTTTTATTTTCATGTACAAAGATGTAAGTTTGGAATACATGGTATTTTTACAAGGAATATCAAGAGTTTACTTATTGAGCCAAGTTTTTCAACCTCCTCAAAGCTAAAACAACAAGCACAACATGAATGAAGAAATCCTTAACGGATGCTTGAACCCTCGAAAAACAAGGTTCTAATTGATTTTAGTAATGATCACATTAGTGAAGATGGTGCTCATTGTTGCTAGGAAAAATATTGTGTATTTGTAAATCTATCTTTGGTTTGAGTACCCCTTGTATCAACAAAAAATATTTTTGATGTTTGTTAGTTCTATTCTTTATATAGAAATTTTTTGTTTGGGAGGCGAGGCATTTTAATATGTGAACATTGGGTTGTTTGTGCTTTCCAATGATCAACTGGCATGTGTATTTTATGGTTTACAAGGATTAGTATTGTTGCTATTTTAGAAGATATTTCCTTCTTTAATTCATTTTTTGGTTAAGTTTTTTTTTTTCTTTCAAATCCTTTGACTCTTTAGCAATTGTTCAATAAATGAAGTCTTTTAGGATACTAAAATTTCATTTGGTTCATGATATGTTGCATATGCATATATTTTCTATAATTAACTTTCTTGTGTCATTTAGAGAAGCATGGTAGAAATCGAAGTAGAATATCGTTCCTACTAGAAAGGTTAATTTTCAAAGTTATTGCCATTAAGAAATGAATACTAATAGGAAAAACAAACATTTTTATTCAAGAGATGGCATTGCCAAGTACAATCACTTAAGTTGTAAAATCACATGCATTCCAAATGAGGGGAAGGTGGAAGATTATAATTCAAAACAAAAAAGTATCATGAAAAAAGATCCAAGACACTTTTAATTATGTCATTAGAATTATTTCATAAAAAATTTATTGGCTTTCTTAGTTTAATAGTTTCTAAGTTTGTTTTTGTGAGGCGTACATTCTTATTTGATAAACTAAATCTCAAACACTTCAACTTTGATACTAGTTTATAAAACTATTTACCTTGGAAATGGAATGATTTGCCAAAAATGTATATGTTGGGGAGGGGATGTCCTCTACCCCTCACAATGCTTTAATGGATGTACCTTCCATTAAAAAACAATAAAAAAATAAAATTTTAATACCATAGGACCTCAAGGTTTTGAAGAGCCACACAAGCCATATACAACAGATTCGTAATAGATATAGAAACTAATTAATCAAATTTTGAAGAAAAGAAAAACAAACGTTGAAGAAATTGTGGATTTGAACAATATAAATATAAAAAGATTAATCACATAATAAAAACAAGATGAAGGAAACAGCCTCAATTTTGTTTATGATTCAATTTCTATATATTTTTTAATTTCTTATTAAAAGGAGTTATGTAATTTGTATGTACATTTTACAGTCATGTTCAACACCTACACATTACTGTGGAAATGACTTCCATTGTGCCAATCCACGTCCCTATGTTTCATAGTGGCTTTGTTAAAACTTGAAAGCTAACTTATACAGAAAATATAATGGTAATGAGGTATTGAGTTTTACAAAAGAAAATATGTAATGGCAATGAGGTATTGAGTTTCTTGTCCGAAAAACATGTTATTTTGAAAGTGTAATAGAAAATATCTGTATCCAAGCAATGAAAGATCGACAATCAGGACATGCCAAAAATCATTGCTCAACCATGGAATACATCATTGCCATTCACATCAAAATTAGAAATGGTGATGCATATAATAGTTTGTGTTTGTGTAAGCTGATGAATGACATGAAATCCGATCAAGTTTGCTTGCTGGCATATACTGGCAATCAATTTTGTCTTTCATGAATTCAAGAACGTTTAAATCTTTAATTTCCAAGATTTAAGTTTTATGATTATCAACACCATCAAATGTACTAAGGTGTTTAAAAGTAAATAAAAAGAAAAAATTATGGGTTGAGTTGGTCGTGCTGGGGTAACTTTGCATATGACTACTAGTAGGGTCATTGAGTTGTTGGGTCCTTGTTTCTGTACATGAAGAATGGATAAGTATAGCAGCAAGCTAGCTATAGATGACTTAGCACGTGGTAAATGGATGTGTTTAAAAGGTGTTTGAGCACATCATTATAGTGTAAAGAGACTCCACGGTATAGGAAATGAAATGACACCTTGCACAATTAGGTTATTTAAGCCCTTTTATTAAAAGGTGTGGACCCTTACACATCTAACAAGGCACTAACTACTACATCTGACCTAATCAATCAAACTCCCCTTTCCATATCCTTTGATGTATGTCTATTACATGGAGTTCTTATTTTGGTTTGGGTGTTCATTAGAGTGAGTTGCATTTTCAAACATATAAGGTATACATTCATTCAAGAGAGTGAATATATTTGAAAGAGTTTGGAGGGCATAAACTTCATTCTATTTGATAAGAAATTTGATATGTTTTAGACGATGTATTTTTATTGAATTCATATTTTGATATATTTTAGAAATATAAAATCAACAATGAAGTGATTGTATTGGACATTTATTTGTTGCATTTGGTAATTCCAAATGATCTTATCAAAGATTTTCAATTGTTTTATCTCATTATAATCTAATAAACTAATTCTAAATGGTTAATAGACATCTCTTCATTCATCACATCATTGTAAATAAGGGAATACCACTATTGGGTGTTCATCACTTGCCCTCTACATATTCATGTACATAATCAAATGTTACTATTAAATCTTAGGTAATCAATAAACCTATGAGCCATTTGCTAATCATGAGAAGCAACTTTCTAAATCAACCTATAACCTTGTTCTTTCATGTATGATTATTTGAATGAACTCCCTAAATGTAGATGAGCCTAAAGAGTGGCAACTCCAATCTCACCTCTACTTCAACATTTCAATTCATTAAATGAGTTTCATTGGGCCAAGATTGTTGACTCACATTGGCAAGTGCTTGCAAGAAGCCTTAAGCCTTTCCTATGGACAATCAAGCTCCTCTTGATGGTCACTTCATCATAACTTGGACTACATAAGGTTCTTGTCAATATAAAAATTCAAAGCCAAAAAATTTCAACTAGACACTACTTGTGTCATGCTCTAATCCTTTCACCAACAATGGTGAGAAAGTGGAATTCCAATACTCCATAATTTGTTTCCAACAAATAAATGGTTATTGTGCACAATAAACATACACTAAAGTCCTTGGGGATGCTAATTGTGAAGTGTGACACAAAACAAATGAAGGGAAGATTATCTTCAAGTCTCAAGGGTGAGCAACTACCCCACAAAGTGATCTTGTGCATTGGCAACCAAGTTATTTTCACTTCAAATTTATGGGTTGTTGCAATTCTTCTCAATGAAACACTACAAAAATGTGTTGCTATTGTCTACAAAAGGGATAGAAAACCACCAAACATTCCAAGCTTTGTTGTCACTAAGTTCAAATGTTATTTGGACCCACCTTGGGATCTACATGACTCAACTTTATGTCAATCATTTTGGTTAATCATGATAGTTGTCACCAACTCCTACCAAAATGGCACATGCTTTGACAATCCATATATCCCAATCTTACGCTTGAAAGAGCATCAATTGACATAAGAGACATTGATCGTTAGGGCCTCACATTCACTGCAACCTTGTTGATGCAACATTTAGCAAATCTACATACCTCCTCGAGCTTTAACTAACAACAATAAGGCCACATGCAAGATACCATGTATGTCTCTCTCAAGAGAAAAAATGATGATCGTCTACAACTATTATTGAAATAAAATTACTAGACAATTCAATCAACAATATACTCTAACCTTTATGATATACACATTATACCATGACTTCCATTTTCACACAAAATGATTACATTTCTTTATAATTTTCCACTCAATTAAAATCACACATCCATTACACATTAATAACAAATTTATTTAGCCAAATATTTGTGTAAAGATTTTAAATTTCCTTGTAATAACCTAACTATAAGGGATATAAACTATAGTCTATTTATTAGTAATAAACTTTATAACTTATCCCAAATTGAAGTACGAAAGAATATTTTGAAATAGGAGCAAAACGGGGAGACATTGAACGACAATAAAGATGCGTTTAGGTAGCACCTACAAAAGACCAAATCTATACCTACTCAATAAAAAATTGCAACAGAAGAAAAAGAGGCTTGGTTAATGTTTGATTCATGTATATGGCCTTGCGTCTTCTATTTTGAAGCCACCCTTGGCTGGAAAGGCTAAACTAAAGGTAGATTCGAAGAAATTTGTACATTACGACAAAATGTCTTCATATTTTATTTAGAGTTGTTCCTTTTTTTTTTATACTTCATGTTGAAGCTCTTCCTATAAAGAAGGATTCCTGTGCTTTCTATCATAGATAGAATTCCTTGAATTTCTCATTGTGTCTTAGATTCGACGTAATTATCCAAATATGCTTGTATTGCTCGTGAGAATTAATAATGTATCAACCATTTTTAATCATGTACACTTTGTTATTCAGTAAAATGTAATCATGAAACTTTGATTTAAAACTAAGTAATTTTCTATTTAGGATGTTGAATAGCCCTAAGAGCAATCAAGAGCACTCGCCTACACTTTTCTAGGTCCACATCAGCAATGATAGAAAATTATTACATTAACAAGAAAAAATCGAAGTAGTATTGGAGTGGTCATTATCAAAGGACTACTTTGAGTATTATAGAAGCAAGGGTGCAAACGTAATATAAAGTAATATTACAGTGCTTCCATCAAATTATAATAGAATTTATACATTAGGAAGTCCTTCAACGTGGGTCTCAAAGTCAAAAGTTGCTTTAAAAGATGCTTTTGTAGTGGCCTACTACTTTGTAAATAGTCCAAATTAAACCAACTAAAATTGATTGATTTTGTTTTTTATATGCCTGTAAGTGAGAGCACATGGGTAGCATTCATAAGATTTGCAGCAGCTAGTCAATATGATTTGAGTGCAACCAGAAATGGATGAAGGTAATTAGTACATCTTGATCTCACTACCACCTTAGCAAAGAGTAAGACAGTATAACATGCAATCGAGAAATTATACGCATATCAAGTTAAAATTATCTCTTTGAATTCATACAATTCCCTTGACATTAACAATGTTAAAATATGCTCAGCATGTCAAATCTATAGCCTATAGCAATCATTTAAGTCGAATGAAGAATGAAAAAGAAACAAGGAATATACAGTATAGTCTTCTATCTTGAGTATAAGTGAAGCTATGCTCAATGGCTTTAAACATATTCCAGAAACTTTTGATTTATATTTCTGTTGGAATATATTCTGATAGAACTAATTAATAAATTACACCCCTACCCAGAAGAATTCCCTGCAGTTAACTGCCCATTCATTCTTCTTGTTTGTCTACACACATCGTAGGCTGAAATGAGTTTCTGCCATTCCTGTCTTATAGTGTTATTGATATATGTACTACAATGTAGCTTCTGTTCTGATCTTGTTGTAGGGGTAGGTAAGTTAGTAAAATGGACAGAGAGAACCCATTCCAGTCAATGGGAATTAGAAACAGATTTACCAGTGTCCAAGCATATCATAGTGGATAATGTAGGAAGTGGGGACTTCAAGACAGTGCAGTCTGCAGTGGATGCCGTCCCCATTAATAATCTGAAATGGGTTTACATTCAAATCAATGCAGGACTCTATCGGTATATGCATTTGACTTCAACTTCAATCTCAATATAAGTAGCATGTTGTATTTTAAAACTGAAAGTTGTATACTAAATGTTTATTGGCAGAGAAAAGGTGGTGATACCGTACAATAAACCATATATCATATTTCAGGGAGCTGGAAAAGAAAATACTGTAATAGTGTGGGGTGAAGCTGCTGATGCAGACGGTAGTACTGCTGACAGTGCAACTTTCTCATCCTTTGCACCTAATTTTATAGCCGAGGGTATAGGTTTCAAGGTATTTAGTTATTCAGGATCTCGTGAATAATACATAATGTATCAAAAGATTCAACAAGAACAAACAATATTTGAAGCTTTTCCATTGTTTTAGAGGATTGATCAGTTTGTGTCTATAATGGTGGTGAAAGTACAGAATTCGGCTCCTCCAGCACCCCCAGGTGTCAATGGTAAACAAGCAGTGGCTGCTTTGGTAGCAGGTGACATGGCAGCATTTTATGAGTGTGCGTTTTATGGTGCACAAGATACGCTCTTTGACTATCAGGGGAGGCATTACTTCAAGAACTGTTATATTGAAGGATCAATTGATTTTATCTTTGGCCATGGCCAATCTACATATAAGGTCAGGGGGCATATTTACAAAAGTAATAAAAGCCATTTAGATATGTTGGTTTTGATGCTTTATCTTGATTTAATATGGACTATCACCTCATTGTTAATTTCAAAAGTGAAAGTAATGTGGTTGTTGTCTATGTGATACCTTCTTAATTGCATGTTTACAAGAATAAAAGAAATGCTGTGGCGCACATTTTGTTGAGGATTTTGTTTGTGTTACATAGGTCCATGCTAGCAGCATCAGAGCTCTTGATCTGTTCTATAAGCATTAATGAACTGCCTATCAGACTATCTCTACCCACTCACAAGCTGTGACCTCTCGACACAATCCAGTGACCCCACCATCTCCCTGCTTACCTACATTTCTAGACTAATGCCCTGGCTGAGGCTGCTTCAGAAACTAAAAAAAAAAGTAAATAAAAGAAAATCTAAGCACACAAAGTGCAAGAATGTTAATATTGGCTGTTAATTGGCAACTCAAATTCAAAACTACTCATTCAAAGTTATTTGTGGTGTTTATCAATTTTAAAAGTGAAAGAACATTTCTCAATCCTAACTTTACTATCATGTCAGCTCTAATTTACAAGACCACTCAAAGTCATCAAGCATCATCTTTTTATGACACGGACCTTTGGTTGGTTCTTGGGCAGGAATGTGAGCTCTATGCCATTGCACAGGATGGAAATATACCTGGAGCCATAAGTGCACAAAATCGAGCTAGTAACCAAGAAAGTAGTGGTTTCATTTTCATTGCCTGTAAAATCAATGGTACTGGCCAAGTTTTTTTGGGAAGGGCATGGGGTCCTTATTCTCGAGTGATATATGCATATACTTACATGGCAAACATAATTATTCCCCAAGGATGGGATGATTGGGGTTTGGTTGAAAGGCACAGGTTTGGTTTCACTTCCTAATTCACAAATTTAAGATGCTTATGCTCGTTTTAATGTTGTATAGGACTTTGAATGACACTTTTTTTTTTCTAATTTTCCTTTTTTTAAATTTGGTAATAATGACAGGAGCGTTGAGTATGGTCAATACAAGTGCTATGGGCCAGGTGCCAACACTACAGATAGAGTGAAATGGTCTCGAGAACTTACAGATCAAGAAGTCCAACCATTTTTAGATTTAAGATTCATCGATGGGCTTGAATGGCTTCATGAATTTTGAATGTCTATGCAGTCCAACAGCAAATTTATTAAGTAGCAAGTAACATGATGTTGGGTTCCTTCAATAATTATCTCCTTACTCTTGCTGCAGCTCTTGGTGACTCTTGTGCTCTCTGTGTGCTTAGATCATATATCAACATAACCAGCACAACATTTTCTAATTTATAATGCATGGTGACAGTTATACACACGAGTCTTTGTGATCATTGAAAGGAGTACAAAGTAATCTTTATTGCCATGCAGAAGAGAACTGGTTGATGAAGCAAGTCTGTAAATAATTTAGCACTCTTAATTCTTTGAGGAGCTTATTTAATTTCAATCCGTAAAACTTATTCTTGTCACTTGCTTAATTTTGGAAAATCAGCAACTTACATGCATAAAGAATCAGAGTACTGAAATTACAATGCAATAAAGTGATTTGTATCTTGGATGGTTTATTTTTAGAGAAATGCATGGGTTTAATACAAAATTCCATGTCATAGACAGTCAGTATGAGTTATGGATATGCAGATTAGTCTCTTGCAACCGTAAAAAAACCCACTAGACCCTTTTCTAATACTAATTTACTGAGTTTGAGGATACATGTACCATATGAATCCATTAAATATTTGAAAATAATCTTAGCATCCTGAATATAAGTGTCTAAAGATAATATTTTAGGAATTAAATTAATATTATCAAGTTTTGGAAATTCAAAGCATCTACATTGTTCAATGAATCCAACTTAAAGTCACTTCTAAAGACAACTTGCATATGATCAATAAGACTTTAAGAATTCTTGATGTTTATAAACTATTCTTGTTCTTAGATGCTTCTGATTAATACAACATTGAAATAATGTGGTACTCACATAGAGAGCCCTCTTGGGTCCCATTATTTCTTGACAATCTAGTTATTTTTTATAGGTGCAATTATTTTGATAAGTTTCTCTTTCTGGGGTTCACAAGTCAAACTCTGCTTTCCTTGAAATTCACATTTATTAATTTTCTTTCATTCATTGAACCAAAATATCATTTAAGTTTTCAAAAAATAGCTTACAAAATTACTATACAATCCCCTACATATGGGTTTTCATTAATTTTCAGACTTGCCAGAAGTGAAATTGTAGGCAATCTACAAATATTTTAGTGGGATAATATAAAACAAACAGAACAATCATCTATAAATTGTGTGGTTTTATATAAAAATATACTTTTTAAAAACTAAACCAAAAACAGGGTTATTAATGTACAAGACTCCAAACAATTAATATCAAAGCCTTAAGATCCAACAAAACCTAGTAAAGTAGATTAACAAGAAAAATAGGTTTGAAACACATGCCTTCATCCAAGATTTGTAAAATCAATAATGGGAAGGGCTACATCATTTTTCCTTTGCAAATGCATGTCTGCAGAAGCAACAATAAGTTTGTCTATTTTTTTAATAAAATCTATAGATTGTATTAATATAGAAGGTAAAAGGAGAGGATTGTATTTATTTAAAATGTAAAAGAAGGATACAGAAATGCTAGTATACAAAAGATATTACAGCATTAGATCTCAGAGAGAAGGTGGATCTAGTTGTCTTTTCTTCTTTTGTTTTCCCAAAGATCCCAGTATTGTTACAAAAATAGACATGCAGAGAAGTAGTTCCCATAATCATCATGCTATCAGCAATTCTACGATAATTAGTCCTGTAATAAAGAAAAATAAAATAAAATCTGAGTATTTAGTGCATCATAAATATATCAGACAGTATTTATATAAGGCAAATACGAGTCTGCACATTATGTTCCAAGTAGTAATTTTCCAAGTTTCCAGGACAAGGATGGCAAAAAATTTCCTAGTTTTTGGGGATGCCTAGTATATAATATCTAAGAAAAAAATTGCTGTCCCCTCCTGAAAACTCAGAGGACTGCTTGGATATCAGCCATCCCCAAAATCTAGGAAAACATTTGTTGTCTCTATCCTCGAATTGTGTGTTTATGTGTAACCATGGTTTACACATACTGTCCACAATTAAATACAGAATTGTCACAACCATAGTTACGAGACTCAGACTCGGCTAGGGTGACTCAACTCGGGACTCGGGGACTCGGACTTGGACTCGACGCAGACTCGGCAAAATGAAAAAAAGTTGAAAAAAACCTAGAAATTTAGAGATTTTTAAGGATTTAAAGCTTGTTTCAAGCACCCTTTATTGAATACAACGCAAATAAAAGAAAATTTGATCACATACACAAGTATACAACAATCACATAAGTATAAAGTACACAAATTGTAGTTGCGCTGCTTAAGGAAATAGCATACTTAGATATATAAAATTAGTCAAATGTATAAAAAATTCATGGAATATGAAATCCATAACATCAAATGTTCCATACAAATATGAAATATCAAAACAATAGCTATAATTCTATCACTCTATGGCATAGTGGACCCAGCATCCTTCCTACGAAGGCATCTAAGGGTCCTGGATGATGTTGCAGCTGCAGCCATAGTCTCTACCTGTGTCTGACTCTCCATGCCACTCTCACCAACAACAGCTATGTATCCTCATGCTCTAGCCTCCTCCTCAGCCATGGCTACAACCTCAGCCTCTCTCTCTGCCTGGTCCACCCAATCAAGGTCCTCGTCACTATAGACTACATTTGTAGCCTCAATGGTCCACTCAAGCTGTGGATCAAACTCCTCTAGATTGATCGGGGTAAAGTTGTGGTCAAAAAGCTTCTTGTATCTGAGCCGAAGGTTGTAATGAACATATACCAAGTCATTCATCCTCTCCACTGTCAATCTATTGCGCTTCTTGGAGTGTACGTGCTCAAACATAATCCAATTGCGCTCACAACCAGATTGTTGATGACTGGTAGTTTCGGTCAGAGATCATAATGATTGCACTCTTGCATTATCATTATTAATAACAAAATCTCCTGTACTAAGTATAATCTGCTTTCAATAAATCTAATACATATATATGTCTTGAACTATGATTTATGATTGATTGTCGGCTTTGTTAAAAGGGATAAAACTCAAGAGTGATATCAATCGAAAAGGTGTGTCTTTTCTCAACCATATATATGGGAGTCTTGATCTTCAAAGTAGTATATCAAAATCAATAAATGTTCTACTCTTGTAGATCGAATAACACTACAAAATATAATCATTATTTAACATGGTATCAGAGCATTTTTTAATGATTATATTTGGTGGAGGCCCAATATGGTCAGTTTAATGCCGTGGGGATAATGGAGTCTTATCACCGACTTTGCAGACGATGACTATCATGCCCATAAATTTTCGCTAGAAAAATCCAACCAATTTTTTTTTTTTTTTAAATATTTTATTTAATTTAGCTATTTATTTTCCCTTAACAAAATTATTCATAGTAAATGGACAAATAACCTTTAATGACAACAATAAGTTTATTTATATTTATTTATTTTTAACTCACTTTCTAAATATTAATAGTAGCGTTGTTTACCCCATAATTTTTAAGAGAACAATACTAGTAATTATCCATTAGTAATACCATTGTTTATTGGACAATTTGATCTTAATACTAAGTATATTATTTAATCTTGGATAAAATGGTGATCAATTCAATTGATTAAATAGAAATAGTTAATTAAATAATGTTAATTAATACTATTATTTATATCAACAAACAATAATATGTTTGTTTGCTATAAAGATTATTGCGGTTGCTTCCCAAGTACAGCCACGCTTTCCATCCAGAGTGCCCGAGTCTTATCACATTCTTGCAATACAGGGACATGGAATAAGGACATCGTGATTGAACAACGTAGTTGGTTCGAGCCTGGGGGACAGTCACTGCTAGGAATCATGTGTCCGCATTCTACACAGTTCACGGGCATCTCTGAGGTTAGTCATCAATATTCATTTTGAGCATTTCGCATGAGTTGTGAAGAAGTATTGTGTGTATTGTTTGATGCCACACCGAGAGTATAACAAAAGCATCTTCCCGGGCGCAACTCTTGAGCCATCCCTCCACCGTTGTTAGATCCATATACCCTAGGAGTAGAAGATCATCATTCGTGTGATCTCAGAGCAGTGTGGCAGAAGATTTGTGATCATACACTGGACTCTCGATACTTGCAAGTCTTGACATTCTAATGCAGCGTGTCGGGTCCAGAAATATTCATCTGACGGCTACACTCTATCTAAAACGTTCATTTGACCCAAAGCTTCATTGCGGACAATTCCTCTGAAACTTTGGCATTATCATTCTGCACCATCGGCTTCTATGGTATATGTCGAGATTAGATATTGTCCTGTGCTGGTTCGAGAGCATTTTTCTTTTTTCTTGAGCAAGCACATTTGCGCAAGGCTGGAAAAAGTACAGCAAGATTAGTGACCCATAAATGAGGGGAATGAATGAAGAAGATAGACTCCTGGGATGCTTCGCATGAGACTGGAGAACACGCGATGAAGTATATGTCACCCTTCCAGTGGCGGCATAATGGGAATGCCATTGAAGTGACTTGGCGGTATGTTTGTAGAAAAGGAGAGACGGTTGGCATCTCCCTTGAAAAGAACGGGAACAGTCTTCGGACTATATTTTTTTTACATACGATTAAGGCTATGTTCGAGGAATCAAGGAGGATGAGATTAATTTCTATAGCCATCGCTTCTTTCTTCCTGAAGAGTTGTTTTACTATGCTGTTGAATTCTGGTCATAAAACAATGAGAAGAGTTTCTGATGCTCTGTCAAGGAAGGAGTTAGGCAGGCCATTGTATGGTAGATGCGATCACGTTTAAATCTATCCTTGTGGATGCACAGGTTAAGTGAAGTAACACGATTGGAGTCTTTCTATGCTTGTTTATTAGCCACAGGTTGTCAGAGTTTATTGTGGGTTGTATAAAGGATTTATGAAGACCTAAATTTAGTTATGGTGATAGGGCCAAATTCCGGCAACATAAGAAAACTAAGATATTATCGAAAGTCTTCATTCCTTGCTTTTATGCCTTACTCTATCGATGCTGATCGCTCCTTGTAAGTGTCAGGGCTATCATTGGTCATCATGAGTGCTGAAAATTCCACTGGTGGAAGCTTGATGCCATTGAGAGATGGTCTTTCTTTCGACTACGTGAAAATTTAAGGCACTTGGACTCTTGGAGAGTAACTGGGATTCCAACATCAGTCAGGAGGCAACGCCACTGCTAAGGGTGGAGCAAACTGCACTGTGCTACCTGGAAATTAAATGAGCACTGTCACAGGAGTCTTCAATTTTTCAGCTCATGCGAAGGGCAGACTCGATGCGATCGACGCCACTATAAAGGGCGGAGAGAGCAGATATTGTGATTGATCGTTCAGATTCATGACTTCATTAAGGACGGATCAAAATATTTAAAGAGATAAGTATTCTTTGGTCGCTGAGTTATATCATTTATTTTTGATCTTGTGAATTCTCTTGAATTGTGTTGTGTTCACTAGCATAAGATCCTTTGAAAATTTCATTCATGATATAACTTGTATGATTTTTACCTTGATATTTCTTTGGATAGTTATGAACTATTTATAATCTCTTCTAAATGCTTTCAAGATGGATCAGAAGCATAAAAGATCGTTTTACAAAAGAAGAAGGAAATGAAGACTCTACTTGCAACCATTAGACTGTGTGGATGGCTGAAGTCATCCCTTCTAAGAAGAAGTAATTAGAGCTTCAGAGGGAGTCTCTGTTACACCCCGGGATTTGTATAGTTACTATTCTAGTAATGCTTAGAGCATTCTGATTGTAAGGAAGGTTTTTGAATGAATAAAATGTATTGAACCTTGTTGTCAATTTGAGAATCTGTTTACATGTTATGATTGGCTCATTCTGTATTCTTGATTGATGTTATTCTTGGATAAGCAATGCATAGAGGAAAGTAATTAGTCTTGTTTTATATATTTGATTTATATATACTGCAAATGTTGTGAGCAATTGACTACCGTGGTTTTGTGCCATGGATGCAAGAACAGGAACTATTCCTCCAGGTGGAGGGGAAACATCACTCGGGAGAGGAACTTGGTCGGCTAACTGGTAAAGTTGATCATATGAGCATACACACACTTCACTGAGGGTTTTGGGAACTGAGTCAAATTGAGTTGTCATAATAAGTCATCCTTAGGCTTAGGAGTTTGGATTACTTTTTTATGCTTTTTGAGTAGGTGTTACTTGATTGACTGACTTACTATTCTGTGAACCTTGAATGTGAAATGTGAACTAATAAGTCATACTGATGCCTGGAATTTACAGTTAAATGTATATATACATGTTTGTGCAAATACGTGTATTAAGGGTACTCTGACTGGCCTATAATACACGTAATTGCATAATTGAATATAAACATGTATAGATATGTTTAAATGTAAATATGGATATGTTTATAAATATATTTAATATAGGCATTATTATAGTTTTACCAATAATGAAATATATTGATATATCTATAATAATATTTAGATATTATATAGATATAATCATATATTTTAATAAAGGTAAAATAAAACTATAATAGTTTATATTTAAATATAATGCTAAATGTATTTATAACATTTTAATATATAAATTAAAATGACTTTGCCTTGGAAATATTTGAATTGGACTTATATAGTCATTTGGTGATATAATACATTTACCATATGGAATAAAGGTATTTCGAAATTCTTAAACCATTGAGAAATACGTGGGAAATATTAAGGGAAATTTAAATGTTTGAAACCATAGACGTTAAAAGATTTAAAGTAAAAGTTTGAAGAAGCTTAAAAATCGCGGATTTCTTCACGGGAAGAAAACGCGCGACTGTGAGAAGCAGAAAACAATGGAAAATGCAAACAAGGAAGAATCCCGCGCCCAACTCGCACGCCTTGGACCTGGTCACGACTGCTAAATACGCCACCATTCTGGGACGCGTGGGCGGAAGGAGGCCAGGTGCTATGTGTGTAACCTTGACAGTTTCAACTGTGAACTTTAAACGCCACTGTTCATTCATTCCGCCATTTTTGAGGGCATTTTTAGTGACTACGCCTGTAGGTGGCTGTCTCACGAATTTACCATGTGAGAGTTGAAGCATTCCTCGAAAATGAGGTTGATTCATCTCCTGTTTTGCTGAAGTGTCTTGCTATTTGTTTGCCATTGCATTTTTTGACAATGTCAATAGGAGAGGTGTCGAATTCTCATGCCTACAATGTAGTAAACATGAGAATTCGAAACCTATATAAGAGGTTGCTCTCATTGTTAAATTTACCACTTTCCTATCTGCATTTGCAATTACGAATTTCATGTTTAAAAGCTGCAAATCATCATTTCTGTTTAGTGTTGCTGAGAGCCATACTTTACCATTACTGGTTGCATTTGCTGTGAGCCTTAATTCCTCTTTACTGTTTAGTGTTGAGAAAGTCATATACTATCTTGCTGTGATTACATTGCTGAGAGCCATATATTATCTTGCTGTGACTGTATTGCTGAGAGCAACATTCCCTCATTACTGAACTGCATTTACCTGAGAGTTATACTAGTTCATGCTGTGAGAAGTATCTGGTAAAGACTGTGAAGGACGGTGGAGGAAGAGCAGAAGCTACCAATTGAACTCATTTCGCAGCAAGGGAATTAGGCATGAGAAATGTCTTTTTAGAATTTCTGTCATTTGATTTAAAAATGAGTTATTTGCTTGCTTTGATTATGCTTGCATTATGTTATAGCATGAAAGGAAAATATTAGAAAGTCTCTATTTTCTAAGGAATTATATTGAATTGGAAATAGCTTAAAGAGCTTGTTGAAATGAAATAGTTTAATTTCATTAGAAAAGGCTTATTCCAATTTGCTCAAAAGCTTCCGAGCTATGTTTGAAACTTGTAAGATTTTTACCTTGCTTTTTATTTTAAGAAAAGTAATCATGAAAGCGTACTCTGTTATTTACTTGGAAAATAGAACAATGATGTATTGTGTCATTTATTTCTTTATGATGAAATGTTCAATTAGAATGAAAAGAAAAGTTTATTTACTTTGTCATCATAAATGTATTTCCTTGTATCTTTTAGTGAAAGTAGAAAATTTTTGTTTACCCGGTTTGGGCGTTGTTACAGTCTCATCTTCACTTGTTGTAATGCTTTGAGATAGAGAAATATGAGGTGAAAGCCTTGTTCATCTCTGAGACTGAGATGAGGCGTCATGTTGAGAGACTCCATGACGACAGGTCCTAGGATCTAAAGGGCCCCATGCACCCGCAGTATGGCTTAAGGGGGGGGTGTTGGATATAAGCCACACCCGGAAAAAAAAAAAACTTGGAAACTTTGATTCAGATTGGGCTATGATCTCTTGGATTTGCAGAAAATAGTCTTTTGTAGCACAAAGCTCGACAGAAGCTGATCACATTGCAGCCTCTCAAGAAGCAATTTGGCTTCGTAAAATTGCTTGAGGGACTCCTTAATCTAAGCACACTGAGATCCCCTATCATTATGCAAGAGATATGGTGGAAAGAAAAGTGATCCAGTTGGAGTATATTAGTTCAAATGTTTAAACAGCGGACATACTCAACAACCTCTCTCCAGAGTTAAGGTTGAACTCTTCGGGAAGAAAACTTGGTATGTAATTTGATATTATGTTTGAAATTCAAATTGTTTATAAGTTGTACTAATATATAAAGATGTTTAATGTGTAAACTCTTTTGTCATGTGTGTGACTCCATGACCTTATGGGCCTACTCCCCCTGTGTACATTATTCAAAGGTGACGATCTTTCTAATAATGAACACTTGTAACATTGTAAAGTGACGACTCTACAATGATAAACTATCATGATAGATATCATGTGACTTGATATCTGTGGACATGTCATGATAGTATCTCTTGGACACTTTGATTGATATCATGGGACTTGATATCATTTGTAGATCATTGTGATCCTTATGAGATAATCATGGTGGATATTTATATCCGTGGATATGTCATGAATTATGGTAGACATCATGAGACTTGATGTCAGTGCACATACCATAATAAAGATATGTTATGAAGTATGTCATATGACTTGACACTTTTTGAAGCATACCATATCTTTTGATATCACAAGTTAGGTGATATCACTTTTACCTAATGGAAGTTATCCTCCTTAGCCTAGAGGGAGTATTGAATAATGAAGATGTGTTATGAAGAGTGTCATGTGACTTGACACTTTCAAATGCATACCATATCTTCTGATATCACGAGTTAGGTGATATCGTTTTCTACTTAGTGGAAGTTATTTTCCTTAAGCCTAGAGGGAGTATTGAAAAGTGAAGTTTGTCATGAGACCCAACATCTTCAGAAGCATTTCATATCTTTGTGTTAGGTAATATCAATAAATACTTGATTGGAGTTCTCTTCCCTAGCTAAGAGGGAATGTTGATGACTGGTAGCTTTGGTCAGAGATCATAATGATTGCACTCTTGCATTATCATTATTAATAACAAAATCTTTTGTGTTAAGTATAATCTGCTTTCAATAAATCTAATACATATATATATCTTGAACTATGGTTTATGATTGATTGTCGGCTTTGTTAAAAGGGATAAAACTCAAGAGTCATATCAATCGAAAAGGTGTGTCTTTTCTCAACCATATATATGGGAGTCTTGATCTTTAAAGTAGTATATCGAAATCAATAAATGTTTTGCTCTTGTAGACCAAATAACACTACAGAAATATAATCATTATTTAACACAGATGAACTGCATGGCTGGCTCAATAGACAATTGGCAATATTTTGTAGGTTTCGTGTATCAGAACCAAACAACTCCCACCATCTATCTGAGATGAGAAAAAGAAACAAAATCAATCTCATTTCAAGTTTCAAGTTCAAGTTCAACATTTAATAATAAAATAAAATATAAAAAAGATGAAAATTATACCCTTAAATATATTTTTACCTGGTAGTAATGTTGTCCTACTGTCTTTGCACATTTGACGTGCAAAGAAGTCTCCTTGAGCCTTAATGAAGGAATCTATCTCTTGCACTATTTGAGTAGTAACAGCGGGCAACATCCGCTCTATCGTCGAGTAGAGCCCACTAAGAATTTCTCTATTTGCATGGAGATCACGACGGAATTGAAAGGCCGGATTTAGGAAACATGCGGCTACATGGATGGGCCTATGAAGTTAGTTTTGCCATCTCCTATCAATGATATTCCAAATGGGATGATACTTCTCCTCAACTCCACCATAGATTGATCTAATGGCCTCTTTGGCCCTATCCATGCCCTCATATATGTAGCCCATTGCAGGCTTCTCCCCATCTGCAACTCGGAGGACAACTAGCAAGGGCTCAATAAACTGCAAAGTGCAAACATGTTTCACAAATAAGTGTGAACGAAAATAAACAAATAAAAGTAAGATATGATTAAAAATTAAAACATAATAAAGAATTAAATTTTACCTTCACAATCTGCTCCACTGGTGTCCAAAACCCTTGCTCATCAAAAATGCAATCAGCCACAGCAATCCCTGCAGTGCTTGTAGAAAAGGATGAGGAAGACCACTCCTCACCAACAAACATGTGCCTTAAAGCTGCCTTTGACCGAATCAAGGATTGCAACGTGATAAAATTTATTGCAAACCTAGTGATGCCAGGAGAAGACAACTCCCTCAACCCCGTGTATTGCCTCATAAGGTTAAGCACCCATGTGTGATTGTATACAAATTTGCAAATGCTTTTTACTGCATCTACACATGTTTTGATCCATGGGAGCTTTGCCAAGATCCTCCATCACGAGGTCAATGCAATGGTCGGCACATGGAGTCCAAAATATAGTAGGGTGCCTCTTCATCAATAATCTACCAACAACAACATAATTTGCTGCATTATTGTTGTACCCAAACCAAAATTTTTGCTTCATTAAGGCATTTTGCTTAAAATGGTCTAAACCTTGTAAAAGTGGGGTCAAAACTCAGTTTTTGGGCAAATTAAGTATGGGATTTTAGTCAGTGTGATGCCAGGAAGATACTGGCAAAATTTGAAAATTTTGAAAATTAGGGTTTCTGAAGTCTTTTTAGCCCGAAACCCTAAAAAATAAGAACTTGTCAGAATTGGCTGAAATTAATTTTGATTGGCTTATTTCACATCACGATCACAGTGGTGAAGTCAGTTTCAGTTAAAAGTCAGTTTAAGGCTGGTGGGTAGTTATAACTTTTTCAGGAGAAAAGTTAGGACCTCTGAGGTCATTAATGGCAGTTGGCCAGTACCAGGTGTTAATATCTAAGCCTGAAACTCAAAGAAGAACACTCTACGATGAAAGATGTTGAAAATTATGCTTTTTGACGGAGGAGATTTTCAACGAGGTAAAAGTATTGTGAAATTGGCTAAGTCTGGATTGAAAATATTCTAAGTCTGGAGGTCAAAAGCGCCACTTTCAGCTAGGGGCGCCCATCATTATGGAAGCTGTATTCAACTTTTTGTGAGATTTTCTACCAAGATGATTTCTTCAGTTTCCTGATAGCTTCGCAATGAGCTAGCCAGCCAGTTCGACGGAGGAGTAAAATGCCTGAAAACGTAAATTCAGTACAGAACGAGGGAAATACAAAGTAGATAACTTTGAAGAGAAAAAGCGCCCCTGGCCCATCTTTTTGAAGATTCAAATGAAGTTTTTTGATCAAGTGACACCCAGGAAGTTTGTTTCTATTTTTGGTCCAGCTCCGCGATGCATCTGTCAGCAGGTGAATCTGAGTTGCCGAGTTGCCGCCATCAGTGGTCAAACTTGAGGTTCCAAACTTGATCAGAAACTATTCAGAAAGGACAAAAGCGCCCTTGGAGGTCAGGGGCGCCCAAGGTTTTAAGACCTTTAATGAAATCTGTTTGATGATTTCAGATGTTCGTCTCGTTTGTGTCAGCTTCAGCTTTCCGTTCCCTGTCTCAGCCGGTTCAGAAGGTGTCTTGGCAATCCGCAGCCGGAAGCGGAGTAATTTTTGCCAGTTGAAGTAATGGATGACATTGGTTGGGAAAAGCGCCCCTGGAGGCCAGGGGCGCCCATGATTTAGGGAGGTTAAATGATGTTTTTATACAAAGTGTTCATCAGGAGCCTTTGCTCAGAATTCAGTTTGCTCCGCAGTGAGCCAATCAGCGTGTTCTGAAGTTTTGTCAAATGCCGGGAAACGTCAAGTGAAATATGGTCAAGTTATCAGTAAAAATGATGAAAATGCCTGAAAATATTCTAACACTGAGGTCAAAAGCGCCCCTGGCCTCTTTTTGAAGCCTCAGATGGTTGAATTTTGAATTGCCACCTCAAGGAATCTTCTTGTTAGATTTGGTCCTGCTCTTCATTGAGATTGTCAGCCAGTTGATCCGACGTGACAGTCAACCAGAATCAGTGATCGAACATGAGCTTCGTTTGAGGTTTTAGATTCTAAATTTTCAGAAAATGTCTAAGTAAGGAAGGACGCCTAAAGTCAAAGGTTGACTTTTTTGAAATTCAAAAGTAGAAGTGCGCATGAAGAGAGTTTTCAATTTACCAAATTTAGATCTTTAGTTAAACTCTTTGCATGTCGACTTCTATTTTACCTATTTTTAGTCATAACTGGCAAAAACTAGTTTGCATGCATTAGTTAACTGAGTCTTTCAAGGTGGCGCCCTAATTTGGGGTTGTTCTACATCCAGTTAACTGAGTTTGAAGCCAAATATAGGCCATGTGTGAGTTTTGAAGCACCAGTTGTACTTCAAGCACCATTTCCAATGCTTGACATGCATTTCACACGCCTTAGAAGATATTTTGCTATATATTTTGCTAATGGCGTTCATTATTCTTCATCAGAGTTGACAAGAAACATCTTTCTTGAGCATAAAATTGATTTGCAGGTGCTAGAGGTGTCAGATTTCAGTATTCTTCGTAGCTACAGATTCAGATTGTTCAAGGGAAGATTATTTCAGACTTGGTTTCTATTTTGCATGCAGGTGTTATCAGTTCTACTTCAAGCATAAGCGAATTTTTACAGAAGAAGAGAGAAAACAAAAAATAAAACTTTTATTCTTTTGTCTTACTTTCTTCTATTCTCGTCTTAGGTTTTCTTCGCATGTCAAAGAAAACGGCAGATTTTTCAGAAAAGCATCATCTGGGTTCGAGTATTTCAGCATCAACAACAATACCCATGTCTTAGATTATTTTGTGAAAATTGCCCCGCTGCCTCTTTTCTAGAAGCACTGTGCTTTTTTCCAGAATTCTCTTTGCATGTGGGCCTAAATCACATTTTTTCGCAAATCTGTTGATCTGGGTGGTTTTAGGATTCATTTCTACACAAAACCCATGTTCCAGATTTTCGCGGGAAAAATTGCCCCCAGTGCCCCTAACAGCCAGTTCAAATCTCAACCGAAAACCTTTTGCATGCAAGCCTAAATCCCATTTTTTCGAAATTCTGACATTCTGGGTTGCATTAGAATTTGATTCTGCACAAAACCCATATCTTAGAATTTGTTCGAAAAAATTCACTTCCCCTTGCTATTTTTAGCCTATCCTCGAGCTTTTTCAGTTTTTCCAAAGTTGTCCAAACATACCCAACTTTACAGTCAAAAGTCTAGTTTTTTAGAATGCAGTATAATCCCATAGATTATAAGGCCAAACAAGTCTTTCTTCATAACTTTCTGAAAACTACCGATACCGACTTCAGTCATGTTTTTCCCATCGTCAATCTGAACTCATTGGAGGGTATCAGCAGTACTACAATCAAAAATCTTGAACGTTCAGGGATATTTGCAGCGGCATCCATTCCTATCTCAGTCTTTGATCTTGAGTTCGTACTTGCTTGTGTCAAGCATTATGACTCCTCTACCAGACAAATCAAATCGACAGATGGAAGGATTATTTGTAGCCTGAAGCTGAGGGATGTAGAAAAATGTTTTTCTATTCCTCCACGTTCAGATCATTTCGCCGTATCCATTTCAGATTGTGACAGAATATGGGAGGAGGACAAGGATAGATCACAGAAGAAAG
The DNA here is from genome assembly GCA_007115665.2 of Sequoiadendron giganteum. Classification (NCBI taxonomy): domain Eukaryota; kingdom Viridiplantae; phylum Streptophyta; class Pinopsida; order Cupressales; family Cupressaceae; genus Sequoiadendron; species Sequoiadendron giganteum. Next base: position 644,363,441 of record CM021102.1, read on the forward strand.
TAGCTCAACGGTGGTTGAAAATTCAGAAAACCAACATGCCAAGGAAGATTGCACGTGGAGATTTCAAGGATGAGATTGTTGTTTTGATAACTTTCCTTAACCGGTTAGCAGGTTCTGAAGATGCAAGCGTTTTCCGAACATGGATGTTCTACCTCATCTCACGAGTTATTGATAAAAAAGAAACATTTGACTGGGCCATGTTTATCAGCGAGTGTCTTCACCAGCAGATTACAGAGTTCCTAAAGATTCACGAATTCCATATGGTAACTTTTCTGGTTTACTTAGTTGCATTTCAAGGCAGCTTTAAATTATTAAAGACCGATGGAGTTCTGGGTGTTCAGCGAGTGTACGAATACTACCCTCAGTTGGAGTTTTCGAAAGCTGAACAGGACTTTACAGCAGTGAATGATCACTTTCTTATGAGAACAGTCAGAAATTTAGATAACGAGATGCATGTGAGGATTTCTACGGAGGCACAATCAGCAATGGAGAGTTGGGCAGATTGGTTTATCCAATTTCCTACTTTCACATATATTCGTGTATATGGATATACAGGAGAGCCTCTGATGCTACCGAGGTACCCATCGGATAAGGTTCTTTTCATGGAGTTCATGAGACAGGCACATGAGGTTCACACTTTTCTTCGCAATCGACATAAGCCAGCTTTCACCTTTCCGTTTGAGTTAGGTATTTACAAATGCAAAACAGCTGCTGATTGCAAGTTAATGGCACACGAGTTAGAGAAACTTCAGCTTGGGTGTTTTCCTCAGAAGCGTGCCTATGATCCGTTGGGTCATTATTCAGCAAGGTTGGAGCGAAATGTTTCACATTCGGCAGCGCTTGAGGACTTTTGGGTCAATTGTGAGGATGAATTTGAGGTGCGCCGTCGTCATTATTGTAGGCTTACTGTTCCACAGATTGCTGATTTCTTGTCAGAGGATGTGGAAGGTTTGTCTGATGATGATGGCGAGATACTACTTCATTCATTCATTAGAGACCAAGTTGCTCGCCAGCCACTTCGCCAACCTGATTGGTATGTTCCATTGAACACTTCAGTGAAAGACTTATCCAGGTCTGTTATCAAAACCACCATGTACTTCCTTGAGAGCAAGCGGAAGCGAAGGGTGATCCCAGTTACAGAGCCGCCAGCAGTGGTAGTTTCTTCTTTACCTTCTACTTCCAGAGCTAAACCTCGAGTCAAGGTTACTATGAGGCCGCCTGAAGGGGTTAAGATGGGAATTAATTCAAAAGGAAAAAGCATCACCAAAAGGAAACAGGTTGAGAAGGAGCCAACACTTCCAGTTGAGAAGGAGCCAACACTTCCAGTTACAAAGACAGTACTTCTAGAGCCAGTTATTTCATCGGAACCAAATATTCAGACTGAGGCCGGGTTGTCATCTCCAGGTTCACCTTTTTCAGCGCACTCATCTCCCATAGATATTGATTCGGAGCTTGAGATTTTGATACATGAGACCTGCATACTAGTGGATTTGCCAGCAGCTAATACAGTAGAAACGACTCCACCTCGAGAGGACAGTATTCCTTATTCATCTTGGCTCGAGAAGTCATTGGAGAGGGAGAGGCGTATACCTTCATATAATCTTGATTTGTCTGAGTTTGGTGAGCCCTATCAGAACAGGTTGAATAAGAGGGCCAGAAAGCAGATAAATATTGAGAAGAATCTTGAGGCAGAGATCGTCATAGAGGTTGCTACTCCTCCAAAAGACAAATACTTGGATGAAGTTGATGTTGGTGATTTTACCTTCGTCAAAACTAATCTGGGTAAGAATACTCGACACACCGACGTGAATCTATTCAGAGTCGTCGCGAGTAATCTAGAGGAGCGCGTCATGAAAGATGGTGAGGATAAGGTAGTTCTCAAGGCTGAAATCAGACAACTTCGCAGGTACATCTCGGGTTTGCTTCATGGCAACGAGGGTCAAGCACCTTTACTTCCACAACTTCGAGAAACCGCCGCAGAGCAGCAAAAGATTCAACACTTGGTTAATCGAGGAAAGCTACTGGATACCTGGATTGAAGACTTTATCATTGCTGGTCGACACCTCCTCATAGAGCTATATCAGTTGAGGGTTGACGCACATAGTCTTCGCCAGAGAATTCAGGAGCTCGAGATTTGCATAGCCGAGTGTAAGCCGAAGGATCTGATTTTGATATCACAGCTTGCAGGAATCTATGACACCATTGAAGCAGATGGAGATCAGAAGAAGGTCTTCACTTGGAGAGAATTATATCTTTGCAGGGTGGAGACATATGACAGGATTTCTGCTAAGATGAGCATGATTTAGGAAAAGGTTGTTGCAGCTCTTCGTTTCATCAGCGAGTACATCACTCAGATCCCATGTCATTATCGGCATGAGGATGGTACCTACGCCGAGTTAGAGGCAGTTCAAGCTGAGTTCGAAGAGTTAGTTCGTGATAACCTATGTGGAGGGCCAGAGGCGTCCAAGATGGAGGAGTTTACAATGCTGACTATCAGTTTCAAAAAGGTGACCACAGAGGTTAGAGATAGTCAGAGGGAGATCCGAGATGGAGACAAAGAGTTGGACAAGCAGTTAATCATCGTGGACAGCGTCAAAGTGCCAGATGATGATACTATTGATAAATTCCTGGAGGAGATGATAAACTTGGAGTAGACGTTCAGTTAGACCATGCAGTTGCTTACAATGATGAGTCATCAGAAGTAGTTAACTCGAGGCTTCTTTCCGAGTTAACTTGCTGTTATACATTGCATGCATGTCTTTCTTGGAAACATCTACATATACTTGGAGATTAGATTAGATTTTTCAGTTGACTGATGATAGCATTCCAGTTGACTTGCTTTCAATAAGGACGTGCATGTTGCACCTTGTCCATTTAGATTAGATGTTTCAGTTAACTGATGATAGTTTCCCAGTTAACTGTATAGTTTCATTCAATTAGGGTTTAGGAATAAGATCTTGCATGCATTGCAAGACTTTAGTTGACTCAAGGTGATTTTAGGGTTGCCTACACCTTGAAGTCTATAAATAAGAGCTTCAAGCTCATTTGTAATTTAACTTTTGCTTGATAGCATACATGCTGCGCCTACCTTGCCTGTAGTATTGCTATTATTGTATCTGTTCAAAGAGTAATTGCTGTTATAATAAATTGCTGCGCCTACCTTGCCTTCATGTTATTGTCATGGTGTTTATTCGACCTTAGTTAAATGGGGTTGCTGGTTTGATCGTTATTGCATGCGTGTTGCGTCTATACAATCTACTGTCCCAGTTGCTTACCTTTTGTTTTGTTTATTATAAGCCTATTCAGAAGAGCAAATAGTTGCGCCTACCTTGCCTTCATGTTGCGAAACTGTACTCAAAGCTTATCGTATGATGTGTGTTATAGTAGACTCATTCAGTCAAGCAGATAGTTGCGCCTACCTTGCCTTCATGTTGTGAGCCCGCACCTGGAGTTTATCGTACAATACATTCCTGCTCCATTTCCTCATGCTCTGTTTCTTGAGGAAATTGGATAGATTTAAAGAAGTTAGCTTAGTTGTAGTTAGATGATCTGCGAAACCAGTAAATACTTAGCTGCAACGTTCTAGGTTTTCTTAACCTTGTGCCTCTACCAGTTGAGAACAAAAAGATAGGACATTAGTTTAGTTTTCTATTTTATGCATTCCAGCACAACGAGGGAGCTTCCCCTCCTAATTTGAAGAGCACTCATTACGTAGTGTGCATAGCTGTCCGTACAAACTTACACTCCAGAGGTGTTAGTTCTTACGCCAACAATTATCTATCACCACTTGCACTACATTCTCTTCCCCCACATCAGCTATCACCTCCTCTATAGCCTCACACAAGTATGTGGCATTTTTGAATTGGGTAGAAGCATCAATGTACTTCATGAAGACGGTGTCACCTGAAAAAATAAGCAAAACCAATTATTCAATAAATAAAAAAACATAAATCAGCCATATTAAATTATTAATCACTAAATCAAATTAAATTTCAATGCATTGAGGGAAGTACAATTACCTCCGGAGGACACTAGAAAATTAAGCAATGTCCTATTTTTCCTATCGGTCCAACCATCAGTCATAATGGTGCAACCAATCCTCCTCCACTACACACGCTGCTCCTCTAATTGTGCTTTCACATCTGCCACTTTTTGAGTCAAAAGTGGGCCCTTTAATTCATCTTCAAAAGGGGCTTTGAACCCCGCCCCACATATGGTTATTGCATCAACCATGTTTTGCCAAAAAGGTGACCTAAAACATGTCATAAATAAATTAATAAGTTACTTACATAAGTATTGTAAAATGAAAAGTTTTAAGATTTTAACTGCACTAAATTTGAATTCGATAATGTGATACATCTAGATTCTAAAATAATAAAATTTAAATATAAATTTTAAAACAATTAAACGAAAAAGAATTACTTGGCTACATGGAAGGGAATGGTGCAGTAGTACCAAAAGTCTGCAATTGTCTTTTTTGTTGCATCATGTGCGTCCTTGTTCCAACCCATGCTCTCAAGCGACGGTTGGGAACCAGGAGTAGTGCATGGTTCAAAATATGAGTCCACCCTAGATTTACGAACTTTAGGGCCAATGCTAATACTGCCACTACCACTAGCAGTAGGAGTATGCATAGGCATAGCTGGTGCAGAAGCAGTAGCACTATCACAAGCACTAGCACTAAGACGGTATGGAGGCATGGAAGAAGCATCTCCAACAACACCAAGTCCCTGTCCAACTCCAAAACTCACCAACTCCTACTTTTGTCTCTTTTTCATTTCGTTTTGCATTTCAAAAGTTTCTAATTGCACCTGCACTTCACGAACAGCCTTAGGAGGTGCTATAAGGCAGCCCACTGCATCATGGATGGGTATGCGTGCAATATGGTATTTTAATCTATTTATGCCTCCATGATATATTGTTTCGTAGTATTTGCATTTTGCTTCTCCTCTTTTCATTCCGGGAAAGATTTCAACATGTTTCCAAGCAGGGTCTTTTCTACCTGGGGTTTGAGACATTGTGAAAATAATAATATGGTTTGATTTGCAAATGAATGTGGTTGCAATAACAAGTAGGGTTTCTAAAATTATTTAAGTTGCAAGTAGGGTTTGTAAAAAAAATGCAAACTAAAAAAAACAATGATTTTATGAATTACAATGAATTATTTGTTAAAAAAACACCAAAAAAACCAATTAAAATCAAACTTACCTCTTAGATTTGGCTTGGAATGCAATGCAAACTCCTCCCAATCACTGGTAATGAGCTTTCAATGCACCTCCTTGCTGGTATGAATCTTCCCAAATGATATATGGCCTTGTATTTGTCTTCAACAGCGTGCTGGTTGCCCTCTCTTCTCCTCCTATTTTTCTTCACAACGCTCTTTTCTCCTCCTATTTTGCCAAATGAATGAAATGAGGTTGCTTTTAGGGTTGGGGAGATAATATAAGACAAACAAAAAAAAAACTAAAACATAAGTTTTATGTTTTTTTGTTCACTTTATAAACTGTTGTCGCCGGCCGCGTCTAGGGCTCGGAACTCACCAGGAAGTGGCAAGTCCGGCCAAGAATCGGCTGGACTCGGCCGCGTTCGAGTCCGGGCTCCCAAAACCTGGCCAAGGGTGCTCGGCTCAGTACTCGCCGAGTTCTAGCGAGTACGGGCGAGTCTCGTTACTATGGGACTCACAATAGCTGATAATTGATAATTCAATGTAAATTGTCAAATCATAAATATTAAAAATAAATCAAAATGGTTTATATCATAGTAGCATCACTTGAAATCAATATTGACTTGGTAAACTAAAAGGATAAATGGAATTCAATTACTCGGGATTTAATCAGGAAAGACCTAGAGAACTATTTTTCCATCCAACATAGCTTGTTTCTTAAAACCAAAGCAAGGTTTGGGGGTCGCATTGTGCCAATGTTCCACGGGTGTTGGGGACGCGAGGACGGTGGGAGACGGATGCGGGACGGGGGGACAAAGGGCCTAAGTTTGGGGACGACGGCGAGGGGGCGGGGGGGGTGCTGCTGCTGCTGCTGATATAGCTATACATATATTTATAGTGCTTGAAAAACTAGTTTTGAAAAGATGTATAACAATATAATAGTATAAGAATTACATTTCAAATGAAACTATAGGAAATCAGTAAAATTATAACATAGCAAAATTTGAAATACTAAATCTAAATACTAAGATTTCTTGAATGCTAATTGCTAAATAAAATTTGACAAATGAAATTGTCAAATTGGAGATTTCTATTATATAGAAAATATGAATATCTGATGTCATATGAGATATCACAAAGTCTATAAAGATGATTACATGATTCATCATTACAATGAGTAGCAAATGCCAAATAGTAAATAAAGATACTGATAGCAATAGCATTACAAAAGACAAAATGCCAAAATGTCAAAACTCAAAATGTAGTGAAGGGAGGCCTCTAATCATCTACAAACTCCTCCATCACTAGAACTGTTGGACTCCACAAGGTCAAGATCCCTCAAACTCACACCAACCAGCCCTGCATCTAAAGTGGTAGGATCATCCTCATCAATCTGTGAAGGCTCCTCTAGCTCCACATCCCATCGTATCGCTAGACTCTCCTTGTACTTGCAGTCCATGAGACGCAAAGTACTGTGTACAGCCACAAGCTTCTCTACTCTCTTAGAGGTAAGTTTGTTCCTCTTAAGAGAGTGGATGAAGCTATATGTAGACCAATTCCTCTCAGCAGCTGGAGAATTGGAAACCTGGGATAGTAGATGGATAGCTAGAGTGGTGGTCAAAAATTTTGGACCATGACAATTCCACCACAAAAGTGGGTCCTCCTGTGCCATAGATTCTATATCCATCTTTGTTACATCTGAATAGCCTCTAAGAGTGGAAAATCTTCCCCACTCAGTGTGAATTATGTCGACATCTCTAGAATCATACATCTTCTCTATGCACCTATAGAAACCCGCCTTCACCTCATCATCTCGAATCGGTGTCACTCTACCTAGTCTAGCCTTGTACCACTTAGGATTCAAAGCAAAGGTAGCCATATGCAAAGGAGTGTTCAACTTGTCCCATCTGCGCTGAATGATTGGCCGGATGTACTCATTGTAGAATGCTAGAGAGGGGTCCTTCACTCACACAACAACCCTCATCTGGTCAAGCATAGAGTCAATGCACTCATACACCTCTCCAAGGTTAGGTGCATCCCCATCCCCATATCTGATAACTAAGAATACTAGAGAAATGATGGAGACAATGTATTTCGCATCAGTCCAAAACGTATCACTCTTCACTATCTCCTTCACCCTTTTCCCCTGCGTTGTCTTGGCCTCGGCCCCCCTATTCCACTCATTAGTCATAACCATGAGTTGCAATGCCGCAACTCAATCATTCTCTCCAAGAGAATGAAATATGATGCATATCTGGTCTTGACTAGTTTCAAGAACTTCTTCACGAAGGTTCTAAAGGGTGCATGTGAAGTTTGGTGGTTGCAGATAAACATCTGCACATCTCTCGCATTGGTGACCACTCTTCTAATCCAACCAATATTCCCCATGTCCTTGAGTGCATTGTTCATGGCATGCACACAACATGGGGTCCACCAAATATGTCTATAGGTTGCCTCAATGAGTCTCCCTGCTACTCTACACACATGGGCTGCATCTATGACTACTTGGACCACATTTTGTGGCCCAACCTCCTCAATAGCCTCCCTGAAGGACCTGAAACTAAAAATCAGCATCTTTGTGATGCCTTGTACAATCAACTGCTCTAAGGAAGTATGGGCCCTTTGCACATGTGACCATGATGTTGATGAGTGGACGGTGGCTAATGTCCTTCCACCCATCCATAACTACACTGCACCCAAATGCCACCCAACATGCCTTCATCTTCTCCATCAAAATATTGACCTTGGAATAGCACTTATCCAAGATCAAGGTCCTCATTTTCATCTCACCTGGTGGCACATATGATGTTCCTCCCTTCACCACCATAGCCATCATCTCCCTATAATAAGGAGACAATGTAACATGAAATGGAATGCCATTGGCAAAGAAGAACTTGTCAATGGATTCATCTATCTCATCTCTCAGCTGCACAGTAAACATATTAGCTATGGGGTTACTCTGCAATGTCTACAACTTGTGTTTCCCTGTCCCCCTAGCGGCACTAGAAGTGGAAGTGGATGGAGATCCAAACATCATTCCTCCCGTCTGCAATGCATGAGGAGAAGTATGTGGCACCTGATGGATGTGCTGAAGGGCTGCCCTAGCAGACAAAGTAGTAGGGATTGAAATATTTGTGTCATCTGGAACACTCCAAAGCCTGTTAAACCCAATTCTATACTGTATATTTTTAGGTTCCTTCAAAAGCTTACAAAGCTCCACACCTTTTTTTGTCCAAAAAAGAAAGTGTGCATTCATTCTAGTGATGATACCAAACCATTCAGTCCCACAAATGTTGCACTCCCACTTCCTTGTTCCCCCACCTAAACATGATGTGCCTTGTATTCTTGAAGCAAACTATTTGAGAGGAGACTTAGGATCAAAAGCACCCCTAGCATACTGTGTCAACAACTCTGAAGGGCAACTTGTACTAGCTGGTGCACTCGCCATGGAACTAGATTGGGCTCCAGGATCAGCCCCATGGTCACCCCCCTCATTCTCAGGTTCAAAATCTGAATCATGTTCACTATGAGAATGGATTTCCATCTCATCCCCACTCATGTCTTCGGAGCTCATTGTGAAAGTGACACCGCATTTCACAAAAATAAAAATAAAATCAGCCTAATTTAACAAATTGAAATACAAATTTGAAATTTTAATTTTGAAAACAAAATTTATAATTTATAATTTATTATTTTATATTATTTAAAAATTAAAATTAAAATATTAAATAATAAAATGTGATGTTGAATCTTGAGGGCAAAATGATGAATGACTCATTCATCTTCATCATTTTTCCCTCAAGATTCAACATCAAATCTGATTCAGAGATGAATAAGAAAAAAAAAAAGTTTAAACAAACAAAGAATTGAAAAATGAAAATCAGAAAATAAAACAAAAAAATAAGAAATCTGAAAAACCCTACCTTGTGCTTGAAAAATCTCTCCAAAATGTAGTAGAATCCTCTTCCTCCTCTTCTTCTTGCTCCTTCTCACTCCTATCACACTTGCAATCACTTTTTTCACTCCTTCAATTAGGGTTATCCCCCAACCCCCAAAAATTGAACTTCATTTTTAAATTTTAAATTTTTTTCATCCACCTGACGTGGGGCAACAAGAGATGGCTAAACGTCTCCTCGCCTCCCGAGAAACGCCTAGGTGTCTCCCAAGGAGGCGTGGGGACATCTCTCAAGGAGACTTGGAGACGTCTCCACGTCTCCTTGGGAGACGTAGAGACATTTCCCCGTCTCCAACAGAGCACTGATGGCGGTGGTGGGACGACGGGAGACATCACATACCCGTTTCCCTATCCCGAAAACGTCCCAATCTCCAAAACATGGCCAAAAAGGGGGGGGAAACATGTTTACGTGGAACATTGCATCATGCACAAGGTCAAGGGAGAGCTCTCGCCAAAAAGCCCAAATTAAGGCCTTCAAAACCACAAAGACTAGCATGGCACATGCCATTTTTGGGTGTAAAATAACAAATGTTTAGGTTGGGGCCCTTGTGAGTTCTCCCCCTCCCCATAAAAGGTTTAGGATTTCTTTTATTTTTTCCTTAGTCATTTTTTACTATTATATGGTAGGTAGGAGACATCCTCACCCTAGGTCAAAAACTAGGACTCAACAAAAACTCAACAAGCCTAAAATTTGAGTCAAACTTGGGACTTAGCAAAAATTGTGAAAAAATTTCAAACATTAAAAACCACATAAATTTGGAAAATAGTATTTTAAAACATGCATAAAACTGAATGTAGATAACTCATAAGTAGTTTTTCCTACACTTTAAATTGAAAAAAGAGTTCAATGCACATCATAGTGTCATATGATTATAAATTACAAATCCATATAAATATTTTACAAATATTTTCCCTAACACACACTTCTCTAAGTGGTTCTGTGGGTGCCTCTCCTCAAGTAGTTGCTATGTTGCTGCATTATTTGTCACAAGTTAGACGACATTCTCCACATCCACCCCCATTACCACCTCATCCAACTCATTGCCTAGGGTCACATTATTTTTTACTTCATTGGAGACATCAAATTATTTCAAGAAACACTTATCCACTTGAAGCCATGAGGAAGTTAATGTGTGGTTCCTACCATCCATCCACCTATCAAACAAAATAGAGCAGTCATGTTCGCACCAAACCCTCTTTTGTTCTTCCACTATGACCTCTATGTTTGTCATGGCATCCTCCAACAAGGGCTCATTCAAAGCATATGGGCTCAATGCCTTAAACCTTTTTCTTGTTATGAACAATGCATTGACCAGACTCCCAATAGGGCTACTTGCAACATCAAACGGTATGTTGTAGTACTAAAATTGGCACATGCTAGCATTGCCTCTTGATTATTTTGTTAGTTACATGAGGTACCTTCAAACAAAGGTTGCACATGAAGAGTATTACAAGGAACAAAGAACTCTTGTGATTGTGACGGCCAACTAGAACTATCTATGGTGGAAGAGCCCTATATCCATGGTCAATGCAAGAGCCCACTCATCAATCACAAACCTTGGACGAGAATTCATCACAATTGTCATTGCCTTAGTTTACTTCTTTTCTATTTTATTCTCCTCATACAAAGGAAAGCCTTAATCTCTTGTGTAACCTTAGACTCCATTGAATTACAAAGTTGCACATCTTGGCCATGAATCTATCCAAGGTGACATGAGATGATTGATGCCTCCTCTCATCTACAACTCACAATAATTGCATACAACCATTCTTGTATTTTTGCTTGGTGTGCAATGTTTCCAAGCAAGGTCCCTAGCCTTGCCATACTTTGGTTACTTGTCAATGTCATTATCTCTTATGGAAAAAATTGAAACCCTAACAAAAATGAAAAAACAAGCACTATAAACCTTAGCTCTTAAACAAAGATATAATGGGAAAAAATGAAAGGATAATAATTTAGATATGAAATAACCTAAGCAGAATGAAAGGAAAAAACAAAAATAAAAATAAAAAAAATAAAAAACAAAATGTTACCGTTCAAATACAATCAATAAATTCATCAAATCGGTCCACGATCACTTGAAACCATTCATAATCGCCTAAAACTTAATGAAATCTTTTCAAGTGTCATAAGCACAAAAGCATGGAGGAGAAAATGCAAAACAAGAGGGTTTTTTGCTAGTTTTCTGCTATGAACTGTCATTATGCACCACTAGGAAAGTTATTCCTATAGACTTGCTGAGTTCAGCAAGTTTAGCAACAAGTTCATAACTGAAACTTGCCAGCAATTTTTTTGGCAAGAGATTCACCAACATGTTCTAGGTCACAAGTTCTTGCGTTTTCGTAACTCGTCAAGCTCTAATCTATGGTCCTAATGTCCTCTGGACATCACAAGAATGTTGAAGCTGGCAAGCTGTCCCCAAAACCCTACTAAATAGGGGGGGGAAACCCCTAAAATGTCCCTTAGATTGAGAATGCATCCCAAGGGCATGCCACAAGTTCTTTGCTAAATGGGGACAAGGAGGAGACATTTTGTCCCCAACCCCAAAACATTCTTAAATGAGGGCATGTTGAAAAAAAAACCAGTAACACATCCTTGAGGTACACTAGTTCCAAGAAGAAGTCAAAATACCAAGATCTATTCATCTTGCCCTACAAATTGTTTATAAGGAGTTAACACCATTTATGTTGCCACATGGCACCCTGAGAGACCAATTAGAATTAGCATGCACAAGTACAAGATTACGAGGACTATGCTAAGCCTTAGAGCTCTTGATGGTTTCTACCATAGTTACGAGACTCGGACTTAGCTCAGACTCGGCTAGGGTGACTCAACTCAGGACTCGAACTCGGCAAAATGAAAAAAAGTTGGAAAAACCCTAGAAATTTAGAGAATTTTAAGGATTTAAACTCGTTTCAAGCACCCTTTATTGAATACAACACAAATAAAAGAAAATTAGATCACATACACAAGTATACAATGATCACATAAGTATAAATTACACAAATTGTAGTTGCGTTGTTGAAGGAAATAGCATACTTATATAAAATTAGTCATATGTATATAAAACTCATGGAATATGAAATCCATAACATCAAATGTTCCATACAAATATGAAATATCAAAAAAATAGCTATAAGTCTATGCCTCTATGGCATAGTGGAGCCAGCATCCTTCCTACGAAGGCATCTAAGGGTCCTAGATGATGTTGCAGCTACAACCATAGTCTTCGCCTGTGTCTGACTCTCCATGCCACTCTCACCAACAACAGCTATGTCTCCTCGTGCTCTAGCCTCCTCCTCAGCCATGGCTACAACCTCAGCCTCTCTCTCTACTTGGTCCACCCAATCAAGGTCCTCGTCACTAAAGACTGCATCTGTAGCCTCAGTGATCCACTCAGACTGTGGATCAACCTCCTCTAGATTGATCGCGGTGTTGTTGTGGTCAAAAAGCTTCCTGTATCTGAGTCGAAGGTTGTAATGAACATATACCAAGTCATTCATCCTCTCCACTGTCAATCTATTGCACTTCTTGGAGTGTATGTGCTCAAACATACTTCAATTGCGCTCACAACCAGATGAACTACATGGCTGGCTTAATATACGAATGGCAATATTTTGCAGGTTCGGTGTATCAAAACCAAACATCTCCCACCACTATCTGAAATGAGAAAAAGAAACAAAATCAATCTCATTTCAAGTTTCAAGTTCAAGTTCAACATTTAATAATAAATTATAATATAAAAAGATGAAAATTATGCCCTTAAATATATTTTTACCTGGCAGTAATGTTGTCCTACTGTCTTTGCACATTTGGCGTGCAAAGAAATCTCCATGTGCCTTAGTGAAGGCATCTATCTCGTGCACTATCTTTGTAGTAACAGCGGGCAACATCCGCTCTATCGTCGAGTAGGGCCCATTAAGAGTTTCTCTATCTGCACGGAAATCACAGTGGAATTGGAAGGCCGGATTTAGGAAACATGCGGCTGCATGGATGGGCCTATGAAGTTGGTTTTGCCATCTTCTATCAATGATATTCCAAATGGGACGATACTTCTCCTCAACTCCACCATAGATTGATCTAATGGCCTCTTTGGCCCATCCATGCCCTCAAATATGTAGCCCATTGCAGGTTTCTCCCCATCTGCAACTCGTAGGAGAACAAGCAAGGGCTCAATAAACTGCAAAGTGCAAACATGTTTCACAAATAAGTGTGAATGAAAATAAACAAATAAAAGTAAGATATGATTAAAAATTAAAACATACCAAAGAATTAAATTTTTACCTTCACAATCTCCTTCGTTGGTGTCCAAAACCCTTGCTCATCAAAAATGCAATTAGCCATAACAATCCCTACAGTGCTTGTAGACAAGGATGAGGAAAACCACTCCTCACCAACAAACATGCGCCTTAAAGCTTCCTTTGACCGAATCAAGGATTGCAACGCAATAAAATTTGTTGCAAACCTAGTGATGCCAGGACGAGACAACTCCCTCAACCCCATGTATGGCCTCATAAGGTTAAGCACCCATGTGTGATTGTATACAAATTTGCAAATGTTTTTTGTTGCATCCACACATGTTTTGATCCATAGGAGCTTGCCAAGATCCTCCATCATGAGGTCAATGCAATGGGCGACACATGGAGTCCAAAATATAGTAGGGTGCCTCTCCATCAATAATCTACCAACAACAACATAATTTGCTGCATTATTTGTCACCACTTGCACTAAATTCTCTTCCCCCACATCAGCTATCACCTCCTCTATAACCTCACACAGGTGTGGCATTTTTGAATTGGGCAGAAGCATCAATGGACTTCATGAAGACGGTGTCACCTGAAAAAATAAGCAAAACCAATTATTCAATAAATTAAAAAACATAAATCAGCCATATTAAATTATTAATCACTAAATCAAATTCAAATTTCAATGCATTGAGGGAAGTACAATTACCTCCGGAGGAAACTACAAAATTAAGCAGCGTCCTATTTCTCCTATCGGTCCAACCATCAGTCATGATGGTTCAACCGATCCTCCTCCACTGCACGCGTTGCTCCTCTAATTGTGCTTTCACATCTGCCACCTTTTGAGTCAAAAGTGGGCCCTTTAATTCATCTTCAGTAGGGGCTTTGAACCCCGCCCCACATATGGTTATGGTATCAACCATGTTTTTCCAAAAAAGTGACCTAAAACATGTCATAAATAAATTAATAAGTTACTTATATAAGTATTGTAAAATGAAAATTTTTAAGTTTTTAACTTTAAATTTGAATTCGATAATGAGATAGATACATCTAGATTCTAAAATAATAAAATATAAATATAAATTTTAAAACAATTAAACGAAAAAGAATTACCTGGCTACATGGAAGGGAATGGTGCAGTAGTACCAAAAGTCTGCAATTGTCTTTTTTGTTGCATCGTGTGTGTCCTTGTTCCAACCCATGCTCTCAAGCGACGGTTGGGAACCAGGAGTAGTGCGTGGTAAAAAATATGAGTCCACCCTATATTTACAAACTCTAGGGCCAATGCTAGTACTGCCACTACCACTAGCAGTAGTAGTGCCACCAACACTAGGAGTATGCATAGGCATAGCTAGTGCAGAAGTAGTAGCACTAGCACTAGGATAGTATGGAGGCATGGAAGAAGCATCTCCAACAGCACCAAGTCCCTGTCCAATTCCAAAACTCACCAATTCCTGCTTCTGTCTCTTTTTCATTTCTTTTTGCATTTCAAAAGTTTCTAATTGCACCTGCACTTCACGAAAAACCTCAAGAGGTTCTATAGGGCAGCCCACTGCATTATGGATGGGTATGCGTGCAATATAGTATTTTAATCTATTTATGCGTCCATGAAATATTGTTTTGCAGTATTTACATTTTGCTTCTCTTTTTTTCATTCCAGAAAGATTTCAGCATGTTTCCAAGCAGGGTCTTTTCTGCCTGGGGTTTGAGACATTGTGAAAATAATAATATGGTTTGATTTGCAAATGAATGTGGCTGCAATAACAAGTAGGGTTTCTAAAATTATTTAAGTTGCAAGTAGGGTTTGTAAAAAAAAATGCAAACTAAAAAAAACAATGATTTTACAAATTACAATGAATTATTTGTTAAAAAAACACAAAAAAAACCAATTAAAATCAAACTTACCTCTTAGATTTGGCTTGGAATGCAATGCAAACTCCTCCCAGTCACTGGTAATGAGCTCTCAGTGCACCTCCTTGCTAGTATGAAGCTTCCCAAATGATATATGGCCCTGTAAATGTCTTCAACAGCTTGTTGGTTGCCCTCTCTTCTCCTCCTATTTTTCTTCACAACTCTCTCTTCTCCTCCTATTTTGCCAAATGAATGAAATGAGGTTGCTTTTAGGGTTGGGGAGATAATATAAGACAAAAAAAAAAAACTAAATCATTTTTTGATTTTTTTATGCCTTTTCTCATTTGTTGTCGTCGGTCGTGTCTAGGGCTCGGGACTCGCCAGGAAGCGGCAAGTCCGGCGAGTCCGGCCTGGACGCAGCTGGACTGGGCCATGTCCGAGTCCGAGCTCCCAGGACTCGACCAGGGGTGCTCGGCTCGGGACTCGCCGAGTCCTGGTGAGTCTGAGCGAGTCCCATTACAACTTTCTACAATAGAGCTTTCAGCATTCATGGCTTGTCATTTAGGAGGGAATTACTTCAGCATGAACTTGGCATCTCTCAGCTTGTTCTCACAGCATTTTTGTCATTTTCCATTTTGCATTTCAGAAAAGTGAAAGTTCTTCAGTAGACTCCACATACTACTCTTGCTGCTGTATGACAATGTTCATGTATTCAACACATTTGTCAACCATCCCTAATTCATTCTTATTTTTTCTCTACCATGTGCAAGAGCTTGAACAATTCACTTTCCAAAAATTCAATATGGATTGTGAATGCCCTTTTATGTAATATTCTTGTTAGTATTGTGCACAGCAGAAGCCAAAGCCTTAAGAGCAGCAACAATAGCAAGATCACATTTGCAATTATCAGCCCAAAAAAAGAATTGGGACTGAGAGTCATGAGTGTACTTTTGCATAGCAAGGATTCCTTCATGTCATGATTGGGCATTTCAAAGGATTGTGGGCATCCCTAAGGTTGAAAACCTTGTTGGAATGGAGATTGTAGGTATTGAAAGAAAGATGAAAGGGAGCAGTAGAAATACCGAACTGCAAAAAGGAGGGAACCAATTAAGCTCTAGCTCTAGCAATCATTTGATGTAGCTCAAATTAAGAACAAGATTATTGCTCACAGCATGAGTTATATTCAGTTCATAAAGAGGATGTATAACTATAATTTGATCAAATCTATACAAGGAATATCTAGTCACATGTGTTCTGTTGGAACCCATCTCTATTTCTACAAAAATAGTGCAAGTGTGCTCTCATGCTCTCAGAACCAATCTGAGATAACTCAGACTAGGTTTTTTATGTCTCTGTGTGATTATGCCACATGATCTAGTGCTGCCCAATCCAACAGTTTCCATTGGATTGGCCTAATCAATCTCAACCAGTATCTTGTGCCCCCAAGCTCTCTATGTTTTAATTTCATATGGATGGACTTCTCAATTGTAATGGAATACATGGACCACTTACATGGTGCCACATGTCACCTTGCTATAATTGGATGGTGAGCCTGTGATCTTTTTGTTGTGATTTCTTTGTGCTCCATGGTTGCAGTATGGCAACAAGTTAAAACATGCCAAAGGGCACATAAATAGCATTCTTTGTTGGGCTGATATTTTTCTAGGAGTGATTGTGGCATAATTTTGACCTACATAACTTCAAGAAGCCTTGCCTTATCTTTATGATGGTGGTCAAGCCCAATGTACATTGTAAATGGTTGTGCCCTAGGCACCCTAAGTTTAGGGATTTCTTCTTTCTACCGCCAGCAATGGAAATTTACCATCTACAGGTGCATTTATTGGATCCTTTGTGGTGTAGTCAAGCTTGTTGATAATCCATGAGCCATGTGGAACGTGCTGGTATCATAGAGCCACGTGCAAAGTAATGATAAGAGGATTTCAAGCTAAACAAGCAACCTATTGGCTTGTTGATACATTTATTGCAGAGTGCAGCTTGGACATGGCTCAAGGTGATATTTGTATGAGGTATAGGTGCCTTCCATGCTATTGCTAGCTTACAAAATGAATGCATTGACTTGTATAAGGTTGGAGCTTCTTCTTTCCTATTTCCTATACTAGTATACCCTTTGGCAAATCCAATGCAGATTTCTTCCTGTACAAGTGCAAATTTTCTGCCTACAAATGAATGTTGATTGTTACAAGGTGTAAATATTGATTTGGCATGATATGTAAATTGTGAATGCACACATACGACTGAATATTGAGTTGTAAATGCTATATAAGCATATTTGTAAGATGTAATGTGGGTTGGTAAGTTTGGCGGTAGGGCCCTACTATAAATTATGTGTAATTTGATCAGTGAGTTCTTAGGCATCAATCCTAGCATGTTATGCTTTGTTTAGCTCCTACTTTCACTTACTATAAGTTTATTAAAGGAATTGAATGCAGAATCCCTTTGTTTCATGAGTGTCTCCATGGTTGACTAAATATTTTCAGGAAATGGCATGCTATGTCCATTTCTAAGGTTACACTTCCTAACTTGGCGATATGTTGATGAGTTGGTCCAAGCAAGGATTGTGAAATTGATTACAATGTTTTGAAGCCTCTCTTTTTAGTATGTCATGATGATTTGTTTTTCTTGATTATTGATTGTTCAATGTGTAACAACCACAACCTTACAACAAGGAAATTTATAGGGCTTTAAACCATGTAGAAAATTAAACCATACCGTGAAAATAGGATATAAAAAAATTTCTTTCTATAATTGAAATTACAACTGCATAACCAAATTCATAGGCATTTCATAATAAACTCATTTTACTTTCCTAATTGAAAAGAATATACTGCTATTCTATTTACAATTTCCACATGAATGATTTCAATTAAATAAAGATATAACATTTAACTTTAGATACAAGGTCAGGAATTCCATATCTGGATACTTTTTATCTCACAAGACTTGGCATGTCATCTGCAAGAGGGAGAGCATCACCCAGGCGCTTTACCTCCAACCACACACTGGTGGTCCCCCGCACACCTTCCAAAATGGAAGTGGCCCTACCCTTCAACGAAGAGTATAGTTAAGAACCCCCTAGTATTGCCATTTGAGCTTTGGTGTTGTGTCCTACTTACCCACTACGGCCATACAACTATAGATACATTCTAACTATGCATGACACTTCTAATTTGGATAAGCAACTCTGAAGCACAACGAACTGACAAGTGCAAGAAGACTATTGCACTCACTTTGGCCAAAGTTTTTGAAATGTATTCAACCACTACTTATGAGTGGATTCGTCCGTTCGCCCACCTCTATTCGACTTGGAGAGCCTAATTTGAACTAAGGTTAAAATCATATTGTAGACCAACTAGTTCTACCTTTCAATAGATTTACATTCATAACAGTTTTCCCACTAAGGTGGACATTATGACTAGTTTGGTAAAATAACCTAGGCATTGAATTCCCTTGTTACTTTTCTGTAACATCTAGGGTCTAGGCTACTGCCTCTAATTCAAGTCCTAACATGAACCATAAGGTTTACCTTCTCACCTATTCTTAGGCTTCTTTGGCAAATATTGATGACACTATGCCATCATCATGACATACACATGGTCATATAGAAGATATTGGCATTACGTCAAACAAGCACTGAAATAATAATATTTAAACCAAATAGAGGATTACTCCCTCTTGCTCAAGTTTCAAACTCCCAATATCAAGTTATATGGTTTGGGTTCACAAGAATATCAAGAAATCATGGGGATACACAATATACAATATCGTCAAGGTTTGAGCAACTTAGCATCATGATCCTCCCTGAATTTTCATCAAATAAACAGCATAATATGCTACTTAATTCTTATTCGACTCTTCTAAGGAAATTATCAATCAAACTTGCCATATCTCTAGCTTTTGAACTATGTTTTTCTTTATGAATTCGTATATAATAAACTATATAAAAGATTACATAAATGTATCCTTTCACTCTTGTTTTCAAATTGATAGTATAAACTTTAATATAATGATTTCTATTTCCAACTGTGCGCATTCTCATTATCTGAGACAATCAAAATAAACTCTATTCTTTAGCATACACAACAACCTCTAGCATGAAATTAACTGAGTACCTAGCTTCATGATATTAACATGACACTATGTCTTTAGCAAACATTATTTCTTTCTCCTTGATTTGAAAGAAATAACAAGTTTAAACAAAGAAAAACATGCCTGTTATTTATCTCTTGGCTGCAAATATTCTTTCTCTTGAATTCTCTAGCTTTGACAATGCAATGCCTGCTCCTACAATTCAACTAACAGCTGCCTGGAAGATAAAATGTTTCCTATTCTCTGCTGTGTTCCTCTCTAAACTGATAATTCTAACTTAAATGCTTTTGAAGACAAATATACTTAGATTTCTAAGTCTATTCTTTCAACCAACACCCAACTCTACAGCCACATTGAAATGTGGATTAAATAGCATTTAAATTCATCAGTTGAATAGCCACGATGTGGCTGGTTAAAGAACTCAATAGGGCTGATAGAAAAACCTTTAGACTAGGCATTTAACTTCCTTCAACTGCCATTGTTAATGGCAAGTAAAACAATATTAAATTTTTGACTTAGTCACCCTATTTTGGAGGGTCGACTCCTTCAAACAGCCTCAATTTTTTGCTGTTTCAAAAAGACTATGAATTCTATTTCCCACGCCACTTTGTGGCCTTAAAGTGAAGCCTATATAGGCTTAAAAATGGCACTTACTAATTCTTAAGTTTGTTTCATAGTTTAAACTGCCACCAAAACATGATTTAAATATAATTTAAAAGTAATTCAATTTTTGAAGGATATTGCCATATAGTGGCACTTATAACTCATAGTTGGTGGTTGATAAATATCCCACCATGATATTGGCTAAAAGCCATATAAATAAATCATCACAATAGCCATCAATTAAGGCTATTATGCCTTTCGATGCGCACTAGCATAATGTCAACGTACAATAAGTAACATATACATATAGTGTTGACATATAATATGTAACATAAATGTATATATATAATGTATTATGTAATTCTCATTTAAATATATATGTATATATACACTCATATGGATATACACACAAACGATGATGCATAACCCTCGAATATGTAAGTGTGTGTATTTATACAAGCATACACATACATATATATGTATCCCTCTTAATATCATTTATATACATACATTTCTTTACTTGTTATACATGAGATGCTTATAATATATCACGATAATTTTGTAATCAGAACAAACATGAAGATGACAAGAATGTAAAACGACTAGGTTAACTTACCCAAAAGATGCAACCAAATGACCAAAGACTTACTTGGTTTTGAAGGTATTCAATAACCTGACCTACGCAGTGACATTAAACTCACATGACATTTACTAGTAAACCCTTAGACTATACCCTTCTCCTAGGTGATAATCTCCCTCTCCTTCTGGAGGGCATGAATTCTAACCTGCATTTCACTTAGAAAAACAACCAAGTAGTTAGCCATAACATTTACATCATATTCATATCATTGCATATTTATCAATAATTCAATTAAATGCAAAAACCATTATATTGCATAAAATTTCATCATAGCATTTATCTTTCAAAGTTTCATAATCACATAATTCATCATTGCATTTAACATGAAGTAAAAAGTAATTTGTAATTTAAAGGTAGGCTATAACATATCTCCCCTCCTTAAGGATCATCGTCCCCAATGATTCAAAGTATCATAACATACATCAAATCAAATAAAAGTTTTAATTTCAGTTTTCAAAATCAAGTAGGAGATGGGGAACTTTTTGTTTAATCTCATTGTAATCTTCCCATGTAGCATCATCTTCGTCATACTAGTCCCACTAGACCTTGCATTGCATCACCTCTCTGTTACACAAGTGGAGCTTGCACGTTTCGAGCACTTTGAGAGGCTTGATCATGACCACCCCTGCGTCTTGAAGTTTTAGTGCATTCCAATCAATTATATGATTATTACTCGATGTATATTTCTTAAGGTATGAAACATGAAATACATTATGCATTCTATCAAAAGAAAGTGGTAGAGAAATCCTAAAGGCAACTAGATTAATTTCTTCGAGAACTTCGAAGGGTCCCACACAACGAGGAGCTAATTTGGAAGACTTCCCAAATTTGATTGCACTCTTCTGAGGCTTGCCTCTTAACAAAACTTTTTCTCCTACTAAGAAATGTCTGGGTATGCGTTTGGCATTAGCATAAATTTTTTGTCTATCATTGGCTTCCGCTAGCCTTTTCTTGATCAACTTGACCTATTCTTCCATTTCTGATAGCATTTCTGAACCAAGGCTAATCCTATCTTCTAGCTTATCCCAGCTTATAGGAGTTCGACACTTTCTTCCGTACAATGCTTCAAATGGATCCATTTTAATTGCGGGATGATAAGAGTTATTATACGAAACTCTACAGATGGAAGATAGTCCTCCCCACTCTCAATAGGTCCTCTAATACTTGGTTTACTCTCTTTGTCTAGCCATCTATCTTCGGATGGTATGGTGAACTTATATTCGACTAGTTCCAAGTGAGGTAAATAAGGTTTGCCGAAACCTTGAAGTCATGCGAGTATCCCTATCTGAGATCTTCTTAGGAACACCATGCAACCTAAAAACTTCTTGCACAAACTTACGGGCTATGACTAGTGCTTCATTAGTCAAATTCCTCGGTATGAAATTGAAATGTGCCCCTTAATTTTTTATTGGAATTTTCACAACACAAACCAACACTACGCCAATTGATTAGCGTTAGCTTCCAAAAGATAATCAAACTAAATGCACTCTATGCCAAGAATGTTCACCAAGATCCTTTAGAAGGCGAGGTGATAGCATATGGCAGAGGAAACTAAGCTACAAACGAAAATTGAATTACAAATGAATGCAAGTAAGCAGTGATCCAACCATAAGAGTTTCCATGCTACCACTCAAATAGTGGGGGGAAAAACATTACAATTTAAAACAATTCATCCGCTTAACGGGCATCCACTCAGTAGTGGGGATTCGCCACTTGAACAGTGGGTGAGAGATGTACATACAATATTAATTTCCTCCACACTGGCGATAAACCATCCAAGGGTTAAAGTATTTGAATTTTAACACAAGTAATTGCAGAAATATAAATGACTAAACAGTACTACTGTTTCAGCTTTACAATGCAAAATATATCTGCAAGTAACAAAGTGTCAAATACAATGTTTTCACAATAGAATCTGCTCCAAACTTCTGCTAGGATTATGCTATATTTCTGATTGCAAATGTGAGTTGAAAGACCAAGAAAAAGCATAATAAGAGAAATAATCAGATCTGATTTCCAAATCAGCAAACTGGAATAACCAGACCAACAAGCAATGCACATACCAAATGATTATACCTCCCTCAATACAACACCAAAAAGCTCCAAATAACAAGAACAACTCTTCCAAAGCTAGGCGACTAGGAATCAAGGATTTAATCAACACAAAACGCTCACTAGTAAACCAACTTGAATCCCAATGCAAGGAAGAAGAAGGTACACTCCTAGCAAGAGGTACGACCTTCTTTGGAAAATTCAAGACTTCAAAATAAATTCCAATCGTTTGCAAGAGGGGTCGCCCATACCATAGAAAACCATTGCTTCAATACCCATAATGCATAAAAATTCGTATTAAGAGCTCTATTCAAAAACCTCCTTCAGCCATAATATGACCAGCAAACACAAAACTAGAATTTATTACCAAAATCTTCCATCGATGAAGCTCAATATGCACTTTTGAATGAAGCACACTCCCAATTGACCATCTAGGGAACCTTAGTTTTAGGCCCGAAGAATGGAGTAAATGCTAAGCTCTCCCTTACCTAGATTCTAGATTTCAAACTAGCAACATTTCGATGTAATAAACAATAGATGATAAATGAGAGGGGAAAGGTCTGCTTTTAAAGAACTTGAAATGACTCTTCAGCTTCCAACTTTTCCCTCCAAAAGGGATGCCCCATTTTACTTTTGAAATATTTTAATTTTTAAAACTTTTAATTCACCTTTTCTAGGCGTCCAATTCTTGAGGAGACATTATAAACATTAAAATATTTAATCTCCTCTTAATGTGGCGTCTACCCTTCATGACCACATTTAAAAACAACATTAAGTCATTAATACTAGGCCAAGGGGGCCAATATGGAAATAAAACATTAATGACTTAGAATAAATCATTTCACCAAAATGAGCCTCAAAATGCTGAAATTCAATTATGCACCAAACTGCACTGCCCGAAATAGAAACTGAGTTGACTGTTGATGCTACTGCACAAGATGGCACTGCCAGAAATAGAACTTATTAAAAGTAGTAAATTTTGAAAAGTTGTCCAATGCCTTTGCATGTCATACCACTACGAAGCTCTCTGAAAACTTAGAAAGAATCCGCAATCCAAAACTCGAAACTCCAATGTGTTGGCTAAAAATAGCAAGTTCCGGAAAAGGTTGTCAAATGGAGATGCATGTCACACCATTCTGAACCTCTCCAAAAACCCAGAAAACTCTACCACACATGCATCAGAAACTCTAACATGCAAACCTTCAAAAAAGCTTAGAACCCCTACAAGATAAGAAACCCTAATTTTACCTCTGACGAGCCTACAGTCTTTCAGAAATAAGCTATTAGTCACTAAAGGCGTATAGCTAAAATGGGAACATTACAGTCCGCTCTTCCCAAAATTGTTTGTCCTCAAGCAATTCTAATGCCTTCCCAAAATCACCATGCTGAACCAAGTTGAAACTGAATACGATCCTTGGGTCCCAAATCAACCTAGGAGAAAGATAGCACCAACTAATGTAAGCACTGCACTACTGGATGCCAACACAAGAAATCACCAGATTAAAATTAAACTGAAACATCATGGGAATGAATTCCAGAAGGCCAACATTGGCTTCATCATCTTCATCTATTGAATAGAAAACCCAAATGATACCAAGATTCCAAATCATCCTCAGAAACAATGTTCCTCTAATCCGTTGCACTACTCTGATTAAAACATTTGAATACCCAAGGTGGAGGAACAAGTCTCGGTCCACAAAAGACAATGCACCAAACATGTCAGTGCTCGAGTCCCATATCAGTCTATAGGACCTCCAAACCTTCTTGTCATAATTCTGATCAGCAGCAAAAATGTTCTCAAACAAGTCACCAAACCAATGCCAAGCAAAGAACCAAGCTCCACACTCCATCTCAATCCAAAAGGATATACAATCAGTGAAAAAAATCCAAGAAATCTTCACATATTTCACTTCAAGAGCCTCAATTTCACAAATCAAATCCACTAATAACTCAATGTCCCAAAAAGTAATGTATGAGTTGGTACCAAGAAATCCACTATCAATCATCAATGAACAACCCATACCAGAACTTTGACCATACTAAATCATTCCCTTGCTCATTTGAGGTAGAAATTCAGTCCAAATAGGAGATAGAGAGGCCTAAAAATGAAATAACCAGCTACCAAATGGATCTGAAATAATCATCTTGAGATCTGATTTTTGGAAAATCAGCATCCAAGAAGTTGAGCAGCAGCTACAACTTAAGAATTTTTCATCAAAATTGACATGACTGCTCATGAACCAAGTTGGTGGCAACTTCAACAAGGGTTCCTATGCCACCACAAGCCAACTGCTGATCATATTTCCTTCCCAGAACACCAATTTATGATCAAAAGTAATGAACCCATTACAAAAAAAGAAGATAGCAGCAATCATAAAACTGAAATTTAGACACTTATCTTTCCAATCGATCTTTTTTTTTAGCATACCAATCTTCATATGAATGTACTTAGAATCCCAAATACTAATTTTCAATTGAAGACATTTCCCAACACAAGAGCAAATAATCGCAACTACATTTTGAAAATAATGTGTTGGTCTATCCACTTTAGAATTACCTCCTTTCCAAGTAATGCTAGGATCCCAAACCAACAACAAGGAAGAACCACTTCTCAAGCGCAGAACTGCTCTCACACAAATCCTCTTATTTGCTTGTTCCATCTAAATTGACGCTTTTTGAAACTCCTAGAAGTAATCAACCAACCTATGTCCGTTGAAGAAATTCAATCCAGAATCTTGTGTCATGATTTGCCGGAAAGATTCCATGAATCCTTCATCAAATACAATTTTGAAATCAATCACCCTAAGAGATGATGAAGATGTACTAAAATTTGACAAGAGCCTCACAAACATCCTCATCAAATAATGAATAAAACCTTCATCAACATGCCAATCATCTCTTTGTTGATGAACAATAAGAATGTCTTCATTTCTTTGTGATCCAAGATTTACCATTTCTTGTTGAATGGGTACACTAGGAGCAGCAGTAGATTCAACTTCATGCAACTCACGTATCAATTCTCCAATGTTGGAAGACAAACTCAAATTTCCTCCTTCAATAATCTCTAAAGCAATTCCTTCATCATTTTCAAAAAAAGGATTTACATAAACCTTACTAGCACCTTCTTCATACAAGAGATTATCAAAAGCCTGAAAAACTTGTTGATGAGAATTTGAATGCTTCAGTTTCTCAGGACAACATTGCAAATCATATGTTTCTTGTATGAGATCAAGCTCATCAAGAATTACCTGAAGCTCCTTTGCTTTTCTTTTGTTTTCTTGTTCCCATGAATATTGAACAGCAGAAATCTGATTCTCTGCTTCAATTAAAGTTTCATGCACTTCTTGCAACTTGGCTTTGGTAAGCTCGTTCCACTCCAATGCCTTGTCAGCAAATTTGGCCACTTTGTCTTTGTCACGAATGATGTGCAAAAGACTAGATTTGATTTCCTCCAAGGAAAACTTAATGGACTTCATATCATCAATTGAATTGCAACATACAACTTCTCCCCTAGGCACATCATAAATCAATTGTTCTACATGTCTATGAATTCCATCAAGTTTGGACAAAATTTGAATTCCATTTTCAGCAATTTGTGAACTTGAGTTGCATTCTTTATATGCTGGCTGAGATGAAGTAGTACAACTTTGACGGATAAAGATTTCAAAAACAGTTTGAGTTGCACTCCTGAACTTGTCTCACATGTGATGAACACTCTTCATCATTCCATCCATAGTTCCTTCCAATTACTTATCTTTTTTCCTTAATTTGGCTTCAGGTGAAGAAAAATCTTCCTTATAACTACAAGAAGCTTCACCTTCCATGTTGTCTTCTACACATAATTCAAGGAAATTGGTCAAATCAGCCTTAAAGTGGGAAGAGACTTCAACTTCCTCTTTCTCCTTCACCTCCTTAACTTGACTTTCAAACCAGCATTCTCTAGAATTGTGAAGAAGCAATTTGCTGGTTGAACACTTATCTTCTATTAGCCGAACTTCTCCTTCATTCAGATCTGCACTTATGGTCTCTTCATGCAACTCCATGCAACTCCATGTCAACTCTTGTTTCCAAAAGTTCTTCCTTGGAATCTTCAACTTGAAACTCCTTAACACAAGTCGACTCACTATTCTCCTTTGTAGACAACATGAGTACCTCAATCATCTTCAAAGCTTCCATAGTCATATTACATTCTTCTACAGAATGCTTGGATGAATGCAATTTTGTAGATGCCCTCTGAACATTTGCTATAAATTCAAAGGGATTCCAACTTTCATCCTCCTCTTCAGCTTCAGAAATCTCCTCTTTGTTTTCAACAGTCTTTTTCATGAGTGGTTTCAAATTTTCTTCACATTGTCTGAAAATTTCATTGACTAACAAATCAGCAGTGGAAGAAATCTGCTCTTCACGTTCATAAGCGTTCTTGAGAAGGGATTGGACACTTTCGGGAAGAGAATCAGCTTCTTTGATGGTGTCAATTAGAACATTCTTAACAGCTGCAAACACCCCCTCTTCCTACTCACTCCACGTCGAAGTGAAGAGATAACTAAACAAATGGTAAATCTAATTTTCCATCTCCAATTCTATGAAAAGGATGCAAGTTCTTACTTTTGAAAATGTTTTTAAAACAGCAACTCTCCTTGAAAACAAACCACTCTCAGTTTCATCCAAATCTTGGAAACTCTCCACTATCATATTTAATATGATCTTCATGGTTTCTTCATCATAGGGCAATTGTGGTTCCACAATTCTTATCATTTCCATGAAGCAAGAAGAAATCAGCAACTTGGTTTCTTCATCGAGATGCCTCAACCAATAGGGCTGATTCAGAAAGGTTACAACAGGTGCTAACGCAAGCTGCATCTCCTCAGAATGTGAATGCTTCACTTGTCTCAAACATTGTTCTATCAAATGAAGAATGTTCTCTTCATTTTCCCTTGACTGAAATTCTTTGTCAAGTCTTTTTCCAGCCATATAGAGAGTCTTTGCCAACTTCATCTCTTCTTCATTAGCCATGCCTAGCTGCCAACTTTTGGATACCACAAGGAGCTGAACTAGAATCTGTTCTAACTTTCAATGTAGTACCGAAGATCTTTGTAACTCATCTGCCTAAACATGAAGCACTGATCAACAGGATGGAAGGATCTTTTGCTCTGATACCACTGAAATGTGCCCCTTAATTTTTTCTTGTAATTTTCACAACACAAACCAACACTACGCCAATTGATTAGCGTTAGCTTCCAAAAGATAATCAAACTAAATGCACTCTATGCCAAGAATGTTCACCAAGATCCTTTAGAAAGCGAGGTGATAGCATATGGCGGAGGAAACTAAGCTACAACTGAAAATTGAATTACAATTGAATGCAAGTAAGCGGTGATCCAACCATAAGAGTTTCCACACTACCACTCAAACAGTGGGGGGAAAAACATTACAATTTAAAACAATTCATCCGCTTAACGGACATCCACTCAGTAGTGGGGATTCGCCACTTGAACAGTGGGTGAGAGATGTACATATAATATTAATTTCCTCCACATTGGCAGTAAACCATCCAGGGGTTAAAGTATTTGAATTTTAACACAAGTAATTGCATAAATATAAATGACTAAATAGTACTACTGTTTCAGCCTTACAATGCAAAATATATCTGCAAGTAACAAAGTGTCAAATACAATGTTTTCACAATAGAATCTGCTCCAAACTTTTGCTAAGATTATGCTATATTTTTGATTGAAAATGTGAGTTGAAAGACCAAGAAAAAGCATGATTAGAGAATAATCAGGTCTGATTTCCAAATCAGCAAATTGGAATAGCTAGACCAGCAAGAAATGCACATACCAAATGATTATACCTCCCTCAGTACAATGCCAAAAAGATCCAAATAACAAGAACAACTCTTCCAAAGCTAGGCGACTAGGAATCAAGGATTTAATCAACACAAAACGCTCACCAATAAACCAGCTCGAATCCCAATGCAAGGAAGAAGAAGGTACAACCCTAGCAAGAGGTATGGCCTTCTTTGGAAAATTCAAGACTTCAAAATAAATTCCCATCTTTTGCAAGAAGGGTCGCCCATACCATACAAAACCATTGTTTCAATACCCATAATGCATAAAAATTCGTATTAAGAGTTGTATTCAAAAATTTCCTTCAGCCATAATATGACCAGCAAACACAAAACTAGAATTTATTACCAAAATCTTCCAACGATGAAGCTCAATATGCATTTTTGAATGAAGCACACTCCCAATTGACCATCTAGGGAACCATAGTTTCAAGCTTGAAGAATGGAGTAAATGCTAAGCTCTCCCTTAGCTGGATTCTGGATTTCAAACCAACAGTATTTCAATGTAATAAACAATAGATGATAAATGAGAGAGCAAAGGCTTGCTTTTAAAGAACTTGAAATGACTCTTCAACTTCCAACTTTTCCCTCCAAAAGGGACACCCCATTTTACTTTTGAAATATTTTAATTTTTAAAACTTTTAATTCACCTTTTCTAGGCATCCAAGTCTTGAGGAGACATTACAAACATTAAAATATTTTATCTCCTTTTAATGTGGCGTCCACCCTTCATGACCACATTTAAAAGCAACATTAAGTCATTAATACTAGGCCAAGGGAGCCAATATGGAAATAAAACATTAATGACTTAAAATGAATCATTTCACCAAAATGAGCCTCAAAATGCTGAAAGCCAATTATGCTCCAAACTACACTGCCCAAAATAGAAACTGAGCTGACTATTGATGCTACTGCCCAAGATGGCATTGCCAGAAATAAAACTTACTAAAAATAGTAAATTTTGAAAAATTGCCCAATGCCTTTTCATATCATACCACTCCGAAGCTCTCTGAAAACCCAGAAAGAATCCGCAATCCTAAACTCGAAACTCCAATGTGTTGGCTAAAAATAGCAAGTTCCAAAAAAGTTTGCCAGATGGAGATGCATGTCACACCATTCTGAACCTCTCCAAAAACCCAAAAAACTCTACTAGACATGCATCAGAAACTCTAACGTGCAAACTTTCAAAAAAGCTTAGAACCCCTACAAGATAGGAAACCCTAATTTTACCTTTGACGAGCCTACGAGCTTTCAAAAATAGGCTATCAGTCACTGAAGGCATATAGCTAAAAAGGGGACATTACAAAAATGGGCTACCTTGGTGAGTGTATCCACCACTACCAAAATCACATTATGCCTATTTCTAGACATAGGAAGACCCTGCACAAAATCCATGCTAATGATCTACCATTTCCTCTCTAAAATCTCATGAGGGTATAAAAGTCCTATCAGGTGATGATGCTCTGCTTTCACCCTTTGGAATTCTAGACACTCTGCTACAAACCTTATAGCATCCCTCTTCATTCTCTTCTAGAAATATAGTGGCTTAACATTAGCCAAAAGCTTCATCACTCCTAGATGTCTTGAATATGGTGCAGAATGAATCTCTTTCCACACCATATTCCTTAACTCTCCTGAGTTCGAAACATATATTCTTGCCTTGAATCTTAATAGCCCATTTGGCTCAAAATAAAATCCATCATACCTTAGATCTTGGGGGTTGTCCATTAGAGCTTGTCTGACTTGCTCATAATATTCATCTCCCGTGGACTTTTGCAACACTTGACTCTTGAAATCAGTTTGTACAAAGATCATTAAGGAGATATGCCTCCTTCGACTTAGGGCATCTACAACTCGGTTTTCCTTGCCCTTGATGTAACTGATCTTGAAGTCATAATCTGATATTAGTTCTAGCCATCTCCTCTGACGAGCATTTAAATGAGGTTGGGTAAACAAGTATTTGAGACCTTAATGGTCGATCTTAGCTTAAAAGGTCGCCACATTTGCAATGTATGTCCGATTGTTGCCAATTCAAGATCATGGGGAGCATAATTTTGCTCACAAGTTTTCAACTTTTTGGACTCATAGGCAATAACACATCCATTTTGCATAAGTACACCACCTAATCCCTCTCCTGAGGCATCAACGATGATCACAAATTGTCCCTTTGGGTTAGGCACTTTCAAAATTGGCATCGAAGTTAACTTCTCTTTTTATAGGTTGAATGCCTCCTAACATTTTTTTGACCATTCACATCTTTTACCCTTTCTTTGTAGAGAAGTGATGGGATAGGAAATTTTGAGAAAATTGCCACAAACTTCCTATAATACCCTACCAATTCCATAAAACTACGGATGCCATAAATCTTTTACCGTTTCTTTGTAGAGAAGTGATGGGATAGGCAATTCTTGAGAAAATTGCAAAGGTCACTGAAGTCGAGCCAAACGGTACCAAGGATGCCCCCAACTTCCGAGCTCAACAATCAGCAACACCATGGTCGCGAAACATTGTGCAAAACTGTATCTTGCAAAACTAAAATCTTGAGTCAGTTTCAAAAAAATCGGAAGAAACTACCAAGGATAAAAGAATGATCAAGAAAAAGTCATTGATTCGAAGGAGAAAAAATGATCAAGAAAAAGTCATTGATTTGAAGGAGAAAAAATGATCAAGAGGTGACTACATGCCCCCTCCTGAGTTTGCCCCCAGCATGGTGGGGTAAAGTCAGGAGAAACCGGGGAGCAACGAGCTCTAGGAAAAATGGGCCCGAGGGGCCTATATATACCTAGGTGGGGCTCCCAAATGGGTCATTTTCACTATTCACTACGAGCAGATTGTTGACTTTTGCAAGAGAAAAGTCAGCAAAATGTCGAGCAGTAGAGAGTACGAGGCGCCAAGGCTTGAGGAGCTACGGGACGACATCATCGTGACTAGCGAGGTCGACCAAGTAGGCTTCTTAGTCTCGATTTTTGTACCATTTAGCTCATTTTTTAAGGTTTTTTATGCTTCGAGGTGCGCAAGCGTCCAAAATGTGCACCTGTGTCCTCGTTCGGCGCTGACGTTTGGGACTTGCGTTGGGTCCCGGATCAGCGCTCGCATCCTCTGGGCGACTATGGCAGATTCGGGACATAGTCGAAGCGCGCAGACGTCTACGCGGCGCACGTGTCCTTTTGCATAGTTTTCCAACATGATCAGGTTTCTGACTTATCTTTTTACTTTTTTGGAGGATTATCTAGAGATCCGTGAGAATCCCGAAGGGCGAGCATTTCGCCTCATCCGAGAGCAGAGAGACCGGTTATCTCTAGATGAGGTCACACACTTAGAGAGAGTCGGTCTCTGGCATGTGTTCATTATGCCAAAGATGCGCTATCATGACAGGATGCTCACCGCTCTGATGGAGCGGTGGGATGCTTCTACCTCCTCTTTTCATCTACCCTGTGGGGAGATGACCATCACATTGGAGGATGTTTATCGGATCCTCAAGCTTCCCATCCGCAGACAACGGGTGGTTCTAGATGACACCCAATCAGCGCAGGAGTGCACTAAGGGCGTCTACTACTTCACAGGGCAGACCGATGGCGGTGACGGCATTGGTCACATTTATACGCATTGGTATGACCATGCGAGGATGACAACGCCTCTGCTACGTCGAGTGATGGCGGTGACTGTCGCCTTCAGGATCGCCATAGACGGGCAAGGCTCGCACCTGCACGGGGCCCTCGTCCCAATTGTCAAAGACATGGTGGAGCAGAGGATTGTTTTTGCCTGAGGGTGCAACATGTTAGCGCACCTCTACCAAGAGTTGGGGCGGTACGTGCACTATGAGTATCGTAGCCTCACAGCGTGCACACTTTTGCAGGTGTGGGCATTCGCCCACATTATGTGCACTCGATCAGTCGGATTTCCTCAACGACGGTCGTATGATGTCTCGATGGCCCACTGGTACGATATGACAGGCCAGTGGCGCTTCAAAGATTTACAGTTTTGGAGGTTGCAGTTTGATACTATCGTCATGGGAGAGGTTCGTTGGAGACCTCACCACTATTTTAGGTGGGTAGATGATAGCAGGTTCCTGAGCAACCTACAGCGAGACCGTTTTTTAGTGGGTCGCCGCGATTTTATTATTATACCATACTACTGGAGTTAGGTCATGCGACAATATGGTTGTATTCAAACCATACCACCCGACGTGCCCACGTACACCAAGGCGCACTGCAGTGCAACGAGGCTTGGTGACCGCCCTCGCCCTTCCATCATAGACATCGTCTTTTCAGACGATGATGAGCCCAACCATGATCTACCAGCTATGGCGACAGTAGATAATGTCGCGGTGGCGGCTGATTTTACTTGGTGGTGGGAGAGGCATCGTCTTGCTCCCATCTTCAGCGAGGGTGCTCTAGGAGGGGACCCAAGCCCATAGGAGGAGGAGCCTCAACAACCATCACAAGGCAAGAAGAGATCCCACCAGCAAGGCAAAGCAAAGGAGGAGGAGGAGGAGCCAGGACAGGAGGAGGAGGCGGAGGCGACGCCCGTGAGGCCACGACGACGAAGGAGGTCAACTTGCCCCCCAACTAGCCCTGTTTCGTCAGTGCCACAAACCCCCACCATTCCAGCGGCAGCAGCACTAGCATCTCCTGGGATGGCCACTGATACCAGAGGCGCTGGTCCCAGTGTTGATCTGCACCTCAATCCCACCTAGCAGCCAGGGGATCCAGGTATACGTAGTGCATCATTGTTATTTCCCTGCTTTTCGTATTTATGCTTACGCTTTTTTGTTATTTACATACACCTGCCATGTGATATTGATCCCCTTCTCTCTCTTTGTGGTTGCAGAGGATGCACAGGGATGGACTGATTTTATCACTCAGTGTGTTTTAGAGGTGACCCCTACTATACAGGTCCAAGGGACAGTCCTAGATACTTATCGGCCTATTTCAGCGGGGAGGCATGCCCCCACTTTTGAGCCAATGGCACATCTGAGTACTGCGTACAAGGAGCGTGGTGCCGAGGTGGTGCAGCTGACTGCAGAGCTGACAACCACCAAGGGGCAACGAGACCAGTTGTTGAGGGAGCTGCAGACGGCGCTCGTCAAGCGAGATGCGGCAATGATGAGGGCTGATGTCGTTGAGGCGCGATGCCCTTCAGAGCGACATTGATGAGCTCGACGTGCAGCCGACCATTGTGATCCCGACAGATGTTCAGCGGCTGCAGCAGGAGCTAATACAAGCAAGGATGGATATATGCTCACTGCAAGGGGAGCTTAGATGGATACGGGCGGGTCTATCAACGTCACACTCACACCGATCCCGATCCCGATCTCAGACCACCGTGCAGCCTCCTCCCAGAGCACCAGAGCGGCCGCCAAAGCCAGAGGGTTCGGGGAGCCACATGCCCCGGGATAGGACCCCTATTTTGTACATCACTTTTGTAGCCAGACGTACATATACATACATATTTGTAGATCTTTTGTATAGACACATATTCAGTGGCCACTCATTTTTTATAGCAGTGGCACGATACATGTATATGAAATTTGATTCATACACTAGACATGCATATATATATATACATCGGTTTCAGTATCATGACTTTTCTTATGTGTATGCTTTCCATTTTCATATATGCTCATGCTATGGATGGCTTTTACTTATATGGATGTGTGCTTTCATTAGATGCCAATCATAATTTGATTTAAGACGTTTACTCACATGTAAATTAAATGCTATGATGATCTAATAATGTGATGCAATGTATGGATGTTTAGCATAGTGAGGCACATGTATGAATGTTTATATATGCACACACGCATGGTTATGTCATAATCACAAAAAAATTCATGATGTGAAAATGGGTAAATGTTAATATATGCAGTATTACTACCCTTTAGGCAGAACACCACATACATGGCACATTAGGACACTATGCATAGTATCGACGAAGATGCATCGCGTTAACAGGTTCTTTTAAAGGTGTTCCATCCATAGATGATAATCCATAGGCACCTGAACCATACACAGAAACCACGGTGTAAGGACCTAACCAGTTAGGACTAAATTTCCCTTTCTGGTCAAGTAGCGCATTCACATTTTGTTGATTTTCATATAGGACTTGGTCTCCTATCTTGAACGTCCTAGGGAGCACGCCTTGATTATATCGTTTAGATAGCGACCGCTGATAAGCTTTAAGGTGTTCGAGGGCCTGTAAACGGCGCTCGTCGAGCATCTCAAGCTGATGCAAGTAGTTGACCCGATAGGTTTCGTCATCAATCACTCCTCTAAGGGAAACCCATAAAGATGGGATTTCCAACTCTAAAGCCATGATAGCTTTGATGCCATACATGAGGTTATAGGGCGTCATTCCTGTCACCATGCAAACGCTCGTGCGATAAGCCCACAAAGCATAGGTTAGTTGAATGTGCTAATCCTTGTTGTGTTTATTAACTGTCTTACGAAGGATTAGCTCAAGTGTTTTGTTACAAGTTTCTTCTTGTCCATTGGATTGCGGATAATATGGTGTAGAAAATCTATGTTGAATATGAATTTTTTCCAAGAACCACTTCACTTCCTTGTTTTTAAATGGTGTACCAATGTCAGAAACAAGTGTAGCAAGCAATCCAAACCGGGAAATGATGTTATTCAATAGGAAGCTACCGATAGTTTCAACACTCGTGGATCGGAGCGAAATAGCCTTGACCCACTTTGTGAAATAATCGGTAGCAGTGATAATAAAGGTATGTCCTTTGGAAGGAGGTGATATTTT
The DNA here is from genome assembly GCA_007115665.2 of Sequoiadendron giganteum. Lineage (NCBI taxonomy): Eukaryota > Viridiplantae > Streptophyta > Pinopsida > Cupressales > Cupressaceae > Sequoiadendron > Sequoiadendron giganteum. Next base: position 644,398,659 of record CM021102.1, read on the forward strand.
CCCAATAATATCCAACCCCCATTTTGCAAACGGCCAAGAAGAAGTTTGATTTTGCAGCTCTTGAGCGGGAGTGTGGATAAGGCGGCTATGTTGTTGACATTGAAGGCACTTTTTGACAAAACCGAAGGAATTTTGTTCCATCGTCTACCAGTAGTACCCCATATGTGTCAATTTCCTCACCAAGGATCTACCACTAAAATGTCCACCCCTAGAGCCTGCATGGGCTTCTTTAAGGGCAAGGGATATCTCCGCTTTAGTGAGGCACCTTAAGAGCAGGTCGTTATACACTTTTTGATAAAGAACATCAGATAAGATGACATAGCAGGCTGAAAGCTTTCGTATACGAGTGCAATCGTTTTTCGTCGCAGCATCAAGAAAGTTTCCATTCCTCAAGTAATTGGAGATGCTAGAGAACCACTCTCCCGAATCTGCATGGAGGCAAACCAAAGATTCGGGCGCGAATTGATTGGAAACCGCTGAGGTTCACACGACCTGCACCACGAAGTGGTATTCCTTTGTGTCTTCCTCTAAAGGTATCAAGGAAGCCGTGCTTGCCATGGCATCCACATGTCTTTTTTTTCGCCTAAGAATGTTGTTTATTGTGGAGGAAAACTGATTAAGCAAGGACAAAGCAAGGTCTCTATATCGGGACAACTTACTTTGTTTAGCTTGAAAAGTTCTCGTGATTTGATTTACAATAAGCTCAGAGTCACCTAGTATACAAAGATGTTTAATTTTCAATGTAATCGTGGCACACAAACCAACAATGAGGGCTTCGTACTCGGCGATAGTATTGGTGCGAGGAAAGTCTAATCGAAAGGATAGGGGGGCCGGTTTACCTTCGGGGGAGGTCAGAACTACGCTTGCTCTAGAACCGGTCTGATACCTCGACCTATCGAAGTACATTTTCCATTCGAGGTCATAGTTGATTGCAAAGATATTCTCATTAGGGAATAAGTCCAACCCGGGGAAGGAGTGAGGTGAGGGAGCGTTTGCCAACTAGTCAACCATCGCTTGTCCATTTACTGATTTTTGAGTGACAAATTTTATATCAAACTCAGACAGCAACATAACCCACTTTGCCAATCTCCCTGCAAGGTCAGTGCTAGAGAATAGATGTCTCAAAAGATCTGTTTTTACTAAGATGTGAGTCTCGGCATGGAGGAGATAGTGTCTCAGCTTTTGTGTAGCGAATACAAGAGCAAGGCACTGCTTCTCCATGGATGAATAACGGGTTTCACAATCAACCAAGATGCGGATAGTGTGGTAAACCACTCTCTCTCTTCCTGCATCATCATACTGGGCCAGCAAGGCCGCTAAACCATATGGTGAGGCAGCGAGGTAAAGCAAGAAGGGTCTATCTTGCATAGCCGACATCAATACAGAAGGATTGGTCAAATAAGATTTGATGGATTCAAAAGCTTTATGACATTCTTCGTCCCACATAAAGCGAACATCTTTCTTCAGGAGACGAGTGAAAGGAAAGGTACGGTCAGCCAACTAAGATATGAATCTGCGAATTGCCTGAATCTTCCCTTGTAAGCTTTGCAACTCGGTGATGTTCCTCAGAGGAGACATGTTAACAATAGCATCAATCTTGTTCGTGTCAACTTCGATCCCACAATAAGAGACTATAAACCCGAGAAGCTTGCCGGCATCAACGCCGAAGACACTTCTAGGGATTGAGTCTCATCTTATAAAGTCAAAGCCTTTCGAAGATAAGATGAAGATTCCTCACATGATATTGACTATATACAGACTTCGCCAAGATGTCATCAACATAATCTTCTAAGATATTATGGATAAAGTCATGAAATATCAAGGTCATCACTCATTGATAAGTTGCTCCTGCGTTCTCTAATCCAAAGGGCATGACCGCATAGCAGAAAGTCCCCCAAGGGGTAGTGAAGGTCGTCTTGTGCTGATCATCCAGATTAATACGGATCTAATTGTAGCCCGAGAAACCATCCATAAAAGATAACAATGCATGGCATGTGGTCAAGTCCACAGTCATATCTATATTAGGTAACGGAAAGTCATCCTTAAGAGAAGCCTTGTTAAGATCCCGAAACTCAATGCATATACGAATACGACCATCAGGCTTACTAACAGCTACTATATTCGAGATCCAGGGAGAATAGTCAATGGGACGAATAAAGCCTGCTTTCAATAGCTTCTCTATCTCAGTCTTGACCATTAAGGCTACCCTAGGATTGGTCTTTCGGATTTTTTGTTTAACGAGCTTGGCATCGGGACATAGAACAATATTATGGGCCACTATGGATTCATCTATACCGGGCATATCCTCATACGTCCAAGCGAAAATATCAGGGTAAGCACGCAAGAGAGCGGAGTGTTTGTCTACTTCTTCGGAGGAGAGACACTTCCAGATCTTGATTACTTTTTCTAAAGACTTTGCATCAACGAGGACTTCAAAAGTATCTCCTTTAAGGAGGGAACTGTGGTCCTTGGGATGAGATATTGAAACATCATCATTGACGTTAGATAGAGGGTCCTCCTCATCAATGCTCAGAATGGATTCTCCAAAGTATGCTTGTTTATGTAAGCGATACGGGAATCGTTTATTGTGATGATAAGGAGGCAATGGGGAATACGCACCTAGAAATTCCCCCAATGCTTCATCCAAAGAGAAGACATCTACAAGAACTTTCTCGGCTCATCCCCTTTCTTCTATCAACTCAAGATGGGCCAGGTTTAACGGTTCAGCCGAAATCATGTTAACACCCCACCAAAGTTTTTGTCTAGACTGCTCAATAGGACATCCAAAACCCAAGTTGCGTTGTCGTTGCTTAAACTGGATAGGGACTTGTATTCCTTGCTCAATACATCTTAGGCCTTTCTGCCCATAGCCATACCGAGAAGCGAGTTTATAACCGAACCCATAACGAGCTTGTAGAGCTTCAAGAGGGGGTGGCTCTACATAGAGTGTTTCGTTCCACCAATGGACATCGAAAGTTTCCACGGGAGCAGTCCCACTTCCCTTATTCGGCTTGCAAGCATTATCCTCGTTTATGGGGGTAGAGTCACTCTCCAGGGGAGGAGTGGTTTTCAACATAGGATCACACTTCTCCTCAATGGGAGGGTCACTGGTTATCAGGTTAGCGGAACCCGGGAAGTCCATAGCAGAGGGGTTCAACTTATACTCCACTATGAAAGATTCAGAGAAATTCAAGGAACCCTAGTCATCGCCTGAGAAAGCATTCGCTTTAGGTGATGAAGGAGGAGACGGAGGGGATTCACATCCTTCTGTCTTAGGCGGTTCATCTTGGTTGATACTTGCTCAAGGAACAACTCCTGTAGTAGGTATCAACGAGGAACAGGCCATAGTGTCAGAGGTTAAGGAAGGAATGCAATTCTTGAGAGTGGGAGCGGTCGAATTACGACCAGCAATGGCTAGCAAACATAGGTGCACATCCTTTCGATCTGCTTTAACCATAACCACTCGATTGTTAGCAACGAACTTCAAGGAATGATGTAGGGTAGAAGTCATTGCCCCCATATCGTGAATCCAAGGTCTTCCTAAAAGAAAATTGTACGGTAACGGGTCGGGCATTACGTAAACCAACGTAGGCAAAGTAACGGGGCCCAACTGCAAAGGTAACATTATCGTACCTAGAGCTTGACTACCAATGTTATCAAACCCAAGAATGTATAAGGAAGAAGCCGCCAGGGAAGATGAATCAACCTTGATTTTAGGTAGTAGATCTATACCACAAACGTTGAGGGTTGAGCCAGTGTCAACGAGGGTACGTCTAATACCGATGTTAAAATTTACTATGATCATCAAAGGTTCTGCTTGTTTCTGCACATCCAGAGGCGGGAGTTCCTACGGGTGGAATGTAATATTCGGCGAATCCACTCGAATATGAGCCATCAACGCATCAACGTCCGTAGGCCTGGCCAAGGCAAGCAAGAGAATCTTTTGTAAGGCCTCCTGCAACATCTCTTGATAAACTGGAGCATCTGAAACAAATCCCAAAGCGAGATCTTCGCCGGAGTAACACGGAGTTGCTCAATGAGATCGTAGTCGCCTAGTGCTTTGATCGCGGGTTTAGGAGTTGAAGGAAGGTTAGGTTGAGACGGGGGTAAAGAAGTAGTAGTTTGGTCTGGTTGCGATGTAGGAACAACAACTTGTTGTTCTAAGTTTTGTAAATTTCTCCTCGTAGGGTATGTGTGCCCTACGGCATTGTAAAAAGTAGAGTCACTAGCCTTTGCAAATCTTGAATATAAGTCCGATGGATTGCTACGACCTAAAATCCCATAGACGGAATAATCCTTTCTAGGGAACGGCTCAACCGGGGTCACATAAATAAAAGGTTTCTTAGGGCTTGGAGGAGCCACAGAAACTACTACCACATTTACCGACTCCTCAGCTGGCAAGGAAGGAGTTTGTTTTGAAGATTTACAGATAGGGGAGAGTGCTTCTAAGAAATCATCTAGAGCATCTTCCAACATATCGAAATCTTGTTCCGAAAAAGACTTAGTCGACATTATGAAAACGGATTTGACGGTTAACGTCAAGTTCACCAAAATGTGATATAAGGGGGATTCGCTACACACGGGTCTCTTTCTTCTCAAGAGATCACCAGGGAACGAACTGCCCTTATACACCTCAAATTGAATAGATCGATGGAATTGTGAAGAGAAACGAGAAAGTGGGTTCAAGATCCGAAGATCCGAAAGAGCAAGACTTCTAAGTTTCTATCCCCGGCTGAGAAGCTCTCAGCCAAAAGACATCAGCGCAGTTCTCAGACGCCAGCACGGCACGCTGTCGTCTGCAAGACGCACTGGCGTCCTAAGTTGTGGAGAACTCAGGCGCTCAGGCAAACAGACTAGAGTCTTACTTCTTGACTTGAATCAGAAGATGTAAAGAGTCAAACAATAAATAGAAAAATGAGGAACTAAAAGAGAATACAAGAGAGCTTGAAACAAGATCACCTTCATGCGTTTGAGCCTTTAGTCCAAGCTTCTTTTCGTAACTGTTGGTTTGTGTTTTGAGTACGCCACCGAACACAAAATAAAATGCCCAAGGACACTTTATCCTCTCTTGAAAAGTAATTGCAAATACCTAGAAGATAATACAATAACTCCAATGTTTCTTTTGGTCAGGTCATGACATATGGACAAGGTCAGTGGGCGTTGTGATTTGCTGGTAATCACAAGGGGACTTACATAAAATTCATTTTTCGAGTTGAGGACTTAGACAGCTTTATCATTGAAGCTCTTTAGATGGCTGTTTCAGATTTTCCAAAAAAAGGGCAAAAGGATAAGGGTTTAGAAATCTAAACTACGCCTAAGAACTCAAGAGACGGCAGTGACGAGATAAAATAGGGTAACCGCACTTTGTTTCACCTCCTTCGGACAACTACACAAAGCGGGTGCAATCTTCAACGGAAGTGATAATAATTTTCATGTTTGAATTGATTTAAAACAAACAGAAGTTAAGCATCCACAAATTAATGGCTCAGACTAACTTTACACATTGAATGCAAATCATCCATCCAACAAAAGTATGAGCTTGATTTTATCTACCACTGCTATCAAATCTATCATCCACTAATAACATGTAAATGAAATACTAACTTAATTCTACTCTAAGTGTTGAAGGAGAAATATTAAAACCTTGCACACTACTTGAAAATAAAAGTGGTTCTTAGCAAATCATGCACAAGAGCTTTTATAAACGGAAATAGTTTTGTCGCAACAATCTTATACAACTCACTTCACCCTTTACAAATGAGGGGCGAGCTCAATTTATAGGCTCCCCAATTACAATTCAATGGCCAAGATTGATTTAGGATCAACGGCCGAGATTACAAAATAAAACCCTAATTAGGGTTTGTCATAATTAACTACCTCTCGACCAATGAGAAAATTACATTTTGGGACACTTGTCCTTCTTGCTAAATATAAACCAATTCCATGGATAAGTCAGGTTCATTGAACCTAGACATGTTGACTTGGAACAATTTGATTGGTTGGAAGATGACGAGGCGCCACCTCAGCGTGCTGGATGTCCTCCTTGGTCTCCTTGTTCTTTCTCCATGCACTTGCCTTAGAATATCTTTCCTTGCCGACGACTTTGTCCTTTGTGTTTGTTCCTTCCTAGCTTTGATCTTGGATTTCCTTCGGGATTTTGATTTCTTCTTCTCGCTTGCATCAGAATCTGGAAGTCTCCCCTTTGAGCAGTTATTGAACTTTTCCTTCTTGATTGCTTTGAAATTCCTTCAAGTGCCTTGAATTTGGAGAAGAGCTCTCCTATGCTTTCGCCAAAATGGAGGAAATTGGAACTTTCTTTGTGAAGTATTTCCCATACTTAGCCAAATTTTGGCTGTTCAATTTCGTCTTGTAACACCTTCATGTGGACCATTCAACACTTAGCCAAGATTTTGGCCATCTTTATGCTCGAATGAACTTTGCCTGTGGATTTGTCTTTAATTTCGAGTTTGGCTTGTGCTAAGTAGGGCAGACTCCATCCTTGGGCAAGAATTTTATTCATTTCCTCCTTATTCCTCTTCATTTTTCTTGTTTTCTTTCCAACACTTAGTCAAAATTTGATCCCTTTATTGTAGGAAAATTCCACACTTAGCCAATTTTATGAGTTTTCCTTGGCGGACTTCATAGTTGTTGCGCCACTTTGCTCATTTGTTAAGGCGGAGTTTGTCTTCCTTGTGCTATTCCCATCTCGCTCTCAGGCGGACTTCATCTTCTCTTGGACAAGGCGGACTTTGAAGCTGGTTGGACAAGATGCATTTTCCTCTAAGAGTACTTGATCTTGTGGCTGGACATCTTCATGGCGGAATTCACCAATCTTGGACATGCTTCCCTGTTGGAAGGCGGACTTTGCCTTGTGCCTGCCATTGCTTTGGGTGAACTTTGCCAATGCTTAGACACTTCCTTTCCTGTGGCGTACTTTATTCTTAACCAAACATCTGACTTAGTCAAAATTTTCAGATTTTCTCTCTCCTTCTGTGTTGGATGGACTTGGAGGTTTCTCTGCCATTTTGCATTTATGTTCATGCCTTAGAAATTTATTTCATGTTGAGTTGGGCGGACTTCGTGTTTGCCTTGCCATAGAATCTTCCTTCCGTGCCAAAGAATTTTATTCCGTCATGCCGAGGAGTGAATTTCATGCTAGCTTGATCCCCTCTCTCTCTAGGCATATTTTTTTATCCATGCCTTAGAAAAATTTCCTCTCCCAAAGTTGGGCAGACTTCAACCTCTCCTTGGCATTGGCACACTTTAGCCTTGCCTTGTCCAAGGGCGGACTTGGACATCTCTCTGACATGGGCAGACTTGGAGGCTTGTCTTTCCATCCACTTCTCTCATGGGCGGACTTTGTGTCTTCTCTGCCAAGGGCAGACTTGGAGCTTGTCTTGCCAATGCCTACCTTTGGCTTGCCAAAGGCGAGGGCGGACTTGCCATGATTCTCTGCCATCCTCTACTTCCGTATGGCAGACTTCATCCTTGTCTTGCCAATCACGTTTTTCTCCATGCCTTAGAAAATTTCTATCATGCTGAGGAAGGGCGGACTTCATGATGGCTTGGCCATCTTCCATACTTGGCGTATTTTTGGCCAATGCCTTAGACAAATCTCTCTTCTCTCCTCTGGGCGAGCTTCACCTCCCTTTTTCCATCTCTTCTTGGCTTGGGCAAACTTTGGAGGCTGGCTTCCATTGACTTTTGGGGCGGACTTTGACCTTGCTTGGACAGGGGCGAACTTGGCAAGCTCTTTGACATGGCGGACTTTTGGCTCTCTCTGCAAAGGGCGAACTTCATGTTCTGGCTTGCCAGTGGTGAGTTTCTCCAAGACTTGTGCTAGGGCGGACTTTGAGCTTGGCCTGCCATTTTCTCTCATGGGCAAGCTTCTTAGACTCTACCATTTTTCATCAATTTTTACCTTTTACCTTGATTTTCATGTTGATTTCTCTCAATCTAGAGGAGTGTTGACTTCATGATCAGTGGGGCCTCGAAATAGAAACTTTTCCCAAAATAGAAACTTTCCAAAAATAGAAACTTTCTAAAAATAGAAAAAAAGCAAAAAGCATCCCTAAAAAATAGGAACCCTAGAATGGCCTAAAAAAGCCAAAAAGCAAAAAAGCAAAAAGCAAAAAAGCAGAATCCCTAAAAAATAGGAAGTGTCAGAATTGGCTGAAAGCAATGGCGTTCCTCGTCTATCGAGCCTTCTGAGCATTTCCATGACGTCTAAGCACAAAAACGGGTTCAAAATATCAACTTGACTAGGATGACTCTCAAAAACTCAAACTCCTCATTGTAAATAAAAAGACGATAAGCAGTTGCGATGCCAAGGCAAGAAACCAAAAGCAAAAAGAAGGGGGTCCCCATTTGCAATGGGGCGATGTGTGAAATAGGTCACAATAGTAACCTACACACAAAATATCAAGGGGAAAAGGTTGGGGCTGTATAGAGGCCTGCCTCAGTCAGACCCCCATATTGGTGTTCCCACCTCCACGGATAGCCAGGTTTGGTAGAGAGTGTAAAGGAAATGGCAAAGTAAGTGGTGAAAACAAGACCCACTTCAGAGTAGAGTCTGCACCACATAGTAAGTGAACTAGTAGGAAAGAGTGATAAGGAGAGAGAGCGTTACCCACGGGTCGAGACCCTATTTTGCAGCACATGGGCGCACTGCGATGTGCTTGCTTGAGAGTCGGTAGCTGCTAGAGGGACCTCAGAGCAGCATGGCTTTGCCAGTAAGAATGCTGCTATTCAAGGGTAAAGTCTTTCCAAGACTAGAGCAAGTGGTGAGAATGCTTGAATTGATGGCTTTCAACCCCACAATGAGGGCCAAAAAGAGTTTTTAATGCATGCAAGGGCGGCATAGAGTTGTTTCATTCGAGACCTAACCTCCAGGACACGTGTCGCAAGGGTCAAGGTTCTAGATTCATCGTTTCAAACTCGGAAAACCGCCAGGATGCTAGCGCGCCACGCAGGCATCCAGAGCCTAGATTTTTGGGAAACGCCTTGTCAGGCTTTTGTCGTTTCGCCATGCGTCCACATGGAGTCAGAATTGCGAAATTTCGTCTCATGGGACTTTGTCATTAATGCTCTTAGGTGTCATAAATGCTAGGCAAGATGCAAAAATGTGGAATTGCCCCTAGCTGCAATTCTGCGACATTACACAACCATGTAGAAAATTAAACCATACCATGAAAATAGGATATAAAAAAAATTCTTTCTATAATTGAAATTGCAACTACATAACTGAATACACAAGCATTTCATAATAGACTCATTTTACTTTTTGAACTGAAAAGAATATACTGCTTTGCCATTTACAATTTCCACATGAACGATTTCAATTAATCACTTTAGATACAAGGTCAGGAATTCCATAGCTGGATACTTTTTGTCTCACAAGACTGGACATGTCATTTGTGAGAGTGAGAGCATCACCCAAGCACTTTATCTCCAACCACAGACCAACGGTCCCCAGTACACCTTCCAAATTGGAAACAACCCTACCCTTCAACAAAGAGTATAGTTAAGAACCCCCTAGTATTGCCATCTAAGCTCTAGTGTTGTGTCCTACTTACCCAATATGACCATACAATTATAGATACCTTTTAACTATGCATGACACTTCTGATTGGACAAGCAACTCTGGAGCACAGTGAACCGACAAGTGCAAGCAGAGACTATTGCAGTCACTTTGGCCAAAGTTTTTGAAATATATTCAACGACTACTTACGAATGAGTTGTTCGTTCATCCACCTCTACTCATCTTGGAGAACCTTATCTGAACAAAGTTTAAAATCATACTATAGACCAACTAGTTCTACCTTTCAATAGATTTACATTCATAAGACTTTTCCCACTAAGGTGGACATTATGACTAGTTTGGTAAAATAACCTAGGCATTGAATCCCCTTGTTACGTTTCTGTAACATCTAGGGTCTAGGCTATTGCCTCTAATTCAAATCCTAAAATGAACCATAAGGTTTACCTTCTCACCTATTCTTAGGCTTATTTGGTAAATATTGATGACACTATGCCATCATCATGACATACGCATGGTCATATAGAGGGTATTGACATTACGTCAAACAAGCACTTAAATAATAATATTTAAACCAAATAGAGGATTACTCCCTCTTACTCAAGTTTCAAACTCCCAATATCAAGTTATATGTTTTGGGTTCACAAAAATATCAAGAAATAATGGGGATACACAATATATAATATCGTCAAGGTTTGAACAACTTAGCATCATGCTCCTCCCTGAATTTTCATCAAATAAACAGCATAAAATGCACTCTTCTAAGGAAATACTCAATCAGATTTGTCATTTGAACTATGTTTTCCTTTATGAATTCGTATATAATAAACTATATAAAAGATTACATAAATATGTCCTTTCACTCTTGTTTTCAAATTGATATTATAAACGTTAATATAATGATTTCTATTTCAGACTGTATGCATTCTCATTATCTGAGACAATCAAAAATATACTCTATTCTTTAACATACACAACAGCCTCTGGCATGAAATTAACTGTGAGTTCCTAGCTTCATGATATTAACATTACACTCTCTTTAGCAAACATTATTTCTTGCTCCTTGATTTGAAAGAAATAACAAGTTTAAATAAAGAAAAACATGCTTGTTATTTTATCTCTTGGCTGCAAACAATTTCTCTTGAATTCTCTAGCTTTGACAATGCACTGCCTGCTCTTACAAATCAACTAACAACTGCCTGGAAGAGAAAATGCTGCCTATTCTCTACTGCGTTCCCCTCTAAACTGATAACTCTAACTAAATGCTTATGAAGACAAAAATACTCAAATTTCTAAGCCTATTCTTTCAACCAACGCCCAGCAGAAGCAAAATAAAGAAAAGCTACAGGCTTTTATAAACCGTTCCCACTCTTTGACAAATAAATTCATCCCACTACTGTTCTGAATGGCACCCCTTATTTATGCTAGAGTAACCATAAATTAGTTTGCAAATGCCTCTTTGAGAGGCTCGATAAACTCAAACATAACCCACGGTTCATAATTGTTTTTCAAACATTTAAAATGCAATTTCAAAACTTTTTAAAACTCAGCTTAATGCGCCACTATGTGGATGATCAAAAGCAATATTCATTAGCCTTCAAAACAGGCTCGACCCAACTCTACAGCCATGTTGAAATGTGGATTAAATAGCATTTAAATTCATCAGTTGAATAGCCACGATGCGTCTGGTTAAAGCACTCAATAAGGCCGATAGAAAAACCTTTAGACCAGGCATTTATCTTCCTTCAACTACCATTGTTAATGGCAAGTAAAACAATATTAAATTTTTTACTTAGTCACCCTATTTTGGAGGGTCGACTCCTTCAAGCAGCCTTAGTTTTTTGTTGTTTCAAAAAGACTTTATGCATTATGTTTCCCACTTTGTGGCCTTAAAGCACAGCCTATATAGGCTTAAAAATGGCACTTACTAATTCTTAAGTTCGTTTCACATTCAAAGAGAATAAATTCTTATTTCGTGGGGTCGAGTAACTCCCCCTTATCATGGTTTAAACTGCCACCAAAGCCTGATCCAAATATAATTTAAAATTAATTAAATGTTTGAAGGATATTGCCATTTAGTGGCACTTATAACTCATAGTTGGCAGTTGATAAATATCCCACCATGATATTGGCTAAAAGCCATATAAATAAATCATCACAATAGCCATTGATTAAGGCTATTATGCCTTTCGATGTGCACTAGCACAATGTCAACGTATAATTTGTAACGTAAATGTATATATATATATATATATATATATATATATATATATAACTTATTATTTAATTCGCATTTAAAATATATGTGTATACACTCATATGGATATAGACACAAACGATAACCTATAACTGTTGAATACGTAAGTGTGTGTATCCATACAAGCATATGCATACATATATATGTATCCCTTTTAATATCATTTATATATGCATACATTTCTTTACACGTTATACATGAGATACTTGTAATATATCACGATAATTTTGCAATCAAAACAAACATGAAGATGACAAGAATGTAAAATGACTAGGTTAACTTGCTCAAAAGATGCAACCAATGACCAAAGACTTGGTTTTGAAGGTATTCAATAACCTGACCTACGCAGTGACATTGAACTCAAATGGCATTATTAGTAAACCCTTAGACTATACCCTTCTCCCGGGAGATACTCTCCCTCTCCCTCTGGAGAGCGTGAATTCTAACTTGCATTTCACTTAGAAAAACAACCAAGTAGTTAGCTGTAACATTTACATCATATTCATATCATTACATATTTATCAATAATTCAATTAAATGCAAAAACCATTATATCGCATAAAATTTCATCATAGCATTTATTTTTCATAGTTTCACAATCACATAATTCATCATTGTATTTAACATAAAGTAAAAAAGCAATTTGTAATTTAAAGGCGGGGGTGTAACACAATGATTGCTCATGCTTGAATGTTTTTTGATACTTAGGGGTTTGCATTTGCTGATTACAAAGCCTAGCTTAAGATTAACATTTGCATACCTGATTTTCAATTTGAATTTGCACTTGTGTGAATGTTGACAGCAATGTTGTGACACAGTGGCCCATTTAATCAAGGCACTAGTCGATAGTGATCTACCCTTCTACCACAACATTCTTAAATCATCCATGTAACATTTTTACCTTCAATTTTAGTGTTAGTTATGTCTTGCCCTCTCTCGTGACTCAGTTTCCAATTGTGCTAAGTTTTAAGTGAGCTAAACCTAGTTAAACATCAAGGGATTCATATAGGGAGTGGTTACAAGATGCATATGTGTATGATATGTTAAGGAAATTCATCTATAGTGATTGTGAATTGTTTTCATTTTCCATTGTGTGTGCATGCTTTTCTTAAATTTTCTTATTATGAGGTCTAGTAGATATGTTCATGGTTGTCATTAGGTCATGGATAGTCAAGGCCTAGTTGTAACACTTTCATTTCTTTTTAATTGTCATGTGACCTCAAGGATCACGTCCTAGATATTTTAGAGTTTAAAGAAGAAGATTAGCCCAATCCTATGCATTGGCCATAGGCTGTCCATTTCTTGTTGATGAAACTTGGATCTCTGCTTGCATTGTCTTGTCCTCTATAATGTCCCCATTTTTAGCACTACGCTTTCTAGTGACTATTAGCCTATTTCCGGAGGCCCATAGGCTAGTCAAAGGTAGAATCAGGGCTTACTATTTTCTAGGAGGTTTCCTTTTGAGTTTTCAGGAGTTGCACGCAAGAGTTTGTTAGTTTGTCTTCTAGGTCTTTTTGGGTTTTCAAAGAGCTTCAGAGGGATGTGACATGCATTTCAATCCGAGGTGTGACATGCATTTCAATCAAGGGTTGCATGCAAGAGTTTGGCAATAGGGTTTCTGGGTTTTCAGAGGGCTTCAAAATGGTATAACATGCATAGTCATCAAATGACTTTTCCGGACTTACTATTTTTAGTAAGTTACGACGGTTGCCCAGTTTGTGCTTTGAGTTTGGAATCACTTACTATTTTTAGTATTGTGCTATTTTTAGTAAGTGCTATTTTTGGTAGTGCTATTTCTAGCAGCAGTTCAATATGTAGTGTCTATTTCTAGCAGTGAGGCAATTTAGTTTTGCCAAAGGCATCTCCAGTCTTCTTGGGCTCAAAAAGGAAAGTTTATAACTTAAGTCATTTTAATGTTACTTTTGGACCCCTATGCCTAGGTGTGTGACTTTAAGTTGTTTTTAAAAGAGGGACTCACACTTGGACGCCCATATTGGAGATTTAAATATTCTAAGTTGTAATATTTGCCAAGGACTAAAGTGGACACCCAGGGAGATGAAACAAAAGTGTTTAATAAATATTATTTTATATTCCTCAAATTTGGGCATCCCTTTTGGAGGGAAAAGTGTTTAGAATTTTTGGGAATGAAAAAGCTATATATATATGGGCTCTTGCCTCTTCATTTGGGCATCCCTTTTGGAGGGAAAAGTGTTTAGAATTTTTGGGAATGAAAAAGCTATATATATATGGGCTCTTGCCTCTTCATTTGGTTATCCATTGCTTATCATAACTGTAAATGTAATCAAATCTTTATCAAATAGGATCCTAAGAAATCTAAGGAATTACTAAGGTCTGAAATTCTGTGTGAGAATTCTAAGTCAAGATACTAATTTCCAGATTTCTTCTCTTATGCTAAATGCGTTGATTGCAAAACATTTATAAATATCGATGTTTGCATATCAATGAGGGAACCATGTTATATACCTTGGAGACCCGCCTCTAAGAGAGGTGTCTCATGAGAGGACGTCTCTCCACTTATGGAAACACATCCGCTCATGGGACATGTCCCTTTGGGCGCGCGGGCTCCAAGGATAACCGATTTGCATTCGGTTTAACAAATAAACACATATATAACCTTTACACACTTGGCGGATATATATATTAAGAGTTTCGATTTTATTCAATGCAGAAATTGAGCATCATTTATTATTTCGAATTTATGCATGCTTATAAATTCGATTTACTTATTTTCCATAAATATGTTAAGGATTAATTTCGATCACATATAAATGATGATGATGCTATTTAGCAACCATCATTTATATCTGACCGAAGCTATATTTCATTAACACTCCCTCTTAGCTAGGGAAGATATTTCAAATCAAATAAGTGGAGATATCACCTTCACACGTGATATCGAAGATATGATATGTTTCCTCAATATTGTCAAGTCACATGACATTCTTCATAACACATCTTTATTATGGTATGTGCACTAACATCAAGTCACATGATGTCTACCATAATTCATGGCATATCCACGGATATATATTTATCCACCATGATTATCTCTTAAGGATCACAATGATCTTCAAATGATATCAAGTCTCATGATATTCATCAAAGCGTCCAAGAGATACTATCATGACATGTCCACAGATTTCAAGTCACATGATATCTATCATGATAGTTCAACTCATCATTGTAGAGTCGTCACTTTACAATGTCAAATACAAGTGTTCATTATTAGAAAGATCATCACCTTTCAATAATGTACACAGGGGGAATAGGCCCATAAGGTCATGGAGTCACACACATGACAAAAGAGTTTACACATTAAACATCTTTATATATTAGTACAATTTATAAACAATTTGTATTTCAAACATAAATATCAAATTACATTTCAACCATACCAAGTTTCTTCTTGAAGTGCTCTACCTTGATTCGGGAGAGAGGCTTGGTGAGAATGTTTGCAGTTTGATCATTTGTACTAACATACTCCAACTGGATCACTTTCCTTTCCACCATATCTCTTACATAATGATAGGGGATCTCAATGTGCTTAGATCTATCATGGAAGACAGGATTTACAGAGAGTTTGATGCAACTCTGATTATCACAATGAATAATTGTAGGATTCAAGGGCTCACCAAAGAGTCCCACAAGCAATTTACGAAGCCAAACTGCTTCTCTTGCCCCCATAGAGGCTGCAATGTATTCAGCTTTTGTTGAGCTATGTGCAACTGAAGACTGTTTTCTGCAAATCCAGGAGATCATAGCTGATCCCAAACTGAAGCAACATCCTGATGTGCTTTTCCGATCGGTTACACTTCCAGCCCAATCAGAATCAGAGTATCCATGTAGATCTAGTTGGTCATTTTTGTAAAGAAGACCATATTCAATAGTGCCTTGAAGATATCTCAAAATATGTTTCACAACCATAAGGTGAATTTCCTTTGGCTCACACATGAACTGGCTGAGAGTATTCACTGCATAACAAATATCAGGTCTGGTGTTAACTAGATACATCAAGGATCCAATCATCTGTCTATATAGGGTTGGATCTGCACACTTGGATTCTCCTACTGCTTCTTTCAGTTTGTGTAGGTTGGTTTCCATAGGTGTAGACATGGGTCTACAGTCCAACATTCCAAATCTCTTCAGAATATCAATGGTATATTTTCCTTGGTTTAGTAGAATGCCCTCTGATTTCTACCATACTTCCAAACCTAGGAAGTAGTGTACAATGCCCAAGTCTTTCATGTCAAATTCGGAAGTTAGATCCTTTTTTCCTTGAGCAATGAGGTGATCTTCTCCTGTCATCAACAGGTCATCAACATATAAAATAATTATTAACATATCACCTTTGATTACCTTGAAGTAGAGATTAGGGTCTACATCATTCTTGGAAAATCCTAGTCCAAAGAGGTAGTTGTCAATTCTTTCATACCAGACCCTGGGAGCCTGTTTAAGTCCATAAATAGCTTTCTTCAATTTGCACACATGTGAGTCAAGTTTATGTATCACAAAACCTTCAGGTTGATCCAGATAGACTTCCTCTTCAATGGTTCCATTTAGGAAGACAATTTTCACATCCATTTGATGGATCTTCTAGCCTTTAGCTGCAGCAATGGCTAACACTGTCTTCACGGATGTGTACCAGGCAACAGGTGCAAATGTTTCTTCATAGTCAATGCCTTCCTTTTGAGAAAAACCTCTTGCCACAAAACGTGCCTTATGTTTTTCTATACTGCCATCAGTAGCATGCTTGATTTTGAAGAGCCATTTGGAAGAGACAACAGATTTCTCTTTCGGTCTAGGCACTATATCCCATACATCATTCTTTAGAATGGACTGATATTCCTTCGTCATTGCATCTTTCCATGCTTGATGTTTGAAGGTTTCTGTAACACTGACAGGTTCTGAATTTATGATGTTGTTCATTAGAGCAACATAGCTAGAGAACCGTTTGGGTCTTTTACTTTCCCTAAACGTTTCTTTGGGTGTTGCATGATTCTCGACTTCTTTGATCATCTTTCTAGCCCAAAGTGGCCTCTTTCTACCGTTGTTATCTGTATTCTCATATGAAGTAGATAGAAGTTCATTTGGCATTTCCTCACGATACTCCCTCTGAATCTCAGGAGTAGGTTCCATTTCAGGTACTATAGGGGAGTAGGTTTCTATTTCATTAGAACTTCTTGCCTTTTTGAATGCAATGTCTTCTTCAAAGATGACATCTCTGCTTAGTTCAATTTGTTTCTGCCCGGGCACAAATATCCTGTATGCTTTGGAGGTTTCACTATATCCCACAAATATCCCTTTCTTTCTGGAAGGTTCTAGTTTGAATCTCTTCTGTTTGGGCACATGAATATAGACAAGACAACCAAAAATCCTAAAATGACAAATATCAAGTTTTATGCCAGTAAAGACTTCTTCAGGGGTTTTGTTGTCAAGATAAGAATGAGGACATCTATTTTGGATGTAGATAGCAGTCCTAGAAGCTTCTGCCCAGAAAGAAGTTTCAATGTTTTGGTCAAGCAACATTGCTTTAGCAGCTTCTACAATGGTTCTATTTTTTCTTTTAGCAACCCCATTTTGTTGAGGGTTGTAGGTAACTGTGAACTCCCTCTTAATGCCAGCACTCACGCAAAATTCCTTCAAAATTTCAAAGGTGTATTCTTTTCCATTGTCAGTCCTCAAGATTTTTATTTTCTTCTCGGAGGAGTTTTCAGTAAGGGCTTTGAACTCTTTGAACCTTTTAAGGATTTCAATTGACTCTTTACACTTAAGGAAATAGATCCAGGTTTTCCTAGAGAAGTCATCTATAAATATGACATAGTACAGAAATCCTGCTTTGGAAGGTACAGACATGGGTCCACATAAATCAGAGTGAACCAGTTCTAATAAATTTAGAGTTTTACTCAAGCTATTGTGAAAGGATCCCTTTGTTTTCTTTCCTAGGGTACAACCTTTACAAGTTCCTTCATGAGATGGTTTTAACTTAGGTAAGCCTGTTACAAGTTTTTCCACAGAAGGTAGGGCCCGGAAATGAAGGTATCCTAATCTTCTATGGCAAATCTCATTTGAATCAAAGGTGTCAAGGGTAAGGGCTTGTTTAACCTTAGTGCATAGTTTGTAAAGGTACCCTTGTCTTAAACCTATGGTTTGGGCTTTCTTGATAGTTGAGTTTTTAGGCCAAGCTAGAACTTTCCCATCCATAAAGGTAACTCTATATCCATTGTCTTCAAGGGCAGAGATGGATATTAGATTCCTCTTTATTCTAGGTACAAATAAGACTCCAGTGAGTTGAAGAGAAAGCCCAGATTTCAATTTGATGGAGCAAGTTCCAACCCCTTTTACAGGGTGTGCAGAATCATCCCCAATGGTTACTTCTTCATCAGTCTTTTCAGTCATAGTATCAAGGTGTTCTTTGAACCCTGTGATATGTCTAGAGGATCCACTATCAATTACCCAGTTGTGGGTGTTGTTAGATACTTGACTCGATAAGGTTGTATAGAACACAAAGTTCTCAGATTCATGATCCAAATTTGACTTTCCTACTTTGGCAAAAGATGCTTGTTGCTTTGATCTGTCAGGGCACTTCATTGCATAGTGGCCATATTGATCACATCTAAAGCATTGTACTTGAGAGATGTCTTTCTTCTTAGAAAATCCCTTTCCATTGGAATTTCTCTTTCTTTTAAAAGATCCTCTCTTGTAGGAGTTTTTCTTACTCCTTTTATTAGAGTCGTGTTGAGTACATGAATGTCTTCATCTATGTTCTTCTTTTTATTTTCTTTTGTGGAGAGTCTTGTTTCCTCTTAAAGGCAGCCTGTTCTTAGCCTATCAAATTTGGGGAGTTTAGATCTCGCACTTATGCCTTGAACAAATGACTCCCATGAGTTTGGTAGGCCTCCTAGTGCAATTAGAGTTAACTCTTTGCTAGCAACCTGATATCCAATTGTGGATAGTTGATCCCTTAGTTCAGTGATCCTCATGAAGTATGCATTAATTGTTTATGCTTTGTTTATTTGGATATTGTTGATTTGCCTCTTTAATGCAAGAGTCCTACTGGTATTGTTGATCTCATAGGTGCTCTCAAGAGATTTGAACATTTGATATGCAGTTTCATGTTTTGCTAGGATGGGCACTATATGATCCCTAATTGCATCTACTAAGATTTTCATGGCCTTTTCATTGCTTTCAATCCATTGAGTTTTCTTAGGATCAGCCTCTGGTTCCCTTTTGTTTTCTCTCACAAGTGAGTCTATTTTATTCTCTTTAAGAATCATCATGATTCTAAATTTCCATGATGTGAAGTTGTTTGCTCCTGCAAGACGATGTTCAAATCTTATCACACTTGTCATTATGAAGAATGTGATGTGAATTCGATTTTAAAAATACGAATTTTCTAGAGCAATCTGATATCTAGATTTGATTTGGATTCACTTAACTTGGCTCTAATACCATGTAAATGTAATCAAATCTTTATCAAATAGGATCCTAAGAAATCTAAGGAATTACTAAGGTCTGAAATTATGTGTGAGAATTCTAAGTCAAGATACTAATTTCCAAATTTCTTCTCTTATGCTAAATGCGTTGATTGCAGAACATTTATAAATTTCAATGTTTGCATATCAATGAGGAAACCATGTTATATACCTTGGAGACCCGCCTCTAAGAGACACGTCTCATGAGAGGACATGTCCCTTTGGGCGCGCGGCCTCCAAGGATAACCGATTTGCATTCGGTTTAACAAATAAACACATATATAACCTTTACACACTTGGCGGATATATATATTAAGAGTTCCGATTTTATTCAATGCAGAAATTGAACATCATTTATTATTTCGAATTTATGCATGCTTATAAATTCGATTTACTTATTTTCCATAAATATGTTAAGGATTAATTTCGATCACATATAAATGATGATGATGATGATGCTATTTAGCAATCATCATTTATATCTGACCGAAGCTATATTTCATTAACAATAATGAAGTGCTTCTGAAATTATTTTAAAACCCTTGCTTCGAGGAATGCATACCTCCTAGCCTACATCAATTTTGTACTTGAGAGATGGTACCTAGCTGGTTTGAGACTGCTTCTTCATTTAAATATTGTAGATAGAGCTTCACTTGCAAATGGCTCCATTCAATGTCTTTTGATTTTTTGGTTTGGTAACTAGTTGTTTTCAATTTCAGTTCATTTTGGTGTGTGTTTTCATCATTTTGGTGTTGTTGGTTTGTGCTTGGCTGAAGCACGTTTTGATCATAACTTCCTGAGGAGCCTCATTCTAGGTATTGTCTCTAATGATTCCTCTAGCTTGGGCACCCATTTGCTCAAGGTTGCAGATTTTTTGAAGGAGAGCTTGATTTTTGCTAGAGGTCGCCCTTCTCAGGGAGGCCATTGTACTTGTTGAAGTTGGATTGGGATGCATGCAAAAAAAATGTGTTGTTTGGGTTGGATTTGTTGTTGTGTTTGGGAGCCTAGCCTATTGGCATCTTTTTCTTTCAGTTTCAGGTCAATCGGAGGAGATTTGGGTGAGTTATGACTATTTTGGTGAGCTAGGGCATCGCTGGTCTGATTTTCTGATCACTGCCATTTCTATATCAGACCTGGTATTTCTTCTTTATCTTCATATTTTTATATCAGAAATCCTTGTATTTATATTGGAGATTATTGGCTAACACTCTGGCTATCTTTTGATATGTATATCTCCTTTCTAGTGCAGTTGAACATGCTATTGTAATGCTGAATCAGTAGTATTGATCAGCTCTCTTTATATTTCTACACTTTATTTTCTGTTATACCCACTGAAAAGTGGAAGAGGTTGGCTTGCTTCCTATACATTTCATCTCAGTACTTTATATTCCTGTTGTACTCATTGAAAAGTGGAAGAGGCTGGCTTGCCGCCTAGCATTTACATTTTAGTACTTTACTTTCATTGTAGCCCGCTGAAAAGTGGAAGAGGGCGGCTCACCGCCTTAGTACTTTCATTTCTAGATTGGTCGAGGTGCCTATTATCTCTTTTGGAAGGCTCAAATTGAGAAGACAGAAAAGGGTATTTAAGGATGAACCTCTCCTGTAGATTTACAGGTAGTCAAAGTTACTTGAGGACTTTGAAATCTGATTTTTTGAGCTTCCTTTTGGATGGAGATTGTTCCATCAAACTTGTAGAAAACAGTTTGGGTGCATTAAAGGAAAAGGAACAAGAAGTAGAAAAGCTCACCCATGAGTTTACATCTACCTAGGAGTTTTTGGAGAGTACTCGAATGACTCTTCAAGAAGAAAATTTTCAGTTAGCTGCTGCAATACAATCTAAGGAGCAGGAAAATGCGGGAAGAGATAAGGAAAACAGGCAAAGAATAAGTGAGTTTAATAGGCTCTATAGTGATTTTGATTAAGAGAAAACTTCCAAGTTGACAAGGACAGTATTGCAACCACAAGATAGTCAATTGGATCAAGTAAATATAAACTCTTTTCAATTTACTAATAATCCTTCTCTTGAGTGGGATGCCAAAACTACTTTTGATAATCCGTTTTTTGAGTTGGAGGATGAAACACTTTTTAATTCTAGTGATATGGTTGATGATGAATACAAGATACGGAATCCAGGTAAAACTCGAGATTGGTTTAATGAACTTTTAGGATCTATTTTATGGATGGGCTTTAAGCAAAATTGCAGATTTGTAGTTGTTCGCTTCACAATTAGCCAACACATGATTTTTGCTACTTGCATTCAAATGGTTTGGTCTATATTTTCAATCAATAAGTGGAGTATGTATCAATGGGAGTTTATTGATGATGATAGTTCAATCATTGGGGAAGACACTTCAATCAATTTTAGGCTCACAAACCCTATGCAAACAAGAATTGTTCTTCATTGTGGTTGCTGCTCCAATATCATAATTTTGATTTTTACAGATTTGGCTGATGAGTTGATCAATTTTCAGTACTTGCAGATTATGTGGCAGTGAAGTGTGGAAAAGTTTTCTGATATGACTCAGTTATTCCTAATTTCCACATTGTTGAATAATGTTTATGGCAATTCTTCTAGGTTGTTGGTTTATGCATTTTCAAATGTTGCATTGACGATTGTAGCTTTATGGGTAATTTGGTGTGCACAAGGAAGCTACTTTGGCATTTGGAAATTGAATGCTTTTGAGATGCTATCAGTTGGTTTCAGAATTATTTTTGTTGTTTGTGGTCTAATCAATAGCTTATCAGGATTCTATCCTCATCATTTATGGAACTTCATGAGGATTGTAGAGGAGAACCATTATTTCCTATTGACCAAAGTGATTGTCCTATTGCCCAAGATCGTTTTAAGCAATGGGATTGTAGTTGTGAACCTTATTGAGGTGCCTTGGCAAAAGAATTTTCATGGTACAGATTTTAGTTTTTAGAGGTATTTCAGTTTGGGGCCAGAGGTTGATTGTTTTGTAGGGTCACAAGTGAGGTGAGTTTAGATTTGGTATGATGAACTGATGGTTTTTATCAAAGTGGCGCAATAGCAACTTGGTGGTTATTTCCAAAGATTGGTTTGGGATCTTGGAATCACAGTTGACTCAGTTGTTGGCCTTGTAATTGTGCTGACATTGCTTGAGGACAAGCAATATTTGGGAAGGGTGGACTGTAATGTCCCCAATTTTATAAGTCAGCATATTATTCAATTATTAATTTTAAGTTGTCAAAAAAGGGTTCAAATTAAAAAGGACAACTTAAATTAATTATTTTATTGGTGCAAGAGTAACTTAAATTTTAGTAAAGTAAAATATATTAAATAAGTTACTTTTGGAAAAGAATTAGAAGTGAAATGGAAAAAAGGGGAATTCAAGAGGTCAAGAAGAGTTACGAAGAGGAAGGAATAAAAATTTTCTCGAGCATTGTTTCAGACATGTTGGTTTTGGGAATTGAAGAACAAGTTCTTTGTTGGTTGAACAAGGTTCACCACATCCTTTTGGAGGATGGAAACCCTCTAAGAGAAGATCAGCTCCGGTGGTGAGATTATCCACCCTAGCTGGTAATTAGCGAAATCATTCAGATTTCACATTTGGAGTTGATGGTTGAAGTTTTCAAAATTCAGGAACTCTTGTTCCAAGCTGAATTCCAATTTTTGTGAAGGAGCAGAATTGCAAGTTGGTTAATTCAATGTTATATCTGTAATCAAATTAAAGATTAATTAAATCAAAGTTTTATGTTAAGGAGTGTTCATTTATTAAATTGTAAAGTTTCAAAAAGAAAACATTAAGCATACAATGGTAAGGAATGGTGTTGACCCCTTTGTGTTATTTTGAAGACTTGTTTTCATTTTAATTTAAGCCTTTTGAGTTTGCATATACAATTCAATTTGTTGAATGTTTGAAAGAATTTCAAGAAGTATTCAGAAATCACAAGCTCCCTAGAAAAGTCGAAAGACTTTGATGGGTCATGGAAAAAGGATTTAAGGAATCATTGCCAGCAATTAAGAAATCGATTCATTCTAGAACCACCTCTTTGAGTTCTTTGGTCCACACCCCTCATAGAAGAAGAATTAAATTCTCTTGGAGTCACATAGGTGCATAATCGGGACAAGGAAGCCATGTATAGTATCAATTCATGTAGCTTTGTAAGCCCATTGCGGTTGAATTGTGGAGACAGGAGAAGGAACAGTTCCAATAAAATTAAGCAATTGTCTTTGCAACCATATGCTGCCAGTAGACGTTCGTTTTAATTGTTAAGTTCACTATAAGAATTGAATGGTCATTTATAATAGGAGTCGTCGCAAGTTTAAAGGAAAGGACAATTAAGATGGGCGCTAAATGGAGTAACATTGGGGAAGTTGAACCATTGCATTCAGTCGATGTGTGTTTGGATACAATTCCAAGAGGCTTCATTATTTGATATATGTGATGATGGAAGGGTGAGTCTGAAGAATTAATTGAAAGTTGGAATTAAATAGGCTTCAATAATATCACCACATGTATAGGAGTAGGAATCACAAGCAACTATGGGAGGACGAATAGTTTGGAAGATATTTACATACTAGCGAGCATGGTAATTAAAGGGTCAGTCGTTGCTACTATGCTAACACTCAACAAAGCCGTAGCTATGAGTCACCAATTTACGGCGTGGAAATGCTAGCAGTGGACAAGCATAAGGATGAGGGTCAAAGAACTATTGTTGGATATTAATATTTCCAGTCACGGTGTGAATCTCTATCAACATTTACTAGCACGGGTTTCAATGGTGTTGTAACTTCAATCTGCGATTTGAAAATATCTTAAGCCAAATACACATGGAAGCATATCTGATTGAGTGGTACCATCTATAGCTGCAACTTGGTGATTACGATTTTAATGCTTTGTTTTGTGCATGCAATTTGGTTTTCAATAAGGAAATCTGCATTTTGTCCATCCAACAGTTGTGACAATATTATTATATGTTTGAATTTATAAGCTGCTATACTTTGTGTTATTTGGAGAAATTAGCAAATTTTGGGACTGTATGGTTATTGAGCTTTAGCAAATAAATGTCTTTGTAGATAAGGGTTCCTGAGACTTGTTGCTATATGTATTCTGTGATATTTTTGGAGTTTGAATTTACTCTCAGAAGTGAATCTGCTTTACCAACTTAAGTATAGCTTCAAGAATTTAAGGTCAGGAAATATTTATACTTTATGGTCAATTAAAATCTTTAGAGTTTGCTATTAATTCATTTGAGTAATCTTAGTATTGATTTTGGGAATTGGTTGTATGCTATCTAGGAAAAACATCATAGATCGTCTAAAATATACATAACTCTCTCCAAGTCTTATTCAATGCATAACTTGGAAATTGGAAAAATTTGAGGTACGATTGGGGTGGGTCATTATAGTGGTATCAAAGCTCAAGAAATTTTTGCCAGCCTATTGGGTAAATTCAGAGAATTAACTTACAGTTTGAAGCATGGAAATCGAAGATAGAAAATGGTTGACCAAATTGCTCTATGAATCAGGTAGTAAGCTCGATAGCCTATGTCAACCAAGGAATGATGCTTTGGTCACATTGAAAAGAGTAGAAGAATGTTTGAGCCTTGTTGAGTAGTCACCTTCTAATTTATTGCAGACAGCTCTTGTTTCTACAGTGACTTCTTTGGGTCAACACAGGTGATTGAAACATTCAGGTGATGAGATAAGATTGTTGGTAACTTCCTGTTTGAGTGAGGTCTTAAGAATATTGGCACCTGAAGCTCCTTATGATGGTAACACAATGAAAGAGGTAATACAATTGATGGTGGATAGTTTCCAAGATTTGGATGATATTAAATGTTTTCATTTTTCTAGAAAGGTTGCCATACTTGAAACATTTGCAAAACTCAAATTGGGAAACATCCTATTAGATTTGGGATTAGATGATTTGATTCACCAAATGTTTCACCATTTCCTTGTCACAACTAGAAAATATCATACTGATAATGTTATAGCAGCCATGCAAACAATTATGATTTTGGTTATTACTGAGAGTGATGCTATCTTCCAACCCATCTTATCTATGTTATTGGCTATTTTGAGGCAAGAACAGGTTACTCCTATAGCTGCATATAAATTGGTTTACAAAGATTTCAACCAATAGTTCATCGATCTTGGGGATTGGATACCAATTTTTTATTGTTTTCTTGTTTAAGGCTCGGTAGTCAATGCACATTTGGAGAGTTCCATCCTTCTCCTTTACTAACACCACGAAAGATGCAAATGGACTAGAGCTAGGCCATATATGTCCCATTTCTAGTAATTCCTTGATACATTTCTCAATTTCATCCTTAAACTTCTTGGGATGTTGGTATGGTGTTGTGATGACAAGCTTTGCACCCTCTTCTAACTCAATGGTGTGTTCAAATCCTCTAATTAGTGGTCTCCCTAGTGGTATGTCCCCAAAAACTAGACTATGTTTATCCAAGATTGGTTGTAAGTCATCATGATGATACTTAGGCTTGTTGCTTAATGACTTGGAGAAAACAAGGCATCGTGCGGCCCAAGCTATATCTCCATGCCTAAATATGCTCTCCATCCTTTTGGTTGATACTACTCAAGGGGTTCCATTGAATAGCCCCCTAAATACCACTTTCCTTCCATTGGCCTTGAACTTGAACTCCATTGTTTGAAATTTTTAGGAGTACTTACCAATGGACATCATCCATTGGATGCCAAGTATAGTGTTGGTATCACCCAACTCCACAACATAAAAATCATCGGTGACTGTGTAGTCACCAATTGTAATTTTCAATTTTGGTACCTTTCTTGAACAAGACATTTGGTAGCCATCTACCATCATCACACTAAACCCTTCATGTTCAACTATTTGAAGTTCTTTCTTGGCGACCAAGGTTGAATCAATAAAGTTATGAATAGCTCCGCTATCAATCAGCACCATTATCCTTTGTCCTTATAATACACCACGAACTTTAAAGGAGTTAAATCTTGGAGTTCCAATCATAGTGGCAATTACACCATCCTTTTTTTCTTTAGGTGGGGACTCCTTTACCTTTGGTGGTTCTTCCTCTGTTTTATCTTGCTAATTGCTTAGATCAAATTTGTCCATCTCTAGTACCCTTGTTGGGCAAATGCCTCATTCATAGGTCCATGTAGTCTCTTAGGGACATATCTATTTGCAGTCCTCCATCTATCCAATCTTGGCGGAACTGATCTTGTAAATCTACCAATGTAGGTTCATTGCCTTCTTGATGTTCTATTCTAGGTGGAAAAGTAGGTGTCATGGGTTTAGAACTAGTTGTAGGAACACAATGATTCAGATTTCTATTGTTGATTGAATTGTCTTCATTGCCTCCACTATTGCCACCTTGGTTGTTATTGTTATTTGTATTTATCATGAATTGAGTCAATGTGTCCAATAATTGTGCCATTCGTTGTTGAGTAGTTCTTTGTTCTGCCATGAATTGATCCCTACAGTCGGTGATACCTCCTCTATCTCTCATGTTTCTGCCTCCTTGTTCACTACTCCAAGATTTAGGCCTGTTAGGACTGGTATTAATGATGATCCTTAGTGGATACCCAAGATATCGGAAGTTGTTTTTCCTTCTGAAGCCCGGGCAGGTTCCCACTATCTTCTTATCTCGCTGTTATAATATCTTCTCTCCCTCTCACTCATAAACCTTCACAAGCTGGAAGGTTTACCAGCTCTGATACCAATTGTAATGTCCCTTGTAGAGTTACTTTAAATTTTGCCTTCAATCATAAGATATCAAAACATGCCAAAGAACCAATGCTTTTAAGAGAGGGTAAATAATGCACTTTCAATTTACTTAAAGAACAACTCCAACTCAACTGATTAACACTAGTCCTAATTATTGGACACTTATATTTTAATAGGAGAAGGTATTATGATGCCACATTTCTGATATGAATTCTGAGTAATGAAGTCTGATTCGATTATTAGTTCAATAGTGGAAAATTGACAAGAAAATATGATCGTTGTTTCTAACTTATTACTCTAAGATCATGCATTTGAATGTGAAAGAAGCTTAGACCTCTATCTGCTCACTGTTCCTGATTTGATCTCTATATTCCTACGATTTTTCCTTGGCGTTGTGTCTGAATATTGACTGATTGCTTATGCATCCACTAGCCTTGTAATAGGTGATCGATGTGCCACCCTTACTTGGCTGGTCGTAGGCTCTTGAGAGCACTTCTGATCTGAGTTTGAGAATATGAGTTTGCAAATCTTCAATGTCCCTTGGATGAACTACAAACCTCCTCAAATAGATTTCAAATGGGCATAATGTGAGGAGTTGTATCTTTCCAAACATGTCTCTTTCACACAACTTAATTAATCATATCTTTAATACCATTAACTAACTAATTAATTCTTTGATTGAACTAATTGCCCCTCCTTTGAACCACTATAGCCTTATTATTATTCCTCACGTCCAAGGAATTCCTTTGGACAACGCCTTTTGTTTTGTGCGATTGGTTTAGCAATCGAATGGGATTATTACAAAAATACATGCCAAGCAGTATGATCAGACCTAGATTATGGTCAGATCTTGGTTTACGGATTTCTTGATTCACCATTTTTCATTGTCCGAGTGAGTATATTAATCAATTCTTTGGGTCTCATTTAATTAGGATTGGTCACCTTCAATCTTAGGTTCTCAATGTTTCTTAGATCTGATTTCCCATCCTCATTTATAAAGCATTGTTTAAGAGGTCTAATTAGATAACTTATCAAGATTCTTAGTTAAATAGAGTAATGATGTTTAAAAAGTGTAACTTAAAATTCACAGCCCCAAGCCTACAAGATTCATTGCTGCATGGGTGGCGTTACATATTTCCTATTACCTTGACAACTTATCTTGCAATTCAATTTATTAGTATTCCATCTATTTTACTCTAAGTTACCGAATTAGAATTGGAATTGGAATCAGGTACGTGGGTATGGTATTTTGGTACGAGAAAAAAAAATTTGGGTACGTCCATAAAAAAAACATATAAAAATAATAAATATATACATATTCATAATAATATAATATACTAATAATATAATAATATACAAATTTAAAATATAATTATATAATAATTCAAAGGGTATATTATTCTCCCATTATATTATTATGTATCAAAGTATATAAAATTAGTATTATAATAATAATATATTAAGTATATAATAATCTAATATATTCATTGGAGCATGGATCAAAATAACAAAAGATATATCAGTATACCCTATCGTCCCCAAAATTTAGGAAAATATTTGCCTCGTAAAATTAATATTACTCTCTAATATCCAACTTAGAGTATGGCCTTTAGTGGGGGTGTCAATACATTTACGTCGTTTTCATTGAGTTAATTCAATATTCCTAAAAGGATGATATGAATTTTTTCAAATGATTACAGATCAATTCGATAAAGTATAAAATTGCTCTCTCTACCTTTGTGCAACACGAAATAAAGCAAACAATAATAATCCACCTGTCAAGGGGGTTTTTCCCTTTGTTTTCACTCTTTCCAACTTTCAAAAGTCAAAAAACTGCTGGAAACAATCAAAAACGTCTTGGAATCGCCATGTCACCTTTGGAATCACTTGGAAACGCGATGGCAAACTCGGAATCAATTCCAAGCGGCAAAAAATGAATCATGTGTGTTTCCAGAGGGATTCGTACCTGATTATGTGCCTAGTACGTTTCGTACCCGGAGTCGTCGAGCAGAGGGTGACGATTCAGCTACTTAGATTTTACTTAATAATTCTAAACACTCAACATATGTATTTATAATTTAACCATGCCTTGCGCTACTAAAAACATTTATTACACGTGACTTGTGAATTTATCTTAAATGTAATCATTCTAACCTCACAACATTGTGACTCTAATCAGCATTGACCGTTAATTCAAATCCCATTGTATACCATTAATCCTAAACAAATATTATTGGTGACTTTAGTTATAGTTACTTAATAGCCTACATTCTAATCACCTATTATTTACTAGCTCTAATTTCTTTTAGATATAATAATATTATTAGTAATTCTAACCATTCCTACTCCCTTACCATATCTTTAGTTTTAAAATAAAAACTTATCATTTACCTATAATATTAGTAAATCTATTTGTTTATTTTTTAACTTCCAATCCTATAACAAAATCTTATATTTTACCCATACTATTATTAGAAAAGCTATTCATTTTATTTTTTCCCTTCTCTAACGAAATCTTATGTTTTACCCTTAACATTTGTTAGTCTTCCATTTCTATAACAAGATCTTACCTTTTACTTATAACTTCAATAAGTTTTTCATTTATTTTTACTTCCATACATAGTAATAATCATGGGCTCACACATTTATTTACTTACTTAATGTGATGAGCCCTACTGGCTCCCAACTCAAACCCCTGTATTTTTGTTTATCTTTGTGTCTTTTTAAGTTTTTTAGAGAAGATTTCTAGACAGAAGAGAAGGGGCAATAGCATATAAATGCACACAAAATTGAAATACTGTAACCTTTTGAGCAATAGATGTAATAGTTATTAATTTGCAGTACATACAATGAGATTGCAAGCAAATTACATACCCGAAAGACTCCAAAATAATTAAATAAGAAATTTCAGAGCTTGGCAGGCAAGAATGCTGAAACCAGAGGAAATCACTGTCGGGGCTCACGATCTACTTTCTCCCACACAGAAGCTGGAGAAATGCTGCTGCAAATGAAGGGCGCCAACAAAGAAATACAGGAACCACCTCATGAAGAGGCATTTTTGCCTCTGAGTTCACACGCCTCAAATAGAAGTGCACGCCTCCCAAGAAGAAATACCACCCTCTGATGCTATGGTACGGCCCTATCAAAAGCTAGGAATCTGATGAAGAATGGCGCCCAAAGTAGGAAGCCCTTCCCTTATTGCAAACACTAAAATGCTGAATAAATAACTCAGATGAAGCACAATAGAACTTTTGTATGAAGCCCTCACAGATGCACTAATTCGACTGGTCTCTCACAGTCTCAAAAATGCTCAACAATGAAGAAGATCGTGCTCTCTAATGGAAGAATTGCTCAAACCCTTGTCTCAGGAAAAGCACAGGAAGAATCCAAAATGGCAAAGTCAAATAATCATGAATCAGTTTTATTTGCCAAAATTGCCTTATATTCCCAAAAGGCACGAATTCCAAGAAAGTACGGCTTTTCTCTCAAATAAAATACATTAAAAATGTATTTAATAACTTTTCAATAGTTTAGCAATTAAATAATTGCCCTTTTAAGTTGAGCGCACTTTATTCTTAAGTGATTTAATTTTAAATCACTTTATGACATATTTAAGTGATATAATATTTATAAAGTCAATTTGACTTTATAATAAAGCGTAAGTTAAATAATTAACTTAAACCACTTAAATATCCATAACTCCCTCTAAACTCCATATATCTTTGTGCCGTCAGAAGCTGGCGAACACTGAACCATAGATGCCTGTACTGAAACCAATACTGGAGTGAAGGAATGGGCAACGACAGTACCCACTAAAACGGCCACTGACCCTCTAACCAGATCCTATCAGCCTACAAGGGTCCAAGAGATAGGCTAACTCCACTGCTCCTAAGAACTAACTAGAGCGGGGACATCATAGTCCGCCCTCCCTGAATTTGCTTGTCCGCAGGCAAACTCAAAGCTGGATGCTGTAAAATACTGTCACCCTCCCAAGTAGCATCCTCTGTCGGTAAATCTTTCCACTTCACCAAATATTCCCTGATAACCCGCCTCTGAAGATGACGCTCTCTAGACTCCAGAATGGTCTCAGGTATCAAAATTAACTTCCCCTCATCATCCAGGGGTGGTAAATCTGCAGAAGGAATCACCAGTTGTCCTAACGCCTTCTTGAGGTGCGACACATGGAACACATTATGAACCTTACTGTTCACTGGTAGATCCAACTCATAAGCCACTTCACCGACACGCTTGACAACCCTGAAAGGTCCATAGTATCGTGGCTTGAGTTTCTCGATGCCCTTCTTACGAAGGGTGGACTGCCTATAAGGCTGTAGCATCAGATACACCAAATCATCGATCTCAAAAGATCGCTCCACTTGTCGTTGATCAGCATATTGCTTTTGCTGATTTTGAGCCTTCTGAATGTTCTCTCTGAGTGCTCTCATAATGTCCTGGTTCTCCTGTAATAGATCCCTAGCACTAGGTACTCTGTTGTCACTCAACAACAAATCTAGAAAACTCAAAGCATCATATCCATATAACACTTGGTATGGTGTCATCTGAATACTCATGTGATGAGTGGTATTGTAGCAATACTCACAAAGGTATAACCACTTCACCCATGCCTTCTGCTGCCCTGAACTGTAATTCCTCAAGTATCCCTCCACCCATTTGTTGACTATCTTTGTCTGTCCATCTATCTAGGGGTGGTAGCTGGTGCTCGGAGTGAGTTCTATCCCGCAAAGTTTGAATAACTCCTGCCAGAAGTTACTCAAAAACCTGCTATCTCTGTCACTAACTATGCTCTGAGGCAAACCGTGCAATCTAAATACCTCGCAGAAAAACAAGTCTGCCACCTGTGTAGCCGTGTGAGTAGTAGTGATTGGGAAGAAATGAGCATACTTCGTCAATCGATCTACTACCACAAAAATGTTGTCCTTCCCTTGAGCTTTCGGCAAGCCCGTAATGAAGTCCATCAACAAACATTCCCACTTCCTCTCAGGAATAGGAAGCGGTTGTAGTAATCCTGCAGGGTATGTATGTTCTTGCTTGTTCTACTAACAAACAAAGCATTCCCCGACATACTGAAGAACAAAAGAGTTGAGACCTTTCCAAGAGAATCTTTCCCGTACCTGCCTGTAGGTTTTAAAGTAACCGGGATGTCCTGCCATAGGTGAATCATGAAATGATCTCAATACCCTGCCCCTCATCTCAGAACCTGGGACTAGAAATATCCTCCCTTTGTAAATGATAAGATCATCTACAAGTGAGTATCTGCCATCCTGTACTGTCCCATCCACTATGCTAAAAGCCCACGGGTTCTTAGCATACTCTACCACTATCATGTGTCTCCAATCCTCAACAATCTCTGTAATGGAATTCAAGTGTGGACGGAGAGATAATGCGTCAACAACCACATTCTGCGTACCCTTGACATAGGAGATGTCAAAATCATAGGACTGAAGCTTACTGACCCATTTCTGTTGTCTTTCATTCAAATCTCGTTGTCCTAGGAAATGTTTCAAACTATTGTGATCGGTTTTAACACAGAATTTACTACCAACCAAATATTGTCTGAACTTGGCCATGGCATGCATGATGGCCAACATCTCCTTATCATAGATGTTGAAACTCCTCTCAGGACCTCTCAGCTTTCTGCTCTCGAAAGCTATAGGATGTTGATCCTGCATAATGGCTGCACCAAGACCCTCACCACTGGCATCACAATGTAGCTCAAACGGCTTGGTGAAGTCTGGCAATGCTAGTACTGGACACATCGTCATGAGAAGTTTAAACTTCTCAAAGCACACCTATGCCAAAGGTGTCCACATAAAGGCTCCCTTCTTTGTCAAATCTGTTAGTGGCACAGCATATCGCGAGAATCCACTAACGAACCGACGATAGAAGGCACATAAACCTACAAACCCCCTAAGTTGTGTCAACGTCTCAAGTGTAGGCCAGTCAACAATAGCACAAACTTTTTCTGGATCCATGTTGACTCCCTCTCTGTTGATGATGTGAGCCAGATACAAAAGTTCTGCCAAGCCCAAGGCACACTTGGATTCCTTGGCATACAAGGACTCCCTGTCAAGTATACTCAAAACTGCATCCAAGTGGACTATGTGTTCCTCCCAAGACCTGTTGTAAACCAGTATGTCGTCGAAGAACACTAAGACAAATTTCCTCAAGTGAGGATGGAAAACCCTGTTCATTGTGGACTGAAAAGTGGCTAGAGCATTGGTTAAACCAAATGGCATAACCAAGAAGTCATAATGTCCACAGTGACATCTGAAAGCGGTTTTCTCAATATCCTCCTCTCGGACTCTAATCTGATGGTACCCAGTCCTCAAATCAATCTTCGAGAAATAGCAAGCTCCATGTAGCTCATATATCAACTCGTCAATCCGTGGTATGGGATACCTGTTTTTGATAGTCTTCATGTTCAGCATCCTGTAATCGATACACATTCTGAGTGTACCATCCTTTTTCTTCACCAAAACAACTGATGAAGCAAAGGGAGACTTACTCGGCCTGATGTGCCCCATGGCTAAAAGCTCTTTGATAGTCTTTTCAATTTCATCTTTTAAACGCTTGGGGTGCCAGTAAGGAGTGATCATTATAGGTTTTGTGCCCTCATCCAACTCTATAATATGCTCAATACCTCTATCAAGAGGCCTACCAGGTGGTATAGCACTAAAAACCTTCGCATGCTTGACTCGAAGTTCCTGGATATCTGGATGATAAGGAGATTCTCGATGCTCCTGTTGTGAAGGCATTATCTTGCATTCAACTGCCCAATCCACCATGTCGTGCCGAATCAATCTTTAAATTCTTCTGAGTGAAATTTCTTTTATATTGTTGTCCTTGATGGCTTTGAGAATATGATTTGTGCCATCAACTTTAAACTTCATCTCCATGTCTCGTAAATTAAGTGTGAACTCTCCTATTGCATGAAGCCACTTCATGCCAAGGACTACATTTGTACCTCCCATGTTCACAACATAGAAATCTGCCTTAAACTCAAAATTGTTGAGTTTCATTGGTAGATCCGAAATCATCCTCTCACAATTGAGAGTGTACCCATCTGTGACCTTCACTCTAATGCCTTCAAACTGCTGAGTTTGAATGCCTCATTTTTCAACCAACCGTGAATCAATGAAATTATGGGTTGCACCTGTATCCAAAAGAGATATGACTCTTTGACCGGCTAGTAGCCCACGAAATCTGAAAGAACCTTCTCGTTGCATACTGGACATATGAGCTTCCCGCAGCTCAAGTTCAACCTCCTTTTCCGCCTCATTTTCTGATTTTTCCTCATCTGTATCATAAATTGCAGCTTGCTGGTCTGAAAAATCAGTCACCTCTTCTTCCTCAAAGAACCACTCCATATGCCTATTTTGTCCTTTAGGCTTGAGGGGGCAATCATGGTTGATGTCATATGGTCCCTTGCAATAAAAACAAAGCTTCCTCCTA
Organism: Sequoiadendron giganteum; assembly: GCA_007115665.2. Lineage (NCBI taxonomy): Eukaryota > Viridiplantae > Streptophyta > Pinopsida > Cupressales > Cupressaceae > Sequoiadendron > Sequoiadendron giganteum. The sequence continues at coordinate 644,433,108 of CM021102.1, forward strand.
CGTAGATCGTTAATTGTTTCACGATCCAATGGTGCTGCAAAAATTTTTTTCTGATAAGCATCTTCAAACTTCTTTGGATCAGATTTGGTATCATTGTAGGAAGTGGACGGTTTTGAGCCAAATTGTTTCTAAGGTGCTGTAAACTCCATACTGCAAGCCTTCCTCATCGCTTCCTGTAAAGTAGGTGGATCAAATGCCTTGATCCATCCTTTCATGGGTTTGAAAAGACCCTCAATAAATAGTATGATCAGCCTTCTCTCAGATATGCCTGTCACCATAACGGAAAGTCTCTGGAACTCTCCAATGTAGGATTCCAAATTACCCAGCTATTTTAATTGAGCAAGATCTCTGAAGAAAAGTTTGGGATCACGTCTATCAAACCTCTCTACCAGTCTATCAATAAACTCCTGGTACGAGGTAATCTTGTCATGATGAAGTGTTACCATACCATGAATCCACCAGTCATGTGCCACGCCATCAAGATGAAGAGCTGCAAATCGAATGGCATCTTCCTCTGGCATAGGACGTAGTGTCAGGAACGTATCCAATTTACTCACCCAGGCACGTGTTGTAACTCTGCCACTGCCATCATAGTTCGCTAAGATAAGCTTATTGGTAGCCTGTCGTAGATCATTATGCTTGTGTCTAGGCCTCCTGTCTTTCCTGTTCCTGGTGTGTTCTCTCTTCTAGCTCATGAAACGATCGAAGTTGAGGTGATCCTTAACTCGTGGAGGCATTGCATCCCATTCATCATGCATAGTCAGGATGTTGTCACCAAAGTTCACTTCACCACCTTCCTCCACCTCCTCTTCCTCCTCAGCGTCATTTCTGAAAAAAGTAGGGCGTGTGGATCTCTCAAAGGTGCATGCTGGAGCAATTTTCCTGTGGTGTTCTCCATGTATACTTCCTTCTTGATCTTGATCCAAATTCAGCCTTCTCAAAACTATCAGATTTTGCACATAGGTACTAAGTTGTTGGAGGATGTTTGCCACCTATTCTTGGCCTGCCACCATTCCCCTCAGTACTTCTTTGGCTTCCCTGTCTTCGTCATTAAGACGAGCATCATCAATCCTTTCAGCCATATTATCAAAGTCAAAATCCTCTTCCTGTTCATCCAATGGAATTGCCTGAAAAGGTTCAAAAGTGTTTCTCTGAATTCCAGGGCCCCTGCGTGTGTAGTGCCTGTCAAACCTGTTCTGGTGTGACCGCATAGAATTATTTTTCCCACAAGCTGGCAGGAATAGAAAGCTTTGATACCACTGTGATGAGCCCTACTGGCTCCCAACTCAAACCCCTGTATTTTTGTTTATCTTTGTGTCTTTTTAAGTTTTTTAGAGAAGATTTCTAGACAGAAGAGAAGGGGCGATAGCATATAAATGCACAAAAAATTGAAATATTGTAACCTTTTGAGCAATAGATGTAATAGTTATTAATTTGCAGTACATACAATGAGATTGCAAGCAAATTACATACCCGAAAGACTCCAGAATAATTAAATAAGAAATTTCAGAGCTTGGCAGGCAAGAATGCTGAAACCGGAGGAAATCACTGTCGGGGCTCACGATCTGCTTTCTCCCACACAAAAGCTGGAGAAATGTTGCTGCAAATGAAGGACGCCAACAAAGAAACACAGGAACCACCTCAAGAAGAGGCGTTTTTGCCTCTGAGTTCACACGCCTCAAATGAAGTGCATGCCTCCCAAGGAGAAATACCACCCTCTGATGCTATGGTACGGCCCTGTCAAAAGCTAGGAATTTGATGAAGAATGGCACCCAAAGTAGGAAGCCCTTCCCTTATTGCAAACACTAAAATGCTGAATAAATAACTTAGATGAAGCACAATAGAACTTTTGTATGAAGCCCTCACAGATGCACTAATTCGACTGGTCTCTCACAGTCTCAAAAATGCTCAACACTGAAGAAGATCTCGCTCTCCAATGGAAGAATTGCTCAAACCCTTGTCTCAGGAAAAGCACAGGAAGAATCCAAAATGGCAAAGTCAAATAATCATGAATCAGTTTTATTTGCCAAAATTGCCTTATATTCCCAAAAGGCATGAATTCCAAGAAAGTACAACTTTTCTCTCAAATAAAATACATTAAAAATGTATTTAATAACTTTTCAATAGTTTAGCAATTAAATAATTGCCCTTTTAAGTTGAGTGCACTTTATTCTTAAGTGATTTAATTTTAAATCACTTTGACATATTTAAGTGATAATATTTATAAAGTCAATTTGACTTTATAATAAAGTGTTAGGTTAAATAATTAACTTAAACCACTTAAATATCCATAACTCCCTCTAAACTCCATATATCTTCGTGCCGTCAGAAGCTAGCGAACACTGAATCATAGATGCCTATATTGAAACCAATACTGGAGTGAAGGAATGGGCAACAACAGTACCCACTAAAACAGCCACTGACCCTCTAACCAGATCCTGTCAGCCTACAAGGGTCTAAGAGATAGGCTAGCTCCAATGCTCCTAAGAACTGACTAGAGCAAGGACATCACACTTAACCCAACAACAATAAATTATAACCCCAAATATTTCACTTAAGTTATGACCCCTGAGCATTTCACTTGATAAACTTAATCTCCCATAATAATAGATTATAGAATATATGCTAAGCCTTTCATACTATCTTTTCTTAAAGTCATTTAAAGACATATATTTAAGTTCCTTCTCATCAGTACTCAAGCACTTTTACGCAGACATTAATAAACAAAACACATGTAAGATGTGAAGGCTGGCATTATGCATGGTGTTTGGCCTTCTCAAATTTCGAGCACACACAGTCAGTGCTTTGAATTGCTAAAATCAAGCTTCATTTATCAACTGCACATAGATTTCCCATATTAATGCTGGACGAAAACACTGTTTGGGCTTATTAGTTCCTCAGTTTACCCTAGTTTACTCAGTAAGTATTATGAAGTTCAATCATACTATCGCCTCTTTCCTTAATAATTTTCCCTTCAATAAGTCAAGACACTAATACTAACTTATATGATGTAAACAAAAATTATTGGAAATTACTGATTCCTATTATACGTTACTCACAAGATGAATCTAATTTTTGGTTAGTCTATTACTGTGACCCTATATTCTTATTTTGCTAAATTTACTTATGTTACAAAATTATCTTAAGAAGTGATAAGTAAAAATTTACCTTAAAATATAAACAAAGAAACATGAAACAAACGAAAAGAATTATTTAAATTAAAAATTGCATTAGCATATGCCTGAAAGGGAGAAAGAGATGTATCTAGATCAAACATTACCTTAGCTTTCCTTCAAATGAAAGGAGTGACTTGGACGTTTCAGACTGCACACTTGTATCTTCTTCGAAATCCTTCTCTTATCTCTTTTTACCCACTGTTAGCCACTTCTCTGAAAAAAATCCTTTTGTTTTGTTCCCGCCTTCTAATCTTCTTCTCCCGTTTTGTTAAAAAAAAAAAGTTAGCGTGATAACACCGGTCATCATCCCCTCTCCATTCACCAAATTTCTTTTAGATCATTTTTAATTGGGCCATATCATTTAAATGTTGCTCCCATGCTTGCTATAAATGAGCTGTCTGATAAAGTGAGTAAATATTTCAACTAACTTCTTTCCTTCAAAATTAATTCATTTCCTACTTGCCCATGCCCTAATAAGTGCATTGTTGGATGGGGAGGATTAATGTTATTGATAAACATTTTTTACTTTATTCATTAATTATCGGTTGCTGAAGAATGCTTGAACTTTTAACATTAAATATATAATTCTAGAATAGGACTTCCCATTGCCTCTTATGTATGTTTATGTATAGATGCGTACATGCATGTATGTATATGTATATGTATAGATGTGTACATGTATGTATGTATATGTACCTATGTATATGTGTATGTGTGTATGTATATATATGTATGTATGTATGTATGTATGTATATGTGTGTGTGTATGTGTGTGTGTGTGTGTGTGTATATAGTCAATCAGCTAATATTGTTTTTACCTATAGAATTAACTATTATTCCCTAAGTATTATTTTAACATTATAATAATAATAATCAGAATTTAATGTATATTGAGAATAATATATCTAAGATGACATTGTGGGATACCGAGCATATGTACTGATAGGAGCTCTGAGCTCTAACCATTAGACTTGATCATTGCTAAAAGCCACGATTATATATAAGTTATAAATAAGGTGTGGTGTGTTTATAAATGTTTTTTATGAGAATTGGAACTTTGAAGATGCACAAGCATAGATTTTTGTAGTTTTAATGATGAATATGTTCACATCTTGGGGCAGCAGCACATTTTTATGTATGTTACTTGGTCCCTCTACAAAACCACCATACCCAAACTGAGCCAAATCCAATTCCCTAATCCCAGGAAATAATCTCATTGGAAACATTATGGATTCTTCAAATCTTTGGATTCTTCCCATAAATGCCAAGTTACAATGGTTTAGAGTCGATGTTCAAAAAAGAGCAGTGAGTCATAAGTAAAACAGGGATATAACTGAGGGTATTCAAAAAAGTGGGTCGATAATCTCTCATAAGTTAATATGACCTTGTAACCAAAGATTCTCAAAATACCATTTGACATGATCAATATGATCATTTACACTAACAAATTCTTCTAGTATTGAGTAAAGTTGTAAACTCGGCTCCATTTGAAAGAAGTCTTCATTTCTTTCATACTCTGATTTGAATTCTACGGAACTTGGAAAGGCTAGGAGGGAGAAAGGAACACTCACTCTTGGAGTACTTTTACATTACAAGGATCAAAATTTGGTAGATGTATTTGGTTGTATGAGGGCTAGATAAAATTTTATTGCTCAGAAGATGGATTTAGGCAATCTAAAAAGATACAGATATCCTCAATCTCTTTGACTACCAATGCTCCTTTGAACATAGGTAAGTGTAGGATTTTAGAATAGACCATAAAAATTCTACCGAAGACCTTTGGCAATCAAATTAATTACAATCATAGTTATCTATTTGAAAGCAAAAATTGACAACCTAGGTGAATAGAAACTGCATTCTCATTAGCTATTCAAAAGAAAACATATGTGTTTATAACCTCTTGACTAAATGAGCCACAATGACAAGTGCCCAAGAGGGGTTGAGTTAACTTCACATAAGAGAGGTGCTAACCCAACAAATAGAGGCAACGGTGGTACCTAATTGCCATCAATCAAGGAACAATGAGGTAGAGGTGGCACTTGATTAACTTTAATCAAGGACGACACATGTCCTTATTAACTACCGAGGATGAAACATATTACCTAAGGAAACTTAATAAAAGAGGTGCAATGAAATATTACACCAACAGGAAGAAAGCTGTCAATGAAGGTCCCTAAGCATTGGTACACTTGAAAGGAAAGGATAGTGTACTTGTGCAATTGTAAGGCTTGTTTTCTCTAGAGGAAAACTAGGAAAGGAAAATGGATTAATGTGGTTGTGGTAGGAGATTCAGATACAAATGATGTTAAAGCTTATGTTACTTAACTTTAACCTTGATATGAGTGGAAGCGATACTGAGATGGAGATTGAGACGTTTGGGGACTGAGAACTGGGAGAAACAGAGTGTGAAAACAGGGGTGTTGGCAGTGGACCTCATGTTGCATTTGTTGATCCGCGAATCTCTAATGCTTGCATAAATATTACTCTTTCTGCTGAAGAATTTCATAGTACTTATGCATTTAATAAAGATCTTTATATTGTTTACTGCTGTGTGTTGAGGTCTAGTCTCTGACGTTTTTAGTGTCATAATTTCTGGCTCTTTGTAGTTTAATACTGTGGTTTGGACAATTGGTAACTTGGTAATTGTAACTGTTTTTAGCAGTTGTTTATTATTTTTATTTAAGCCCAATCTTGGGGCATAATAATCATTATTCTACTCAATGTAATTAAACACTATGATTAAATCGAATATGGTGCATGGTTTACCTTCACTAACTAAGCATGGTAGAAGTTGTAGAGCATTTGCATATGGCAAACAATATAGGGAAAATTTTGCTAATTCAAATAACAAATCTAAAATCAAAACGCAACTAGTTCACACTAATGTGTACAGCTATTTTTCAAGTTCACTTGAAAGAGCAATGTATTTCATCAATTTAATTGATAATTTGACTGGGAAGATCTGGGTTCATCTTCTCAAACATAACTTAAATATATTCTCCAAATTCAAAGACTTTAAGGCCAAAGCTAGCAAAAATGTCAAGTAACAAAATTAAAATTATGAAAAATGACAGTGATGATGAGTACAAATCCATTGAATTTATCAAATTTGTGAACATCAGGGCATCAAACAGCAATTTGTTAAAATCATATACTTCGAAACAAACTGGTAAGGCCAAACAAAGAACAGCTCCATTATGGAAATGACAAGATTTATGTTGTAATATAAAAATTCTCTGATGACTTTTAGGATAAATTTGTTCGTGCAGTTGTCTAAAAGTTAAATAAAATCCCTAGTAAAGCAGTTTGTAATATACTCCCAAAGCATTACCTGCTAGGAAACCCTTGACAGTATTTGTGATTTTGAATGTACTGCATATATACATGTACTTAATGAAAGAATAAATTTGGATGCTAAAAGTGTCCAATACTCCAATGTATTCTTGTTTGGTATGGTAATAATTCAAAAAGATGCTCTAGAATCCTTTTGAGCATAAGATTGTAATCAATAAGGATGATGGATATGATGAAGGGGCTATGCCTATTGGAAATGGGAATGACTAAAATAAATCAATTGATGTGAGTAAAAGATAACAATGTAAAGCAAAAGTGGGATGAGAAATGAAAGAAATCCACCTTCTTCCTCCAATTCTTCTTAGAAGACAAAGTTCCCAAAATGTTACTTTGAAACCATGAAAGGCAACAAGTCGTAAGCATCAATATTAATACAAGATTTTAAACAAGAACTACTCATAATGTAAACTATACATAATGTTCAATACTCCAAGCATTGATGAACCTGTGTCACATAAGGAGACTCAAAATCAACCTTAATGGCAAGATACCATGGAGAATGGAATTAATTCTATCTTGAAAATTATCACTTGGGATCTTGTTAACTTCCCCCAAAACAAAAGAATGAATGGATGCCAATGGGTTTATAGAGCTAGATTCAACTTTGATGGTTCTACTTGTTAATAAAATATAGCTTCGATCAGAATATAAATATTGATTGCTGTATAGCATTATCTTGATTTATATATGATCGATAGTTGACATATTTCTAGATTAAATAAAATAAGTAAGATCAAATTTCTGAGTTGCTTAAATTCGAAATAAATAAATATATGTTTTAATGAAATCGGAACTCATATAATCTATGTCCGCCATGTATTTGGGGGTGTATGCATTGAGTTTGTTAAGCCGAGTGTTAGTCGGCTGTCTAAGAGACCCGCGCGCCCAAAGAGACACGTCCTCTCAAGGGACGCATCCCTTAGAGGTGAGTCTCTAAAGATATTAAACATAGTTCCTTCATTGATATGCAAACATCGAAATTTATTAATGTTCTGCAATCAGCACATTCAGCATACAAAATTAAAATCTGGAAATGCGTTTTTGACTTAGAATTCTCATACAAAATTTCAGACCTTAGTTTATTCTTAGATTACTAGGATTCTATTTGTGAAAGATTTGATTACATTTACATGGTATCAGAGCCACGTTATGTGAATCCAAATCAAATCTAAAATCAGTTTGCTCTAGAAAAATTCGTATTTTTCAAAATTGAATTCACATCACATTCTTCGTAATGTCAAGTGTGATCAAATTTGAAGATCGTCTTGCAAGAGCAGACAATTTCACATCATGGAAATTTAGAATCATGATGATCCTTAGAGAGAATAAACTAGACTCACTTGTGAGAGAAAATAAAAGGGAACCAGAGGCTGAACCTGAGAAAACTCAATGGATCGAAAACAGTTAAAGAGCCATGAAAATCCTAGTAGATGCAATTAGGGATCATATAGTGCCTATCCTAGCAAAACATGAAACTGCATACCATATGTACAAATCTCTTGAGAGTACTTATGAAATCAACAACCCCTGCAGGACTCTAGCATTAAAAAGGCAAATCAACAATGCTCAAATAAACAAAGGAGAGTCCATTAATGCATACTTCATGAGGATTATTGAACTAAGGGATCAATTATCCACAATTGGATATAAGATTGACAGCAAAGAATTAACTCTAATTGCACTAGGAGGCCTACCAAACTCATGGGAGTCATTTGTTCAAGGAGTAAGTGCGAGATCTAAACTCCCTAAGTTTGACAGGCTAAGAACTAACTGCCTTCAAGAAGAAACAAGACTTTCCACAAGAGAGAATAAACAGAAACACATAGATGAAGACATTCATGTTCTCCACACAACATCTAATAAGAGGAGTAAGAAAAACTCCTACAAGAGAGGATCTTTTAAAAGAAAAAGAAATTCCAATGGAAAGGAATCTTATCAGAAGAAAGATATCTCTCAAGTACAATGCTTTAGATGCGATCAGTATGGTCACTATGCAATGAAGTGCCTTGATAGAACTAAACAACAAGCATCCTTTGCCAAAGTAGAAAAGTCAAAACCAGATCATGAATCTGAGAACTTTGTGTTCTATACAGCCCTTTCTAGTCAAGTATCTGACAACACTCAAATTTGGGTAATTGATAGTGGTTCATCTAGACACAACACAGGGTTCAAAGAACACTTGGACTCCATGACTGAAAATTTTGATGAAGAAGTAACCATCGGGGATGATTCTGCATACCCTGTAAAAGGGGTTGGAACCTGGAATAAAGAGAAATCTTATATCCATCTCTGCTCTTGAAGACAATGGTTACAGAGTTACATTTATGGATGGTAAAGTTCTAGTATGGCCTAAGAACTCAACTATCAAGAAAGCCCATACCATAGGCATAAGACAAGGGTACCTTTACAAACTATGCATTGAGGTTAAACAAGCCCTTACCCTTGACACTGTTGATACAAATGAAATCTGGCATAGAAGATTAGGACACCTCCATTTCCGTGCCCTACCTTCTATGGAAAAACTTGTTATAGGCTTACCCAAGCTAAAACCATCTCATGAGGGAACTTGTAAAGGTTGTGCTCTAGGAAAGAATACTAAGGGATCCTTTCAGAATAGCCTGAGTAAAACCCTTAATGTGTTAGAACTGGTTCACTCTGATCTTTGTGGACCCATGTCTGTACCTTCTAAAGCAGGATTTCTATACTATGTCATATTTGTAGATGACTTCTCTAGGAAAACTTGGATCTATTTCCTTAAGTGTAAAGAGTCAATAGAAATCCTCAAAAGATTCAAAGAGTTTAAAGCCCTCACTGAAAACTTCTCCAAAAGGAAAATAAAAACCTTAAGGACAGACAATGGGAAAGAATATACCTCTGAGATTTTTAAAGAATTTTGCATGAGTGCTGGAATTAAGAGGGAGTTCACAGTTGCCTACAACCCTCAACAGAATGGGGTTGCTGAGAAAAAAAATAGAACCATTGTAGAAGCTGCTAAGGCAATGTTGTTGGACCAAAACATTGAAACGTCTTTTTGGGCAAAAGCCTCTAGGACTATTGTCTATATCCAAAATAGATGTCCTCATTCTCATCTTGATAACAAAACTCCTGAAGAAGCCTTTACCGGCATAAAACCTGACATTAGTCATTTTAGGATTTTTGGTTGTCCTGTCTATATTCATGTACCCAAAGAGAAGAGATTCAAACTAGAACCTTCTAGAAAGAAGGGAGTATTTGTGGGTTATAATGAAACCTCCAAAGCATACAGAATATTCATACCCGGGCAGAAACAAATTGAGTTGAGCAGAGATGTCATCTTTGAAGAAGACATTGTATTCAAGAGGGCAAGAAGTTCTAGTGAGACAGAAACCTATTCCCCTAGAGTACCTGAAATGGAACCTGCTCCTGAGATTTAGAGGGAGCATCTTGAGGAAATGCCACATGAACTTCCTGCCACTTCAAATGAGGATACAAATGACATCGGCAGAAAGAGACCACTTTGGGCCAGGAAGATGATCAAAGAAGCAGAGGATCATGCAGCACCTAAAGGAACGTTCAAGGAGAGTAAAAGACCCAAACGGTTCTCTAGCTATGTTGCTTTAACGAACAACATCATAAACTCTGAACCTGCCAGTGTTACAGAAGCCTTCAGACATCAAGCTTGGAAGGATGCAATGACAGAGGAATATCGGTCCATCCTAAAGAATGATGTATGGGACATAGTGCCTAGACCAAAAGAGAAATCTGTTGTCTCTTCTAAATGGCTCTTCAAAATCAAGCATGCTGCTGATGGCAGTATAGAAAAACATAAAGCACGTTTTGTAGCTAGAGGTTTTTCTCAAAAGGAAGGCATTGATTATGAAGAAACATTTGCACCTGTTGCTCGTTACACATCAGTGAGAGCAGTATTAGCCATTGCAGCAGCTAAAGGCTGGAAGATCCATCAAATGGATGTGAAAACTGCCTTCCTGAATGGAAACATTGAAGAGGAAGTCTATCTAGAACAGCCTAAAGGTTTTGTGATACATAAATCTAACTCACATGTGTGCAGGCTGAAGAAAGCTCTCTATGGACTTAAACAAGCTCCCAGGGTCTAGTATGAAAGAATTGACAGCTATCTCTTGGGATTAGGATTTTCCAAAAATGATGCTGACTCGAATCTCTACTTCAAGGTAATCAAAGGTGATACGCTTATAATTATTTTATATGTTGATGACCTGCTGATAACAAGAGAAGATCACCTCATTGCTCAAGGGAAACAGGATCTAATTTCTGAATTTGACATGGAAGACTTGGGTATTCTACACTACTTCCTCGGTTTGGAAGTATGGCAGAAATCAAAAGGCATTATACTAAATCAAGGGAAGTATACTATTGACATTCTGAAAAGATTTGGAATGTTGGACTGTAGACCGATGTCTACACCTATGGAAACCAACCTTCACAAATTGAAAGAAGCAGCAACAGAATCCAAATGTGCAGATCCAACCCTTTACAGACAGATGATTGGATCCTTTGATGTATCTGGTTAACACCAGACCTGATATTTGCTATGCAGTAAATGTTCTCAGCCAGTTCATGTGTGAAACAAAGGAAATTCACTTAATGGTTGTGAAACATATTTTGAGATATCTTCAAGGCACTATTGGATATGGTCTTCTTTAAAAGAATGATCAACTAGATCTACATGGGTACTCTGATTCAGATTGGGCTGGAAGTGTAACCGATCGGAAAAGCACATCAGGATGTTGCTTCAGTTTAGGATCTGCTCTGATCTCCTGGATTTGCAGAAAACAATCTTCAATTGCACAGAGCTCAACGGAAGCTGAATACATTGCAGCCTCAATGGGAGCAAGAGAAGCAGTGTGGCTTCGTAAATTGCTTGTGGGACTCTTTGGTGAGCCCTTGAATCCTACAATTATTCATTGTGATAATCAGAGTTGCATAAAACTCTCTGTGAATCCTGTCTTTCATGACAGATCTAAGCACATTGAGATCCCCTATCATTATGTAAGAGATATGGTGGAAAGGAAAGTGATCCAGTTGGAGTATATTAGTACAAATGATCAAACTGCAGACATTCTCACCAAGCCTCTCTCCCGGATCAAGGTAGAGCACTTCAGGAAGAAACTTGGTATGGTTGAAATGTAATTTGTTATTTATGTTTGAAATACAAATTGTTTATAAATTGTACTAATATATAAAGATGTTTAATGTGTAAACTCTTTTGTCATGTGTGTGACTCCATGACTTTATGGGTCTACTCCCCCTGTGTACATTATCGAAAGATGACGATCTTTCTGATAATGAACACTTGTATTTGACATTGTAAAGTGACGACTCTACAATGATAAACTATCATGATAGATATCATGTGACTTGATATCTGTGGACATGTCATGATAGTATCTCTTGGACACTTTGATTGATATCACGAGACTTGATATCATCTGTAGATCATGGTGATCCTTAAGAGATAATCATGGTGGATATTTATATCTATGGATATGCCATGAATTATGGTAGACATCATGTGACTTGATGTCAGTGCACATACCATAATAAAGATGTGTTATGAAAAATGGCATGTGACTTGACAATATTGTGAAATCATACCATATCTTAGATATCACGTGTTAAGGTGATATCTCTAATTATTTAAATTGAAAATCTTCCCTAGCTAAGAGGGAGTGTTAATGAAATATAGCTTTGGTCAGAATATAAATATTGATTGATGTATAGCATTATCTTGATTTATATATGATCGATAGTTGACATATTTCTAGATTAAATAAAATAAGTAATATCGAATTTCTAAGTTGCTTAAATTCGAAATAAATAAATATATGTTTTAATGAAATCGGAACTCATATAATCTATGTCCGCCATGTATTTGGGGGTGTATGCATTGAGTTTGTTAAGCGGAGTGTTAGTCGGCTGTCTAAGAGACACGCACGCCCAAAGGGACGCATCCCTTAGAGGTGAGTCTCTGAAGATATTAAACATAGTTCCTTCATTGATATGCAAACATCGAAATTTATTAATGTTCTGCAATCAGCACATTCAGCATACAAAGTTAAAATTTGGAAATGCGTTTTTGACTTAGAATCAGTGTTCCACGGGGACATGTCCCCCCCCGAAAAACCACGCGCACCCGAGACGGGGACGTTTCCGAGACGGGGAAACTCCTAGGAAACGTTCCTCTGCCGTCCCCTCGCCGTCTCCAAAATGTTTCCTCCTGTAGGGAGACGTTTCCCTACTGTTTCTGGTAGGGAGACGCCAGGGAAATGCCCAGGAGACTTACCCACGTCTCCTCCATCTGAGAAACGTTTCCTAAGAAACATACAATAATATTTTTTGTTTAAGAACCGTAGAAGTTTATAACCTAAAGTTTTGTTTGATGATTTTTTTAGTTTTTAGTTTTTACTATTTTTACTTTTGAGTCTTCATCGTGCGACTGGAGCTTCCGAGAGAACACTGAAGAGTGAAGTCTGAACAGAGGAGATTTGCGTTTGGGGTTTGGAGATTGAGGTATTTACTATTTTATTTTTCTAAGTTTCCTGGTTATTTTTTGTTGGTTATAATTTTTTTCCTCCACCCGCATTGTTTTGGCTCCCGTGTATGAAAAATGTGGAAGTGTTGGCAACACAGGGCCGTGTTTTTTGATTGGGCGCCTCAAAGAGATGTCGGCTCATGGAATGCAATGGTCGCGGGGTTTGCAGAAGCCGCTTCCACTGGCAACACAGGGCCGCGTTTTTTGACTAGGCGCCTCAAAGAGATGTCGGCTCATGGAATGCAATGGTCGCGGGGTTTGCAGAAGCCACTTCCACTGGCAACACAGGGCCACGTTTTTTGACTGGGCGCCTCAAAGAGATGTCGGCTCATGGAATGCAATGGTCGCGGGGTTTGCAGAAGCCGCACGCGGCTTCTGCAAACCCCGCGACCATTGCATTCCATGAGCCGACATCTCTTTGAGGCGCCCAGTCAAAAAATGCGGCCTTGTGTTGCCAGCGCTTCCACATTTTTCATACACGGGAGTCATGGCCCATACTGTCATACATTAATAAATTAATAATTATTATTATTAATTTTAATTTTTAAATCATAAAATATTAAAATGTATAGTTATACTGTATAGTGTACACCTGCTATTTGCAATTTTGCATTTGCTTGAAAGTTCCTAAAGCTTTTTACAGTCCAGTGGTCCACTGTTTTGAAAGCAATTGCATCCATTCTGTGCAAACTGGCAACTGCATATCCTACAATCATTGCATTCCATGAGATGACATCTCTTTGAGCCTTGAAGTTGAGGCATACTGTCAAAAAGTTCACAATGTTGAATGCACATGTCTTGTCTATGCTTCCACATTTTTGGCATTTTGGCATTTTGCATACATGTCTACCAGGGCAGTTGTAACTACAACATTTGACAAAATTCCTCTATACTCAGATACTGACATACTGTCGAAAAGTTCACAACTTCACACTCACAGGCAAAGGTTGTGGAATTCGGCTTTACACCTACCAGTTGCATTTTCAATGTTTCATTTTAATTTTTTCCTGAAGGTTGAAAGTTTGAAACTTGAAAGTTTCTAAAGCCTCTTTAGCAAATCCATTTTGTGCATACTGCATATCCTCCAATCATTGCATTCCATTAGATGACATCTCTTTAAGGCACGCTATCAATTTAAAATTTAAAAGTTAATTTGTTAAAACTTTGAAATCTCAAATTAGATTATCAAAAATTCAGAAATTTGCAGAATTTCAATTTCTGATAATCTGATTTCAAAATTTAAAATTTCTGATACATCATACTGTTTTTTTTATTTTCATCTTTTGCAATAAATTATAGAGGTCTGATTTTTTTTTTAAATCTTTTTTGCAGCGTCATTTGACATTATCATAATGAGTTCAATCAATAGAAGTGACGATGAGGTTGAGGGTGAAGAGGTTGAAGCAGAAATTGGAAGTGGAAGTGAAAATGAATCTGATGAATCAGATTTTCAAATAGAAGAGGCTGAACATGACTCAAATACTCAGAGTCAAGCTGAAGCAGGTTCTGTTGAGAGTAGAAAAGATAAATGCCCTTCAAAAATCCTCCAAAGATATGCCAAGGGCTCCTTTGATCCAAAATCACCATTAAAACAATTTGTAACTAAGAGGTTGGCACAGCCTAGGTCACATGGGGGCACCAGAAAGTGGGAGTGCCACCTTTGTCATCTTGACTGGTTTGGGAGCATTACTAGAACTAATGCTCACTTTCTTCTTATTCGAGGCAAAGGTGTAGATGTTTGCAAGAAGGTGGAAAAAAATGCGAAGTATAGAGCTGAATTTTTAAAATTATGGGGTACTCATGAGGAAGCAACACCTATGACTGCTACACTGGCACATAGAAGTAAGGGTGATCAGATTGCAGCAGTTTCTACTTCTACTTTGCAAAGCCAAAGGCCACCAAATCCATTCAGTTCAGGTTCAAGAGAGCCTAAGGGGAAACGTAAAGTGGCATCTTCAACTTCACAACCATTGGCAGATTTATTCAATGCACAAGCAAAGGATGAGGCAGATGATGCTCTTGGCAAATTCTTCTTTGCCAATGGCATTCCATTCCATGTGGCTCACTCTCCTTATTATAAGGAAGCTATGTCAAAGGTAATAAGGGCAAGACCATCATATGTGCCACCAGGGGAGACTAGATTGAGGACAACAATCTTGGATCAAAACTATTCCAAGATTAATATTTTGACGGAGAAGATGAAGAGAACCTAGGTCACAAGGGGATGCAGCATAGTCATGGATGGGTGGATGGACATTAGGCATTGTCCACTCATCAACATCATGGTCACATCTACAGCAGGCCCTTATTTCCTTAAGGCTATTGATTGTTCAGGGCATAGCAAGGATGCTCATTATCAGTTCCAGATCCTCAAGGATGCTATAGAGGAGGTTGGGACACAAAATGTGGTGTAGCTAGTGACAGATGCGGCCCATGTGTGTAGAGTTGCAGGGAAGTTGGTTGAGGCAGCCTATAGACACATTTGGTGGACTCCTTGTTGTGTGCATGCTATGAATAATGCACTTAAAGACATGGGTAAAATCAGCTGGATCAAATCAATTGTGAGTGATGCTAGAGATGTGCAGATGTTTATCTGCAACCACCATACTTCACATGCACTTTTCAGGTCCTCCAAGAAGGAATTCTTGAAACCTGTAGAGACTCGGTATGCATCATACTTTATTCTCTTGGAGAGAATGCTTGAGTTGCAAGAGCCATTGCAACTAATGGTAATAACAGCAGAGTGGAACCGATGGCCTGAGTCGAAAACACAACAAGGATTGAGGGTTAAGGAGGTGGTGAAGAATGATGTTTTTTGGGCTGATGCCAAATATATTGTCTCCATCATTGATACGGTCTTCAAAGTTATTAGATTTGGGGATTCTAATGCACCTTCCCTTGGAGAGGTATACGAGTGCATTGATTCCATGCTTGATCAAATGAAGGCTAAAGTGCGAGAGAAGGACCCCACAATGCAATTCTACACCGAGCATATTTATCCAATCATTCAGCATAGATGGGAGAAGCTCAACACTCCCTTACACATGGCTGCCTATGCATTGAACCCAAAGTGGTATGTGCCACGTCTCAGCAGAATGTCACCTATAGAGGATGTTGAGGTGAAGGAAGGGTTCATGAAGGCCATTGACAGAATGTATGATCCTATAGAGGCCAGCTTGCTTTGCATCGAGTGGACAAAATTTGCCACTCTTTGGGGATATTCAGAGGCGGCAAAGCTAGATTTGGAGACTATGTCAGAGGAGGACCCCAAGTTGTGGTGGACTATGCACGGGCCTAGATCTTTGATTACTACTCCAGCCATTCGTTTGTTGTCCCAGGTTTCTAGTTCTTCTTCTGCTGAGAGGAATTGGTCTACTTATAGCTTCATCCACTCCATTAAGAGGAACAGACTTACTTCTAGGAGGGCAGAGAAGCTTGTGGTTGTACATAGTGCCTTGTGTCTTATTGACCGCAACACAACTACATACAAGGAGAGTCCAGCAGCTAGATGGGATGTAGAGCCAAAAGAGCCAGCACAGATAGATGATGATCCTACACAGACAGGGCTGGTTGGTATTAGTTTAGCTGAGCTTGAGCATGTAGAGTCTAGCAGTTCCAGTGATGAGGAGATTGGCATGGAGTTTGGAGATGATTAGATCATTAGAGGCATCAAGCCATTAGCCTAGAGCCATTTACTATTAGTATTTACTATTTTGTTACTTGTACTCAGTTTTTGAAGTTTGAAGTTTGAACATTGATGATACAGCGATACTTGATTGTAATTATGATTCATGAATCATGATTATGAAACTCAGATTATGAAACATCTAGTTCTTGTTGCATTTTCCAATGTCTATATTTTCATTTTGATTTTCAATGTTCAGTGGTTCGCTAGTTCAATCACAATGAAATGAATCAATGATATATAATTGCAATGTGTTATTGACAATTGTGCTTAAACTTTTAAGTTTTAAGTTTTGTTTTTATGTGTTAACTGTACTTATTCCTTATGCTTCTATAGTTATGTAATTATATTGTTATACATCTTTTTATAACTAATTTTTCAAGTACTATATGTATTTCAGCGCCGCCCCCCTGCCACCGTCCCCCCGCTGTCCCCCTGACGTCCCCAAATTTAGCCCCCCTGTCTCCCATCCCGAAAACGCGTCCCCCGCCGTCCCCCCGTCCCTGTCCCCGAAACTCCATGGAACTATGCTTAGAATTCTCATACAGAATTTCAGACCTTAGTTTATTCTTAGATAACTAGGATTCTATTTGTGAAAGATTTGATTACATTTACACTACTAATAGGTACAATGCTCAAATTACAGCCAAAGGTTATCCTCAACTTTAAGGTGCAGAAACATTTGCAATATTCACAAAGACGACTATAATCAGATTGCTGAGTCTTGCAGCACAATTTGGTTGGGAGCTATAACAAATGGGTTTGAAGAGTGTCCTCCTCTATGGCATTCTTTATGGGGAGGTCTGAATGCGGCAACTTTAAGGCTTTGTTCAAATTGGTCAATAGCATCTTCTTTATAGGCTCAAGAAAATCTTGTATGGGCTAAAGCAATCTCCAAGAACTAGTTACTCTCTTATTGATGAGAAATTTGCTTTCTGCAGTATCACTAGATGTGAATGCAACCATAACTGTTAAGTGAAAAATGAGGATGGTAAAATTGTTGTGTTTGTAATCTTTGTTGATGATCTCACCATCACAAGTACAACAGTTGTAAAATCACCTCTTCAAAAAAGAATTGTAAATTTTTTAAGATGTCTAATCTAGGTTCTTTGCATTATTTCTTAGGTGTGGGAGCATGCCAGAGAAAAGATATTTCAGTATAAATATGCAGTCTATTGCAGCAGTTTCATACAGAGGATTGTAAGCGCATTTCCACCCCTATGTAAGTTGGTTTAAGATGACAAGGGTCACATCTGATATAATTTTTGAAGGTATTTCATGTAGGCGACTTGTGGGAAGACTCATTTATTTGACTACCACTAGGCCTGTACTAGTTTTGCTTTTAGTGTTGTATCACAGTTTATGAGCTCTTCATCCATTTTTCATTGGAAGGATGCAAAAGGATTTTGATGGGGCGAAAAAACCATCAAATTTGGACTATCTTCACTTCTATTCTGAATTCAAACCTTAAAGCTACACATACTCAAACTAGGCTGGTGGCATTGATGGCATGACGTGTGCACCAGAGCATGCATTCATTTTTGTTTCTAGTGTGATTTATTGATGCAATAAGAAAAAGTCACTGGCTCTTCATCATCAACCATATCAGAATTCAAGGCAAGAATTACAGGTAGATGAGTAGTCGTTTTATTAAGAAAGTTTCTTAGTCACTATAGGCTTGTGTAAGATGCTTTTACGATAGAGTTTTGTGACAATTAGAATACCATTCAGCTTTTGAAGAATCCTATGTTCCAAGCTAGGACTAAGCATGTGGAGGTGCACACAATTTCATACAAGAGTAGGTGTAGAGAAAATCAATTGAATTAGTGTATATTTCAACTGGAGATAAAATGGCTAACATTTTAGCTAAACCTATACGCTAGGAGAAAATTGA
The DNA here is from genome assembly GCA_007115665.2 of Sequoiadendron giganteum. Taxonomy (NCBI): domain Eukaryota; kingdom Viridiplantae; phylum Streptophyta; class Pinopsida; order Cupressales; family Cupressaceae; genus Sequoiadendron; species Sequoiadendron giganteum. Next base: position 644,451,767 of record CM021102.1, read on the forward strand.
AATGTTCAGAAGACTTCTTCAGGCAAGAGTTATATGAATTGAACATTGTTTGAGGTGTTAGAATAATGATCAATTCCTGACTACAAATGCTAATTTCTTATGCTTTTGCAAGGTTCTATGTAAGATTCCCTTACCTGGTTGATCCCTGATTATAGAAGTTGAGAGTGATAGGGGTTCAGAATGGTAACCTGCACTTTCACATTCAGATCCATACATTTACATATTAGTATTTAATACTCAATTACCGAACGATTCAATATAATAATATCTGCATAGTTTAGATAAAAGAAAAACAGATAGCACTTATTCCATCAAGAGAGAGGCATCCTTAAGGGGCCTACGGTCTACCATCCTTCAATGCCCAACCCATATCCTGGGCCTGTGGGGCAGGAAGCCTGGGACCCGCACCCCTCCATGACCCAACCCAATGCAATAGGCCTGTGGAGCAGACTGCCCAACCCTTGTTAGGGCCTGTGGGGCAGACTGTCCAACCTTTGCCTGGGCCTGTGGGGCGGAACCTGAGTGAGGTTTTTAGACGATCCTTCTTAAGCATGACCCTCTACTCCTAATAGGAATCACACACATTCCAAAAACAGTATGCAATCATCTAGTTTACAGTTGACAGTAGTTCATTCTGATTTCCATCTATTATATTATGCAATTATTAACAACTATATAATCCCAAGAATCTTAGCATAATAATGTATCAAAGAGCAGGAGTACATGTGATAGTGTGAATGCATATATGCCATTTTTATATTCTTTCTATCCATTATCCATATCAGAAGGTCTAATAGCATTATCAAATCAAAGTATTAATATCAATCGAATTTACTTGCAGACAAATTCTTTATTGTGCCGGACAAGTTTATATGCAATGAGTGATTTAGGTGAGGTAATATCTAGACTGTGTGGTTCTTCCCGGGTGACTGTCGAGTCAGGCCAATGTGATATTCTTTCTTAGCATTGGACTGCGAACATATTTATTCTGTGCAGGCCGGGTAGGGAATATTTTTACAATACCAAGCAAATACATTTATGCCGGGTAATTTCATCCCAGTAATGACGCATTCTAGCCAATCGTCTGAGCGATCAATTATGGTAGGATGACAACCAGAAGGACCAGTAGTCTTATCTATAGGAGACGTTTAGGTGTCAATGGAGGGATTTCATTTAGCGCCTTAAACAACAATTCGCGGGTTCCACAGACACCATTAAATTGAATCTACGAATAAATCAAATATCAAATACTAAGTGATCATGCTCACCGTATTTCCTGATGCCGCAATCCTCCTGATACCATGATTCTATCCTCTGTTTTCTCCTTCTTCTCTCTCCATCGATTTTGCTCTTATATGCTTGGGCGTCCCTATCAGGGGATGCGTCAGTTATTCTCCAGGCAAGTGCGACTGTTTATAATATGCATCCCTTTTTGCATTTATACATGATTTGCTTTATAGTTTTATTATCTTATTTGATTATGAGAGGTGAAATTTATTAATTATTTTATTAATACTATATTTGTTGTTTAGTATATTTTTATAAAGAATGATTTAAAAGGAATATGTCAATAATTAAAAGGAATATGTCAATATTGATTTATTAATGAAAGATTTGCAAGTTTTCCCTTAGGGGCTATGATATTCTAATATGTAGACCATGACAGTATGTATGTTAGGAATATCTTTTATTTTTTATTATTCTATCCCTCTTATAACTCCTTCACATGTCCTCACTCTTTATGCTGTCATTTAGTGTCATAGCTATTGTGGCTTGTTGTAAGGCTTCAAAGAACAATTTAACTTTAGATTTTTTATTTTCTATCTTACAACTTCCTCACATGCTGTAATTCCATATTACATGCATTCTCCTATGTGAGACTCCATCATACTCTTATAAAGAGGTGGAGTGTTTTTCATCTGATTTCTAATTCATTTAATCTTAGGATTTCTATAATTTGGAGTTATTTTTCACTCTTTTTATTGGTGGATGATTGTTTTATGATACATATATTTGACTTACTGCAAGACATCCTTTTAGTGTGATATATCTCAAAATGTTCTTGATTTGCAGACATCTACACTACAAAAATAGCACTTAGCAATCAAAAATGTTTCAGCAACAAATTGTTAATGATGAGACCCAAATAGATGAAATCAAATGAAGAAATTCATACAAAATGATGAAGTCAAATGAAGAAATTCATACAAAATGATGAAATCAAATGAGCAGTCCAACCACTCTAATTCTATTTAGAAACATATTCCTGCTATATTTTATTTTGTAAAGAAAATAATTTTACCCCACCAAGTGTGTTTTGGGCATGTATTAACTCAAGGGGTGTCTACACCTTCAATTTTTTATTCCACCTCGAACTTGAAGTTTCACCTTTCATCACATCACAAGCCTCTAGATCACACTTCGTGTTGCCATCCTTCCACCATTCATATTTTTACCTTGTCAATGATCTACCACAATGAGCAGCAACAACTCTATAAAATTCTTTATTCATATGTGTTATCTGCACTACATATACCAACATGTTCAATCTTATCTTTGTTCCTGCACTGCAACATATTTTTATATTCCTTTATAGGCCACAAACAATAATCTTGATTTCACCTTCTATTTTTTATGTTTTTTTTGTATTTTAGCATTAAGAGCACTATGAGAAGACAATTTAGAGGCATTTGTTGTTGGCCTTGGTTTCAGCTCTGCTTTTGTTCTTGCTTTGAGTCTCTTTGTTGCTATTAAACTATCTCGTTCTTTAAAGCAGGTTGCTTCCTTAGGCTTCACTAAGGTTTGATACAATAGGTAGGCTGGGACCAATTTATTCCTTCAACCTATTGTATCTCTAATGGTCAACTCTCTTATTTTAGATACTCCTTAGATGCACTTTTCTGCCTTCTTTCCTCAGAGGAGGTGACCAATGGAGCTGTCAAACAAGACACATATCAGCTATACATCCAAGTTGCTTGGGACTCTCCTTCTCATCCTCTCAGCCCAAAGCAGGCCTTTTATGCTAAGCTCGTCTCATAGATTGTGGATGGTACCATCGTTCAACCCAATTATCTTCGACACCATTAATCACATGGCCTAAGGATCATGTTTGGCCAACTAAGGATGTATTTCCACCAATTATGAGTTGAGACAAAACAGTATTTTTGGTGTAGTGAGAGGACATGATATTTTTGTTCCCTCCAAGAGTTAAAGATCATCAAGTGTTCTATTTTTCAAGCGTCTCTAGTGGGATTTAGAGGAAGTATCATTATTTGTATAGAGACTTAGGTTGTTCTCTAGGAATATTCTACTACTACCTTGATAAAAGATGTGTATGCATCTTATTTCAATATTTTGACTTTCAAGTGTAGTTCCTTATAGAGTACCAAGAATTAGGTTGTTCTCGATGTGCATCCTTCTATTACCTTAATATAAGATGTGTATACATCTTCCTTCAAGATTTTGACTTTCAAGTGTAGTTCCTTATAGGGTATCCCCTAGAGCACGAGGACAATTACATCCTCCTTACAACACATCATCACATGATCATGGGCATTAAGAGCCCTTTCAATATGTAAACTAGCCTACAAAACAAGATGGGTTAGTGAGACAACGGTTTCTTGCATATCATTACAAGGGAACCCCAACCTATACTCTAATTTAGGTAGCATATATTTACTTTGTTTTGGTGTTGAGGGTCATAAGGCAAGTGCACATTACCCATTACTTGTCCTTCACCAAGTTTTACTCAGCAATGGGTGCTAGAAGATGTTCTTGGGGGGTTACTTTTCTTCCTCATATGCTTGTTAGAAGGAAAAGCACTCCATGGAGGAAGCAAACAAAGTAAAATGTTGCCACCAAAATATAGCACCTCATTTTGCACCATGGTAAGAGAGTTCAATAGAATGTAACCTGCAAATCATGACATACTAAGAAATGACGTATAATTGTAGGATTAGTTGAAGTTATGTAGTGTACCAACACTCTGCTGATTTGGTTTTCACTGAGTTTATAGGTCTGATTTTGTTTCAGTTTAGTTTCTTCCTTTTGTGCTTTTGAGTTTGTTTGCCAATAATGCCAAAGTGGTACTAAAGAGCATATGCATAAAGTTGGAGACTTCTAATAAACTAATCTACTAAAAATAACTCAAGTAATTACTCAATTTAAGAGCCAAAGATGCTTTCTTTACTGCATAATAGATCACATAAAATAGATGGCTTACATCAGATTTTAAAAGATACATCTTATACCATAATTTTTACTTACAGCCATACAAGCACTATGAATAGTGACTTGCTACAGTACCCGCCCTTAAAGAAATGCACACAACTCTTGAATAACGAACTTCTCCCACCAAAAACCGGCATGGGACGTCTTCTAGGAAAGATAGCAGCCACCAAGGAGAGGCGTCTTTTCTCCTTTTGCTAGTACAAACCCTCATAAAAGTGCGGCTGGCTGTAGCTTTCCAAAAACAGCTCCAAAACTCCTCAAGAGCGAACAACTCTTGTATAAACATCAATAGAGACTATGGTTGCCAAAGCCCTCTCAAAAAATGCTCAAAAAATCTGCACACAACGACTTGTGTCTCCAAAATAAAGCCACCAAAACTGACCAACAACTTTAAGGTTGTATTTCACACCCTCAAGCAACTCAAAAATGAAGAACTAAGCCCCACCAGACTTACCCACTGCAAGAAATCAGGAAACCCTAGCCTCCTTCCTCCAAAGCCAACTCCCAATTTCAACAAGCTAAAATGATCAATTCATGAAGAGGGTCGAACTTTCTCTCTTCATATATATAATTTAACATTGAAATCACTATTCATTAAAGTGAGCACTACTCACTTAAGTTATTTCTTTTTCCACTTTAGCAATGAACAGTAACTGCAAAATATAAAGTGACCCCTTCATTTTAAAGACACATGGTCCCTAGGCCGAGGATGGTGAAATAAAAGGTGAGTATCATTAATTTAAGCACAAGTATCATGCCAAACGCAACAATTCACCTCGCCACCATACTCCAGAGATCAACACTGAGATTTGACGACCAAGTGCCAGTCCAAGAAACCCTCTATCCAGAACTATTAGCCTACGAGGGTCAAGAAAAATAGGCTAATCCCCAGTTCTGATGCTCGTGAAAAAGGGGACATTACAGTCCGCCCTCCTTGAAATTGCTTGTCCCCAAGCAATCTCTACTGCAAAGAAACCTCACTCCTCGGGAGGCCGAAAAGAAGAACTATAAAATGTCCCATGCATCACTGACTAATTCCAAAATCACCAACATAAACGCAGTTGCGCCAAATATCCCTGGATCCCAACACCGGAATGAAAGTCCGCCATGTCTGATAACCTCTGACTTCCTCTGCACAAATCTGATCTCAACTTCACCATGCTGACAATTGGCGAAGCAACCTGTCGGAACCCATCCAACTGCAGTGCTAGTCTTGTCACCATCTGGATCTCTGTACAACCTAAACTCACATCCATTTGTCATGAAGAGACCAAAATATCTAGAAACATCCACAACACATCTCTCTACAGTCTCTCCAAAATACCCATGTAAGTGACAACCAGTCAAACCATCATATCTAGTGACACCGTAATCACCCTGTAACCATGTATCCGTATGAAATCCCTGTGGTATTAAAGTAGCAAACCCTGTCAAATACATATCAGCACGATGGACAATTGACTGTTGTCCCTGCAAGTAATCCCCCACAAACAACTGAGTCGGGTACTTGCAACTACTAATCCCATCTTTTGAAGATGGTGACTCTCCACCCCATAACGAATGGCATAAACCCTAAGCCACTCCACACCGACGCATCAACAAGTCCTCTGGGTGTGGATCAAAAGAGAAGAATTGAGCACTCCACACTATGTAGTTGTGATGAAACACTCCCACCTCAGTCAATGGCTCATCACTAGCAATACTGGAATCAGGAGAGAGCCCCAAACTCTTTTAGTCAAAACGATGTAAGGCTGAATCAACCTTATCCTCAGGAACCTACAGCTGATCACTCTGACTCTGAGTCACAACAAGCTGGCGTCCAACATCAGTTGCATGGGATGATGCATTAGATTTGCTTCCAAGAGAGGGAAACAAATCAACATGAGAACCATACTCCCAACCCAATGATACTTTGCGAGTCCCCTGTGAAGATGATGGAGTAGCCTCGTGTATTAACACACAACTCTCTAGAGAATCCCCCATGACCACACAAGAGCTATCAGCTATCGGACCTGCGTCATCTGTCATAGTACTGACCACCTGAGTGCCTGATGTAACATGTGGTTTTTTGCTGCGCTCAATCAAAGTACTCAGCTCAACTGAGTCAACTGCCCCTATATCCGGGATGGATGTTACCACATCCTCACTACAACTCGTAGGTGTCAAATCATGACCAACTCCCACTGTAGGAAATTATACTGTAACTACAGCTGGTGGAGATTGTGCCAAACTGAACTCCACGGTAAGCTCCTCCAACCGTGACGTTGACTCTCGAAGGGTCAACTGGGTGCTGTGCAATGAGTCCATAGTCCCCTCAAGCTCATGAGTGAGCTTGTCAACCTCCTCTTCCTTTCCCTTCAATGCATCATAGCAAATACCATCCCACTTGAGAAGATAGTTCCTATCAGCAAGTAACTTCAAATAATTATGTTTCATTAATCCAATAGCTTCTCGTAGTGTATGGAACTCTCCAAGGGAAAGACTGCTATCACCATGTTCATCTGACATAAGAGTACTCCAACCATAGGTTGCCAACATCCGTTTAGCAACATCAAAATGCTCCAAGGCTGTAACAATCATATTATCACTAACCTTCAACTGCCCCGTCAGATGATGATGCCCCTGTGACTCATCATTTCCACCCAAATCTACACTATAGTAAGAGGTTGAGTCCTCATCACTCACCTCATGATCAACAACATCATGTGTGCTATCCTCAATGCACACATCAACAACTAAGGTACTATTGCTATATACCTCAACAGATGGCTCATCGGGTAAGGTAAAAATTGCTGATATGACAGTATCATCACACACTTCCTCTTCCAATGTAACCGTATCAACATCCAACTCACAATCCTGTGGTTCTATGTCAACACATGAATCATCAAACTTGTTCTCTAAGGCCTGATCTGGAAAATCAGACTCACCATGACATGAATCCACGCCAAATATTGCACCATTAGTACCCAATTCCTGAGTACTTTCATGTAACAACTCAATAGTAGCATCTTGCACATGTGTAGCCGCCGTTGTTTCTTGTTGTTGCAGGCTACGAGCTAATCTTCATTGTGAAAGCGTGAGTTTTCGCTGGGTATTATTCAAGATGCTCTCAACCCTGATCCTAACTCCACCATACCAAAAATGGTGAAGCAATACACTGGGACTCCCCAAATGGCAGTGCTAACTCTACCTCCACTTGGATCCCAACTCAATAAACCATGCCAATTCCAAACACTATGCTGATACACCTCAGGTATCATACTTAAGTCGCACGGGTAAACTGAAAATCTATCAACCTCAACACCATCTGACTTCAGCTGCGCCACTCGGATGTACCCTTTCTCTAAATTACGATGAGTCTCCAAGTCTTGAATCAAAAGATAATCAGCATGGGAGGACAAGGTAGAGGACCTGCTAAACCCGGCATCATCACCTAAAGTCAGAGACAAGTCATACCAGAGCTGACTAGAGCACTCCTTATTCCACCCACCTCTTTGTGCCATCAAAGTCATCATCAAATCTGGTGTATGTGGGATGAAAATGAGTTGATGAGCATACCTCATGCTGCAATTGAGGTGAAACTCTCCTGACTGTGCTAATTGAGTGCTCACCAAAGAACCCTTAATGTCCTCAAACTCTAGAGAGAGCTTATCAGCTTCCTCTTCTTCCCTCATCAAGGAATCCGAATAGATCCCAACAAGGCTAAGTAGGGTGTCTCTGTCTGAAAGAAGGATCAAATAATTCGTCTTCGTTGTTTCCATACCTTCTTTGACAATCTGCAAAGCATCATGAGAAGATCCAGCTCCAGTCCCTTCTTGTCTTCTCTCTAACTGGACTGCCCAAAGATGATCCTCAATTAATTTGTACATCCTATCATGATGAGATAATGCTGCAATAATCCCATCCTCCTTCACTTTCAACTTAGTATCCAGGCTACGAACAACCTCCACACCATATGGTGAAGCCACTAACTATTCTTGTTTACCCATGTCTGGAATCTTGTCATGTCCCCGAAATAGCAGAACTATAAAGACCAAGTGTTAAAATACAAATAAATTAATAAATAAAATAAATAGCAATATTAATATTAAAATATAGAATAAATGTGTATCATATCAATATATAAATATGAAATAACAAGTATAATAATAATATATAGGTAAATAAATATTATAATCATTACACAGCAAAGATTGTAATACATTAGAATAAAATAATAATAAGATATTAGCAAATTGTTTTATTATTATACTTTAATGTTAAAATATGTTCAATAAAACATCAAAATAAAATAATAAAATAAATAGAAATCTGAAATATCATAATTATAGTAATAATATATTAATTTAAAAATAGATATTATTGTGATAATAAAGGCAACAATTAAATCTAACAAAGGGATGTATTTTATGAAAAGTCACTTCTTTCACCAAATAATACATTCCCCCCATGAGTCACCTACCTTGAATGGTATAAATAGAAGGAAGGAAAATAAGGAAGGGGGAGGAAACATTGAGAAATACAATCTGCAAATTAGAACAGCAACAATAATGATTGTTATGCATTGGAATATAGTCATTTAATATATATATATATTATTTAATAGGCATGCAAGTATATATGCATAGATATAGATAAAGTTTATAATGAATAATATGCAATGAATAAAGAATATATATATATAAGGAAAGAATAATTATATAAACATATATATATGAATACTAATGATGATACTTATAAGTAATGATGACTCTTTAATATAAACATAAGTAGATTATGTATATTTATCAATTATCCTCATCATATGATCAATTTAGTATAAGGTTGAAGGAGGCAAGGAAGGAAACATGGAGAGATATAACGACTCAGGTGATGTACTCACTTAGCAATAATATTTAGCATATTTTGAATATAAGAAACATATATTGCTAATCTGATTATTGGTGTAAATGCTTTCTTTAGTATTATCATGATGATAATGATGTTGATATTAACTTAAAGAATCAGAAATAAATGCAAATGTATTTGATTGCTAAAAGATTGTCTTCTAAGTGTTTGCAAGCCTACAAGGGAGGAAGGGCCTGAGAAAAGTGGTGCCTAAAAACCTCACTTAACAATCCGCTGCGGCCATGGAGGGGTGGGGGTCCCACTCAACAATCCGCTGTGGCCATGGAGGGGTGGTAGGCCTGGAACCACTTATAAGCTCCGCTGGCTTCCCCCAGTAGGTTGAGTGTCTTTCGAGGTGATGGCATGAGTAAAGAAAGCAAGTCCAAGTGTTTCCTCTAAGCACGCCACTCCGAGATGTTCATGTCGCTCGGGGCCAAGGGGTGGGTTGTCCTGATAGGACACTTGTGCTCTTCGGCTTAAATGGATAACTTTGGGCAGCTCTACCCATGCCACTCCTCATATGTCTTTATTATTCATTTGTGATTATATTTATATTTAATTATCTAGATATTAATGCTAACAGATATATGTACATGTGGAAATATTAAATACAGACTTCAATCCAAGATTACTTAGTCAAAGATAACATTCATTTGAAAAAGAAGAAACCCTAAACTAGATCAACAAGCAAATTCTAGGGAAGACAAATGGATTTTAGGGCAAGTCTGAGTAAGGGACATTACAAATCTTCACCAAGTCCTTCAATTGCCCAGGCTTATCATCCTCATCACTATCATCAAAACAAAGTGCATCCCTTCTCTGCATAAGGGGTCCTCTAAGGTTATCTATTCCCCTTTGTCTTACTATGTTAATGAGATTGACTTAATCTTTTACCTTTTGAAGGTGTTGTCTCGCATTGGCAGCCACTAATCTAGCCTCCTTGGCTTTTTGCAACCATCTTTCGTTCAACTTTTCGGACCTCTTTACCTCTTCACTGCCAAAATATACAAAACCATCCCTCATATGCTTGATATCTTCATATCTACCAAATGGTGTAGTCAAAACACTAGTGGCTGCTCCACTAAGTAGAAGATCAATTTTCACCTTCTCCTCAATATCTTGGACATCCAACAGACTTTCATATGGGTGAATAACGTTCACTGAACCACAATCCGATTCCATGTCATGATAGGTTGAAGTAATGTGAGACTCATATAATGAGATATCACAAGAAATTTGACCTTCATGTTGCTGCTCTAATGTAACTGATTTAACTTCAACCAATTTTTGCTTTCCTTCAACATTGACGCCATCATGAAGTGTCATGTGATCCAAATCTCCCTCTTGACAAATCTGTTTTGTACTCTTTGTAGGATCATCAGTAGGTTGATCTCTAACTGTTGCAAATTCATTGTAGAGCTTTCTAGAGGTTTCTCCTATAGATGCCTCTTCTCTCTCCTTTTTGTTTTGTGATATAGACCTGAAGAAGGGTAATATGTACTGCTCTGAATTTGGGTCTAAAAGCATTTTATTCATCCTTTTTGAAATTTGATGTGACTCCTTCGCTACGGTATCCAACTGCTTTAATATAACATTCCATTGTTTCCCGTGAGTAGCCATGAAGCACAACTAAAACCTTTGCAGCTGAAACTCATCCAACGGGTTGGCAGGAAACCGCTCTGATACCACTATAGTGTACCAACACTCTGCTGATCTGTTTTTCACTGAGTTTATAAGTCTGATTTTGTTTCAGTTTAGTTTCTTCCTTTTGTGCTTCTGAGTTTGTTTGCCAATAATGCCAAAGTGGTAGTAAAGAGCATATGCATAAAGTTGGAGACTTCTAATAAACTAATCTACTAAAAATAACTCAAGTAATTACTCAATTTAAGAGCCAAAGACGCTTTCTTCATTACATAATAGATCACATAAAATAGATGGCTTACATCAGATTTTAAAAAATACATCTTATGCCATAATTTTTACTTACAGCCATACAAGCACTATTAATAGTGACTTGCTACAGTACCCGCCCCTAAGAAATGCACACAACTCTTGAATAACGAACTTCTCCCACCAAAAACCGGCATGGGAGGTTTTCTAGGACAAGGGCACCCCCTTTAAGAAAGATAGCAGCCACCAAGGAGAGGCGTCTTTTTTCCTTTTGCTGGTACAAACCCTCATAAAAGTGCGGCTCGCTGTAGCTTTCAAAAACAGCTCCAAAACTCCTCAAAAGCGAACAGCTCCTGTATAAACATCAATAGAGACTATGGCTGCCAAAGCCCTCTCAAAAAATGCTCAAAAAATCTGCACACAGCAACTTGTGTCTCCAAAATGAAGCCACCAAAACTGACCAGCAACTTTAAGGTGGTATTTCACACCCTCAAGCAGCTCAAAAATAAAGAACTAAGCCCCACCAGGCTTACCCACTGCAAGAAATCAGGAAACCTTAGCCTCCTTCCTCCAAAGCCAACTCCCAAGTTTCAACAAGCTAAAATGATCAATTCATGAAGAGGGTCGAACTTTCTCTCTTCATATATATAATTTAACATTGAAATCACTATTCATTAAAGTGAGCACTATTCACTTAAGTTATTTCTTTTTCCACTTTAGCAATGAATAGTAACTGCAAAATATAAAGTGACCCCTTCATTTTAAAGACACATGGTCCCTAGGCCGAGGATGGTGAAATAAAAGGTGAGTATCATTAATTTAAGCACAAGTATCATGCCAAACGCAACAATTCACCCTGCCACCATACTCCAGAGATCAACATTGAGATTTGACAACCAAGTGCCCGTCCAAAAGACCCTCTATCCAAAACTATTAGCCTACGAGGGTCAAGAAAAATAGGCTAATCCCCAGTTCTGATGCTCATGAAAAAGGGGGCATTACAAGCTGCAAGATGGTTTTCTTCTTTGAAAGTGTGATGGTGCATTTTCTATAGAATTTTCCAACACTCTAACTAAAATGCACCTAAAGCAAAAGCATTATGATTGAATTGACTAAGGATCTTATTTCTCATATTATAAGGTAGCTACAAAAGGTAAGGAGGTTTTGAAGGATAGGGCTACGGAACCCTGTAATACATTATTTCTAGAAGACGAATCTCATTAAACCACTTGAAGGAACATCTTGTGGACTTCACTTCCAGTCCCATGGCCAAAAATAGCCCTAATTTTTCAAAATTATATTACTTGCGAAGGTCAATATTCTCTTCTCTTCTAGTATCATTTCAAACTATTATCACATTTGCAGCATAGGCACAATATGAATATGGCCTATTTCATTTTGAATATACTACAAAAGATGACCATAGATCTATAATGAGGCTTTTCAAAACTAACACACATCATGGCCTCATTAAGCTAGTGGCAATAGAGGTATTGCAGATTGCAAGGCCAAGAACTTCCAGTGAAAATTTTATTGCTCCACCAAAAGAGGTAGTACAAATAGTTGCAAAGTGGTAGAAGCATCAACTTTCTATGACAACCTCCCCTTCTATATTAGTTATTATAGGGGACCCTCCTAGAACCCATCTACATACAAATTTGCCACTTTGGAACCTATAAATATAGTAGATAAAGTAATCATTATTGGGGGAAATGACACCATATTAGAGTAGGGGAAGAGACTTTTGCAAAAATAAGAAGCCCTAGTGTACAACCTCCTAGGGAAAAATTGTAGAAAAAGGCCCTACATAGAGAACGCATAAATATACTTCTTCCAAAAAGGCCAAGATAGCCATACAATTGTATGATGGCATGGTGGATGAGTTAGCAACTACCAAGCAAAGGGTATAAGAGTAGAGGCAAGAGTTAGAAACACTAAGGTCTAGAATTTGGCTGTTAGAACTTAAAATACCTACCATGGAAGCAATTCCACAACCTCCTACTAATGAGTTACAAGGGGCAAGCATAAAAAATGAATGCAAGACCTAATGGGCCAACAGTGCTTAATCTACTTTGGTCAAGAGCAGGTATTGAATTGAAGAAGCGGAAGGAAAGTTTAAAGAAGCATCTAGAGGAAAAGGATGAAATTATGAAGGGAAAAGATGAGACTACTTATGCTCTCAAGCTTATAATAGAAGAGGTATGTCATCTATCAAAGTCCAAGTGGTGTACAAATAAAAATGGATTTTTTGCATTCTCAAGCATAAGTTTAATCTCTTATGTTGAAATATTGTACTATCTCTTGAGGTAAATATGAAGTGGGGGAATCTTTGGATTGAGGTGAATTTCACTTGAGAGAATCCTTGTGGTAAGAGTTTATCCATAGTATTCTTTGTGGTGGAATGTGATAGGATGTGATGAAGTGTGATGATTTTCTAGTATTGTGGGGTAACATTTTATGTTGATTAACATGTGGTAATGATGTTATAGTATTGTGGTGCATCATACAAGGTTTTTCTACATATAGAGATGTTGTGATAGCCATTACAAGGAATCTTGAAGAGGAATTTTCCATCACATGTGTTTAGTACTTGTTGAGTCATGATCAATGACGAAGGTGTACTTGCAAAAAAATGTTAAACATGTGAGCATAATATGAGGATTGGATAATTTCCTCAAAGATGATACAAGATACAATAAATAATTTGAATGGATATAGTGTTTGTATATGCTATTGCAAGTGAGAAGCTAGTAGTGGTTGTTATGTAGAAAAGATACTAATATTGATAGTGTAAAGCACTTTATTATTGTTTCATGGTGTGTACCAACAACAAAGTTTACAAGAAGCTTGTCCACATGGAGACATTTGACTTGTTGGTAAGTGTAGTAAGCCGACATCACATGTGCATATAATATGGTTACAAACTTACATGGTTCTTGATATTCAATGAATTATTCATACAATTGGATGGTTGGTATTCCCATGAATATGTCTACATATGATAGTTTGTGTGAATGTGCCAAGGTTAGTCGAGGTTATACACTTTTTGTATAAACATTGAAGACATTTGTACATTTTAGGTGTCCAAAAGTTCGATAGATTGCAAAAGAAAGGTATTCTATAGATTGAGACTTTATGAAAGGTTTTCCAAAGAAATTATTGTATTGAATTGGTATTGATTCTAAACAATACAATTGTGAACATTGATTTGTGGTGAGCTTTCCCCCATAAGGATTTCCCACATATAATTCTTTTTGTCTTATACAATATTGTGACTACATACTATTTTATTACTTCCATTCATGTTGTATTCAAACTTTATACATGTTTTTGACCATTATCTAAACCTCTGTTTACAAACCCGGTGAGTACTCGCAGGTTTCAGACCCATGCAAGCAACTCGCAACTCGGCATTTGCAAAAACTCGTCGGGTCGTCTAGAAAAAGTCGTTGAGTACCCTGCAAAAACTCACCAAATACCTTGCAGAAACTCGCCATACTGAAACATGTTGGACGCATTTGGGATGCGATTTTGTGCCTTATAAAACACTATCTGGGAGGACGAAAATGGTGTGCAAGATGAAGTTTTGTGTGGTTTCAAAGGCCTTGATTTGGGCTTGGTGGCGGAGTCACCCAGCTGGGGGTGTTTCCCCCAAACCCCCACCAAACTCATTTGATTCATTTTGTAGCTATACTTTGCATAAAGTTTATATTTTTTCAAAAAATTATGTTTTTTTCAAATATTTAAGTGTTTTTTAAGATGCCGAGTACTCTCCGGGTCAAATTTTTGTTGTCTTGCCGAGCACTCTCTAAGTCTGAGTTTGCGAACAATGATCTAAACACATAACCTTATAATAAGGGTGAAAATCCCTAAAAATACCTACCCTAAAGATGGATGGGGGGAACCATAAGCACTTCCAATTCTTTGTTCTTGGGTAGGTTGATCCTCTAACGGAGTTGATATTGTGATTGATGATTTTCTTGTAAGATAATTCTTGTGCTTGTGTAGTTGTCATTTTTACAAATGTCCCCAATTTAGTTTTATTTTTTTTAAGGATATCTCAATTTTTTATGTTTAAAATTTGTTCATCTAACACGGTTACCATTCAACCAGTGCAGCTAGTAGAAGCCACATAAACTATCATGACTAATAATCTGCCTACTAATCACTAACAAAAACACCAACTTAACAATGTGGCTAATATACCATGTACTAATTGTTATAGCTAGTAGACCACAACATAAGCCAATGCAATCTTAAAGACTGCATACAAGCAAGAACTTAGGTAAAAGCAATAACTTGTAAGTTGTATCTCTCAAAGAGATATACACTTTGTTAGAATTGTGAAAAACACAAGCCACGAGATCAAACAACGAACAAAGACACCTTCCACAAAAAAAAGCTGCAAACAATAATATGCAATACCCTAAACAAAAAATATATATATATATAGAATGAACCTCAAGAATCTTCAAGGAAAACAAGAGTCCTCAAAGGTTGAAAGTTCAAGAGTTCAAAGTATTTGATAATAAAATGAGGGTTGAGTGTTATATAGGAGCAACCATAAATGATAAAGGAATTAGATCATAACAAGTCAACATCTCATGCAATGAAACAAAATGATCTAATAATAGCTCTCTAGTTAACATAAAAAAGCACTCCGATGTTTAGCTTAAGTGCATGAAAATAAATTAGACTAATAATCAATTAAAGATTAATTAATTATTATCTAATGCATGATTACTCTAACACCCCCCTTAAGATGAACTTAGGGAATAGCTAAAAAGCCTAAAAAGAGAACGCATGATGGGTCCCAACAAACAAGACTTGGTGAGGTACCCATGTACAAACAATCTAATCTCTCACAACTGGAGAAAAGGAGAAAACCACATGGGAAAAACTCTTCTCCAAAAGAGAGAAAGGTGAATGAAGGACTGAAAAAGCCTCCAAACCAATGTGAAGGACTAAGAAGCCTCCAACCAAAACAATGTCCCAAAAAAAGGAACATAACGAACATCGTTGAAGCATGAAGAAGGTGTAGACAACTGTCAAAGGTTAACTAATATAGTGCTAAAATGAAGAACCTCCTCTAAGACAAATGATGATCAGAATCAAGATGACAAGAATTTACATGAGTGGCCCCAATGACACTACTCAAATCAGATGGCAAACAAAGGCAAACATTTGGAACTCAAAGATATAAATGTCAGGATCAAGAAGACAATAATTTGCATGAGCGCCCCCAAAAACACTACTTGATCAGATGGCAAACAAAGGCAAACATCTGGGAGTCTAAGATACAAATGGTACATGAATCTGTATGAGTGACCCCAATGACACTACTTAACATGCAAGATGCAAGTTGAAATATAGGTACCAATAGTCTAAAGAATATTGATCAAGTGAAAGACAATAATTTACATGAGTGTCCCCAACGACACTACTCAAATCAGATGGCATATAAAGGAAAACATCTGGAACTCGAAGATACAAATGGAACATGGATCTGAATGAGTGACCCCAATAACACTACTTAACATGCAAGATGCAAGTTGAGAATATAGATACCAATAGTCTTTGATCAAATAAAAATGGAAGGACACCTCCACAAATAGGAATCGAAGAATGTTCATATGATAAATGATCCATCTCACTGAAATGCATGGGTAACCAGCCACTGCATCCGCCTAGTACATAGAAACAAAAACTAGATACATAGATCACTCAAAAAATGAAACAAGCAAGCATTAGCACAAACAGTAGAACCCCTCCCCCCTCTCATAATGTTGACAAGGGAGAGCCAAGACAAGTGCACAGAAATTGTGAGAAACCAAGAAGTGCATGTAAGAGAAACAAGAACATCTGAATGTGCACAAAAGAGTATCTACAAAAAAAAGGGTGTGCAAACTAAGGCACACACGCATGAAGCAAGAATCACTAGGATTCACTACTAAAGTGGAAGGGACACTCACTTGACAAAGGTGTAATGGCAAAACAAAAAGCCTAGACAACCCCCCTCCCATGGAACTTTATATCATAGTGTGAGTACAAAAGGCACAATAAGATGTGCAAAATCCCAAAAAAAAATACACCAGAATGGCACTTTATCTCAATGCATCTATAAAAAAGAAATTACATGCAAAAGATGTCTACAATGCCCAAATAGGACAGTATACTAGAAATACATGTAGGACAGCCAAAAATGAGTCATCCCATGCAAACGAAAAGTTTCTAAGAGCTAAGACATCCAAGTAATTCACTAGAATGTGAAAACACAAAAAACTGAATAAAATGTACCTAGGGAGAAATATGAAAAAAGTGCATGGATGGTTGTAAAGAGCTTTGAAAAACCATCCCAACGCAATGGGAATCGCAAAAAATGGAGAAACGGGTCAAAAGTTATGAGCTCGAGACTAAAAATAGCACATCTGACTTCCACATGCTATAGAATGCACCAACAACAACAAAAATGGTGATGAGACCCACACCACTAGAAAGCTGACGGAACTAGCTTTCTAACAATATCTCGTTCACCCAATTTTGATATCGTACACCCAAGTTATGGCCAAAAAAAAAAACTGCTCATTTAGGGCCAAAGAGGGGTCTTGGAAGGCCCCTGTCAACATTCCTACCGCTGACGTAGTGTTGATGTCAACAAGACGTCAACGAAATATTCTAGGGAATATTCCAAGCTGCAAGAAAAAAAAAACCGACCCCCTGCAAGAAAACAACAAACAAAATATACTAAATTCTGTCGAAATATTCTAAAAACATCGCCCAAAAACACTAAAGTTGATGTCAAAAATGGAAGTTGTTGCTGGAAAAGTTAAAATAGGTGCCGAGAAAAAATCAATGGTCTGAAAAGTTGTTGCCAAAGTTCACACCACCAATCGGCATAAAGCTTGTCGTTGGGTGGCTTTAGAGCGACCGACAACGGTTGAGCACCCGTCGGTGAGGCCGCATGGGGCCATGTCGAGTGGGGGACCCACAAGCCCGCAAGCGCAGGTACTGCGGGTACTCTAAAGGGCTGCCCTTTAATTAACAATTTTAAAAACTTTTTTTAAATCGCATTATGTCGTCGTACAAAGGTTGTACAATTCTTGTACGAAGACTTTTTGCCTTAGAAGCTTCCGAATGGAATATAGACAAATTTATAGTCAAAAATTGTCAAATCGGCATTTTGAATGCAATGGTGATATCTTTTTCACACCAAAATGCACCTAAAAATTGCCCACCTCCAAAATTTGAAAAAAAGCAAAAGAGATCCCAGATTTTAAGCCTATAACCCTTATTGAAGAAAACACTTATAAATTGAGTTCACTGAATCCACGTTTTGATACCATGTTAGAATTGTGAAAAACACGAGCCATAGGATCAAACAATGAACAAAAACACCTTCCACGCAAGAGAACTACAAACAATAATATGCAATATCCTCAACAGGAAAACTACAAAATGAACCTCAAGAATCTTCAAGAAAAACAATAGTCCTAAAAGGTTGAGAGTTCAAGAGTTCAGAGTTATTGATAATACAATGAGGGTTGAGTGCTATATAGGAGCAACCCTAAATGATAAAGGAATTAGATCATGACAAGTGTCAACATCTCATGCAATGAGACAGAATGATCTAATAAATTAATAATAGCTCTCTACTTAACACAAAAAAGAATTCCTAAATTTAGCTTAAGTGCATGAGAATAAATTAGACTAATAATCAACTAAAGATTAACTAATTATTAGCTAATGCATGATTACTCTAACACACTTGATTGTAATCTGGGTCAACGGGATATACCACATAGAGCCACCCCTTACAAGAGGTTTACTTGAATTTGTATTAAAACAAAAATGAAAAAACTCAATTTGTAATACCCCTTTTGTTGTTGACATTTGAAAGGCTCAATAATCAAACCATATTTTTGAAGACATTATAACTGAATGTCACATATCTTGTTAAGGGATATCTTAAAGACTGATGAATGATCTTAATATTACTTACATGTTTGTAATACTTCATGGGTATTTAATTATGGATTTTGGTTTTAAAACTTTTTAAAGAACTTGACTCTGAGATTGCCATGAATAGATCGGATGGCATGTCTTTTGTGGTTAAGGTTTTAGATCACTGAATTTATATTTAAACAACTAACCCATTATATATTTTAATTTGGAGTTAGTTGAGATCTTAATAAATGTGATGTCATGGCAATCTTGTCTAAAGTATGCAAGTGACTGCTAACATGGTCGATCCAACCAAGTTGAAGGGGGGTGAATGGCTTCACAAGAAAATTTTGTCAGGTGTTTTGGTTATGGTGCACAAGTGCCAACAAGAGATAAACATAACAATCAAGTGTCAATCATGAAAAACAAAACGAATAATCTGATTGCCTGAACAAATGGTATAAAATGAGCTCCCAAAATAATGCACCTTGAGTAAATAGGGCAGGATATCATAAGATTCTATGTGCCTGGTAAAGATGGATTAACCACCTGATCGCACTACTAAACTGAGGACCAATAAAACAAGGCCAAGAACTTGTATGACACAAGGGTTTCAAAGAGAGGAATGATTTTCTAACAATTAAAACATTCCACAAAACTATTATGAGAAATGAATAAACCATCTTGATTGATTGATATAGTCCAAGAAGGAAGAGCTCAGAAGAGTATAAATAACAAAGGAACAAATATTCCCATATCCACATGTCACCTCCAAAAGGCCTTGTACCAACTCTTCGCAATTAAGACTATTAGTAAGTTACAGTTTAGATGAGTTCTCACATCTGAGATGGAAGGAATTACAAGTCTAAGAGCATATCAAACCCAAGTGTGCGAATCAACACCAAAAGACAAAAATCTCACATTTGAAGGCTTACACCTAGGGCAATCAAGTAATAGAAGCTTGAGCCAATGAAAATCAGCCACCTATTTCCTTTCATACTCAGCGATATTTGATGGCTTGTCCTAACATTAATCCAGTTTGCAGCCATCATGTCATTGCTTCTGTGTGTTAAAAATAAATTGAGAAGTCATCCCAGCTCAAACACAAATGCTCAAGCCTAATGCCCTAAATAACAACTCTAGAAGAATCTCAAATGACTTACCAAAGGAAATTAGTGTTGTTGTAAAACCGCATTCCTTTACCGCAAATGATATGAATAAAAGCTTATTGTTATAATTAAAAAAAAGGTATGCTTTCTAATAGCCTATATTGGGTGTTGCACATGGTATGTAAGCATGCTTCAAAAACTAAGGGCCAAATGGGCCATTTTGAATGTGTTTTTAAAGTTTAAAATCAAAATATACATGAATATTAACCATGTGATTGCTCTGTGTATGCAAATATAGGAATGCGTAAGTAAAAAGGTTAGACCACGCAGAGATTTACCTATGTTGGCTGACAAAAGGCAAAAGCAAATAATAATTTTTCTATTAGGTCTTGGATTTGATGAAGATTTGCCTACGCACTTGGAGCAAAGTTGAACAAAAGTGGATAGAAGAGAAACCACAAAAATTAATTGTAAAGGATTGTACACTCTACAAGAGTTAAGAGATCAATTGCCACCTAGAAATGATCAAGGAAGAACAAAGACGAAACCCAAAGGTAATTGGGAAAACACCCACAGTCCCCAACCAAGGATTGAAGAAATTTTGGAAAAGTATAAACATATTACTCAAGAACTCGAGAAAATCATGCCACAGAAGTTCAATAGTCAAAGTTTTGGGACTAAGGTTGAAGCCTAGGTGGTAGGTATGTGAAGGTGTTTTAACCTTTGAAAAAGGAAAGAGCAATGGAAAAGCTCGGCTAGCTGTATACAATTTCGCTAATGAGGCACATTGATGTGGGACCACCAAGAGAATATGCTAGGCCTTGGTGATGTCACTATGACTTAAGAATTAATTTAAGTATAGTTTCAGAAATATTTATTTGACAAATGCTTATTACATTGTTGAGATGAATGAATTCCTTTTTTTTAAAGTAGAAGGACATGTTGATAATGGAAAACAATTCCAAATTCTTGAGACCAGCACTGTATGTGGCTTATATTCAAAATGAACAAACTAAGGTGAATCGATATATCAATGGCCTATCTCAAGAGATAGAAGGAAAAGTGAGAACTATGGAACCAACAACTTTATTTGATGCCATGCACAAGGCATAGTTGGCTAGACAAGAGATCAAAGGAAGATCTTATTTTGAAAGTAAATATTAAGAACAGATAGAAATGCCTTGAGGGGTACAAGAAGAATGGAAAAATTCAAGAAGTGGGTCCTGCCAACCTACGCAAAGAAGAAGAAACTAATTGGTATGGACTTACAAATTTTAGAGAAGAAACTAACAAGGTCCCAAGAATGAGCCAACTACCACAGTCCAGACAATTGAGGCCCCACAAAACTCAAATCAAAGAGAGAATGCAACAAGGCCAGGTAGCAGATAGCATGATGATTCAATTAGATGTTTCAAATGTGGAGAGTCAAACCTTGCCAAAAATTGCCCATGAAGGGCAGCATCAACCAGAAGCAGACCAAGACCATCAAAGGGAAACACCCATTTGAATCATGAAATTCACATGGTTGTGCAAAGACATTAAACTAAACAACGAACATGGTGATCAAGGTCCCAGGTATGATTCAAACCAAGACCGTGAGCATTTTAATTGATTCAGGTGCCACTTGTAGTTCTATTTCTCATCTTTTGTCTAGAATTGTAATTTAAACAACATTTTTAGTCCAAAACTAGTTGTATACAACCAATTCTCATCCTAGTTCAGAACCCTTAAATTAGAACCATTAGAAACATAGCTATCTCCCCTTGCCACTCAATTAGGGGTATATGACCTGATAGTGGGAATGGACTACTAAGAAAAGCATGAAGCCAATATAGACTACCATAAAATGTCTGTCAGATGCTTGAGTGATCAAGGAAACAAAGGTAGAAATTCAAGGAATTTATCAACCGATACCTTTGCAACTCATGTCTATAGGAAATATGTAGGAGTGATTAAGGCACAGATGTAAGGTTTACACAGTTGCAACCATGATTCATAACCAAGAACTAAAACTTGATGATTGCCCCCATTTGAGGGAGTTTGCAGATGTATTCCTAGAAAAGATAACCACACTACCACCAAAGAGGGAGATAGAATTTACCATTGACCTAAAGCTACGAATATTACTAGTTTCCATTGCACCATACCATGTGAGTGTTCTACAAATAAATGATCTCAGAATGCAAATGCAAGAGTTAATAAAAAAGCGGTATGTCAAGCTAGGCATGTCACCATGGGGTTCCAACAATACTTTTTGTCAAAAAGGAAGGCACCATACAGCTATGTATAGATTACCAGCAATTGGACAAGGCCACGATTATAAACAAATTCCGATTTCCCTAGATAGAAGATTTATTTGATCAAAGGAAAGGTGATAACATTTTCTCACAAATGAATCTGAGATTAGGATATCACTACATGTGGGTAAAAAAAAGATATTTATAGGACTACTTTTCAAACAAATATAGTCATTATGAGCTCATGGTTGTGCCATTTGGGTTAACAAATGTTCCTGCACTTTTCATGAGTCTCAAGAATCATGTCTTCCAAAAATATGTTGATAAGTTCATCACTGTGTTCATAGATGACATACTAATTTATTCACAAAGCATTAGGGAACATGAAGAACATCTCTAGATTGTATTGCACTGTCTTAGAGAGAGCAAGTTGTGCGAGATGTTATCCAAGTGCTCCTCCTTTTAGGAAAAAACTTGATATCTCAAACACATTATATCCAATGGAGGTATATCAAAAGGTCTAGCAAAAACCCAAACAATAATGGATTGGCCTACACCTAAAAACGTTAATGTTAGAACCATGAAAAAAATTGGTCTGTTTTCTGATAACCATTTTGGGTGTTACACTATCAAGGCATATTATCAACATTATGCTAATCGGCATAGGGCAAACAAACATAGAATGTCAAAATGACAAAGAAATCGGGAATGCAAGGATAAATCTAGGTGGTGTGAGCACATGGTTTTGCTGTCAAGTTTTTACCCCTTTCGCCATGCATTAATGTCATCCTCTTGCATGATAACCTTTCTCTGATCTTGGAGTGTACCTCACACACAGACCAACAGAGAAAGAACATATTTTTAACAATTCATCACAGTAGTCAGGTTAGTAATGCATTTAATCATAATTATTCAAGATAGCATTAAACGCAGCAATTTTAAACAATCCACGTAATCAAATAATTCTTCACAATTCATCAATTATGATAAGTCTAACAAATGATCCGGTCATTGATTATTCTAAAATGAGATAATAGTTAACAGTTTTATGGGGTACTATAATAGAACTCCTTCCCCTGTTGCAGTGCTGCCGAGTTGGCACATGCTGGAAGAACAGTAGCAAAGATGATCCAATTTGGCTTGATGCCTGACAGTTTCATTTGCTGAAAGAGCTCCAAGGCTTAATTAGAAAACTCAGTACGGGATTATGCTGCAACCATCATATTCCACGAGACCAGGGTTTTTGCATGCATTATCGCAGATAGCTTTGCGGCCTCATCGACACATCCATCTCGTGCATATCCTGCAGTCGTCACATTACAATGTCACCGCATTCCAATAAGGCATTTCATTAAAAATTATCCTAGCCACATTAACATCTCCATTATTTGTGTATCCCACAATCTTCACATTCCATGGGATAATTTCTCCTTTATATATTCTTCCAAACATTACATGCTTCCCTAGGCCCTTGCTTTGGCATACATATCTACAAGAGCATTACACATGATTATATCTTCCAGGGGACCATTTTTAACCATGCATCCACAGACAGCCTTACCATGTTGCGGAGCTGCATTGTCGTCAATAGCATGTACAACTCCAGCAAAAGTGAAAGAATTCGGCTTTGTCCAAGACAAGCATTTATTTGAAGACTCAAAACCTCATAAAAATTGCTATTCCAGAACTTCGTATTAATGTCAATAAAACCCACTATGTTCGTATCCCATGAACATTTCGCTTAGCAGTTCATTCAAAAAACCCTAAAGGCCTCAACAATTTGACAATTCTGAGCATATCCTCCCATCAAGGTGTTTGAGGAGACTAAATTGCGCTCAGACATTTGTCAAACAATTGGCGTGCATGATCCATGTGCTTGCATCTTGCATACATGTCAATAAAGACACCTTTACGAAAAGATCACAATGAACCCCATTTCTAATAATCTCTCCCTGCATCTGTTTGCGCTGCTTCAAAGGTGCGAAGTTGTCACAAACAAGGAGAACGGTGACTAGATCGAACTGATCAGCTTGCATACACAAGATTGCGTTTGATGAAGGGGCGACAGGATGCCCTCGTCAAGGTCATGTTTAAAGTAAACTGCTACCATTGCAGTCCAGGAAACCGTTTTACTCTAAAACATTTTGTCAAACACATGGCGAGCATTCTCCAACTCCCGTACTCGGTACAGAATATAAAAAGTTGTATTGAAGAGAGATGAATTAACCCAGTTAGAATGATGTGGGCATGGAGTAAGTTGGCCTGTGGCGCATTAGCATTGATACTAGACATACTTGCAAGAGGGAAGTGTACAGGGAAGAGTTCGAATTTTCCATGCGATTCAAAATATATAGCGTGTCCTTCACTCCCTCCTGCTTGCACAGTCTGGTGACGACTCACTGGATGTCAATCAA